>JAQFVV010000272.1:337707-969663 GCA_028023455.1 Epiperipatus broadwayi
CTATAAAAAAAAAACAATGTAACGAACACAGACGTTCGTTACATTGTTTTTTTTTTATTTATTAAACATGAAAGTAAATTAAAAAGTTCGCATTTAAAAATTTTCTTTTAGAATTAAAAATTGAAATTAAATATCATCTTAAACTCGTATATATTAAATCGCACAGATATAAAAAAATTATTAAAATAAAACTGTATTAAAAATAGAAAAGGTATTTTAAAAACAAAAACTTAAAAAGATTTGGAGATAAAATTATATCTTTAAATTTATCTTTAAATATATCTTTGATTTGGAAAACAGGTTAATTAATCAGAAATGGAAATGATAAATTTAATTAGTCAAATGTAAACCAGCCTTGGGCATTTAAATGTAAAAACATCAGTCAGATAGGAAAACAATAGAAACTGTTAGCAAATAAGAAGAAATCCCTATGGAATCGGACCGCAGCGAAAGGACCATCGCATCGGTGACGTAATGTAAATTCAATCCTTCACATTAATATAAAAAGGACAAGTTTGGAAATTATTAGTTAGTGAGTTATTTATTATTTACGATGTGACAGATATGTGTTAGTGTGGAAGTGAAGGAGAAGGGATTGAAAAAGACTCACGTTCAATCCCTTCAGTTGTTATAAAAATGGGAAAATGAAACATCGCTTTTCTTATATTCAGAGGACCACAGGACCATCGGGAAATTTAACGCTGGATTTCAAACGGCAAGCAACTGTTAAAGATGAACATTTCTAAAACCGTAAGAACTTTATAAAATATAACGAACAATATTAATTTGAAAACACTAAGAACTTTAAATTTTAAACTTTCCTAGTAATTTAATTGTTACAAATAGTTTCCTATCTGACTAAAGTAGTTAAAATGTTATTTGATGTATTTTTTTATTTATTTGTGTAAAATCATTTCCATTTATTTAATTTTGTTCTTTAAGTTTATTTATGATTTCTGTTTTCCGATAAATTAAAATATATCAATGTTAAACTTAAGTCGGGCGTGAATGGCTGTATAGATTTGTAAAGTTATATTAGGGGAGGGTAATCTTAGGTTATTTGTTTCGTGGTTAAATTGGGTCAATGGATTGGATATATTGGTGTGATTAGTAGATGTAATATTGATTCGCTATGGGCAGAATCGCTTCATACGCCGCACACTTCCGTTTGCCTATGGAAGGAATTATAAGTCGGATACCGCAGTTCCTTTCTATGGAGTTTTTTGTTTTATTGCTCTTCTTTGCAGATAGATGTAATATTCCTATCTCATAAGAGGCAATTTCTTCCCTTAACCTTTTGTGCTGCCGTATGTTATTACATTGAATACATCGATATATCAGATGAATTGATGCCAGTTTGACTACGAATTTTAGTCTAAGGTTAAATAGGGATAGAATGTTTATTTTCAAAAGCAAATTTATCTGGTCTATTCATGCTCGACCCTAAATAAAAATGCATTAAATTTAAGTTGTTTATAGACGCTTGCATGGATTGTTGATCGGTTAACTATATTTGCGTTTTCATATTTGATCAAAATATATAGACATTCGATAAATAATGATACCTTACGGTGAGTATCTAAAATGTATTTATTCGGAGGTCTTTTAAGTCATTGATGACAATGCAAGTATCTTATGGTGAATACTACTGGGTTACTTATAAATTTCCCTCTGCAATTGCCAGTATCAATGATTTTATATTTTGATCGTTTATGTTTACTGTGAAATGTTTTTAACCGTGTAATCTATGTAACCGATCTATAGCAACATATTAAAACAAGCTTTTATAATCCCATCTGTGCGAACTTAATTAAAATATAAAATTAGAATATAATAGTAATTAAATGTAAATTAAAGTCAAGAATCAAAGTTAAAAATAATGTTAAAATGTAAAACTAATATTAAAATAATTTTAAATCTTATATATATGTGCATAAATAAATGTTTGTAGGATTAATTACTGGCAGTGGCTTATTTTATTTATTTTTTAATGTTGACATCTAATTAGATAAGATATTATATTATTTAATCTCTGCTGTTCCACTGGTCTAGTGACATGGGCTAACGACCGGAATCAAAATAAAAAAAAATATTTTTTTTTGACTTACGTATCTGCCTACTTTATAAATTTTTCTAGGTTCAAACGCCTAGATGGCGCCCCGTAGTGCAGTTTACGTTAAGTACTATTCTCCAGATCGTTACAATGGCGCCCAACATGGGGCCGATCTTTAATAAACCACATATACCCTGAGCAAATTTTATCAAAATGAAATATTTTTATCTGTTTACATATAGTCGTATACTTTAAATCTTATAAAAGCACTGCCAGAATGAAATAGCACATATATTAAAAACTAGAAAGTATAAATAATTTTAAACTGTAGTTCGTTAAAAAGAAAGGTTGCGATTGATATTTTGTTGTTAATATAAATTATGCTTTAATGTGTATAGGAGCGCACAGCCACGCAAGTTTATGATGGTAAATGTGGTACCTTACGATGAGTACCGTTGGGAATTTACTTCAGTGTAATCCTATTTAAGCATTTTAATCAGTCATAAATAAGTTGGTGGTATGAATAATTGTGTTGCAAATATACACGTATAAATCCATTATCTTTCAAAATATATTTACTTCAATGCAATCTTCTTAAATAAATAATTTATAAAATAACTTGCTTGTCATGCCGTGTGTAAAAATAAAATGTATAAAAAAATAATAATAGAACTCTTGTGAGGAGGAGGCATAGACGTAAATGGTCCTTAGGAAAGCGATAGTAAACATGTTTTTTATATATAGTCTTTATACTAACCGAATGTTTGTAAATTTTGTTAGTCGTATACTGTAATTACTAACCCTAAGTAAAATTTTTTTTTTTGATCATTTTTTTTAAGTAACTTTACTGATATATGTAACGAGCATAGACGTTCGTTACATTGTTTTTTTTTTTTTTTAAATTTATTAAACATGAAAGTAAATTAAAAAGTTCGCATTTAAAAATTTTCTTTAAGAATTAAAAATTGAAATTAAATATCATCTTAAACTCTTATATATTAATTAAATCGCACAGATAATGAAAAATTATTAAAATAAAACTTTATTAAAGAAAAAGTATTTTAAAACTAAATTTTAAAAAGATTTGGAGATGAAATTATATCTTTAAATTTATCTTTAAATATATTTTTGATTTGGAAAACAGGTTAATTAATCAGAAATGGAAATGATTGTTAATTAGTTAAATGTAAACCAGCCTTCAGCATTTAAATGTAAAAACACCGGTCAGATAAGAAAACAATAGAAACTGTTAGCAAATAAGAAGAAATCCCTATGGAATCGGACCGCAGCGAAAGGACCATCGCATCGGTGACGTAATGTAAATTCAATCCTTCACATTAACATAAAAGGAAAATTTGGAAATTATTAATCAGTGACTAGTTATTGATGATTATTATGATGTAACAGCTAGGTGTTAGTGCTGAGGGGATTGAAAAAGACGCACAGCTTCAATCCCTTCAGTTCTGCTAAGAAAGGAAGAAAAATGAGCCATCGTTTTTACATTGAGGACCAACTACACTAAAAAAATCTCCGGATGGATAAATAAATCGGCCAACAGGATACCAATCTTCGGACGACGTGGGAATTCACGTTCAAACGGCAAGGAATATATGAAGATGAACTATTTAAATAACCGTAAGAACTTTAAAATTTATGAACAGTAAATTAAAACTTTCCAGATTTAAATAATTGCAATATTATTCTATCTGACCGATACTATTTATTAATTAGTTATAATTTTATTTAATGTATTTATTTTGTAAAATCATTTCCATTTATTTATTTTTTGTTCTTTTAAGTTTTATTATGATTTTTGTTTTCCGTTAAATTAATTATAAAAATGTTAAACTTAAGTCGGGCATGAATGGCTGTATAGATTCGTAAAGTTATATTAGGGGAGGGTAATCTTAGGTTATTTATGTCGTTGTTAGATTGGGTCAATGGATTGGATATATTAATGTAGTTAGTAGATGTAATCGGAGATTCGCTACGGGCAGAATCGTTTATATATACGCCGCACTCACCTGTTTGCCTATGGAAGGAATTATAAGATGGAGAACGCAGTTCCTTTCTATGGAGTTTTTTTTTTTAGTTCTTCTCGTTAGATAGATGTAATATTCCTATCTGATTGAGAGTCAATATCTTTTCTTAATTCTTTTGGTGCCGCCGTATTTCGTATTACATTGAATACATCGATGTATCAGATGGATTGATGCCAGTTTGACTGCGAATTTTAGCCTAAGGTTAAATAGGGATAGAATATTTTAATTTCAATGCAAATCTATGTAGTATTCATACTCGACCCTAAATAAAAATGCATTAAATTTAAGTTGTTTATAGATGCTTGCATGGATTGTTTATCGGTTAACTATGTTTTGCATTTTCATATTTGATCAAAATATATAGACATTCGATAAATAATGATACCTTACGGTGAGTATCTAAAATGTATTTATTCGGATGTCTTTTAAGTTATTGGTGACAATGCAAGTATCTTATGGTGAATACTATTGGGTTACATATAAATTTCCCTCCGCAATTGTCAGTAATCAATAATTTTATATTTTGATCGCTTATGTTTACTTTGGAATGTTTTTAACCATGTAATCTATGTAACCGATCTATAGCAACTTATTATAACAAGCTTTTATAATCCCATCTGTGCGAACTTAATAAAAATGTAAAATTAGAATATAATAGTAATTAAAGGTAAATTAAAATCAAAATCAAAGTTAAAAATAATGTTAAATGTTAAAATGTAAACTAATACTAAAATAATTTTAAATCTTATATATATGTGCATAAATAAATGTTTGTATGTTAATTACTGGCAGTGGCTTATTTTATTTATTCTTTAATGTTGAAATCTAATTAGATAAGATCTTATATTATTTAATCTCTGCTATTCCACTGAGCTAGTGACATGAGCTAATGACCGGATGCAAAATTTAAAAGGAAAAAAAAAATTTTTTTTTTTTGACTTATGTATCTGCCTACTTTAAAAATTTTTCTAGGTTCAAATGCCTAGATGGCACCCCGTAGTGCAGATTACGTGAAGTGGCATTTTCCGGATCGTTACAATGGCGCCCAACATGGGGCCAGTTGTAACGATCCGGAGAAAGCGACTTAACGTAATCTGCACTACGGGGCGCCATCTAGGCATTTGAACCTAGAAAAATTTATAAAGTAGGCAGATACGTAAGTCAAAAAAAAATTTTTTTTTTTTAAATTTTGATTCCGGTCGTTAGCCCATGTCACTAGCTCAGTGGAATGGCAGAGATTTAATAAGATAATCTAAGAGTATATATAAAAAAAGGAATAAAATAAGCCACTGCCAGTAATTAACATACAAACATTTATTTATGCACATATATATAAGATTTAAAATTATTTTAGTATTAGTCAGATTATTTAAACTTTAACACATTAAATTTTGATAGCAAGTGACATATTTAAAATATTAAATGGATTTTAAGTTTTGATTACATTTAGCTTTATCATTATTTTAAAAGAAAGTTAGCTAACTTATATAGATATTATTTACGTTTACACAGAATTACACAGAGCTCTGCGGTTTGAAAAATAAAACGGTACCCGTATGATTTATCTGCAAGTTCTTGGCTGTTGGTTTGGTTTAGTTTGACTGGGCGGCATCATCTTTCCCATTATGTTAGGCTCGTCTCTTCTATCGGCATGATGGTGGTTTAGGCATTTTGACGAGAGAAACCCCGTTCTCCCGCGGAGTAACAGCAACAAGATGCCCGCTTTTAGCCGGACATGTTCAAATTAACAATTGTGAATACTGGCTACAACTCTCACTAACAATATGGCTGTCTATCTCTTGTTAAAAATACAGAGTATTGATATGTTTCCCTTATCGGAATCTCCCGCCTCAAGACTCAGGAATTTAATTAAGTGTTTTTCAATTTATAATTCAGATCTTAGATAACTTATGTTAGAAACATTCCATAAGCTATTATTATAATTAAGATTTTTCGTTGCAAACAATTGTCCAATTTAGATTTTAAAATAACTTAAATCTTATCTAAGGGGATTTTAATTAGTAAATTTTTAACTAGTTTTACTTTTTACGAATTCCAGGTGTGGTCGTTAATGACACTTGTTTACAACCAAAAATCTTTTAATTACTTGACCAGCTTTTATTTTTAATCTTACATAGAAACTCTTTCTATTTAAAAACAACCTTTTAACATTTTTTTAAAACGAAAACATTTTTATCATATTTATTAAAAATAATTTACAAATATATTTTGATATAGCTTTTAAATATATTTTCGAGAAACTTTTCCCTGAAATATATTTAAAACAAGAAATCTTTTAACAATTTTTAAAGAAACATTTACTAGTATTTTTAGATAATGGCTTTTACATATTTTAAATCATATCTTTCTTCTATATAGCACAGATTATATATCCACATACGAAATTACAATATTAAACAACAAAATTAATAATTTACTCTTAACTTAAATAATATAATAACCATTTTTAGAAATCTTAAATAACTTTAGTACGCTATAATTTTACTAATCCTATCTAATTATAGCGTTCGTTCGCACGTAAATATATAATACTGTTTATACAGACATGAACAAATTTTATATTTATTAACATTTAAATAGGTTCGAACTTAGCACAGATGAGAGTGTCATTAGGTTTGATGGTGAAACGGAAAGGGATTGGAGATTTCCGTTTCATATCCGAATACTTGGGACAAAAAAAATAACAAAAAAAAAGGAATTTACTTACAGTTGGCTATTAAATAATTTGATACGCTTTTTTTTTTTCATAATGTTAAATCAATTAAGCTACCACATAGAGATGAAAACATATAAACCCAATTGCCTGCTACATTCTATACCGAGGAATTTCATACATATTAGACAATCAATTATTACAAAAAAAAAAAATTCAACTAAATTAAAAGTTTAAAAGCAAACAACACAAAATAGAATATTGTCAAATATTTACATTGAACAAACTTTTATATCCTACTGGATATAAAAATAAATAAATAAATAAAAAAATAAATAAATACAAAATAAATAAAATATCCGTTAATTAAAAACAATATTGTAATTATAATTGAAATAATATTTTTAACGGTTTATAAACAATTACAAACAATCTTAAAATCCGCAGAAGTACTTTTGGTTACTTTCTAACCTGCCTCAACTGCCATTAAATTCAAAGACCAAAAGCGGAAGCAAACGTCATCAATTCAAATTCATAGAATCTCGTATTTTAATGTTAGAAGCTTGTCGATTTATTAAATGCATTTTATTCCTGTTTATAAAAATTGCCTCTTTAATTTTTCTTTTACTATGGTTTCTCTCTAAATTTAAATTTATATTTACATGTTTTTTCGTGATCAAAGAAAACTGAAGAAGATAATAAATCACCATTATTTTTATTTTTTACACGCTTATATAATAATTCATGTTCCTTCAATCTTTTCTCAATACTGCACCTAGATTCACCTATATATGATAGCATACAATCACAAAAAATTTGATATATGACATTACTTTTTTGCTTGAAAGGTATGACATCCTTAGAATTATTGACTAATTTATTAATATTGTTTGGAATGTAGAATGAAACATTAAACACATTCTTATATAAATCCTTAAAAAATTTTACTTGTGGATTTGAAATAAATGGAATAGATATCCATTTTTTATTATTAATCTTCATTTCTTTTAAATAAAAAAAATTATGATAATTTAAAAGAAATGAAGATTAATAATAAAAAATGGATATCTATTCCATTTATTTCAAATCCACAAGTAAAATTTTTTAAGGATTTATATAAGAATGTGTTTAATGTTTCACTCTACGTTCCAAACAATATTAATAAATTAGTCAATAATTCTAAGGATGTCATACCTTTCAAGCAAAAAAGTAATGTCATATATCAAATTTTTTGTGATTGTATGCTATCATATATAGGTGAATCTAGGTGCAGTATTGAGAAAAGATTGAAGGAACATGAATTATTATATAAGCATGTAAAAAATAAAAATAATGGTGATTTATTATCTTCTTCAGTTTTTTTTGATCACGAAAAAACATGTAAATATAAATTTAAATTTAATTTTGAAAATGTGAAAATTCTTCATGAAGAGAGAAACCATAGCAAAAGAAAAATTAAAGAGGCAATTTTTATAAAGAGGAATAAAACGCATTTAATAAATCGACAAGCTTCTAACATTAAAATACGAGATTCGTGGAATTTGAATTGATGATGTTTGCTTCTGCTTTTGGTCTTTGAATTTAATGGCAGTTGAAGCAGGTTAGAAAGTAATATATATATATATATATTCTAACCTCCCCCCGTGCATCCTCACCCCAAAATTATTGTTTATTATGAATATTCTGGGTTCTAGCTCAGTTAACAAATAAATAAATGAAATATTCAGCATTGATTAAAATGATTACTAGCTCTAATTTCTAAATACAAATACGGTTCAATTTTTAAAATGAATTAACAAATATTTACTATTTTCATGAGACATGGGGTGACAATACGGGAAACTAGATAGACTACATTGAGATATTATCCACACGATACTACCTCAATGGCATAAGAACACTATTCCCCCTTTTTACTATACCAAATAACTAACTCATAGTATTCTTACGACTTTCTAAGCTCTATTCACTACGATTAAAATAATAATCATATCTTAATCTTCTTTATATCAAGAATCTAGCTTAATTAAATAAAATGAAGTAAAATAAATAAAATCTCAGGTTCATAAATTGTATTCTAACTGATTTAAAATTACATAGTAAAATATGAAAAGGGAATTTTATGTCATAATCTACTACACAGCAACTAATAATAATAAAAATAATAATAACAATAATAATATAATATAATCTTATTTCTTCCTAAATTAATTAAATAAATATGTACGTGGTAGTATTTTAATAATCTGACAACAGAATACGTGTGGCAACATTAGCATATAATTTAATGTAATATTGTGGCAACCGACTTATGACCAATAAATAATATAAAATTATGATCTTTTAATTTTAACATACTAATAAATTCTCAAAATTATTATAACACTTTTATGTTTACCTTTTGTGCAAAATCTATATGTCTGTGTCAATTATAAGTGTATCGTGATTTCATGCATCCATGTGGAGAAATAACAACGCGGACACAAAACTTTAAAATAAATTTAAAACAAAGTTTATTAACAACATAAATAAATTAACAATATTTTTACACTATATACATTGGATATCCCTTACTCTCCTATCTCAACTTAGTTTATTAGTTTATAAAATGAAACCAAAATACTATTTATTTTTCCTAGTTAAATCTTATCTTTTAAACACTTAAGAAAACTATAGTATTATTACTTGATCTATTATTATGGTTAGCTTGTTACAAAATGCATTTCTTATATGCTTATCACAAACACTTTCATCCCTAATATTATTAAAATTATATTTTTTACAAAATTTACATTCGTAGTAAAAATTCTACAAAACAATAAAATTCTAGTTTTATATTGGTTGTATGGAATCTTACAAAGTCAAAACATTGTTCTACATTCGGTATTAGGTTTTTTATTGTTCATTATCCGATGTTTATTAATCCTAATATTCTCATTTAAGCCTTACTTCAGATGATATAATTACAACTATTAACATACCATGCACAAGTATATATTTATTATACCTTATTGAACTATTTTCTTAATAAATATGCAATACTTATTTTCTAAATATTATTTTAAAAAAATTCAAATTTTATTATCACTTTTAAAACAAAATTTTTAAAATACTTGGTTTAGATTTCTTTTTAAAATCTTATTCATTTCTGAATTAATTTTACAATGTATTATATGATTCTTTCTCTCTTTATGATATTTTGGACTTTCAATTTTAAAGTTACACAATTCTATACATTCCAGCAAATAAACTATTCTTACACAAACGATAACATATCTTCAGTTCTATTTTATTCATTATTTCTTTGAAAATATCTTTCTGACCGATGCAGATTCACAAAATAAGGATAGCGAAGATAGATGCATAGGATCAAAATATAACTAGAATATTACTCATCATATATCTTGACAATCATGGCACAGTGAATTAAAGACACTATAGAGGAGTGACCTTTACCTGTCTACCAACCTCTATTATAGGAATGATGCTAAAGCTATTTCTTCAGCTTTATTATAACATCAAAAAGTTTAAAGATATGCAAAAAACAATGTCCAAACTATATGTGTTCAGTCATAGGGCTTAGTTAACTATACTGAAATCACACAAAACTAAATATGATCCAAATCCTTTATTTTTCCTATTTCTTAAAAAAAAACATCATCTTGGTTTCCTCTCCACTAGTACTTCCAAGTCACTATCCGATCTTATTTCTCATGATTTTTTCTATACTGTACATCGACAAATACATATCTGCATTTCTAACAATAATAAAATTCATTTATTTCAAAACTATTCCACTGTTCTATAAGACAGCTTGCTTACTACTTTTCTCGTATATTTAATCATATACAAACTATTTTAAAATATCTGAATACTTTATCACATGAAAGTTCAAAAGAATCACACAATTGTTCTGTTAAATTATATTATTAATATACTTTAAATAAATTATTGCATGCATATTCCGAATTACTCCTATCTCATAATATGTTAAAATGTATAAAATGTGTACATATAATTTAAACTTTCACACTTCATTCTTAATCAATAGATGATCTAAAAAAAAATACATTATGCATTATAAATAAATATCAAAATTACCAAACGATCTTTATCTTCTCGATCGCATTCCGTATGCTTCACCATCCCATTGATCCTTGTAGATATAATATTCACATCCATACACTTTATTTTAAACAATATTTCTATAATTTTATCAAGCTATTATATTTAAATTTTAATATTACTAAATTTATGTTTATATGTTTCCCTAATCTCACATAACATTTTATATTTAAAATAAATTAGTAAAAATATTTAAACTATATTTACTGTACTTCTTTATCAACTTTTCTTGAAAACCGTTCATATTAAAGCTAAAAAAAAAATGTTTATTATTTCTTCTTCAGTCACTTAATGTTCTATTTTAAGGCAAAACAATTATTGCTCTGTTTAATAAATATTCATGGATGACAATCCTTGGTTTTTTATAATATTTAATACAATTATTAATTATGATATTAGTTAATCCCGTAAAGAAAACGTCTACATATTCTCTTCTAATATTTTCTGCTAATATTTTCCCGCGCGACTTTTATGATGCATCTTCTAGGTACTTTGATTTAAATATTCAATAAAAATTTTCTGTTTCCATGGATCCATTTTATTAAGTAATTTAAAATTATATTTTCTTAATCAAGCATTTCTCCAATGAACACTTTATAATATTTTTTCAATTCTTCTTAGAGAAAGTTTTCTGTTACTTTTTCATAAAAAAAAATAATGACTCTTTCATATTATTATTCGGTAAATTTTCCTTTCTTTTAAAGTTCTGGTAACTATATACTTTGTAATGTTTCCTTTAAAAAGGACAAACATTTTTTTTTTCTCATTATAACTTTTACATAATTCTTTATAATATACAGCATCTTAATTTTTTTTTCATAGAGAAGAATAAAAAAAAACTTTAGAGTAGCCTTATAAATTTGTGCGTCATAATTTTTTCTTGACGGCAAATAACTTCTCTTTTAAGTTTTCGTATAGCGTCCTAATTATATTCCTCTGAGTTACAATAATAAGTTTTTGGTTGAGCATAAATAAAGCTGTATCTAGGCACTTTACAAATATTTTTCCTTTAGCAATATTTTTAGGTATTTTTTCCTTTAGTACTTCCATTTTTACTGCAAGGTTTTGGCTAAATTTGAATAAAATTACTGTCAAGAAAACTTTTAAAATTAGCCCTTCATGTAAAGGCAGTCAAAATATTATATGTTAAAAAACTTTTAAAACAAATACAAAATTTTAAAATTATATCACTTTTCTAGCTTACGGTCTTATCCAGCTAAAAAATATGTTACTCCCTCCTTCACTTACACATTACTTTCTCCCGCTTCGTCATATTCTTATATTTTGTCTGCTAAAATACCTCCGTTGATTGGTTAATGACTTTTTTTTAGCGCGAACAAATTTACACATTTTAGTTTTATAATAGATTAAGCCCTTTAAAATAAGAATTTATGACATCATGTCTTAAATATTATTTAGAATAGTATTTTTAAATTCAATTATAGTTTTATCAAAATCATTTAAACTTTAAAATAATTATTAAAACAATATTTAATATTTCAACTTTTACTTTACGGATCGATAGCAATTATATTTAGTTTCATAATTCACAAACTTTATTATTATTCTAACAAGCGTGTGTGTGAAGGTATATAATATACAGTCACATGATTACTAACTTTAACAGATGATTTTTTAATTTAAGTCTCGGTCTAAATTACCAAAACTGATATATTTTACAAAAATTTGGAAAATAATTTAAAAATGTAGAACTAAATATAATTCTCACCATCATAAAGTTTATTTTAAAATATACTCTATTAAATTTGCCTATTAAATATAATTATAATATTACATATCGTTTTTATTTAATTTATTAGTTTTAAAACATTACAATTGGATTGTTAATATACTTTTAACTATTTATAGCTGTGTTATTTTATATGGCCAGCTTTTACAACCATAAGCAAGAATATAATTAAGCTTTATTTAACTGTTCCTTTAAAATAATCCATTACACTTTTATATACCAGGTATTTTCAGCCTTAAATTGTACTATAAAATCTAATTATCCTACTATTATTTATATATCATACAAACATATCTTAAAATTTAAATTTTTTTAGTAATTGACCATTCTACCTTATTATGACCTATAGATAAGGGCACAATATATATATATATATATATATATATATATATATATTACACTTTGATTTACAAGTAACACAATTTCTGCATTTACAAACTTTGACACTAACCATTTTAAAAGTGTGAGTGCAAAAAGTTTGATATTTATAAATGAAAATATAACAATTTGGATTTTGCTAAATAATGAAGATATGTGTAAGAAATTGTGACTTGGATCAATTGTTAAATGATGTTTCAGTAATATGCAACTTGGGAATCTTCTATCTTTTTCAGATGGATTTTTCTTTTTATATATTTCAAGAATGTGTGGTGGAGCAAAGGTTTTAAATATACATGTGTGGGAGTCCACATGTGCAATAAGTCTCAAAGTGGATTATTGGTTTTTATGCTGTGTTTGGAAAAAGATAAGGGGAATTTAGATATAAAGGCCATAAAGTTGACAAAGATTATGTTGTGGAAATGGGATGGAGCAGAACATGGGAAAACTTAGAGTGGGAAATAGAAAATAAAGTGGCTAACAGGTTTCTCTGGGTATAATTGCTTAAAGATTCTTGACTTAATTTAAGGAAAAGCCACAGTACATGACATTACATCAAATAATTGTGTTTAATTGGGATTGAAAAAAGACTATTGGTAGCAATTCAAAGAATAAAAAAGATTGACCTGATATAATGTTCAACTAAAAGGCAAAACAGTAAAGAGATAAAGGAAGTTTTCACTGTGTTGGTATTTATTAATTATATTCTCACAAATTCAATGCTGAATAATTGTTGAATACAGATCTCAAACAAAAAATTATGCACAATGTACTGTGATTTAAAAATAAGTATTTTTTAAGTATAAAAATCTGCACTTGATGAAAATAGAGAGTGGCTAATTTGAAATTAGTCTCCTAATTAATTTGGAATATTTTTGTAAAAAAAAAAAAGAAAAAAAAAGTTAATCATATCCAAAAATGTCTACAGTCAAATTCAAAATAATAAAACTTTCAAAGGTAATAATTTTAACTACAATAAATTCTCCACTTATAAAGCAGGAACACTGTTAATTTCATTACTTCTAAGCAAAATTTTCACCCAATTGGTGTTGTAAAATGCTCAAAATAGTTAAATTCAGTCAACCTATATAAGCAAGCCTTCTAATCAGCATTAATTTTTTTAAATTCCTAATCAAATAATTTCTAATATTATTATTTCATAATATATTAATGTTATTCTAAGCACCAATATTATATAAATATCAGCAACACAAATTATTAAAAAAAAAACATTAACAAAAATTACAGACTTTCACACCACCCACCATTCTCCATTCTATCTCATAACACTAATACACTTGAACCCATATATGTCGAAAAGATAATCAGCAACACAAATTATTAAAAAAACATTAACAAAAATTATAGACTTTCAGACCACCTACCACTCTCCACTCTATCTCATAACACTGATACACTTGAACCCATATATGCCGAAAAGATAAATAATCACCAATATACGTATTTCATGCTAAACCATCAATCATCAGTTGGTCCAGATTACCATCTCCACACATATATGCTATAAGTACATGAGGGGTCAGATTGATCTTAGGTCAACGTGAATGTGACAAGAATCTCAGCCTCAGGGTGGCCTTTGAGTGTTCCATCATCAGATTTTCAATTGGGTGGACGGTTGAAGAGTTGGAGTGTGGAGAAGATTGAAGTCTGTCCATTAAAGTATGAAGATTGGCTATCTTAATATATAACTGAGCACTTATAGCATATGTGTGTAGAGATGGTAATCTGGACCAATTGATGATTGCTGGTTTAGCATGAAATACATACATTGGTGATTATTTATCATTTCAACATATATGGGTTCAAGTGTATCAGTGTTATGAGATAGAGTGGAGAGTGGTGGGTGGTGTGCAAGTCTGTGCTCATATATTCTATATATTTCATATATAGATGCAGGTATATAATAAGCCTGTGTTTCAGTTATTAACAAAAATTGAAAATTTGGAAAAATTTACTTCTGATAACGGATGAAAAGCAACTAAAACACCATAGCAAAAAAAAACAAAAAACAATTACTCAATAGAATGTTTTTGTCATCTACATAAAATGTTGATTTTGTATGAGACTAATTGCTGAATATCAAAAATGGAAAAGCAAATTATAATAATATCATTTAAAATACTATTTAACACAAAATTTATAATAATATAAACAATACAATCAAATGCAAACAAGGCTAATATTTATCAATGCAATGAATTTAAAAGAGAATAAAACTATTTATTAAAAGCTGCTGGGGAAAATAATTAGAAAAAAAAAAGATTTAAAGAAAACTCTCCCTTTTATAAAGTAAAAATAAATGTGTAAAAATAAATCTTAGTAGAAATCAAAAATAAAAAAGATGAATTAATTTGGAATGCTAGTTAATAAAATTGAAACCAATAATTGTAATAATTAAAAACTATGTAAACTATCTGATAAAAGCAATAGTAGATTAATGTAAGAAATAGATTAAATAATGTGTAATGTAAAAGGTAATTAAAACATACTGTGACAGTCAGATGATGTATGTTGGTCTAACCCAGTTCGAATACTAGGCAAAAGTACCTCGAGGCCACCCATACGCGAGATATTAAATCAAGAATACGATGACCTCTGCCCATTCGCCTATTCTCGAGGCCTGATCACAAACAAACAACACTATCTGAACCATGCATAAATTATTTTTCAACCAGCGACAGCTTAGCATCAGCGGAAAGAAACATGGACAGGAAACTTACGGAACTAAATAGTTAAATGTGCAAAAGTACTAAGAAATATGTGTTTTGCGTGCCTGGATCATTAGAAAAGTAAAATAAAGCATTATAATAAAATTAGGAAACTCAAGCTTTTGATAGTTAAATAATATGTTTAATTAATGGCTTTAAAATATGAATAATGATTTAATGGCCTCCGCTATTCCTCTAAATTAATGAAACAAACTAATTAGACAATAAAAACGGATTAATAGGTTTGCGGTCTAAATCTTTTCCCAATTTTAATAAAATTGTCAACTCGATCTTCTCGATAAAGTACGATAAAAAAAAAAAGAATCTTTCGCAAAGCATTTCTAATTGCTTTGCGCTACAAACAGTGTTTAAAAATTATTTAAAACGTATATAGTTAAATCAAATATACGTAAAGCTAATGGCGGACAAAAGAGGCGTTATCATAGAGATCAAGTTGGCACACAAAAGAAACTGACTCGTATTTAATTAACAAACATAAATAAAACTGGAAAGAGATTTTAAATGAACAAAAATTAACTATTAAACTTAACTGCAATGGAATATTAAATATTTACACAGGTTAGTAAGGAAGAATAGCGAAGGGAAAAGGTTAAATATAGATAGATGATCACATAATATATATAATTAAGACTACTCTAATAAAAATGGTTACATCAACAAATACATATAATTCAATGAAGCAATTAACAAAATATGAACAAAAGGTAGCATAAGAAATAGTTCAATAGAGGAGATACGATTACCGTCCTTTTTTTTCCTTGGTCATGTTCCCTCCGGCGTTCGTGGCTTGATCTGACCGTCGATTAGGGATTTATCCGGACAATGAAAATATGTAGTATGGTTTCACGAAAAGTTCTCCAGACATGGCACAGAGTTCAGATGACTATTGAGTGGATACTATGGCATTTTGGATGGTATTCAGGAACCTCGGCGATAGGCAAAGCTATTTATTTGCCTAGCCGAGCATATTCATTTCCTTCAAAATACTATGGCTTTTAACTGGAGCATGTTCAAACTTCTCCATTATTTGAAAATGACAGCTGTATAACTTTTTGGAGCACAAGCTAAATGTGAAGCAAATCGGAGAGAGTTCTCCAAAAAGAAATATGAATGCACTCTCAAGGAAACTTGGAATAACCAGCAAGAAAACTCTGAATGAATCCTTCAAAAGCAAAATCTGAATCAACGGAATCCTTCGAAAGGAAAATCTGAATAAATGAATCCTTCAAAGGGAAAATCTGAATACTGAATCCTTCCAAAGGAAAAATCTGAATAATCTGACTCCTTCAAAAAGAAAAATCTGAATCCTTCAAAAAGAAAAATCTGAATAATCTAGTCTTTTGTTCTCACTTCTATTTATACCCTCTCTGTCAGCTACCTTCTATTGTTTGTATGATCTGAGATCTTGATAAGCCTCCCCATGCTCCTTTGTTTCAAAATAACATTTTCTAAAAATAACTTTTACTTTTTTACTCTAGATTTCTTTCTTTAAAGTTTGAATTCTATTAATTAAAAAGAAAGAAAGAGAAGGCCATCTTTAATTAGACTTGAATGGCTCACTAATCAAAACTATACATTCTTTTAGAAAATGTTGGCGGGCTTATCTCAAAATCAAATCATACTAAATATTTTAACAAAATTTTAACAACAATATATTATTATTTTTTTATAGTAGAATAAGCATTTTATTTCAGCAGAATTTTGCATTAACTCATATATATACGCTAGATGTATATATATGTTTGACTAATAGGTTAAGCAATTTTTATTAATAGAATGAAATTTATTTAAAACAAAATATTTAAATGTAAAACACATTTGATAAGCATAATTATTTTTAACTCTAATGCAAAACCCTGCTGATATTGAACTATAAACTTAATTCAGGTCTACAATACTAATTAAGTTTATAGGAAGATGTGAAGCATGGATCGGGCTTCAGATCCATTGCTTCAATACTTAAGTTACAATCAAAATTAAAAATAATGATAAAATTAAGTCGCAGCTGCTATTATTCATTTCCAGCTTTCATTTTGTGATTGAATTATTCTGCTCTTGAGTCTATTAGATCATTCCATTCTTCATGCTGTTATTGGTGCATTACATTATTCATGATCCACAGATTCAGAAATCTAAAAACAAAATAGAATCATTCATTACTGCTGCAAAATATATTATTGCAGAAGCCGCAAAACTAACGTGTGCTACTAGACTGTCTTAGAAGTGCTTGATTGGGCTTCAGGCCCCAAAGTCCTCTGCAGATCAACTGCCCTGCCTAAATTGTCACTGAAAACTGATACCAAAATGGTGAAATAGATGTTGCCGCATACTCCCCCCTCCTCCATTGTCAAGACAAGACCTGAAACTATCGGTGGAAACCAAAAAGCCAACTGGTTGGAAAGTAACACTGATGCAAACTAAAACCGAAGGAATTATGTCATCTCAATCTCATGAAACCCCAGGTGAATATATTTCCATAATAATGGTCTATAGACATTTTATTTTAAATGAAAAAAACATTAACAAAGGAGTATTATAAATTTTGGCCTGAACTAATCATTTATATTTTTCTATTTCAATTTTTATTATGCTATGTTATAGTATATGTGTGCATGAATAAATATTGTTTGCTTAATTATTATTTGGTCTATTCTCTCTCTTGTCACTGTGTCACCATTACTTTAAGAGTATAGTTAATTTTATGTGTTAGATTAACGTGCTGGATCTCTTATACAGAGTATGAGCTAGCTTGAGATATTTCAAGTGCTAAATTTGTGGCCATGCTGACCATATATAATTTATATGGTTGGCTGGTGTCTGAGTTGTATACTCAAAACAAATAATGTGCTCTGGACATAGGGTGTTAATCTAGCAGTCAAGGAGTGCTATGGCCTGGAAAGCATTGATATGGCCATAGATACTGTTGATGGTTAATCTATCAATGGCATTCTACTCCTCTGCTTGAAAGACCGGTCCATCGCCACAGTCACAAAGTTGCCAAAAATTAGTTACAAAATTTTAAAAGTTGCAATAAACATGCAACTTTGACCAGGTTCACTATAGAATGTAG
This sequence comes from Epiperipatus broadwayi, assembly GCA_028023455.1. NCBI lineage: Eukaryota > Metazoa > Onychophora > Udeonychophora > Euonychophora > Peripatidae > Epiperipatus > Epiperipatus broadwayi. The sequence continues at coordinate 356,550 of JAQFVV010000272.1, forward strand.
AATTGACATTGTAGACTGTATAACACTTGTATCTAATAAAGTTACTTTTTGCTGCAGTATAATAAATAACTGAAGACTATATAAAAAAAATTTAATAAATAACTGAAAACAGAAAAGACTTAGAAAAATAATTCTTATTTTGAATAACAGGAGAATGTGTAATATATCAAAAGCATACGTTGTATTATTTAGATACTCCTGAAATTTAGCTTTGTAATATTTTAAATATTTCTCTTAATTTTCATTCAGAATAGAAAGTGCTTGTTTTAAATTTCCTTTAAAGTTTGACTAAAAGCAAAACATATTAATTTTAGATAAAGACTGTGTATCACCGTGTTGAGAGAGATAAATTATTTGCACGATTACTTTTATAAAATGGGTATAATGTTATCCTCCCCTCTCAAAAAAAGGTTTCTCAGTATCATATAGTAGAGCATAAAAAAAATAATATCAGAGTGAAAAAAAAAGACAAATAAATATAGTGCCAACGCTCTGAAGGTATTTGTTACTAAGTGTAGCAGAAAAGCGAAAATAGATATATTAGTATAACAAATAAATAATAATAAATAAATCTAAGATAGTGACTTAATTAACGTATAGTTTTCTTGGTTACAATAAAACAACTGTCACTTCTTTTCATTTATTATTATTAGAAGAAACTAAAATCTTCATGACAAGGATATATAAAATCTTCAAAGGATAAAATTAAAGAGAATTCTAATATAGCAAACTTCTTAAAATATAGAAATAATTACAATAAAAGGCATTAAATCTGATAATAATAAAAAGCACGACAAATAAAACAAAATGATATGTTAATTAAATTAATGCTTCAACTAATTTATTAAAAATATTACTATTTTCACTATTAATATAATTTGTTTTGTAGTTTAAAGTTCATAAATTAATAAATATTTATATAAAACATTAACTTTCAGTATTTATTCTTACTCAAATTTAATTATAATATTAATGGAAATAATTTCTACTTATACAGAATAAGAATAAGTTTATGAGGTTGTAGTTGGAAAGATAATTCAAATATCTGAAGAAGACTGCAAAAACAGTTGAAACTCCCACAAATTAAAGCATTATAAAAAATGCATTACAAGATAAGTGCAATTTTTTTAAAATATAAAAATAAGTTTATGAACATTACAAAAGAGATCTTTTCAAAAGTAACCCTCCTTTATAAACCTGATGTCACCACTGGATTGACTATTTTACATTCCTCTTCTAAATTATGCATGCAAAGATAAGCTAAAGAATAATTACTGTTTCCATATATACATAGTCACTTATGGTTAAAAAGACACCTACTTGACTTAACAATTGATGTAGATGATGTTATTGGAGTGCTTATTTCTACCTTTTCTTTTAGTGAATTGAAGGAAATTTCTTACTATTTAGTTTTGTCTCTTTTTTTTGTTTTTGGAATCAAATTTTAATTGCAAGAGCTATCAACTCAATGCCACCATCACATATCATATTTTTAATGAGATATTAGCAAATTCAATTCTTCCACATGCTTGGTTGTTACAATCTTGCTAAATAAATATACTGTGTCACATGATATAATATATTAAGCATCACATGATCATCATCTCTTATACTATAAACAATGCAAAACTCTCCATACAGTAGTGCCACCTTGTGCCAACCAGAGTAATCAATGGATGCCAGAAGGCTTGTGCATAAAATCCCTATCTAACTAGTCTGGGGATATTGAATGAGTAGGCATTAGATAGGGATTTTATGCACAAGCCTTCTGGCATCCATTGATTGCTCTGGTTGGCACAGGGTGGCACTACTGTATGGAGAGTTTTGCCCTGTTTATGATATAATATAAGAAACAATAATAGACATAACAATTTTAAGAATGATGCACTTAATGATATCAGTTATGCCACTTCACATTCTCGGGAAACTTTCACTTTTATGATTTATCATAGTAAAGCATTGTCTTAACATGTATTGTGATATAATATGCTATTTTAGGGGCAAATTCAAAGACTTGAAAGTCAAATATTTAAATAACTTAAATTATATTATTTTAAAAAACTGTTGATAATACTGTAATATTTTTACTCCAAAGTATTTTGCAGTTATTATTGAATAATCATAGCCTAGAATAATCTTAATATTTCATTATTGGTTACTCTTATTTATTTGTAGGAACAGTGTGTGCTTATTAGGAATTATTCACTGTGGAAGATTTCTTAAAAATAAATTATTATAATCTCTCTCTCTTTCTCTCTCTCTCTCTATATATATATATATATATGTATATATATATTAGATTTATAACACAATCCTCACTAACTCGTAATTAACCTCATTCTATAAGTATTTCATGAAATCAAATCCAATTCATCATGTTTATCTAAAGATTTTTGAATATTCACACCAAAAATGATAATCCAAATGTCTATATTTGTCGTGATTATGATTTGTTTGATTTTGTAGCTGGAATGATATTTCCTAACACTATGACATTAAACATAAAATGTCATAAAATACATGTATTGTGAGAGGTTGATCTAAAAAAAATTTACACTGAATATCTTTTTTTCTACTTCTTCTTTTCCTATGTATTGATTTCTATTATGACATATCATAACATTAACACCCTTTTATACACTTTATCAATACTTTTATTTGTATTAAACTGACAGTTTCAACTGTCTTGCAGTCATCATCAGAGTTCTTGTTAATTCTATTACCAAAACCCAATTACCAAAACCCAATTCAGTTGGGTTTTGGAAATAGAATTAACAAGAACTCTGATGATGACTGCAGGACAGTCGAAACTGTTAGTTTAATACAAATAAAAGTATTGATAAAGTGTCTAAAAAGGTGTTAATAATATCTTATGAATTATTTACAAACTAGAGAGCCAAGATTTGATTGACGATAAATATATCTTAGGCACATTAATTAATTTATTACACATAAATTATCATAATAGTAGTGTATTAATTTGCTAAGAAATCTGCTTTGTTACTATTACAATTTGTTATTTTATATTAACATTGTAGGTTATGGATATTTTTAAGGTAAGTATTAAACCTTTTTAAACCAAAAATAAAGCTTCAATTCTATTCCTAAATTATTTCTCATATTATGGATCAACTACAAGACAATTGCCATTTAACAAGTTATGTAAAAAATAACAGATGAAAAAATATTCAATAACCATATGACTCTGAACTTTTAGATTTTGCCAATGTTTAAAAGTACAGAGAAGTTGCACAATGATTTTTTATTCAATGTCTTTATTATATATGTATAATTGGTCTGGAGATAGGGTTAACAATAGAGATTTTGAATTCTTTCTCTGTCAGCACTTATAAAAACAAAGCTTGTTTAGAGCTATTGGTAAGCTCCATCTTGTTATCATTTAAGTGCAAGCTTAAAGACAAGTTACAAAATTTATAACTTGTTTTTATTAATTATTATAAGTGTACCTTTGATGGATTTTGTGATGCTATATTGCAGAGGCTATTATTATATGGTGAAACTGAGCTGAATTCAGACCCATATAGCTATCTAATTTGCAAAGCTGGATTTGAAGATATTTATTTGTCCGAAAAGTTCAAACTTTGAAATTGATAGAGATGTGTTTTATAAGTGCTAACTTTTGAATTAGTATCTTAGAACTAGTTTCTAGAACATCCCTTCATTGAGGTGAGCCATAAGCTCGAAACCAATTGGTCTGGAGGTAGGGTTAATGATAGAGATTTTGAATTCATTCTCTGTCGGTATTTATAGAAACAAAGCTTGTTTAGCACTATTGGTAAACTCCATCTTGTTATATATATATATTATTGTTAGATGGCATGATTTCAATATGTAATATTAGTTTTTAATAGGTAGTCTGTCTGGTTACAATTCACTGAAATTTATTATTAAAAATATACAAAGAATTCATGTTAAATGACTAATATTTATATCTAAAAACTCATGAAAATCTTCTAATTATATATAGATAATTACAATGCCAATTATATGTAACAGACAAAGCAATATATTGAAGCACTGTATATAAACAATTGAACTGTAATTGGCCATTGCAATTCAATCAAGTTTTTACAGTTATTGTGATTTAAGAATGCTTCCTATATAAAATCTTGGATATTCAAAAGGGAACAGCCATTTTCTTACTGTAAAAAGTTGATTGAATTATGATGATTACATGGCAGTTTAGTTATTTATATTAACAGAGCTTGATCAGCTGAAAAAAAAAGGATTTATATCAGCTCATATTGATATTTTCTAGCACATAGTCTTTGGCATGCCTACAGATAAGTAAGTGCATACTTACTCTTACTCAATCAAATCTCAACCATAAAATCACTCATTTTTAAACAATGAGGATTGCCAATTCCTCAACAAGCAATATCTCTGTCAAGAACCCCCCAACCCCCTGACCATGGTTTCATGCTTTGCCACCTCAGAGAGGTGACAGGGTAGGTTCAGACCCTAGATCTAAAAATACCAATCCAAAAACAAGCACTCAGTAGATAACTTTTAGATAAGTGCTTGGCTATGGGTTGGTATTTTTAGATCTAGTGTCCGAACCTACCCTGGCACCTCTTTGAGGAGTGCCAAAGCATGAAATCATGATCAGGGGTTTGGGGTGGTTCCTGAAGGAGATATTTTAAATGTTGGCTCTGGTTAAGCATTTATCACAAAGCTTGTTGAGGAATTGGCAATCCTCATTGTTTATAACTTACAAGCTTAAGAAGATAGGGTCACGTGATCTATGACTCTTATTTTGACTATTTATACTCTCATTTTTACTTACTCAATTAACAAATTTCTTGAATTTCTAGTTTTTACTTCAGTTTCAAAGATTAATCTGTGAACAAAAAGAATTTAGCACAAACACTAAACACTATTTTAAAGCAAAATCAAATTCATAATTAAATACTTTGTTAATCTGGATAAATCATTCCCCCATGTATTTTAGTGTTCCACAGTTCTTCGTATTTTTTTTTTCCAAATCCAATAATATTCCCACTCACGACAGGAGCACTCAATATCTGAAATAAGTTTTCAGAATTTCTGCCATAATGGTTTAGATTTAGTAAATCCCAAATCTCTTTCCTCAACACAATAAAATATGCTAAAAGAATTTTTTATGATACATCTTTGCATATTTCAGATCTTAGTATAAATCAAATTTACAAAAGTAGTGAAAAATTATTACTTAATAAATTCATTTATTAAGATCAGCTTTATGTCAAAAATCTCATAAAAATAAATAATACTAATATAAGAAATCCCACTGCAAATATAATACAGAATGAATACTAAAACTTTTGTAGGTATGTTAGGAACTCTGCTTTTGAATAATCTGACTTTATATAGGCTTCAGGTTTTGTGTAAATCATTCCTAACATTTTTCTTCTTAGAAAACACTTAAAGATTTATTTTTTGTGAACAATATAGAATTTTCCTGTATCTTAATGAAAGTAATAATAATTGGAGAATAAAAAAGTTTATTATATATTAACAGCTACATTTTTCATAAAGGATTAAAAAAAATTAAAGCTGCTTTATATTTGGTGTTTTTCTGAAGGTTTGTGATGATAATGTTCTAGCTGTATTTTTATATTGGACTATTTCCATCATCTAATATGTGTGTTGAATGTCTTTGAAAAAGTTTAATTTTAGTTAAATATTCCAAATGCATTCAACTGTTAGTAATATCACAGCAAACAGGTTAGTATATGCACCAACTGTTAGTAATATCACAGCAAACAAATGTTAATAATATCACAGCAAACAGGTTAGTATATGCACTAACTGTTAGTAATATTACAGCAAACAGATTAGTATATGCACAACGTTTTGAGAGGTATTTTTCTTCCCTCTTCTTCAGGTGTTGCTGGCCTGACCAGTGACAGTACTAGCATGGGATTCGAACCTGGGTCCTTATATTTTTGATTATTGAAATTTAAGGTAATGCTCTAACCAACTGAGCGTTACCTTAAATTTCAATAATCAAAAATCTAAGGACCCAGGTTCGAATCCCATGCTAGTACTGTCACTGGTCAGGCCAGCAACACCTGAAGAAGAGGGGAGAAAAATACCTCTCGAAACGTTGTGCATATACTAACCTGTTTGCTGTGATATTACTAACAGTTAGTGCATATACTAACCTGTTTGCTGTGATATTATTAACATTTGTTTGCTGTGATATTACTAATAGTTGGTGCATATACTAACCTGTTTGCTGTGATATTACTAACAGTTAGTGCATATACTAACCTGTTTGCTGTGATATTATTAACATTTGTTTGCTGTGATATTACTAACAGTTGGTGCATATACTAACCTGTTTGCTGTGATATTACTAACAGTTGAATGCATTTGGAATATTTAACTAAAATTAAACTTTTCTAAAGACATTCATCACACATATTAGATGATGGAAATAGTCCAATATAAAAATACAGCTAGAACACCATCATCACAAACCTTCAGAAAAACACTTTATAATTTATGTCTGATATTATTTCTGTAAGTGAAGAAAAAAAATCTCTAATTTAAATCCTAAGTATTTCTAACTCTTATGTTAATATCCGAGATTGGTGAGTACTATTAACTTTAATTATTCTTTACCTCCCCGCCAAGTTTAAGTATAATTTATATATACTCACATTAAATGCACTAATTAAAAATTAAATTACTAGCAAACATTTAATTTACAATTTACTAACGACTTCCCTGGTAAGGCGGACTTCTCAAATATATTGTTCTGTAATATTATTCAACTCCAGAAGGCAGCCTCAATAAGGAAATCATTAATGGTAAATTTCTAATTTGATGTAAGTTAGTAATTTAATTATGACTGTGTATATTTGGTTTATTATAACGAGTAGTTTGACTTTTGGCATCTGACATATACATATGTATTCCAATAGAATGGATTTGTGGACCAAACAAGATATATAGAAATAATGATAATAATAGAAACTAATGATAATAATACTACCTGACTTTGGCAGCATTTTTAACTGTATAAAAATGCACTCATATGCTAAATATGACCATTATACATGTCCACATGTTGTAGTGGACTAGAAAAAAATGCAAATCAATAAAAATAAGTAAGCAGGCAAAAACTCTCCATATAGTAGTGCCACCTTGTGCTAACCAGAGTAATCAATGGATGCCAGAAGGCTTATGCATAAAATCTTTATCTAGTGCCTACTCATCCAATATCCTCAGACTAGTTTCTGGCTTGTGGTGTTCATCAGTGAGGAGCCTTGGATCTGAGAGCACTGCACTTAGATCTTAATAATAAGTAATAGTAAATAAAAGTAATCTCTGCTGGAAGTCATCCTCAGTAACATAAATAAGAAACATATGTGAGAGATCAAACGTTGTATCAAGAAAAGATACAAATAATAATGATAATTGATAATAGTTAGTCTGCTTCACCTTGGATGCCTTTTTTTTTGCAATTATAGGTATAGTGTGGACACTATTTATAAGAGATCAATAATGGCAAATATACATAAAGCTAAATCAAATGGAAATTATAATCAAAAGTCATCATTTATGACTGGATTTTAAAAAGGTAAGTATATATTGTGCCGGTCAAAATCGTGTATTCATTCAACAAGACCAATAATCCAAGCAAAAGTACCTTGAATCCAACCATGCACCAGATACATATGTCAGGACAAGGATGAATCCTAACCTATTTGCCTAAACTATTGCCTCTCTGACTAATGGATAACGTTTGTGATGACACTAGCAGTGCTTGGTTTTATTCCGTACCAGCTGGAGGTCATGGTTCACATAGAGACTCAAAATAATAAAGGGTTTATATGAAAATTTAATGATTTAATGGATTCTGATGATTGCAGAATGGTACAGATATGATTTGATCGATTACTAATGGTTTGAACCGTAATAATGATAATTCTTTATGGCAAGATTACAAAGAAGTGAATTTAAATCAAAGAAATATTTAAATAAACAGAGTAATTAACCTTAGAGATTGGGAGTGATGACAAACTAAGCTTATTTAAGATAACAATATTATAGGAATTTATTAAGGAATTTAGTACAAAATAAGTTATCTTTGTTTATACAACTTGGTTATTTTCTTTAATTCATTTTGATGCGGCTTTGACAAACAATGTAAAAGTTTGTTAATTGGTCGGCCAAAAACCAATCAGCAATAAAATATTACTAGCCCTCTTCAAGATATTACAAATAAATCTGTTATATATATTACAAGACATGAAAGATGGGCATTTAAAACACTATTACATTTAAAATCATTTGTATATAATGAGTGTGGGAAGCAAAATAGTTCTTAAATAAATAATTGGCAATTATACAGTCAAATTTAATTAATTACAAATTTTTTTTGTGAAGGATGTGCCATCATGGCAGACAGCATTTCAGGTGTGCTACATAAAGATATAAAATGATGAAGAAGGCAGTATGCTATTACAGATTACAACAAAATGAATGAGGTCTGTTATGAACCTCGGGGTGGCTTTACTAAAAGAAATTCCTGATATGTACAGGTAGATAAGAGAAATGTTGGCCCTCCAGCCAAAGCATGTCTCTGAATAATAAAAAATATTTTTGATGTGCTGGGCTTTCCATACACATCTTAATGGATATGCCCGAAAAGAATCCCTTGGTATGAACTATGTCTACATTGAGGGAGTGTGAAAGATTGGACTGATCATAGTTAAATTTCCGAAGGTCCTGATGAGTAAGCAGCAAAGCAAAATAATAAAAAATGAATGGTTGTAGCTATAAATACATAATGCCTTAGACATATATGTAGATAATGTATCACTAACAAATTATAACTTAAATCCTGATTAAAATAATCGACTCCCTGACATATGGAAAGTCCCAGAGGCCTGAGGCATTACTGAACAGATCATAAAACATAATATAAAAAAAAGGAAGGCAAGAATTAAAATTGAAAATATAAGTTGTTTTCCACACTTTCTAAATATTTCATTTATTCATAAGTTATTAAATAGTTTATCAAAGATTACGAATAAGATGTCTTTAATTAACATAGACGGGGCATTAAATATCAAACTCACTTCTGATGAAGTTTGACAATATAAAGCATAATAAATTATACATCAATTTTTTTACTATTTTCACAAATAAAAATATATATGTATGAAACATATACTGACAAAACACTATAATAGATTTTACTTAATTGATTCACTAAAATTCTTTATTTGTTCAGAAATAATTACAGGGCTATTTTAAATGGGAGGCAATAGTAAGATACTTTTAAAATAAATCATTCAAAATAAATTTATATATGATATACAAAACTAAACGAGCTTTTTATTAATTAATTTACGGGAAGTAAGTCTCCCGTAATAATTTTGACTGGAAAAATAAGAGGGAGAGAATTTAAAGTTAATAGCGCATTGAATTTTGTACTTGGAAATTTTAGTAAGTCAAATATTCTAAATAAACCAAAAATTAATTTAATTTTGCCGCATCAAAATAATATGATTTTATAAGAATTGATATTTTAAATTTAATAAAATTAAAAGATGCATTTTAAATCAAGCAGTATAAACATTACATAGATGTATAAAATATACATTAGTATTGATTTGGAAAATAAGTAAAATGGAATCAATGGCTTGCGGCAAATTGGACGTTACCTCAGAATCAATAGGTAGGCACCCCATGGCTTGAAACAGCAGTTACAATCAGATCATTTGGCAGGCTTCCTTGACACAGAATCGTCTCGGGCTAGGTCTTGAGAGCACCGGAAAAGCATGGTGTAGAGGTGGAACAGACCTCTGAGAAGCAAACGACCGATCTTTTCACCCCATCATTTCTTTAGGCACGATGTATATATAGATTAATCACTTCCCATACACATCTTAATGGAATAAATGTGGTTCCAGATAGCTCAACTATCTATGGAATGAGGTAAGAGAAGAAATCTATGGGTTCGAACTTGTCGCAACCCCCAGATTAGAAGACTAGAAGCACGTAATATATATATATGAAGATATGCTAAATGCCAGTAACGCAGTATGACTGAATGTCCCTAATGACATGAAATATAATTTACTGCTTTAAAAATAAATGACCCTTGTTTGAATACCATAATTTAGACAAATAATACGCTATGCAGTTATATATAGAGAGAAAGATTTTCCTAAATAAATATACGTTAAAATTTTATCTAGTAAAAGAAACATTAAGATTTACTTAACTAAAATAGTAAAATATTAAAATTTCCCTAATACGTTCAGATTTTATTTAGCAAAAGTAACATTAAGATTTACCCCCATCCCTTTTCTGCTATTTAAAATAAATCAATCCCACCTTCGTTGATTTTATAATAACTGGAATATTTAAATACAATATTTGAAATTTTAAGAGTATGGAAAATGTAAGAAGACTGGCAGTTATAAAAATTAATTAATGGGTCACTCTTTCAGAATTGCATAAAAACAAAACATTTTAAAAGATTTCAAAGCGTTAATTAGCCAAAGTTCTGGATTCTCCAGGTAGAAAATCCAGAGTTAAACAAATATATTTTTATAATAAACCAACATAAAATGTTGACTCGTAAAAAACAAACAAACTGGCAAACATATTAATTTATAATGCATTATATATATATTTTAAAAGGACGTTAATAACCTTTTCATGAAGGTTTAGAAGAAAAAAATGAAAGAAAAGATTTTTAGAAATTAAGCTCTCCAGGTTGTGAGATTGACATTTTAATAATAAGCAAGCAGATATATAAATCAAATAATAAATACATATAAATAAATGATCACACCAAAGTTAAAGAAAGTTAAGAGCATATGAGATAGGATTAGATATAAAGAAATCATTTGAGAGCAAATTTACATTCACAGATTTATATAAAAGGCAACGTTAAATAATACATGAGAAATCTTGATTAGTAGAATTCGAGATTAATTAATCAAGCTAGATTTAGTTTCAATGGTGGCGGTTTGGAAATAATTTACCTTGCAATGTTAAGAGTCCAATTTAGTAGTTGCACATGCACAGCAATTGAAATGCAAGTACTTTGGTGGCAGAAAACTTCTATTAGCATTCTAAAGTTCTTTTTAGACCTTTCTTCATTTCAGGGCAGCAGGATATTATGGTAGCAGCAGAGGCCACTGAAGAGTGGTGGATTTACTGCTACATCATTTTAAGTTTCACTACGATGTCAACAATCATTTTCACTAGAGTAGCTCATCTCCTCGTGATTCAAAATTCAGTCATTTTATACTTTTTCTTTATCAGTTGTTTTTGAAGATGCTACTGTAAGATAACGTCCAAAAATAAATTCAAATCTATTTCCAGATTAGAAATAGATTTGACAACATGTTTTTAACAAAAGTATCTCTAATCTTAATCCCATTTTAAGTAAAAACTTTAATTAAAAAATACCTTCCCCAGATTAAAACAATAGTGTTTCCAACCCTTAATTATTTTTAGACAATCAACTGTAGCATCTTCCATATTGGATTTTACAATAGTTTAATAATAAAAAAACAAGCAATTTAAAAAGAAAAAGCCAAAAATAATGCACGATAAAATATTTAAAAATTAATATTTTGTTAGTAAGTTTTGCACTTATATATATATATATATATATATATATATATATATATATATATATACTTGAGTCACACCTATGATACTTTAATAAAAAAGAACTAATAATTTATAAAAAAAGAATTAATAATAATTTTAAAACATGTTATTGAAACATTAAATTTTATAATTTAGATGCGCATTCCAAATATCTACATAAATATATATATACGACAAAAGGAGCGGGATGGGATATAGGGATTTGAATATGGGTTAGTGGGTGGAAACATGAAGCTCAATCTTAAGCTAAGATTGACTGCTTCAATATTAATAGTGTAACATAAATTCTGATGCTAAACACCAAGATAATATCAATAATGAATATAAAAAAACATGTATTAATTCTTACTGCATGCAAATACACAGGTACTAATAATAAAACTATACACAATATTAAATGCTATGACAATATGATGGGATTATTAAATGTTGTAGTCATAAATGCTGATCATTGTCGATGTTTAGGGTCATTTATTATCACAAATAGACTAGTAATCATCATGAATAAAGGAAAATGTATAGATATTTAAAGGTAATCTTCAGTACTTTAGCACGCATTCACACATACAAAATACTGAATCTAATATTAAATAAATTCAATTGAAATAATTTAAAATAATAATTGATAAATTTATTGATTAATCAATAGTAACAATAATAAAAATTAATGGTCTTATAATTATTCTCCAATAATGCATATAGCTCATTTCTCATTCTGATTTACACATAGATATTAAATATTTGCACGGTTAGTAATTTCAAAACAAAATGCAGTAATATATGTTGCAATTATAGTTTAAAGATATGCATAAATAATGTGGTCTTAAATAAAAGACTTATATGATAGATACATATTACAAAAAAATATTCAAACTATTTAATTATTAATTGTGCTTTAAAAGAATATAAACTTATTACTTTATACATTTTTGACAGATGAATGTACCTATATACACATATTAATATAAAAATATTTCATATATTCATTTTAATTATTTTTTAAAATATATACCAAATTATTTTACAATATAATTCTTTCTAATAGCCGAGAGGTCATCGCAGCTGCCTTGCAAGCAAGTAGTTGGTTGCAGACGGTTGTGGATTCGCGTCCCGGCCGATGCTATGACATATGAAAAAAAAAATTGTAATTAAATTATGAGTGCTAAGGACACTAATTAAGAAAAGCTTATGCTAAATAGCTTTGAATATCTTAATCATGACGTCATACTCATAGCAATAACTAATAAAATAATAAAAGCTTTCATTCTTAAGCTTTTCTTACTTAGTATAATTCTTTCTATATTTATTTACACAAACATACAAAAATTTCATTCATCAATAATATTAAAAATATTTGATCACTGTTAATTAATCAACACTTTTAGAATAAACTCTAAAAAAAAGAAACTATTTAATATTTGAAAATTTTATTCAAAGATCTTTTCTCAGAGAATTAAAGCTTTGTTCCCTTTTTGAAACGTTTTCCATTAGATGACTATTATCAATCAATAAATTCAAATATTGTTTACTTTTAAAACAAATTAAAATTAATATAAATTGTATAAAAGAAATTCTTCTTTTGACAATTAAACAAACATTTATTGTGGAAATGTTATTCTACTAAGAATCAATCATAGAATTTTCAGCTCTGAATTTGACACTTTACTACAGTGCCAAATTGCACAGGGCAAGTAAATATCATCTATGATACCAGTGCTAGACAATATTTTGACTTATTTTCATGCACTATGAACTAAAACTACACACATGCAGGTAAACATTTTTAAATCAGAAAGTTAGAGAGGGAGAAGAGAGAGGGGGAGGAGAGAGAAAGGGAGAGATGGGAGAGAGGAGGGGAGAGGATGAGAAAGGGGAAGAGAGGAGAAAGGGAGGGGAAGGGAGAGTAATAGGGAGGGAGAGATGAAGAGGGAGAGAGGGGAGAAGAGGAAGAGATGAAGAGGGGGAGATGGGAGGAGAGGAAGAGGGAGGGAGAGACTGGGGGAGGGGAGAGAGGAAAGAGGAAGGGAGAGAATTCAGTCTGATCAGTGAAAGGGAAACTGTCAAATGTTACTTCATCTCATGAATAGTAAGTAAATGAATATATATAATCATATGGTCATTCGCTGAATAAGTCAGCCAAATTAGCATTTATTTATCAACAAAATAGATGGAGTACAAACAAATCATGTAAATGTTTTTTTTTTTTTTTACTTTCTTTAGCTAGAAATCATTTATATTTTAGTGCTTGAATTTGGCACTTTCATTTCCACAATAAATATTTCTGGTCCCATTGCAGTTGTAATTGTTTTTAATTATATTATTAAATATCAGCAATCTGAAAAATATTATTTATCATATTAGTAGTAGCAATTAAAATCTTTTGATTGACTGTTAAATCCTTTTTTAAAAAAATATTTTCTTTGCTTATTATTATATTAAAAAGTAAATAACTAAAAAAAAAGATTACTCTACAAAATTATGTAACTTTTAAACATTTCCATTTAAAATATGTATTTATACTATCCTTAGCATAACTATAATAATAAATAGATTACATACAATGCAGATTCACTCTATGATTAATGAATTTGCTTTACTACGTTTCAATTAATCAATGAAAGCATATAAACATACTCAATTGAATTTTTATATGTAATTCTATAATTATTTATCTATAGATTTGTAGTCACCTGAATAACAATTCCTATTACCCATATCATCTTTGCTTTATCAAACAATGTCCCTTTCATTGAGCTTAGTTCCATCTAACTAACAGCTTTAGTTTTATAAACAAGGCAAAACTCTCCATACAGTAGTGCCACCCTGTGTCAACCAGAGTAATCAATAGATGCCAAACAGCTTGTGCATAAAATCCCTATCTAGTGCCTACTCATCCAATATTCCCAGACTGGTTTCTGGCTTGTGGCCTTCATCAGCGAGGAGCCTTGGATCTGAGAGCACTGCACCTAGATCTTAGGATCTAATGCAACCCTCCAGCAGCCACCTTTTATCTCTACTCAACTACAAAACCATGAGTATGAAATTTGAAAACACAATAATATTTTCAATCTAAGCTCAATAGCTTATATAGTCATATGGGTCTGAAGTCAGTTCAGCACTCATACATTTTGGTGTTTTTGGCTCTTTAATAATCATATCCACCACTAACCTATTAGTCAGAATTGGTGTTAAACCACTAAACATCACATTATCACTATCTCTTATACTAGCATCCATTGATTACTCTGGTTGGCACAGGGTGGCACTACTGTATAGAGAGTTTTGCCTTGTTTAATAACAATTAAACAGCTAGATAAGAGATAGTGATCATGTGATGCTTTGATGCTTAGTAGCTTTAGTTTTACTTATTAATTAATAGTATACTATTATACCAAGGAAATATAAAATGCAGGATATTTTTCACTATAGAAAGTTTAATGGCAGGATATTTTTCGCTATAGAAAGTTTTATTATTAATTGATTTCAACATAATTAAATATAAGTTTAAATATGTTTTTTGAAGAAAAAGGGTTAACTTTTTTTTGTAGAACATATAGGTTCTAGGCTAGAAGATAGGTATAGTAATAGCACATTATAACCCATGATAACATCATTATCAATAGTTATCAGATTTCTTAACACACTTTACAAGTCTCTGTGTTTGAATTATTACATAGTAGAGATGTCTGCCTATCCCTTGTATATGTATTAAATGGATTATGTCCTGTACATGAGGGGTCAGGTTGACCTTAGGTCAACATGGGTGTGACAAGAATCTCAGCCTCGGGGTGGCCTTTCAGCATTCCATCATCAGATTTTCAATTGGATGGATGGTTGAAGGGTTGGAGTGTGGAGTGGATTGAAGCCTGTCCATTAAAGTATGAGGATTGGCTATCTTAATATATATCTGAGCACTTATAGCATATATGTGTAGAGATGGTAATCTGGACCAAATGATGATTGCTGGTTTAGCATGAAATACGTATAAGGTGATTATTTATCTTTTCAACATATATGTGTTCAAGTGTTATCAGTGTTATGAGAGAGTGTGGAGAGTAGTGGGTTGTGTGAAAGTCTGTGCTCATATACCCTATATATTACATATATAGACACAGGTATATAATAATCCTGTGTGCTTCAGTTAACACATTTTACAAGGCCATATATTTTAATGACAACATTAAAAACAATTTTAAAGTAGTAATAAAAAAATAAGATATTTCAAAAAAATAAAGACACACAACATGTATGTATACTAAGAAAAACTTGTTTAATACTTTGAAATAAAAATGTTAAATATATCAACATGCTTTCGACTAACTGGTAGTCATACTTATATGAGTATAACTATCAGTTAGTCAAAAGCATGTTAAGCATACTATGTTGACATATTTAACACTTTTATTTTAAAGTATTAAACCAGCTTTTTGTATATACAGTATTTATTTTTTTAATCATATTTTTCCCAGAAAAGTTTTAAAAGATCGAAAGTAGATATTTATGGAAAATAAAAGATTTTTATATCTTAAAGATTAATTTTTTTTATTCTATATCATAAGTTTTAGCAAATTCATATATCTTTCAATCAGTTCTATATATGCATACAGTATTATGCATTAATTTTTAATAAATTGATATTATACTACATTTAGATATTTTACTATTCTGGAAAAGTTTGTTGTGTAGACAAAACTATTATATAAAAATCAAACAATTATATAAAAACACGTTTATAAATAAAGTTCTCCATATGTTTTGTATCAACTCACACAAAATAGGTATTTGATTCAGCTTCATAAATACCAGAATTCTGATTTGAAAAGTTAAAAAAAAAAGAAAAAAATATATTGCCTTTTTGTTTTAATCTCAAAATATATACAAACACAATATATAGGGTATATGAGCACAGACTTTCACACGACCCACCATTCTCCACACTATCTCATAACACTGAACCCTTGAACACATATATGCTAAAAGATAAATAATCACCAATATATGTATTTCATGCTAAACCAGCAATCACCAGTTGGTCCAGATTACCATCTTTACACATATATGCTATAAGTGCTCAGATATATATTAAGATAGCCAATCCTCATACTTTAATGGACAGGCTTCAATCTACTACACACTCCAACTCTTCAACCACCCATCCAATTAAAATGATGATGGAATGCTCAAAGGCCAACCTGAGGGTGAGATTCTTGTCATACCCATGTTGACCTAAGGTCAATCTGACACCTCATGATTGCTGGTTTAGCATGAAATATGTATATTGGTGATTATTTATCTTTTAGCATATATGTGTTCAAGTGTATCAGTCTTATGAGATAGTGTGGAGAGTGGCGGGTCGTGTGAAAGTGTGTGCTCATATACTCTATATATTACATGTATAGACACAGGTATATAATAAGCCTGTGTGTTTCAGTTATTACATATTAGAGATGTCTGCTCATCCCTTATATATGTATTAAATGGATTATATCCTGTACATGAGGGGTCAGATTGACCTTAGGTCAACATGGGTATGACAAAAATCTCAGCCTCAGGATGGCCTTTGAGCATTCCATCATCAGATTTTCAATTGGATGGGCGGTTGAAGAGTTGGAGTGTGGAGTAGATTGAAGCCTGTCCATTAAAGTATGAGGTTTGGCTATCTTAATATATGTCTGAGCACTTATAGCATATATGTGTAGAGATGGTAATCTGGACCAACTGATGATTTCTGGCTTAGCATGAAATATGATATTGGTGATTATTTATCTTTTCAACAGATATGTGTTCAAGTGTATCAGATAGTGTGGAGAGTGGTGGTTCGTGTGAAAATCTGTGCTCGTATACCCTATATCAGGGGTCCACAACCCTATGCCCGTGGGCACAATGGCGCCCGCAGACCATTTAACATGTGCCCGCCGCTATCCGAATACGATAAAAAAATATTTATCTGATACAAATAAATTTAATTTTTAAAATTTCTTATAAATTATTGTATTATATTGTAATCAAATTGGAGGGCATAGTATACTTTATTTTGAAATAAATATTTTTTTGGACATTATGTGTATTATTAACAATATCCAACTATAAATTTACATTGAAAAAATAAATGGAGCCCGCCACCTGGCTGGTATTATAGAAAGTGCTCTTAAGTGCAAAAAGGTTGGGGACCCCTGCCCTATATATTACATATAAAGACACAGGTATATAATAAGCCTGTGTGTTTCAGTTATAAACACAATATATAATATTTCAAGTACATACTGTAGTTCTTATTTTATAATACTCCCTCACCCCTATCCTATTTCTAAAAAAACTATCAGAAGCATTCGCCAATATTATGGAGGATAGAAATGATTCGCAAGCATCATTTACTAAATTTCTATTATTGCTGCTATTGTGTGAGGGGGGGGGGAGGGTGTCTTCAAGAAAATAAAATAAATAAGTATGAGTTAAAAAATATAGCCATCATAATCATATGACATCATCTCGTCCTTTATCTCATAACTTTTTTTTTTAATTTAAAAATAATTACAAAGAGAAATTATTTTCATACTATCATAAATGATTCACAAACAAATACTTTTTTTTATTATTCTTTGCACAATTGCACTAAAAATTGTTCTGAATTTAGTTAATTTTCAAGAGATTATGTAACTGACATAAATAAAATGTTTCATTCACAAACTAGAGCGTTTCAAATTCTCAGTTAATACTGACGAAATCTAGTCTAGAATTTTAAACATAATTAAATTTAGAAGTCAACTAAAAAAAACACAAAAAAACTTGTTTTTACTTTGCATTATTATTAAATTTAAAACATTCTAATTATATTAGCATTTAAAAGTTATATGCATTCTTTCATTTTATATAATAAATGACTAATTATTTTCGTGTATGGACATTATTTGTAGACACTGTAATTAGTATAGTATTGTATATTTACAATACACACAAATTATAACTACTTTGAATATTTAAAATGGTCTGTTTGAATACATCACAACTGTAATAAAATTATTATTGGTATTTTTTGCTTTCTACGAATGAACGGAGAAATAAATTAGGTGTATATATGTGTATGTAAACATGTTATGTAAATAATGCAGTATACATAAATTAATTCATTTTCATATCAAATAGGTTGCTAAAATAATTAGACGTAATCACAAAGATAAACATTTCAGATATAAAATTAGACTAGAATCAAGCAAAATAAATTACAATGTAATTTAAATAAATATAGCAGTATTATTCAAATTGGTTTAAAAATATTAACATTAATTGGAAGAAACATTATTATATAGGCAGTGCAATAGAGTTCTATCAAATAAAGAAAATTTGCTATTACTGAAATCGATTAGCCCCCACACGCTGCCTGATGTCGCTGTTTCCATGCAAAAGCACAAAATATATTGCTCACGTGGCTTATAAAACAGTTCTGTTCATATTAGCCACAAAGCAGCTTTTGTGCTTCGTGGTACTATCGCACACTTCACAGATCGCTACAGGAGGGTGTGTAGAATTCAAGTTGTCCTAAGTCTTTGCATGTGCATTTTGTAAGACAAAAAACATACTTACGTACACATATTTTTGAGGTTAAACAAATTTCAAAAGTGTACATTCCAGCATTCTATAGAAATCACGCGTAAAACATATTTTGCGCAGGGACAGCTGCGAGACTTTCAAAGCATAAGCTTGGCTTGATCAGAGGGAAATTTTATGATCGAATTGTGTTTCGTAAATTGTTTTAAAATAGTGTTGAAAATGTTTTTTTTTTTGATCAGATGTTAATTGAAAAAATAAAATATTAGATTTTATTAAATAATTTAATTTTTCAAAATGTTGTGTACATTGTGACGGATGATCTTTCGGATCGGCAAAATCATCAGATCCCCCTCCCTGCTAATTTCAGTGCTATGTGCTGACATGGATAATGTTTTCCAAATTGTTGCACGTGATGGCAATCCTTTGGATCAGCAAAACCATCAGATCCCCCTCCCTGTGAATTTCAGCATTAGCACTGACATGTATAGTGTTGTATCAGGGTAGTGTAAAAAGAAAAGTAAATTGTAAATCAGCCCAGTAACATTATATCTATTGGTTTTTGACTAGCAACAGAGCCACCAAGCAGCGTGCTGGGGCAAATTGACAATAACCATAAAATATGTAAAAATAGTTAAAACAATAAACAATTGAGTTAATTATCATCATTTAAGACTTAGACAAGTTAAGTAAATTACGGGATCCAGCAGATTATTATTTATTTATATAGAGTTTAAAAATATGAATAAATTGATAAAAAATGTTCTGTTTATATCACTATACCATATATTATTCAGTGATTACTCAAGCATACAACAGATGGATCAGAAGAAAGATAAAGGATTTGTTATTGGAAACATGAGAAAGTCATTTGTTTAAATCAGAACTATGAAAAGCACGGCCCTCAGGTCACATGATCTGTAAGAAGGGTTTGCATGGACTGCTTAGAGGTTTTGAAATTGTGGTTAATAATTACAAGTATCAAAATTGATATAAGTAATTTATTAAATGAAACTGAACTAACACAAAATTCTTGCTAAGTACCTTCATCTACTGTTTCAATAAAAACTTTTATAAATGTAATTTTTCTTTTTTATATTTTTGAAATGTCATAAAACCTAATCTAACAGTAAGACTCTCCAATAATTTAACCGTTTCACATTTCAACAATTTTCTGCCTAACCATAGTGACAATAAATACTTCAAGAATTTAATTTTAATGTTAAAACAGTTATTTAATATTACAAATGAAAAAAATTCTAAAAAAATCATATTTGAAATTTCCATATATATATTTATCCCATTTAGTGCTTGGTTTTTGTGCAAGGGTTCACAATAGTGATCATCATCAATTTGTACCCACTATTTTCATTTACAACTGATTATTCACTATAACAATTGTAAAAAAAAATTTTTTTTAAATTTTTTTTTGGTGGCCATTTTGTTTCACTGATGATGTCACAGAACAATTATTAAAGTCATGTTATCCAAAAGCAAAATAGTGAATTTCATGCTGAAATTGTAAAACACATTATAGTGCTGTATTCAATATTTTGAATATAAGCTTAAATTATGATTAATGAATGTACAGTATTTTTACAAGACAATTAGTACTTCTTTAATAACATATCCAAAGTAAAGATTTTCATTGTTAATGACTACAAAAGCAAAAAAAAATTAAAAAGTTCATTCAATATATGAATATAAATCAACATAGTATTGTAAAAATAGCAAATTCATTTAGCACAAACTTAAAAATATACAGTACATATATTAGCTAAAATGTCAATTAATTCTGAATTAAAATGTTTCTGTCAAATCAAAACAGCTATCATTACTAATCTAAAATATTTTCAGTAAAAAAAGAAGGGGGCAAAGAGAGTAAAATGGTTTCAGATTTATACAATTAATATTAAAAATCACTAAATGTAATTTAAAAATAATAAATTACTTCTATTTAAATCATCTCATGATTCTTTTCAGCTATCCAAAGCAATGGGGACATTATCACATGTAAAAAAATGCAGTACCATGAAAAAAAATATAAATGTCATTCAGCATAAAACTAAAAAATTTTTTTGTCATATGTACTATTAAAACAGGCAAAACTCACTATATATATTCCACACACAGCAAGCTGTTTTAACAACAATTATACACAAGCATAAGAGGAGATGGTCATGTGATGTTTATGTACTATTAATATTAAATTTTAAATTGTGTATAGTATAAATATTAGCTAAGATTTCAGACAATCAATTATGGATTAAAAATCTTTACAAACACTAATTGCAATCAAATCAAAACTTCTATTTATCATATTTGAATTGCATTTTGGGAAAAAATGTGAGGATGATTTTATTAATAATACATTATGTATGATGAAAATGCAATGTAAATAAAGTGAAAAAGATTAATGTTTTAATTTTTACTTAAATAGCCTGTAACTCTGCTATCAAAATGTATTCTGCTATTTGACAAATTGCTAAGTCATTGCAAAAACTTGGCTATCATACTTGATAAAATAGTGACACATCAAGCCCAAAAAACCTTACTATAGCTATTATATTTGTTTATTTAGTTCAGCATAGTACACATTGTAACAAGAGTCTTAAATATTGATTACAATATGCAACCTCAAAATGCAATAGATTTTGTTTTGTTTTTTCAATACACTGACATTTTTTTACAGCTGACTGTAATTAAGTTTTTGTAATGAATCGTATATTTATTTGGCTCTTGTTACATGAATGATAAATAACAAGTCTTTATGGTGAATCAAATAATTTATTAAACATTGTTTTTTTTATTTTAATAATTTTACGTAATATAGTATAATATTGTAATACAAATTTTAAAAAAATGAAACTTCAGTAGGGATTCTTTTTTCAGTGTAATGTTGTGCAGAAGAACATAAAAAATGTTAAATGTTTGTTTAGTTTCACTTTCTCAGTCTATTTTGCTGTACTTTTTGGGCAACGAACACACACTTTTTTTTTCTAGTGATAATAAATATTTTTTGGAGATTCTGTTCACTAATATGACCATACAAAATCAAGAAAATCTTTGAGCTTGGAAACCAAAATGGATATCGATGATTGAGAATGAATGGATCACAGGAAGTAACACTTTTTAACTATGTGTTTTTTCTTTTTATATTGATTTATGTTGCCTTATCATACATACATAAATACATATTTTAAGTAAATACATGCATAATACACACAACACACTTTATACAAGCATATAAAGTGCATTAAGGGATTTTTAAATTTTTATATACACTTAATTTTTTTAACATAATATTCCCAAGTTATAGTGTAATTTTTTTAGCGGGAGTAACTGACCATTTTTTCCCCATAGACAATTATTATAAATGTGTATTCTGCATAAGATATTCTTGCTTCATTTTGGAGAACCAATTGCCTTAGCTAAGTGGGGTAAAAGTGTATTTACCTGTTTAAGGAGATTCATTTAATTTTTTTTGTATCAAAAATTTCAATCTCTGTGGTCAAGTTGCGATCTTTAGTATCTATATAAATATATCGGACCAAAAATAAAAGTAAAATTCCACCTTTATTGTTAAAAGAGAGTAGCCTTGACAACAATTTGAGATTGTTGATTGTTATTGATTTTGGGATTGTCTAAGTGTTGACTGGTTTTAATAATTACACATATCATCATCATCATTATCAACCATTATCAATCCACTGCAGGATGAAGATCTCTCCAAGTTTAATCCATCTTCTCTGATCTTTAGCTTCTCTTCTCCACATCACCCCTGCACACTTTCTTATTTCATCCATCCATCTCACATGTGGTCTCTTTCTGGGTCTTTTACAATCTCTTGGAATCCAGTTTAAAATTTCAATTGTCCATCTATTATCATCTCTTCTAACAATATGTCAAGCCCAACTCCACTTCAATCTTTTAATTTTTTCAATGAGGTCAGTAACACCTGTTTTTTCTCTTACCCATACATTGCGTTTATGATCTCTTCTTGTTATTCCCAACATACATCTCTCCATACTTCTTTGAGTGGTCTGAAGTCTCTGAATTGCTCTTCTATTAAGTGTCCAAGTCTCAGATCTATAAGTAAGAACTGGTAAAACACATTTGTTAAAAACCTTCCTTTTCAAATACATAGGCATATTTCCTTTTAGTATCAAGTTATTTCTACCAAAAGCATTCCAACCAAGTTTAATTCTATGATTAATTTCCTCCATTATGTTTCCATCTGTATTAATAATTTGAACAAAATATTTGTAACTGTTAACTTCTTCTAATTCATCATAATCAATCTTTATTTTCATATTTTGAGCAAATCGATTAAACATTACTTTAGTCTTTTTAACATTTATCTTTAGTCCTACTTTCCTACTTTCATCTGATAATTCCTGCAACATTTCCTGCAGATCTGAAGCATTATTTGCAAAAACAACTACATCATCTGCGAAATCTAAATGACTTAAATACTTCTTTCACTCCTTTAGTTTCCCATTTTAATCCACAAAATACTTCATGCAGCACTGCTGTAAAAAGTTTTGGAGATATGGAGTCACCTTGTCTTACACCTTTCTCAATGTTGACTTTCCCAGTGTCATTATGTAATCTAATTGTTGCTGTTGCATTTTTATAAATATTCTTTAAAATATGACAATATCCTGGATCTATACCTTGATGATCTAATGCTTTAATCACTGAAGGAATGTTTATAGAATCAAATGCCTTTTCATAATCTACAAATCCTAAGCATAATGGCAACTCATATTCATTTGTCCTTTCTATAACTTCTCTCAATACCTGGATATGATCTACTGTACTAAAACCACTTTTAAATCCGGCTTGTTCTCTTGGTTGGTGGAAATCCAATGTTCTCTGTAGACGAGTAGTAATTATCTTGGTAAAAATTTTATATAAAACTGATGCATTCTTCCAATCATCCGGTACATCTTTATCATTTAGACATTTGGTATATAACTTTGCTAAAATTTTTTCTATTTCTTCACCTGCTTCTTTTAATATATCAATTATAATTCCATCATTACCTGGAGCCTTTCCTTTCTTCATACATTTAATTGCATGTCTCACTTCTTCATTTAAAATTCTGGGCAATTTGGAAGATGTAATAGATATAGGAGGTACTTGTTCTTTATTACTATATAATTTTTGATAAAAATCTTCTACCAATTTCATGATGTCATCTCTCCTTTTAGTAATAATTCCATCTTTTTTTCTTATTGCAGATATAAATTTCCTACCAATACCAAAATGTTGTTTTACATTCTTAAGACTTTTATTTTCTTCTATAGCTTTCCTTGCTAGTTCACAGTTATACTTTCTTATATCATTTTCAACTCTTTTCCGCACCATTTTACAAAATTCGAGATATTCAATTCTTTTTAATGCATCATTTTTGTATATCTTCATATTCCTTCTTTTCTTCATAAATTCTCTAGTCTCAGTAGAAATTTTATTGGTCAATTGCTGTTTCTTTCTACCAGCTATCTTTGTTGCAGTTTTCAAAAGTGTATCAGTTATTTTCATATTAATTTCATTCAAATCTGAATCATGTTCAAAATCTACTAATACTTGAAACCAATTTGTAAGCTCTAATTTAAATTCATTAGAATGTTTCTGAAGATTAGGAATATCAACTGTAAATATTGTTTTTCTTAATAATTTTTGTCTCTCTAGTTTTACATTAACACGTATCTTACACCTTACTAACCGATGATCACTTCCTGTGTTAAATTTATTAAGAACATTACAATCTTGAAATATGTATTTCCTGTTAGTCAAAATATAATCCAATTCTGCTGTACCTTCATTTGGATGCTTCCATGTCCATTTCCTTTTAACATTTTTCTCAAAAAAAGAATTCATAATATAAAGTTTTTCTTTTTCTGCAAACTCCACAAGTCTATGTCCTCTCTCATTTCTATTACCATAACCAAAATTACCCACAGCACTTTCATCTTTCATTTTTTTACCAATTCTAGCATTAAAGTCTCCCATAACAATTTTAAAATGGTGTTTACTCTGATCAAAAGCTTTTTGTACATCCATATAAAAATCTTCTACTACTTCATCACTATGAGAACTTGTTGGGGCATAAACCTGAATTATCTGCATTTGGTATCTGCTATTAAGTTGTATAACTAATCTTGCCACTCTGTCCGATACACCATCAATCTCCACAATATTGTTCTTCCACTTTTTATTTATAATGAATCCTACTCCACTTGTATTTCCAATATTTGTGCCTTTATAATAGAGTATATGTCCACTTTTTAAATCAATTGTCTCTTCACCTTTTCTTCTAACTTCACAAAGTCCAATAATGTCCCATTTAATATAAGAGAGTTCTTCTTCTAATTCTTGCAATCTTCCTTCACTTGAAAGTGATCTGCAATTGTAAGTACCTAAATAAAAAGTCGTCATCAAATGGCACATATATATATATATATGTTGAAATGAAGATTTTCACAGGTTGTATACATAAAAGACATATTTTGCAGGTTCATCCGTGTTAAAAATTTTAAATAGTGATATTCCGACGTTTCGACTTGGTCACACAAGTCATCCGCTGGGTAATAAAAGGTAGAAAGATGGTTGTAGAGGCGCTACAATCACTGATTTGAATAAACATTAAAATTCCACCAATAGCTAAAATGTGAAATTTAAAAATATTTTTTAAAAAAATCTTTCCAAATAGGAGGAAGTTTGCATGCATCATCTCACTTATTGATACAATCTGGCATTTTAAGTATCTCAATGGCTTCTCTAATTTTGCACTGATAGAGATTATCACATTTGGATATGATCCTGGTATTAGAAAAATCAATTTTATGATCTAAATCTATAATATGGAGTGAGAGTGCTCATGATGATGAGTGTTGTTTAACTACATTAACATGCTCATCTCTCCGAACATTGATGCAATGATTACTCATACCTATGTAAGAAGCATGTAAAAATTGTAAAGCTTCTTACATAGGTATGAGTAATCATCGCATCAATGTTTGGAGACATGAGCATGTTAATGCAGTTAAACAACACTCATCATCATCAGCACTCTCACTCCATATTATAGATTCAGGTCATAAAATTGATTTTTCTAGTACCAGGATAATATCCAGATGTGATAATCTCTACCAGTGCAAAATTAGAGAAGCCATTGAGATACTTAAAATGCCAGATTGTATCAATAAGTGAGATACATGCAAACTTCCTCCTATTTGGAAAGATTTTTTTAAAAAACATTTTTAAATTTAACATTTTTGCTATTGGTGGAATTTTAACATTTATTCAAATCAGTGATTGTAATGCCTCTACAACCGTCTTTCTACCTTTTATCACCCAGTGGATGACTTGTGTGACCAAGTCGAAACATCGGAATATCACTATTTAAAATTTTTAACATGGGTGAACCCACAAAATATGTCTTATATATATATATGAATTACATATATGAAATACATAAGGAAATCAATGACTATATATGAATTGGTTCTTTATCACAATACTATTATAAAAAACAAATGAACAAAATCTTTGTTGAATGAACTCCAATTTTAAAACATGAATGAATAACTATAAAGCCATAACGAATCCATAAAATTATTTTCTGGAATCAAAAATTGCATTTTGTTTATTAAATTATGACAAAAATTCAACCACACTGTTTGACAGTGCATCATGATTATAATTATTGCTGTTTTTGTTTTAATGTAATTAAATTTCTTAACACGTATTTCTAAAAAAATAAAAGACTCTTTTCTTGTGCAAACTGTAATATTTATGTTTATGTTATAAATATGAAACAAGAAAGGGTATAATCCTTTTAAATATATTATTCATTGAGCATGGTTTCAACTAATTCATCAGATTTGTAGCACTCAACTATTCCACAGTTTGTAAAAACAAGTATAAATATCAATT
Organism: Epiperipatus broadwayi; assembly: GCA_028023455.1. NCBI lineage: Eukaryota > Metazoa > Onychophora > Udeonychophora > Euonychophora > Peripatidae > Epiperipatus > Epiperipatus broadwayi. The sequence continues at coordinate 383,691 of JAQFVV010000272.1, forward strand.
GTGCATTATGTAAATTAGGTATTTACATATTCGATTTTTTGATAATGAAATGCTTGACTTTTTTATTGATTGTATAGGGATCTCTAGCAATATAGCCCATGCTTCCTTAAATTTATATGTCCTGTCATCTCTTTTGGCACAAAATGGCTTTTACATTATCTGGATTAAATGCACAACCAGATGTGCATTCATATTGAAAAAATATTGATCTGTGTTGAAAGCACTTCTTTTGCTCTGCTGTACAGATACTTATACTTAGCTATCCTCATGGAAATATTAGCATACAATCACGGTTATATATTATATCGCACATAGGACCATTGCATGCAATTTTATAAACAACCTGAGGAAACATATTTCAAAAAAATCAAAGTGTACACATGAATATATTTCTTTTTTAATAATTATTATGAAAATATTTTGTAAAAATAATTACAAATATTTTAAAGCCTTTCTCCCTTTTTTGAGAGAGAATAAAAGAGATTACCCATAATCAATGAATCAAAAAATCTCCAATCTCTTGGGTTTTGGTGGCTTAATTTGAAGTTTTTCTCTGTAGACTAATCTGTGCACTACTGACATCTTCAGATTTTTATTTGAAACTAATACATCAATATTCACATTAATTCAAGTTTTGAACACAAAATGGACTTAAATAGCAGTAAAGAAGACTGAAAAAGAGATTTAAAACTATGGTCTGACAATAACAACTCAAAATTTCATGAGATGCCAATTATCGTTACTATAGAGTTAACATATGTACTATATTTAGTATTTTGGATGCTGCCCTCAAATGAATGTTTTTTATTGCTGCCTCTAAATTACTTAAGAATGGATAATCTTGGTTTAAATTATAGTGATTAGACATTTTCAGACTTTTATATTTATTTTCTATAGCAACCTTTATTTTAATTTAGGAAATAACAAACATAAGTGAAAAAAAGATGTGATATGTTGGACTATTTCCATCATTTATGAGTGAATGTTGAATGTATAGAAAATTTTAAACTTTATTTAAACTTTCCAAATACAAACAACTTGTTAAGTAATAACACACAAATAGACAATACAGGTTAGTAATTACACAACATTTCGAGAAGTATTATTCTCCACTCTTCTTTAGGTGTTGCTGTCCTATATGCACAGTGACAATATTCGAGTAGTATTATTCTCCACTCTTCTTCAGGTGTTGCTGGCCTATATGCACAGTGACAATATTCGAGTAGTATTATTCTCCACTCTTCTTCAGGTGTTGCAGGCCTATATGCACAGTGACAATATTCGAGTAGTATTATTCTCCACACTTCTTCAGGTGTTGCTGGCCTATATGCACAGTGACAATATTCAAGTAGTAGTATTCTCCACACTTCTTCAGGGGTTTCTGGCCTATATGCACAGTGACAATATTCGAGTAGTATTATTCTCCACACTTCTTCAGGTGTTGCTGGCCTATATGCACAGTGACAATATTCAAGTAGTAGTATTCTCCACACTTCTTCAGGTGTTTCTGGCCTATATGCACAGTGACAATATTTGAGTAGTATTATTCTCCATTCTTCTTCAGGTGTTGCTGGCCTATATGCACAGTGACAATATTCGCTTAAAAGTTGAACTTGCATCTTTAGATTCTTGAATATCGAATTTAAGGCAAACGCTCTACCAACTGAGCTATTCTGTCAAAGGCAACACAAATAATACAAATAATAAGTGAAAAAAATCTTTATAATTATGGTCAAATCTTTAGCAAATTTTAAAATATTATTTTAAAAAATATTTGAGTACCATTTATTTTGTGAAAACTTTACACCTCAATTCAAAATATAATCTTCCTAAAACTAAAACATTTCTATAACTACTATCATCATGCTGTGTGCATTGCAATATGCTTTAGATATAATTGAAAGATTTTATTTACATTATTGCCTCGAGTGTCTTATCAAAGTCCAGCAAAACTTCAAGTTCACCTTTTCTTTATAATTAAATACTGTATTGTAACAAAAACAAAACAATGACAAAAATAAATACTGTATTACTTCAAATATACGATGAACTTTTTTTTCAAATTTTGGACTCATAAAAAAGAGGCGCATCTCAAATTCAAAATGAAAATGTTTAACATCTTATTTCTGTGGATCTTTTCTTTATGCTGTACATGCACATAGTATTACAGTCATTACTTGTGTTAAATCTTGTTTAATCAATATTTTTGGATTAATTTCATAAATGGTTTTAACTCCCTCAAATCCTACTTTTAACATTCCTTTGTTGATTTTGTTATTTTATTGAGAAGACTCTACTGAATAACTTTTAGAATTTTTTTACAACTAATATATCAATATAACAATGAAATAAGAGGCTGCCTTCCAAGGCACTGATTGTTTGTTTTTTGTTTCCTACACAAGAGAGCATCTGTCAAAATTTTGACAATTCCAATAGCTTTCTTTTGATTTTTAAAGTGAAAACATATGTTTTAGAATTTTTTAACATTATTTTTCTGAATTTGATGGTTCTGATATTTTTATTTTTAAAGTAAAAATGTATGTTTTAGAATCTTTTAATGTTATTTTGCTAATTTTACCATTATTTTATCCAGAAAACACTACCAAATATCCTTTAGAATTTTTTACAACTAATAAATCAATATAACAATGAAATGAGAGCCTTCCTTTCAAGATGCTCATTGGTTGTTTCTTGATCCCTACACAAGAGAGCACCTATCAAAATTTTGATAGTTCCAATAGCTTTACTTTGACTTTTAAAATGAAAATATATGTTTTAGAATCTTTTAATGTTATTTTTCCAATTTTGATAGCTCTATTATATTTTCATTTTGATTTTTAAAATGAAAACATATATATATATATTCCATATGTCATAGCATCGGCCAGGAGGAAAACCCGCAACAACCATCTACAACCAACTGCTTGCTTGCAAGGCAGATGCGCTGATCTCTCGGCTAACAACACTTGACTAAATGAAAATATATATTTTAGAATCTTTTTGACACATTTATTTTTTTCAGAAAATACTTGTAAAAATATATATTATATAAAAAAATGATCCCAAATTTTAATAGAAAAATGTACTTTTACATGAGAGCACATTTACAACATTCGGCTACAATTTAAATGGCCTAAAGATGATGTACCTGGTGAAATAGTGAAGATGAGAATTCAAGTTCTGAAAGTGAAGCTGTAGAAAGTGAAAGTACCATATATCTGAAGAAGATTCCCAATAAATTAGGTGAGTTTATTGTATTTATATTAATTTCCTATTTAAGTACATATATGTGACTTAAATTTGGGGGTTAGTTTTTCTCCAATTTTTCAGACTTAAAATCTTACTATGTCTTAAATTTGAGGGCGTCTTATATTCAAAGTATATTAACCACGATAATGGATCAAAAACACACACACACACACACAAATATATACAGGAGCAGTAGCAATGAATTAAAATTTAAAAGTGAACATTCATAACTGTTTTGATAAATATTTATTGCCCATAATACTTCCAGCAGAGTAAAAAATACTGTACTTGTTTCAATTATATAAAAAGATTTATATGCACTGCGATTTATTGGTAATCAATGTGATAACAGTTTGTAGAACAATGGACTCAGAAAAAAAATAACACTTTATATGAACTTAATTCTGGGACCAAAAGAAAAAAATAATGGGGAGAAGACAAAAAATAAGAATAAGGAATGGATCGGGATTTCGTTATGAATGCAACTATGTAAAATAAATTTGATCAAAAAAGTGGAGAGCAATTACAAACTTCCAACGACGATAATGAAGTATTATTATTCAGTAAGAAAACTCTTTACCTAAGTAATCAACCCGTCTGTAACAGACAATTTAACATATATACATACTATGATGCAGAAAGAAATCTAAAATATATGCATTATAAGATGAAACAATTTTGATTTTCATTTTTCTTTGATTAAAAGTCAATTTTGTTTTCGCAGCATTCTAAAATCTTCTCAGGTATTTTTTAAAAAGACACCCAATTTTATTCACTGTCAGATTTATAAATAGTATTATAAGCACATCCAATAGTTTAAAGTCTGAATTTATTATAATAGACATCTTTTGAATGCTTGGGAAGAAACTGTAGCAAACGACTACCTGATTAAGCACTCTATCATTATATCTCCGCGGAATACTCCTGGCAGTTTCATTTTCAAACCAATGAAATGTATTTTGGAGCTTAAATATCTAATACTAATATGCTACTAAATTTTGTATGGCTAGACATGAAGAAAAAGCCAGCTATGCCTGGGGAATTTAGAAGTCAAAGCTTAGCTGTGAAAAAGTTAAAATATTGAAAGCTGTCTTTTAAGGTTATTCATAAATAAAAGAGATTTTAAACAAATAAAACAAGTGGAGAATTTACTTTTTATTTCTTTATCTAAAAAGCAAAATTATATTAAAGTTATGATTAAAGTAATGTTTATATAGAATAATTTCATTTACAATATAGACTACGCACTAATTATCCAACACCTTTGTTTCTAAGTCTTATTAGATTGATGTTGCCTAACTAATCTAATTTAAATAACAATAACACTATAATATTATTTTACTCTCTCACTGCATATCTATACATCTTTAATGTAACAGAGGTTTTTAGAATTTAAATAAAGAATATTCGAATAGCTATATTGTTTGAAAGTTCATAGGAAGTCGGAACGTCGGAAATGCCAGCATCGTAATTGATTCTAAGACCCCATATTCCAGAATTGGATATTCTACAACTGTCTTATACTGTGTAGGACAAAATTTGAAATATATAAATAAGTATATATAAAAATAATTGAATAATTTATTGCTCAGATGTTCATAAAAAATTGAAGCATTAGAATTGAATTAAGCTGCATTCTGTGAACCTTAAATTCCAACCATTCTGTCATTTATACCAAACCATGCTGGACAATAAATATAAAATAATTATTATTAATTTAAACATCTATAGTGTAAACTGATAATATATTCCATATATTATATTCAAAGCTTATTTTTAGATCTGACTAATAGGACTGAATTTAAAAAAATAAAAATTTAATAATAAAAATGTGTTTCATTTTTTTTTAAAGTGTCATAGCATTGGCCGGGACGCGAACCCGCAACCCGGGCAACTGCCTGCAAATGCAAGGCAGTCGCGCTGACCTTTCGACCACCAATGCAAGACATGTGTTTCATTTTTTAAACTTCATTTTCTACTTTTAGGCTAATTTTTTAGCAATTTAATAGAATGTAAATTTTCAATGTTAAATCCAATTAGGTAAGATGGATATATAAAAATTCTGAAGTAATGGAATTGAGATCAATATTTCAGGCAAAATATCCAGATACTTTAACCACTCCACTTTACTTTTTTACTAAAAAATAGCAGCAGTTTTTATCATATTTGCATCATTTAATTTTTACTATTAAACCTTTATTCTGTATCATATTTGATCATCTTTACATTATTTATTACAAAAATAAGTTAACAAATAAAACACAGTATAAAAGTTAATATTTGAACTTTGCAAAATAGAAAAATAAAGTACTAAATTGAATACATAATAACAATGGATCTTTTCATATTAGAACATAATCTTCACCTATCGTAATCTTTTAAAACATGCAAAACTCACTATACATATTGCCACACAAAGCAAGCTAGAGTAATCAATGGATGCCAGAAGGCTTGTGCATAAAATCCCCATCTAGTGCCTACTCATCCAATATCCCCAGACTAGTTTCTGAGTGGCCTTCGTCAGTGAGGAGCCTTGGATCTGAGAGCACTGCACCTAGATCTTAGGATCTAATGCAACCCTCCAACAGCCAACTTTTATCTCCACTTAACTACAAAACTATGAGTCTTAAATTGAAAACACCTTTATGTTTTCAATCCAAACCCATTAGCTTATATAAAACAGTTATACATAAGCATAAGAAGTGATGATCATGTGATGTTTATTGGCTATCATAATCTTCACTTATTCAATTTTTTAAATGGAAACAAATTTTACTTGACATAACCTAAATCAATGAAAATATATTTTTAAATTGCACTTATTATTAAAATTTCACAAAAAAATTATTCATTAATATTTATAAAAGTATTTACTAAAATTAACAATTATTCTTACCAAAATACTAAACTAAAAAAGCATGCTTTCAAAAGCTGGAGTCCAAATAATCTACCAATCCATGGTGTTTGTTGTCAATTTCTTTGTATTATGATACAACCAATCAGGGAGTTGTCATCTTTTCAATTTGAAATTTTGCATGATATTTGCATGGGGTGATATTTCTCAAAAAAATGAATGGTTCTCTAGTGGGTGATTGCATTGCAGTACATGCTTCTGCCTCTAGATACCTTTTACAGAAATCCCTTTATTATTCTGCTCATCAACATCATCAAGTGAAGTCATGGTGCTACATAGTAAATTTTTATAAGTGTGTCTCTAAGTTTATTTGTCATTTTTTGTTATGGCCGAAAAGTTGAAAAAGCATGAAATTCTTGTTTTCTATTAGAGAAAAATGCAGAAGAAATGGGTATAAAGCTTCAAATAGCTTACAAGAAAGCTGCTGTGGGAAAAACACACATATATGTAATGGTTTAGTAAAAGAGTTCAAATTCACCCACATTGCAAAAAAGCACAACAAGTGATGTCCAATGTCAAGACAATCTGATTTGTGATGCAAACAAAATTATTCATTTAGAATTTATTTGCAATAGTCATGCATTTTATCTATAAGTTCAGAAATGTTTGCATAATGCAGTAAAATGAAAATATCTCAATTTGTGCCAAAATGGGCAATACAAGCTTCACCATAAGAGAATATACCAGCATACAGAACCTTAAGTTATGAAAAAAATTTCTATCAAAAACAGCATTTGTCAGCTTATCCACCTACCATATTCATACAAACTTAATTGTATGATTTCTTTTCATTCCCCTAAATGGAAAAATGCCTAAAAAAAAGGTTTGCACATTTGGAAGTAGTGAAAAAAAACAAGGGAGGCATTAAAAGATATCACTTTTCAAGAGTTTCCATACTGCTTTGAAAAGTGAAAAACATGTTTAGATCAATGCATTGCATCAAGTGAACAATACTTTGAAGGAAATTCAATTTGTAACATCTAAATATAAATACACAATTTTTTATTACAAAATTCCAGGTATTTTGGGGTGCCTCCTTGTATAATATTTATATATGATACTGACAACTTCAGATTTTTTTAAACTAATTTAGTTCCAATTTCTACACACAATGAAGTGATAATTTTATAAATATCAGTAAAAGAGTAAAGAAATGGTAAAGTGATAGTAGGACTATCATAATACCACAAAATACACAACTTATTCACTGTTAGTTAGGAAGTGATTAAATAACATTTATTATAATATATCTACTACTTTTTTTTAAAAAGGTTTATGCCAAAAGTACAATAAAATCATCAGAAATATATTTTAAAATTTAGCTACTTAAATATGTCTTACACTTTTATTTTCAATTGATGTTTTGTAAAAAAAATGAAAATCATAAATTAATGTGAATAATTACAATAGACATACTCAATCACTGGATGGTGGGTGCTATTTTACATTTTCCAGGTGAAGAATAATTTAAAATCAGTTCTCTTCACAGTACTCCGGACCTACCAATTGCAAACATGAAGAAATAGTCATTTAGTGAAATAGTGCTTTATAATCCATATCTCTTTTCCAATTACATCTTGATCATTTGTGTTAAAAAAGTTTCAAAGAGATTTCAAACCAAGAATTATTCATTTCATTTTTGATGAATGTAAATTTTTTTATAAAAGAGTAAATTTATTATTCTTCTGTAATTATATTTGTATAAATAAATACATTCATTATACACTGTAATTTAATTTCTTATTGATTATTCTTTCTTTTGAAAAATGTGGTAGAATGCCATCTGATGATAGAGTGCATCTATAATGGAACACATGCTAAACTAGCTATGAAACATGCTCATATCAATTAAGTACGTTAATTTATTCACTGTATTAACTTGTCACCCCTCCATTTTATTATAATACTGAATATATGCTAATTTATTCAATGTTAGGTAAAATATATTATTTAAATAAATATTAACTTAAGCCAAAAAATAAAAGCTCAACAGTTACAAAATTAGAAGTGACCATAATTTTATCTGAAGTAAAAACAGCGCTGCATTATCAGTGTCTTAATTATTGATGTTTCACCATATTTCACTCACATAAAAAATAAATAAGTCACCATCATTAAGCATGAAATGACAACAAGCCGTTCCACAAATGAATGTTTAATATCTCTTCACTGAAAGCAAATTTCAAAGTGTTTATTTCAAAAGACCCATCTTATTAATAAGCATACTTGTAATGAAGTTTAAATGCTCAATATGTTAGACTGAAATATAGAATAGCCAGTGGTCGAGAGGTCAGCAGCTGCTTTACCAGCAGTTGTCCCAGGTTAGCAGGTTTGCTTCCTGACTGATGCTATGACACATGAAAAATATAGAATAGCCAATAATAACAATTACAAGTAATAATTTCCCCTTGTTTACTGCATTTACTTTTGCGGAGATGCAGACCCATTTATATAATCAATAGGGTTGACATTCAACTCAACAAAGAATATGTTTAAACTAACTCCTTAAATGAGGTTTTCTGTATATAAAATAGATAATTCTTAAGTCTTTCTGAATTAATAAAGAAAGCATAAAAAATATCTTACTAAAATATATATATATTGAGCCTGATTGATTTCCGATTCAATGGTTTTATTACTAAAATTAAAAAGGGAAAACAACTTCATTAAATGTCTAATGCTCAATTTTTTATTATTATTTAAAACACATATGCATTTATATTTTAAAATAGATTATTTAATGTTTATAAAATTGATTTTAAAATAGTTTACTTTCACCGTCTGTTTTAATCAATTTGATTAAAAACAGGCAAGCTTGCTAATTATATATTCCTGTTGCTTTTATTGTAAGTTAATTCTAAAAAGTGGAGATTTAATTGCATTGTCATTTTTGTTTCAATAATCCCTGGTTGGAAGTCTTAAATTAGATTGAGCGGGAAATTAATATTTGCCCTGCCTGAAATATAGAATGGACACTAATGAAAGTTTTTCGTGGGAAATGTAGCAAGGCAAAGATAACCCGCCAATTTTTTGAGAGAGGAGATTCATTATTAGAAACACACTTGAATTATTACCTGCTAAGAGTCACACTGTCTTGAGTAGCTGTTCAGATGTTTAATTCCTGCTAAAAACTTAAATAATTATTGACAAACTTCGTTGCTGTGCAAGATGTCAAAATCTACCGCTATGAGTTTTGCCATCATTAGAATGTCTTGCTAATTTAAACAAAGAACAGACCCACACCTACCAGCTCTCCTTCAGTCATGCCATGAGCCTCTAAAATAAACACTGCCTCTACCTTGCCACTGTCAAAGGACCTGAAAGATGAACTATTATCAAAAGTGTGCACTCGTCACTAAATCACTAGAACTCTGCCTTACCGTAAGCTAAACTTTTTCATATTCTAGCCAGGGTAAATAAATTGCGTTTAATTAAATCTCCGCTCAATCTAATGATAAGTATGATATAAGGTTGTATTAATTATTTATTATCTGTGTTTATCTTTTCTAGTATTTAAAGTGTGTCTTGGAATCTTTGTTTTAAGATTCCAAGTTTGTTTGCAATTTTTCGTTTATCAGGGGATGCATTAGGAGATTGTATTTTATATGTTTAATATATACCTGATTATTTCATTAACTATTACAAAATGCATTGGCAGTTTTCAGTCTTTATTTATTCACCTACCCTTAGTTGTAAAATAAAGAATCTTTAAGCATGTTTCATTTGCGCTTTTTGTGCAAACAACAAAATCTTTTTGCTGGCTATTTGTCAAGTTATTTCTTCGGGTTGTCTGAAAGTAGTCATTTCTTTCTGGATTATGTAAGATCATAATCAAATATCTTTTGCTGTCTTGTAGGTGAGATCAACCACGTTTACTTTGAATGCAGTATTACGCACAGCAGTCCTGCGGCATTTTACGACAGTAATTAGAATATTACTGCTCGAATGTCTGCACTGGTTTCGTTGATCTCCGGCGAGACAGTAACTGTTTTACTATCCCTGATTCAGGAAGCTAGAGTTGTTGTTTGTTTTTGTAATTTTACAACTGGCCAGCAAAAAGATATTATCCTAACCATTTCTTATATTTTAAGTGAGAGAATTTTGCTGCCAAAATGTTTAATGCCTTCATGTTTGTTGTACTCTTGTGCACTCTCTGGTAAATATGCGTATGTTAACATAAGTCACTTTTATATTCATGGCTAGATGTCTTTACTATATTGTCCAAATTATAAAATTAATAAATTGTTTAAATTTATTTGGCTGACGTTTGTCTTTGTGCTTTGATTTCTCAACTATCTAAACAATATTTAGGATATCTTGTTTCTCCTTGAGTTTAGTCCGGTGCCTTCAGGTTCGCATATCCTGTCCACTCTTAAAATAAATGTCTAGTTCCTATTTTCCAACTAGTGGCGCCCTAGTGGTCAGTATATGCAAATCTTAAAGAGCTTTCTCCCATTACAATATATATATATATATTTATTAACAATCTAATATTAGGATTATTTCATAAGTTATTAAAATATGTTATGACAAATATATTTAATGGTTATTATACTTACAAGGCAAAGCAATATTTCTGCTATATAGTACTTCATATTTTTCAATAATTGATTAATTTATTAAATTAAACTTAACACTGTTAATACTCAATTAAAACCATGTATTGAATATGTGTATAAATACTTCGAATGTCAATCCATCCCCTAATCAAAATTCAACATGATTGTATCCATGAAGCTTATAATAATTATTATCACATCTGAACAGTCCTAATATGCAATTAATTACCACATTGGGCAATCATCATCACTTGAGAAAAATAGAATAAAAGCCTACACTAGCAACTTTAACAAACATGTTATATTCAGTAAATTACCATCATCATTTAAGAAAAATACATCTAAGGCCAAAACTAGCAACCTTAACATATATTTCATATTCTTATAATATCATACATATAAACATAATGTACATGCACAACTAAAACTCTTTGTAAGTTATCTATAAAGCCCAATCTATAATGTGTGTACAACACCACCATGTGAGAAAAAACTGCCTTTGTAAAATAAATTTTAGTGCCTGTTCCCTCATTCTAAGAAATAAAATTTGTACATTAAAAAAACATTTCCCCCCAGTGCTTTCACAAAAAAAACTTGAAAATATGTCTTTAGTCATTTAATGTGTTTGGTAAATAATTAAGTTTTTATTCTTTTATTACAAAATAAACCCAGAGAATAAAACACATGCTAAAATAAAACAATGTTTAAAAAATAAGTTTTGAAACAATAATTAAATAATATCTTAAATAAAAAATATTTATTTAGTTGAAAAGTATTCATATTATTTTTGGACAATCCTGCCAAATTGCTAGTAGAGATAGGAAATATCTGCAAATAAGATAATTTTTATAATATCTAAGAATTTTTATTATATTTATACCTCACATACCCATAAAAACATTATATTGATCCCATCCCCTTTTCAGGCTGGCTCTCATATTATATATGTAATTATATAATATATAAGTTACTTGGGTTGTGTTCTGATCTACACGTCAGCTGCTTGATGGCACTATTTCTAGCTCAATTTCTAGAAACATGCTGTTTCTGCGGCCACACCCAAGCAGTTAAGCCTTCTTTTTATGATAAAACCTAGAAAGAGGGTTAACTCAGAGTTAAGCCTTCTTTCTACATTAAAACTTAAAGAGTGTTAACTCAGCTGCCGACTACCACTGTGGCTTTTCTATGCTAAAAGCAGAGGAAAATGCTGTAGTTGTTTGTGTTACACACTTTATCGCAATGCTGTGGTATGTATTTTATGTAACAGAAGTACATGGGTGTGTTAAGTACATCATGTCAAAATAATTTAAATTTTCATTGGGGTCTTTTTTTCATATAAATTGATGTACTGTTACCTTTTAACAGTGTCGTGATTGTTCCTCATAAAGCTGTAAGCCTCCTAGATTCCCTATTAGGGTGGGGTAGTGCAATATTTTGACAATCATGTTTTAAGTCATGTTTTAGTGAGTAATTTTCAGAGACAAATAATATGGCTACTTTGAACACAGAAAACTTGAAAATATGGGAATTGCCAGACATGGAAGCTGGCACTGTAATGGTTTCTGCTGAAAGAAAAGATATGTTTGTGTGGTTAGAATATGTGACTTGAGGTGCATAAACATCTTTGGACTTTCATTTGTAAGTCTCATTCTTGCCGACAGAAATGTTCACTTTGTAAAGGCAGTTGGTTTGAGGGATTCAAATCGCCCTTCATCAAATCTTTACATTTGCTTCATTACTGGAACTATGATGAGTTGATCATATAGCACACTCTCAATGATCTTGATATGTCTTGAGATGCTTTAGCCAGGTGGAAAGAGGCTTTCCATGAGTGGTGTCATGAAAACCTTTCTTCAAGACCATCTAGTCAAGTTGGAGGATCCGGTTTAATAGTTGACGTTGATAAAACACTTTGCAGTCAGTGTAAGAACCACCAGAGAAGAATGCTTCCTCAGCAGAGAATATTTGGCGGGTTCTGCAGAGAGACTGGAGAATGCTTTGCCATGGCCATTCCATCATGATCTGCAGCCATCCTTCTGCAGGCCATACAGGATAATGTCAAGTCCAGATCCACAATTTACTCTGACTGCTGGAAGGGCTATAAAACATCTGATTTGAAGGCAGCAGGATTCCAACACTTCACTGTTAACCATTGCTACAACTTTATTGATCCTAAAACAGGAGTTCATATCTAAAATGTTATATCAATATGTTTTTGCTTAGCATCAATGCCATCAAGCAGCTGACATGATAGATCAGAACACAATCGTTACTTATTATGTTAATCCAACATATGATTCTTTGGAATGCTTCGCTTCTGAGCTCCATCCTGCATAGCAAGAAACAAAGAGAGTGTGACACCTGGTTTGCCTTCATTATTTCTTCTGAATCAATATTTAGATCAACTTTAGCCAACAGGTCAGTAACTCGTTAAAAATAGTTATTTGAAAACTGATTGAAAATCTCTCATGCATTATCATATTCTCATTTTCTATTAACAAAATTATATTTATTCCATAATAAAATACTTATACTACTATTTAATGGTTTATTTGGTGTTATTTCACTATTAAAAACTATAATTTATTATATTTATAATCCGATATTTTAAACTTTTATATTTGCATTGTTTATATTTTATTAGGATCACCAAACTAATAACATAGTTGATACAATTCTTATATCCCATTAACATCTTCTTGTTAAAAGAAAGGTCTTTGTTTTCAAAATCCAATCATTATTTTTAAATCAGAATCTCTCAGACACAAAACTAGTTTATGTTATTTATTAAGAAGGAATGAAATCACCAGTTTATAAATATGTAAACAGACTATTTATTACAGGAAAAATACTTTCATTTGTTTTCATTCAATAATAAAATATTTACACTACTATATTATTAAATCAAATAATTGTTTATTTTTGGGAAATATATATATTTTAGCACGCACAACTGTTCCCAAAAGCTATAAAGAAATGGAATTAGCATATTTGCATATCATTAAATGTAGTAGCAAGCTATGATTATGAAGGCAAGATCCTTTGAAAGTGCTCAGCTCATTTGTTTTTAGTTATATTAACACTTTATAGCTTTTGGGAACAGTTGTGCCACACATGCACATGTGCTAGACTACTATATTATATTTTTAATGATTATTAATAAATCCTATTATATATATATATATTATAGTTTGACAATTAGGGATTTATTGAGGATTTAGTTAAGAAAAAAAAGTTTAAATTTTCATACTTAAGATTGTTTATTCAATACATTTTTAGAGACAATTAAAACACCTTGCACTTTATTTTGATTAATCATAAGTTACATGTTTGTTCCACTAGATACATTTTTTAGACTTTGTCAGTGGTGCAATCATGTAGAGGTTTGCATTAAATAATATCATTATCATGAAATTTGTTAAGAATTAAATATTTTGGCATGCAGTAATATCTTTTTAAAAATTATATTTTTACTCATTCTGTTTCTCATAGATTTGGATCATAGAGTGGATTGTGGATCAATTATCAGTTTTTAGTTAAAGAATGCATTCAAGGAAAAGCTATTTAGTAAAACATGTAAAAAGATAATATGGTATCTAAAAACAAAGATAATATTACTAAAAAAAATTGACACAACATAGAACAATTCCTAGCATTCACATTTCAGAGGTGATTACTCTAATAGAAGTCCAAACTAAACAACATATATAAACACTATAAAATATTAATTGATAAATAGAATTCAATCATATGCTGAATTACTTTAATTATGAGACAATATTTTTAAAATAAATTTTATTTTTAAATAAATTATTAATAATATTTACTTTTTATATAAATTAGGATATTTATAGTATTCAGACAGAAAATCGCTATTTGAGACACTCATGACCTGTTATTTTCCACTCAAAACTCTACCCTTTCTTATCTCAGTAGTAACAGTCAGGTGGTTAGCAGGTTTTTCAAACATCTCAAACTAGAGCCAAGGTTTCTGGACTTCCTAGTGAAAATCAATCTGGATTCACTCCAGAGAAACTGGTTCCTGGACTACTGGAGATTCTTCAAGAACATAGATTCTACATGTCACAACTGCCACAGAACCTTTGAAACCTTTGACCACCTGATAAATGATTGCCCAGCATATGACAAAATCAGAACATTCATTTCTCACAACTGCCACATTTCCCTGATCAAAATATTAGATATCAAGAGCTGCTTCCTGTCTAGGGATTGTGTCATCTCAAGACTTTGAACCTTCATCACTTATGCCACCCAGATGGCCAAAGATTGAAACAAGTTCAACATTCTTCATCCCAAGCCTGAAGACATTCATTTCTAAGTTGAAGGAATTTCCCACAAGGACAGTATCATCTCATCCAGATTTTTATTTGACAACACATGAAGCCTGATTAAGCTAGATTTTTAAACAACACTAGTAGCACATCATATTATCTGGTTGCCCTAGCAACATAGATTACTTTTATTTTATTTACAATTGTATCATTCTTACATATATATTTCAATAAAGTTATTTATATATAAATTAGGATATTTAAATAAAAATAATTGGGAAATTGAAACATTTTCATTTACTTATAAATTTTATTAATTATAGTGACGAAAAGGCATTCACCTGCTCAGTTTTGTACAATGATAAATATATATTTTGAGATGAGTAATTGTCACAATAAGTTTAAGTAAATAAATATTCCTCATATTTAAATAATAAATATTTACAGTCAGAATGTTTTTCTAAGAATAAAGTGATTTGGAAATCTAAACATTTGTATATAAGTTTTATTAAAAATCATGGGAAATTGGTATCAGCCTGTTCGGTTTAGCGCAATGATAAGAATATCAAGTTCATGCCTAGAAATTCTATGCTCAGGTAATTGTCATAAATAAGTTTAAGTAAAGAAGTATTCCCCTTATATTTAAATAACAAAATATTTATGCTCAATGTATTTCTAATTATGAAATGATTCAAAGATGTAAACATTTTTATTAAATACAAATTTTATTTATCTTGGTGTATTCAGACCACTCAAAGAAGTATGGAAAGATGCATGTTGGGAGTAACAGGAAGAGATCGAAAATGCAATATATGGATAAGAGACCAAACAGATGTTACTGACCTCATTAAAAAAATAAAAGACTGAAATGGAGTTGGGCTGGACATATTGCTAGAAGAGATGATAATAGATGGACAATTGAAATCTTAAACTGGATTCCAAGAGATTGTAAAAGATCCAGAAAAAAACCACATGTGAGATGGATGAAATAAGAAAGTGTGTAGGAGTGATGTGGGGAAGAGAAGCTAATGATTGGAGAAGATGGATTAAACTTGGAGAGACCATCCCGCAGTTGATTCATAATGGTTGATGATGATGCTGATTGTCATCCCCATATGATGCACTTTCATGCTACACACAACTTGCACATCTGCACATGGCAGCCCTATGCATGTAGCTTTATTAAACAATACAAATCTATAAATGAATTCAATATGTTGTAACAGTAATATTTGTACATTCATACAATAAAATCAAGAGTTTTGGTAAATTATCCCAAAGCTGATCTAGATGAGGGGTTGAGACCTCAGATCAAATTACACCTCAGTTTCTTCACCAATGCTCTGTGATTTACTACCCTATGGATGACAAATATGAGATTACACTTGAACTTTTTTAATTTGCATGCTGGCAGTAGCAAAGGATGGAACATGAGACTCAAAAAATTATGAATAAATTAACACTAAATTAACTAACACACACACATATGGTTGGCTAGATAATGCATATATTAATAACAATACATTAAAGTAGATTTAGATAAGATTTAGGATGAGTTAGGAATAACACATCAAACACTTAAAATTTTAAGATACTTAATTATTAAATATAAGTAATAATACAAAATATAAGTGCATTGGAATTTACACTTGCAGGTGTTATATAATGATGAGTAAGGTTAAATACAAGTTCTCATCTTTATGCACTTTAATTCATTTAATTTTAAATTTATTACAAATTAATATTATCTACAGTTAATACTCGTCTGAATTATGCTATGCCATTCCTATGAGGTTTGCTAACAGTTAAATCTTACAAGAATGATAATATTAAATATAACTTATTTACTAAAATTATATACTGAGCAGTAAATGTTTTTCCTACGCAGATCATTTTATATAAACTAGTTCTGGGTTTCAGCTCAATGCTGAACTGCATAATGTTATGGAGGGATTAACTGGTGTTTATAGCATGGCATCTGTAACCATAGTGCTAGGACTAAACTAAATAATCACCATGCCAATGTATCATTGCTCACAGGCTTCAGTACCAAATACTCGGCGACCTAAAACCAAATGGCTTGTTACATTAATGAAAAATGTTAAGTTCAGGGACTCAGATTGGTGACTCAGGGATTCTGGCCTTAAACTCAGTAACTGGTCTGGTGCTCTAAACCTGAATGAGATGGATGGAAACAGCCTACACTGCTAGCCTGTCAAGGTATAGCAAGCCATTATTCACCAAGTGCTTTATAAGGATACACTGCAGTGCTTATTATTAATACTAATATGTATTTTTAATAACTAAATAAATGCACATTAATTATATATAGTTTCTGTCAGCGAATCCCAGTTCATAAATTAGCATACAAAAATATCAATAAATTAAAAATCCTTCTCCTTTTTCTTTTCAAAAACTTTATTTTCTAATATCAATACTGAACATATATATTTATATAATACAAAACTCCAATGTTTCAACTGTTTTTATCTTCATACAATCATTTTCAAGGATCTGCAACAACAATATGAAATACATATTTATAAATCTGTGTTTTTTGTTAAACTTGATATATGTAGTATGTACATGAATATTGTACAACAAAGTATTTGATATAATATTGAATAGGTATATTAAAGATAATAATAAGAATATAAAAATGGAATGTAATCAATTGTATATGTTAAAGATTTGTTGTAAAGATGTGGTATTTAAATATAATGAGGTATATTATAAACAATGTAAAAGATTGAGTATGGGAAATAATATGAGTGGATTGTTAGCTGCTATATTTATGGATGATTATGAAGATAAATATTTTTGTATTACAAAATATAAACTTGTTTTTTGGGTTAGGCATGTTGATGATTATTTTTTAGTGTTCAATGGTAATTATAAAAAATCTACATGTTTTATAAGGTATATTAATTCAATTGATGATGACATTAGTTTTACTATGGAAAAAGAGAAAAATAATGTAATTACTTATATGGATGTTATAATAAAAAAAGTTATTAGAAATAGGTTGCTATTGAAACAAGTGTATTCAGAAAAGAAACTTTTTATGCTTTGTTAAGTAGTTGGATTCAGAAATAGAATATAAACATAACATTAATATTATTAATAATAGGATAAATAGAGCAATTAATTTATATTCTGAAGAAAAATTATTTATAAAAGAAATTTGTAATATAAAAGAGGAAGGTATCAAAAATAATTATCGAGTTAAGGTTATTGATAAATTATGTAATAAAAAAAATATTTAAAGAATAATAAAGAAGAGAAACAAAGGGAAAGATGTAAATAATTATATATATAATAGTTATAATGTTTCTAGAGATACCTTTATGAAGATTAAAAAGATTATAAAAAGTATAAATAATAAATACAAGGGGGAAAAGTAGGTTAATTATTAAACCTGTATATTGTGCCGGTCGGATTTGTATGTTCACGTAACAATATCTAGCATCTAGGTAAAAGTACCTCAAATCCAATCATGTGCAAGATACACAGGTCAGGAACACTCATGAACTCAGCCCTATTTGCCTATTTCCCAGATCTATAACATTATGAACAACAATCCCGATGACATCGACTTAATTTACTTCTCATCGCCGGCATCACTCATTGAAGACACAAAAAGACTCTAGGCTAAACTTTAATGATAGACTAACTTATGAGCAATGAAGGCTCATGACCTAGCATATTAATTATATATTTAGCAGAGATCATCTAGTCATATGGAGCATAAGTAATAACTTAAAATATTAACTTAACTAAAATAAAGCAATGGTTCGAGTTGATATATATGTTTAAGATTTATTAATAACAAAAATTATGTCGGGTTATTTATCCGACATTAGCCTCATAAGGATATATATATTTGATTCATATTTAACAATAATATGATATTTGTAGCTATGCCAATAATATATATGTGTGACTTAATAAACTAGCGCTATTGGAATACATTACTAGGATACTATTACACCCCCAGAGACGAAAAGAGCATTTACTTAATTTAAAAAGACAATAGTTTTACAAGTAGATATTACATTTGGTTATATTCAATATTATTATTAATTTGAGTTATAAATATTTAATGTGCGGGGTGGATAATGAATAATTATATAAACAATACTAAATCTATCGCATTAATATGTATAGTCAACTAATGGAAATATATCTTTTTAAAGAAATCATCTCATTACAGCTTATGACTATTTCTGGGTGATTAATAATACACTGAAAGGCAGTGCGTGCATGGCAGCAGATTGGGTTGGTCCAATTATGGATCCTGGAGTGTGCTTCATGAATTTTAAGAATGAAGTTTACCGATTTCCTCTGCAAACGTAGGCAGGGTCGGTATTGAGATGAAGGATGGTTGGCTATGTCTTTATCGGGTTGGATTTTCCAGAGCAATTCCCATATAAAGCATGCACATAAGACCGAGTATGTCCCCAGGGTGGTTTTACAGCCTGGTTCAAGAACATTGAGAACGACGATGGGGCTCGACTTAGCGAATACCACCATGTGAGAAAGAAGCATGAATATATATCAACGAAGTGGCCTTTATGCACATAATGCTTAATAATACAATTTAAATATAACTCTAAAGATTAAAAATTATCTAAACATATTTATTGCCCATAAATTATGAAATACTCGGCGTAATGATATGGTTTCTTCATTAAACAAACATGGATAATACTTCTAATTAAATATAAAACTAAGATCTTTTAAGAAACCCCCCCCCACCTTACATTATGTTACTTAATATTATTCAGTACTTCCCACACATTTAATAAATTTCAATTTTGGTTAATAAATGCCCTTATGAAAATATATAAATTATTACAGATTAAATGGGTGGTGGTAATAGCTAAGATGGGTTTTACATATATAGTATAATTTAATAATAAGAGATAGCACATTATTTAGGAAGGAAAATATAGAAAACAGATGTCAATCTGTTTTTCTACAGTAAACATAAAAATATAATTAGTTTGTTTATCTAAAATCGCGAGCACCTGGGCAAGTCGAATAAGACTTGCTTTGGTTAAGTTATAAATTAATTACCCGATAAATGATGGGTGGGGAAAATGAAAATAAATTATATGCTTGCGATTTTAAAATACTATTGGCATTTCTTTTAAAATATAAATACATAATCTAAATGAAAATTATTTGCCGCTTGGAAATAAAGAAAAGAAAAACATTTTATAAGAGGCTTAGTATTGATTAGTTATATAGAGTTACAAGAATTACATATTTTGAAGACATTTAATATATGATTAGAAATTATAAATATTACAGAGAAGACAGGATTTAAGAATTACAAGCGGTCAAAGTTCTTTTACCTTGCTTATTCAGAAGAGCGATTTTACTAGGAGTCAGTCCATCAGTATTGTTTCACTAGATCTAGGGTAGCATTATTATTTGAGAGTTAGCATTTCACTTTCACTGGAAAATGTATATAAAGTTCATTAGTACGGGATGCAAAGCTTTGTTTATGGGAACAGCATATTAGAACAGAGGAAAAAGGCGAAATTTCCCGTGAGTGAGAATCAAAACTGGCATGGAAGATATACATCAACATAATTATTTAGTGGTCTCCTCCCCTGTGGATCCAAATCCAGCAGTATATATACTTTTATTTTGACGATGTAACTTAGCAACTACTGCTGGGCATGAGGCGGTTTAAGCACATAAGGTTCATCTGAAATAGTTTGACCAGATACTCTTATCTAGTAAGATGTTTGAAACAATGCAATTTTGTTATCAGTTTCTTGAACGATTGTTTTAAAATAAATCTTATGATTTTAAAACAAGCTAGCTTGGACAATTTCCACTAATGGGTTTATTTTATTATTACAAATTCGTAATCTTTTACTTTTATCTAAGGGGTCTTCCGGGTAATTGTTTTTTGAGAAACTTTTTAACAAGATTGCATCATTTCTGGCTACAAAATTATATGAAAAAAAATAATAAGTTTCATATATGATACCTTATATATAATATAACTTTATTAATTTATTCGCAATCTCCTACACTGAAATATATATAGATTTATTGCTTACGCCTGTATACACGAGAATATTCTTAAATAAAATATTTTTAAATTAAAATACGTAAGTGTTTATGTGATTTATTTTAGAATACTAAGCAAAAGAAATATATATATTATTAGCTGTGTATATACGTGCGTAAAGGTGGGTTTGAATATAGTTAGATGGTAGGAGATTGGATGTGGGCTGTGAAGCAGGATCTGAGCATCAGATCATTTGCTTCAATATAAAAAAAAATTGAATTTAGGAAATTGAATTAATGATACAAAAAATATAAAAATTGACAAAATGAATGGAATTTATTTAATTGAATGTTTAAATTATAAGAAGGAGGGAGGGGGAAAAGATTTCATATATTGGTACAACAAAGAATACATTAAAAACTAGACTTAGACAACATTTATATGACAAAAATTCAAATATTTACATACATTGTAAAGTTTTAGGTCATAAAGAATTTAATATTAAAATGTTGGAAAGGGTTAAAAATTACAAGGAAAGGATGGTAAAAGAATATTTTTACATAAAGAAATATATAATCCTATTTTAAATAGAATTAATGGAGTAGATAAGGAATTTAAATAATGTATAATTAAAATGAATGTTTACATTGGTTTAGGTAAATTGTTAATAGTTTCTTTGTATTAAAAAAGATGTTTATATTTGTTTTATATTCATTTAAAGCTATAGTTTAGGAATGTATTTTTGAGATGAGTTTTAGAGAAAATTTAAAAAAGGGGGAGGTTATTTGAAATTAGGGTTGGTTTTTAAATTTGTATAAAATGTTGCTTGGATAATTTTAAGACAGATTTGTAATTAAATAATGTAAAAGAAAGAGTAATAAAAAATAGCAATGGAAGAGAGATGTAAGTAAAATATAATTACGTATGTTTAATATGTTTGTTACTGTTTATTTTAATGTAAGATGAAGGTATTTATGTAATTGAGGTTTATTTATAAATATATATTTCATATTGTTGTTGCAGATCCTTGAAAATGACTGTATGAAGATAAAAACAGTTGAAACATTGGAGTTTTGTATTATATAAATATATATGTTCAGTATTGATATTAGAAAATAAAGTTTTTGAAAAGAAAAGGAGAAGGATTTTTAATTTGTTGATATTTTTGTAGAACATATATATTTTAAAAGAAAAAGTGATTGTACATTTGCTGTGCTATAATATACTGTACTTAAGGATTACTCAACCGATGACGTTTTATACTTACCGATTTTCCTTCCGGCAAACATCATCGATGATAAGATGACAACGTTGTCATGTCAACCAAGACACTGACATGATTAATCCAATTTTTGGATTTTTTTGACCCGCGAGATTTAAAAATCGGAGAGAGCTTTGGGAAATTTTGTCATTTGTCTGTCTTTTGCTACTAGTCCACCGCAATGGACGCTATTTGTAAGTAATTTTCATTTTTGTTTTTAATAAATAATGCCATTTTGATGTATATTATTTTGTAAATTATTCTGCAATTATAAAAATTACAATTAATTAATTTTATTTTTAATTTCTGAATTATATCATACAGAAATTTTTTTTCCGTAAATTCATCGGCAATTATAAAAATTACAGCTATGAGAGTAATACAATGTCTGATATAGGTGTACGCCGAGCCTTTGGCTCGTCAAAGACATCGGAGGCCACCCCCTGCCAATTCCAGTGCTACACGCTGTATTTTATAATTGAGCATAATATAGGGTGGTTTTATAAATTATAATATAGTTTTTTTTTAGACTAGAACCTGTTTTATATATTTTTAACATGAATAATTGAGTTAAATCACATCGCAAAATTTGTAAAGATAATATAATTTTTTCATACAAGTACATTTTTTTTAAATTTTTTTTTTGTTAGACCATTTTAATTAATTGTCCAGTTCACCATTAATAATGCCAGATTCGCATTAAATCGGGAAAAGTGTTCTTTATTTGTATATTTATTTTAAATTAAAAAAAAAATGTACATATTTCTGCAATTATAGAATTACTATAATAATTATACAATTATTATTATATTAATTACTTTTAATTTCTAAATTATTTTGACGCATGCATGTACATTTTTTTTATTTTTTTTATTTTTTTTTTAGTATTTGCCAACCGATGACGTATTGCCCTGAAGCCATATCAGTCTGATGTTGCAATCTTTAACGTGCCGGGTCCACGTGATCTGCGGACAAATTTTAGCTATTGCATTTGTCTGTAAATCACTTGGAGACATTATCTTAAAGATCGCAAGGTCAGACTGATATGGCTTCAGGACAATACATCATCGGTTGGCAAATATGAAAGAACCTAATATATGATAAATTAGCATACTTAAACATGCTAAAAGAGTTAATTAAAGTGATATAGTTTATAGAATTAAATCTATATAGTTTATGATAATAAACTAAGGACGAGTAAAGCATATTGAGAACTTAACTATTTACTTATAATATGCTTTAAAATAACATTCTTGTCATTATTAACTAAACATATTTATTAACATGCAAACCCATATTATAAGCTAAAACATAGTAGCTTAATTGACATATAAAAATGAGATATCAAAACAGAGAGTTTTGTTCTGCTAAAAGTCAGCATAAACAATTTACAAGAGCTTGTAATCATCTCTCTAATATTATTAATATTAGTAATCTCCCTTTTGAAACATGGCATATCATAAAATCAATACAATAACAATAATATATAATAGAAAGTAAAGTAGGCATGACCACAGATTGAAAAGATATAGATATAATAATAACTGATTACAGTTATTATAATTTAGGAGATTATTAAATTATAAATATTCATTTGAGTAGGCAAGATTCTTACAAAGATTATATTATTAAATTAAAAGTTTCATTATAATATTTATTACAGTTATCTTAAAGCTTAATTTATTAGAGAACATTTAAGTTATAAATTTATGAATGTTCAATTATATAGCTAGCTTGAGATTATTAAAACAGTTTAATTTAAGATTTATTTATAAATAGCTCTGTAGGTTTACCAATCTTTTAGCTGAGGCATCTTCATGGCATTTGGCACTGGCTTTCTCTGCTGGGCTGACTGATCTCTGATATCTTTATGACAGGCTGTTGGTCTCAAATTTCTCCATCATCCGGCATCGATCTTCCAAAAGGAAGATGGCAAATGGGTTGCCTTTTAGCCACTGGTTGTCATTATAAAATCGGGCATAGCCTTCAGCAGCAATACATTACAAAATTTAAGAGAGTGAACCTTAGTGCTTAATTTTAGGGTTTTTTATATCAATACTTTTACTCCCCCCTGCAAAACCATGAAGTTGTTTACAGTTTATTAGTTTTAAGATTTAAGTTTTAACATCTCTTTATTAAGTTTAAAGAAGACAAAAGTAAAATTAAGTTATTCATAAAATAGTGCACTTTGATTGCATTTCTTTTGCCTTAAATCTATTTTAGAATTTACTTTAAAATTTTATTCTTGGTTCTCACACAAATTAAACCAGGTGTGTGTGATGTAGGACAATTTCTAAAGAATCAGACAATCTTTCAAAAAGAGATTTTAAGTTCTGTAAACATTTGTTTATATGTAATTTTGTCACCTCTGGATTCGAAAATTTATATGTGAATAAAAGTAAATTTGTACTTAAAGATAAAATAACTTAACAATAAATAATTTAAATAGTGTTGCAATGCTTATAAAATGTTACATTGCAATTTCATTCACATATATATGTACATGCGCTAATACACATACAACAATGTTTACACAACTTATTTTTAATTTAATATTTAAATTTCTAACTACATATATGTATTATAACTATTGTACTGGTTGAAAATGTATGTCCATTCAACAAGATTTAGAATCCAAGCAAAAGTACCCTGAATCCAATCATGCCCCGAGATACATAGGTCAGGAGCAATCATGAATTCTAACCTGTTTGCCCATTCCCCAAATCTATAACACTCCCAAATCTATAACCCTAGGGACAACACTTCCAGTGATACCACATAAATTAATTACTTCCTGGCCCAATGCTACATCGTTTTTCATGAGAACTCATCTGATGATGATGATGAGAGATTGAGTGAACCCAAGATATAAGTTAAAAATATACATAAATATAAGTATTATTAAGGAGATTCGAACAACTGGATTAAAGTCTAAAAATATAAATTTTTATTTTGACAAAAATTCAAGATTTTATATATGCATAATCAATGTCACGCAGTTAAAACTTTATTTTTATTATAAACATTTAACAAACTTGATCCAATGATTTTTATTTTAACAAATATTAATTTAGTGTGGCAGTTACAATACTGAATGTATATTAAAAATAGGATTTTATTCAATGTGACAAAAATAGATTTATCTGGATGGTTGGTGGACGTTTATACATTAAAACACATATAAAGATATGACAATAATAGAGTTTCGCTGTTTGGATGACTTTAATGGGATGCTTTTGGCATTGGATACATAACTATTTTCATTTATAGAATTTATTTACAATAATAAAAATAAGGATACATTTTGATCATTAAGTAAACTATAAACATTATTTATTTCACATTTAACGGTCAAATACCGTGAAACTCTATCAATACGGGAATGGCTTATTTCAATAAAGGGGAGAGCAGCTTCATGAGAGGTTGGATTTAAACTCCAACTAAAATTATTACAAAGAGAAAAACATTTCATTATTACACATCATTACAGTTTATTTTGTTAAACAGGCTAGAAAACTAACTATAAGAAATTGTGGTGCTAGCATTATGTCAATGAGAGAGAGGGGGTGGCAACTTAGGCTGAGAAAATGTCATTCTCTTTGAAGGTGGTATGCCAGTTTCATGCTATAGTGCTATCGAAAATGAAATGGTCAGTGGGAAGTTGCTATGGATCTGATTTACGGTAAGTCCATGCAGAGCTTTAACCACACTAATCGGCTTGTTCCAGGTGGTAGACTTAGACCCCTATTATGAACAAGAACAATAAAAGACAGAAGGCTTCAAATCCCTGGAATGAGGTACAGGTGAATCAAAGCAGTATATAAATATATACTTGGAGAAAAACGACCAATGAAGATGATCGTGATTCCCTG
The DNA here is from genome assembly GCA_028023455.1 of Epiperipatus broadwayi. Classification (NCBI taxonomy): domain Eukaryota; kingdom Metazoa; phylum Onychophora; class Udeonychophora; order Euonychophora; family Peripatidae; genus Epiperipatus; species Epiperipatus broadwayi. The sequence continues at coordinate 409,869 of JAQFVV010000272.1, forward strand.
GAATAAGGTACAGGCAAATCAGATCAAAGCCCTATGTGGCTTATTAATAATTTGACATATGCCAGCAATGCTATTATAAGACTATAAAAACATTGGATTTAAAGACTAAATATAAAGCCTTAAGTAGTTTAACAAATACATAATGACATGTTAAAATAATAACCCATGTAAGATAGAATCATTAATCAGAAGTTAAAACTATAATTAATGAAGTGTGCATTGCTCCCCCTTCTTGAATCAATCCTATTTTGTTTAACATATAAAAAAAACTAAAATTCACGCACTTAAAAGTGCAAATAACAAAATACAATAAGGTCGCCAGCCTTTTGGCGATGATGATCAATAAAGAAATTCATTAAATTAATGAACACCAATATCCTCCCCAGATTGCAAAGTATTTATACATTTTTGTATAAATTTACGATAAAACATTTATTTAAAAGCATGTATTCATTTAAAATACAAACTCAATCTTACGAACTATTTAGATATAAATAATAAGAACTCATTAATTCCCCCCTTCTATTCCATAGCAGGATACAGAAGTTCACAAGACTAAGTTTGATTGACATTTACAAATATATATTAAATGAAAATATAAAAAATAGCATTAAAATAAATTATAACCGCAACTAAATTATAAAAAAAAAAAAGAAGCGTGAGTTGGATGAAATATTTCATAGTAGTATTAATTTGATAGAAGAGAATCGATACCAAGGAAATAATTAGTTTAACATGCTCACCGATTAGTGAGTTAAAAAGAGGTTTAACATAAAGAAAACATTAATTTTATAGTTATAAGCTAGAATTAGGTAATACAATTATGTCTTTGGGCTGGTTACCTCAGGATTCTATGGAATACTGACAAATCTTCTGTGGCAGGTGGCATTCTTTGACAACATGTCTTTTGAGCGATAGGAGCTACATTTCTGCATGGTGAAGAGTGGAGCTGAAGATGGAGGGGAAAGTGGCTTAAGCCCCTTTTTTAAAAAAAATCAAACAGACATGATGTCGGTTAACGACTATTGACCAAACTCTGACACAATAGATTTTCGCCTATTTATATCAGTTTTCAGTTATGCAAAGAATGTTTTTAATTAAACTTAACTCTTAATCAATCTTTAATCTACAGAAATATTTTCTGTATTGTTAGTGGAGATAAATTTTTAGATAACTGTCCAAAAATAAATTCAAATCAATTTCCAGATTGGAAATAGATTTGATAAAAATGTTAACAGCTAACTAAAATCAATTAGCTTTGTTTTAAATTTTACTTTCATTAACTTTAATTAAAAAATTCCTTTTAAAATCATGAATCCCACCCCTTTAATTACTCTTGGACAGTTAACAACTGCATCTTCCATCTTGAATATTTCTGTACTTATATGAAGAAAAATATTTATAAAATAAATAACATATAGTTAAGAAAAAAAATACAAAATTATTTACAAGATTTGTTTGTGCTTTTATCTATATAAAAGCTCCATTAATATATGTATATATCTGAGTCGCATCCATAAAAGTTAATATTTAGAATTGAAAAAAAAAATTTTATTTGTGATTTATATTTATAAATTTTTATAGATGCTTCTCAGAAATATACGTATAGTTTTTATATATGTGGTGAAAAAAAACAGGATGAAATGTGGGTTAAGTGGTAGAACAGTGGAGCTCGATCTTGGGCTAAGATCGACTGCTACACTATATGCATACTGACTTTAATATTTATATGTATGCAACTATATAAATATATGTACATACTTAAATATACCTTATTATACATTAAAATACGTTAAATTATGATGATATACGTGGACTTGGATGGGTTTGAACTGGGGAAAGAGTACTACTATGGGACATAGTAGGTAAAATGGAATAATAGACAAATAATACCATTTTAATGTATGAGCCACCAATACCAAAATGGATTTCTGACCAAGTCTTTAACTAAATGGTTCTACCACATTTATACAATGAACACATACTCTAACACAATTTCAATAAGCCATTAATATAATATTCATTTTTTTCCCTCTTGAATATTTTGTCCACATAAATACTTTGGAATTTAGTAAGCCTTTAATTATTATTTTTTTCATGTTTTAACTTATAAAAAAAAAGGCAAAGATTAAAATCTAACAAGTGACTTCTGAGTTATTACTGATTTTATAATAGCTGTTAATTCAAATTACAATGATTTAAAATAGTATTCCCACAATCCACTCATGTTTCTAAACAACTTTAATTAGAGAAGCATTAAACGATAAATTTAACATAACAGTTAGAACTCCACCTAATTCTAATAGATTGCTTAACAACTCTAAAGACCACATTGATCGATCGTTCATCCCACACGTGGTGTACTCTATTGCCTGCCCTCAGGCTGGATGCCACGCTATATATTATGGTGAAACGAAAGCTACAATCAATACTAGACTGGGTCAACATATTTACACATTTAACAGAGCTCAGAAAAACAGCAACACGTCCTCTGTATTCTTGGAGCATGCTAAACAATCCAGACACAACTTCACACCCGCCAATCCCACAATATTGTGCTCAGAATCAAATGATCACAAAAGAAAAATAAAGGAGGCATTTTACATCAATGGAAACATCCATGCCATTAATAGAAAAGACACTTGCTTCAAGATCTCGAAGAAATGGGCTACATAATACTAGCTTATTTGAATATTTGTATTTGCATATTTTATTATACATTTTATGAAGGCTATGAATATGAGGCATGGATCCTCGAAAACATTAAGCTGATAAACTTTAATACTAATTTATATCTTCTCTAATTAACAATTATATATTTTACATGTAGTGAGAAGTAAAGCTATATTTAAACAACTTTAATAAAAAATTTAATAAAAATGTAAATAATTAATGTTAATTAGATAAATTCTAAAACTAAATATATAAAATACCTAAAAAAAAACACAAACAAAAAAAAAAAAACAATAAGGATTATATTTGAAAGTCTTTAAGTAAGAAAAGTTCATTAAAGACCCAAAAGAAAAGTTTTTAATTTAATGGCTTTATAGCTACTATTGCTTTCTTCTTACAAAATAGTTCAGCATTATGTCCAGCACCAATCAGAACTTAAATATTAGTTTATTTCATTCACATGTGTGTAGTTTGAGCTCATATTTGGAGAAAATTATAATTGCAAGTTATAACTTAAAATCCAGTGAATCTCATTTACTATGGTTATTTATTAAGGTCGCAATCAGGTTTCTGAGCTTTAGATTTATTTTGGTCATGATCAGGGATTTCCATTAATTTTGATTTGGTAGTTTGTAGTGGCAAGTATATTATATATTCTAGATCAGCATTTCTTAAACTTTTAAATAGGTGGTAATAATTTTATTATTTTTAGTTTTATAAAAGTTTGTAAAGAGAATAAAATCTTATCCCAGATCAATTTCTGTCTAGACTTTGAATTATCATATATATTTACCTAGGTTTTGCTATAGTGTTTCCTCTGAAGTGACCACTCCTGCCTTCTTGAGAGTTGATTGGGTTCATGGCTGACATTCTCAGTTTCTTTTAATGGCTTGTCACTTTTTCTTTCAGGAGTAGAATATATCTGCATGGCCTTGTTAGGTAGAAATCTTCTACAATAATTAATAGGAATCCCAACAATGGCAGATTATGGATATTTGTCACCCTTTCCAGGCAGTCAAATGCAGAGAAATAGGGTGGTGAAAACCAAATGAACACTCCTGTGTGATTGTAGCACTGCATGGTAATGTTATGACATCCACATAAATAGCTATACATGGCTGATGAATGAACTGGTGATTCTCAATAAAAGAGTCAGCAAAATTAGTATAGCTAGCTGAAGTCAAATCAAATTAACCAGATTGCATTCAGCATAATGGCAGAATAATTCTAATAGTAGAATAAGTAACAGCTCACTATATTTAATAATAGCAAAAACTGAAATGACAGCAGATTGAGTACAATGGAAATTTAGTAGGTTTTATATCCTTGCCAAAATCATCGTCTGAGACCAGTCATATCATTAATTAGTTTTCAAATTCTTTTTCTAATTAATTAATATATACATGGGTTTTTTTTTTTAATATTATTTTAAATGTTTCATGTAGTATATATATTTACATATGCGTTGCAATATATAAGCAAAAGACTGCTAAATATGGTAAAATTTGTGAATTTTAATGGTTTGTTGTTTTTTTATTTACATTTTTGTTTGTTTACATTTTTCTCTGGATAGTATATAATTGAGGTTATGTAGTTAGATACACCGTAGTTTTTGGTTTCACTGTAGTTACAGATATTATATCATTATAGATATAATAAACACCTCCACACTTTCCCATTCTTTTCAAATTCATATAAATAAAGATATAATAAAAGATAAATGACCCCCAATATGCATTTCGTGCTGAAAAAGTTTTGTTATAATTAAAAACATTTTGTTAATTACATCTATTAAAAGTTATTAAATTATAAGATTTGACATTTTGGCGGAGCCTCTTGAACAAACAGCTACATAGCAGAATTATTTCAGCACAACCACATTTGAATTATTCTTGAATTTTTCCTATTTTATTTATTTAAAAATCATATAAGAATAGTCATAAACTTATTACATTGATTTGTGATATTAAATTAAATTTGTTATATATTAATTACTGCTCTAGTATATATTCAGGGATATGACCAATTTTTATTTCAATTCACACTTTTATTTATTTCGTGAATGAAAATTTACATGAATTAAATAAAGGATATATAGATTACCATTATCCTAGTTAGCAACGCTCTCTCTTTTATGGAAACATAGTCAGAAAATACTAGAAAGTGGGACAAACAGATTCATAAGACTTATTTCCGATGAACTGATCTTTTTCAAACTAAAAATAAATATACCATTTATCTTATTATAAATTTATTTAAACGTACATTGATTATGTAAGTAATATTTACTAAGGCTGTAACCTCAAGAATGTGCGCGTAAAAATGTGATAGTAGGGACCTCTACAGGTCTTAACCACAAGTTTACGTTTTGGAAGAAAAGAGGGGAACCCCATTATGAAATGCAAGCTAATGGTATAAAATTTTCAAGAGCTTTTAAAATTTTGATCTCAAATACTCAGCAACATAAATTTTCAAATATATATTTTATTAATCTCAATTGTATGCACATTATAGGCATCTTTGATTTGAGACAAACGGATAGTATATATTAATAACCTTAATTGATAAAATTCTAAAAGACTAGAAGACTTTTAAAAAGTCCACATGAGATGAATGAATGAAATAAGAACGGCAGCTGGTGCAATGTGGAAAAAAGAGGCTATGAATTAGGTAATATGGACTAAACTTGGGGAAAAAAAGATTATTATGATGATTCTTATATTACCGTTGGATTGTTTCTCCTGCCTCAAAATGGCCACTTATGCAGATACTAATCGTGGAAGATAATTTCAGCCAGTATTTATGATTATTCACTGAGGTATAGATTGATTCTAAACTAAGGATAAAAAGATCATTATTTAATGTAAAAGGTACAAGTGACTTGTGGTCTTTGGCTTCTATATTTGTGCAGGTACACATGGAAGACTAATTATGTTAATGTGCATACGTTGACTATTTTTTTTTTTTGCTGAAACTTTTAAACTATTATGGTTTTCCGTAAAACTAATAGTCGGAATAGAAATACAATAATTAAAAAAAAAAAAAAAAGAACAAAAGAAAATTGATTTTGGACAGAGCCAAGATTAAGATTACAAATTTATTTTTCTTTGCCAAATAGCTAACGTGAGGTTATTAATGATGCCAGATGTTACTGACGATCATAAATAACCGTCAGTTAGTTTATTCCTTTAATTAATAAGAAAATTTGATTTATTTATTATAATTAGACGTATAATCAATCAATTGTTAAGTAGATAAATTCTACTGCAAAAATTTTATAAAATCATTATAAATCGGAATCTAAAAATCTTAAAAACAAAATAAGTTCTTTAATTTATTTTTCTGATTCGTTTATCTCTACCTGGCGTAATCATACAAATGGTACTGTTTGTGTAAGATTATATACATACGTTATGGTCCTCTGTGGGCACTGTTTGTGTAAGATTATATACATACGTTATGGTCCTCTGTGGTTTAGTGGCAGAATCATTAGTTCAAAATCTAGGGACTGTGGCCTACCTCTGTCTTTTCTGATGTTCAAACTTTTTATAAACTCATGGGCCATCATTACATATAAAATAACTCGTTTTATTAAAAAAAGCAGATTATATGACGTACACTAGTTTATGCTGCTTACTGCTGCTACATTTATAAGTTACAATTATTTCTAAAAAATTGTCACATTTTTTTCCATATGTCATAGCATCGGCCGGGAGGCGAACCCACAACAACCGTCTGCAACCAACTGCTTGCTTGCAAGGCAATTGTGCTAACCTCTCGGCTAACAATGCTTAATAATTTATAACATTTTTAACACTTTATCTGCGAAAATATAATATAAGTAAAAGATACAAACAACATGCTGAGCGCGCTTTCAACTGGATTCCGTCATGTCATAGACGTAGCAATGAATGTAACAGAAGTGGGAGCATATATTAAGTAGTCTGAACACAAGTGAAATAATTTGCATATTGTTTGCATTATAAATTAAATGGCTAGAGTGGGACATTTCTTGGAGAAAGAAATGTGGATTCTTTTCGATTGATGGCATGTTTATCCCCAAAGATGTGCCAAACCTCCTTGACACTACACTTGGCATTGTTGCATCAGTATAGACAATGCTAAATAATGTAGGCTTCAAACATGGTCAAAAAAGATGGCAAACAATATGTAAATTACTTCACTTGTTTTCAGACTACTTAATATACCCTCCCATCTGTTACATTTATTGCTACATCTATGACTGAATCCAGTCGAAAGCATGCTCAACACTTCATAATTGTCTGCACAAATAAAAGCGTTGTTCTCAATACGTTGTTTATATCTTTTAATTATTTATAAAATAAGAAACGGAAAAATACTATATATATATATTTTACAAATTCTTACCATGAGCAGAGTTTTATTCTTTAAAACAGTTTTAAAAAAGTATGCAATATTACATGGAAATTTAAAATAATAAAACACAGTTTGGCTCAAATAGCCAGATTTTTCAGACTATGCCAGGACAAGATCAGGTTTTGAAAGGTTGTTTCATAAAGTGATGAGTGTTGAAAGACATTCCATATTATCAAATTTGTTTTGCTTGTTTCCTCTTTCTAGGTGATTGCTTATAGATTTATGTAGCTCTCATAGTTAGTCGATATATCTCTATATAATCTGTGCTCAATTTTTCCCAAAAAAATAAAGTGATAGGCAACAGCTTTGTTTCATTCCTTACATTATCAAAAATATATTTAAAATAAGCTCTCAAACTATGGGGAGAAGGCAATATGAGAAATAAGAATTACACTATATACTAATAATAGTAATAATAACAAGTCAGATGTCACATGACTTATATATAGCTTGCACTTACAAATATGTAAAATTAAGAGCGTGCTAATAGCTCTAAACAAGCTTTTTTTTATATTTATGATAAATGCTACTACAAGAGAAGACATTCAAATCATTTTTATCTTGGATTGTCCCCATCCCCAGACCGATTTCGACATATGGGTCTCTTCAGTGAAGAGTTGGGATATTAGATTTAAAAAACCAACTCAAGCAAAGCATTTATCTAAAAGTTAATTGTTAGAAGAAGATCTGAAACTTTTAGACATCTACATGTCTTTAAAGTCAGCTCTCCAACTAAAAAAATCATATGGGCCTGAACTTAATTCAGATACTCCATATATTAGTAGGCTTAGCCATTTAATTTAGCCAAAGCCACAACAGCAAAATAATAATAGTAATAATAACAAGTCAGATGTCACATGACTTATATATAGCTTGCACTTACAAATATACTAATAATAATTCTTTATATACTGTGCTATTCTGAAAATCAAATAGTTTTGACTCAAGATCATAATAATTTGAATTATATAGTTCAAAAATAGAGAAATATGCAAAATGAATATTACAAAAACAAACAATAGATGGAGTTGGAGAGCAACAAGATATAATGAGCTATAATGGAATGGAGCAATAGCATATATGAGTGCCTAGTTAAGGATATACAGAGTTTTAAAGAAAAGGGGAAGAGAATAATGGTTATAGGATATATGAATGGGCATATTGAAGAAATTGATGATGTAGACAATAAGAATGGACAGCTTTTGAAGAAATTTTGTCATAGAGTAAATTTGAGCATTGGAAACTTATCTAATATTTATGAGAGACAATATACATGGTCTAGGAATAATATATCCCACACAATAGATTATATATTGGTAGAGAAAGACGGAATGAATAAAGTACGGAAAATTAAGGTGTTTGATAATGAAGAGAGAGTATGTAATAGTGATCATAATTTTGTTGTAATTGAAATGGTTAGTAATGTGATGGAAAACAGGAATAAAAGTAGAAATAATAGTGAAAGATGTGGATGGAGAGTAAATGATAAGAATAAGTTAGAAGAGTATAAAATACAAGTTGAAGAAACCATGGAAGAGTTGATTGGAAATGAGTATGAGGACTGGTGTGATGAAATAGAAAAAGTTGCAAATAGGGTTTTAGGTGAGAATATTCAGAAAAATAAAAGTAACAGAAAAATGAGAGTTAGTAAAAGTGTAAAAGAGAGAAAAAAACATGCAGAGAATATAAGTGTGCTATTAAGAACAAAGAAAGTGAAAAAGATATTAATGCTAAATGGGAAAAGTACTTAGAAAAGAAGAAGTTAGCTAAAATAGATAATTATAGAGAGAGAATGAAACTAAATAGTAAATTATTGGATGATATTAATAAAAGTGGAAGAGATGGGAGTAAAAAATTTTGGAATTACATTAAAAGGAGAAATTTAGGGGAGAGAAAGATAGTATTACTGGATGAGGAGGGAATAGAGTGTAGCTCTAGAGAAGAATTAGAGAGAATATTAAATAGTTATGTAATGGATATAGAAAAGATGTTAGATGTGAAAGACAGAGGGATAGAAAATATGAAAGCATATAGTAATGGGAATATTGCATTTACAGAAAATGAACTGAATGAGGCAGGAAGAAATTGAGAATGGTAAGGCAAGAGAATTAGATGGATGGGCAGCAGAGATGGTAATAAATTTGGGGCATAGGACAAAAGTAAAGTTACTATCATGTTTTAATAAGATGGCACAGAAGAGAGTTTTTCTGGGTAGTTGGAGTAATACAAGAGTAAGATTATTATTTAAAGGAAAAGGTAAGGATCATAGAAAGTTAAATAATTATAGACCAATAGCGGTAACATCAGTTTTATATAAAGTTTTTTCATATATGGTGGCTGGAAGAGTTGCAAAATGGATGGAAGAAAATAATGTAGTGGGGGAAATGCAAGGAGGTTTTAGGTCAGATAGGCATATAGAAGATAGTTTATTTGTAGTTACACAACTTATAGATATGAGTAGAAATTCAGGTAGACAGTTATATATGAGTTTTATAGATATAGAGAAGGCATATGATAGAGTGAATAGAAATAGATTATGGATAAGTTTAGCAAATCTGGGAATGGATGAAGTTTTAGTGGGTGTTATTAAGAAATTATATGAAAATAATTACTATACATACCAATTAGGGAATATAGAATCAGTTAAAGTTTAAAATGGGGTGGAACTGAGGCAAGGATGCCCTATGTCACCTATTTTGTTCATGTTGTATTTGAGTGAAATGTAGAGAGCAATAGAAAGACTAGGAAGAGGGATAGAGATACCGTTAACAGGTGGCAAGAGAGTATATACATTGTCCGGACTTTTTTTTGTGGATGATGTCTTTTTGTGTGCAGAAAGAGAAGATATGGAAGTTATTCTGAGGACATGCACAAGGGTGGGTAAAGATATGGGGATTAAATTTAGTGAAGAAAAATCAAATATAATGATAGTGAATACTGGGGAAAGAGAAGACAAAGATTTCTTATTGGGGAATATAAAGTTAAGGGTGGTGAATAGATATAGTTATTTGGGAATCATCTTGAGTAATAAGAAAAATTGCTTGGATGAATGGGAGAAAAAATTGATAAATGAAGCAAAGAAAAGAAAGGGATTGATAAAGAAATTAACACTGTTTTCATATAATAAATATGATGTAGCTAGAATTGTATGGGAGGGAGTGGCAGTAGCAGGGTTAACATACGGCAATGATGCATTATGTGTTAGTAAAGGGGTATTAGATTGCTTAGAAAAAGTACAAAGGGAAGTAGGAAGACATGCATTAGATGCTGAGGTGTGGACAGCAAAAGAGGTAATTCAAGGAGAAATGGGATGGTCAAGTTTTTATATGAGGGATGCAAAAAGTAAATTGAAAATGTTCGGTAGATTGCAGTTCATGGATAATAAAAGAATAGCCAAAATAGTATTTAATTGGGTTTACAAGTAAAGGGCAGCCAACAAGATGGGTGAGAAAGGTAATGCAGTATACAGAAGATTTGGATAAAGAAGTTATGTCAGTATACTTGTACAAAAGATGGAATGATTGTGGTAGGAGGATTGTTGAGTGTTATAGTGGGAAGGAGTGGGATAGAAAAATAGATGCATTACTAAAGAATAGGGAGTTGGAGAGATGGAGAACTACTATGGAGAGTAAACGAGTTTAAATATATATAAAAGTAAATGGAACATTGGTTGTGGGTTAATTTATGATAATAGTAAGGAAAGTAGTTTATTATTTAAGGCTCGAACAGGATCTTTAGCAACAAGGGAATGATTTAGTCTGTAAGTAGTGTAAAGAAGGCATAGAAAATATTAGGCATCTGTTACTTCAATGTAAATGTTTGGAAGCAGAAAGGGTACAAATAATGAAGTTATGGAAGGTTAAATATGAACAATGTGATTATACAGAAAGTGAGTTATTGGTTTTTATGCTAGGTTTGGAAAAAATAAGGGGGATTTAGATATGAAGGTCATGGAGTTGACAAAGATTATGTTGTGGAAATGGGATGTAGCAGATTATGGGAAAACTTGGGGTGGACAATGGAAAAGAAAGGTAAAGTGGCTAACAGGTTTCTCTGGGCATAGCTGCTGAGAGATTCCTGACTCTGTTTAAGGAGAAGTCACAGTATATCACATCACACCACAATGAAGGAAAATCCAAATATAATGATAGTGAATACTGGGGAAAGAGAAGACAAAGATTTCTTATTGAGGGATAGAAAGTTAAGTGTGGTGAATAGATATAGTTATTTGGGAATCATCTTGAGTAATAAGAAAAATTGCTTGAATGAATGGGAGAAAAAACTGATAAATGAAGCAAAGAAAAGAAAGGGATTGATAAAGAAATTAACACTGTTTTCATATAATAAATATGATGTAGCTAGAATTGTATGGAAGGGAGTGGCAGTAGCAGGGTTAACATACGGCAATGATGCATTATGTGTTAGTAAAGGGGTATTAGATTGCTTAGAAAAAGTACAAAGGAAAGTAGGAAGACATGCATTAGATGCTGAGGTGTGGACAGCAAAAGAGGCAATTCAAGGAGAAATGGGATGGTCAAGTTTTTATATGAGGGATGCAAAAAGCAAATTGAAAAAGTTCAGTAGATTGCAGTTCATGGATAATAAAAGAATAGCCAAAATAGTATATAATTGGGTTACAAGTAAAGGGCAGCCAACAAGATGGGTGAGAAAGGTAATGTGGTATGCAGAAGATTTGGATAAAGAAGTTATGTTAGTATACTTGTACAAAAGATGGGATGATTGTGTTAAGAGGATTGTTGAGTGTTATAGTGGGAAGGAGTGGGATAGAAGAATAGATGCATTAATAAAGAATAGGGAGTTGGAGAGATGGAGAACTAGTATGGAGAGTAAAACGAGTTTAAATATATATAAAAGTAAATGGAACATTGAGTGTGAGTTAATTTATGATAATAGTAAGGAAAGTAGTTTATTGTTTAAGGCTCGAATGGGATCTTTAGCAACAAGGGAATATATACGTAAATGGAAAAATATGGGTGATTTAGTCTGCAAGTTGTGTAAGGAAGGCATAGAAAATATTAGGCATCTGTTACTTCAATGTAAATGCTTGGAAGCAGAAAGGGTACAAATAATGAAGTTATGGAAGGTTAAATATGAACAACGTGATTATACAGAAAGTGAGTTATTGGTTTTTATGCTAGGTTTGGGGAAAAATAAGGGGAGTTTAGATATGAAGGTCATGGAGTTGACAAAGATTATGTTGTGGAAATGGGATGGAGCAGATTATGGGGAAACTTAGGGTGGACAATGGAAAAAGAAGGTAAAGTGGCTAACAGGTTTCTCTGGGCATAGCTGCTGAGAGATTCCTGACTCCGTTTAAGGAGAAGTCACAGTACATCACATCACATCACAATATAAAAACATTGGCAATAGATTGGAAAATGTAAAAAAATGTAAATATCCAGGCATGAAGATCATACAAAGTATACAACAAATGAAGCTATAAGACAACAAAATATATTGACTAGGAAAGCTATAGCAACAATAAATTGAATTTTATGGGATAAGAATATATCAAAAGACAATAAATATGTTAACACAATGGTGAAAATTACCTTATATATGAAAATATTTAGTACTTGAAGGAAAAAAATGGGGAAAAAATTACCATTACAGAAGTGAATTACTGATGAAAATCTGCAGGGAGAGAATGGATATGAAATTTAAAAAAAAATGAAGAAATAATAAACATTGAACAAATTATAATAAATAAAATCAGAAAAAGACAATTGAAGTAATATGGCATGTAGAAATAATGTATCAGAAAAAAATATTAAAATAAATATTAAACTGGACATCATTGGAAATAGGAAAAAAGAAAAGAATGCCCAAGGAAAATATAAAAAAAAGGATGATAAAATTATTTTAAAAAAAATGTGAAAAGATTTATGGAGGACAGATGGACATGGCGATTGAAAATTGGAAGATATTATAAAGTGTTTAGACCAATAAAAATATATATAACAAAATATGGAAAACAACTATATATCCCAGTTATTGGGAAGCAGTAATATCCTAATTCCGCTGACCCTTTATAAAGCTTTATGAGACAAAAAATACACGGTTTCTTTATAACATTTTCTTCTTATGAGAAATCTAAAAATCCTATTACCAAGTCATTAAAATAAACTTTCAAAAATGATACCACTGATTTAAGAATTTATATTATGAAATAATATTTTAATATTTGTTTGAATCCTTGATTTAGAATATTTTACAATCTTTTTAATAATTTTCCTTACTAATTATAGAGTTTAATTTGCAATGTTAATGTAATTGACATCATTTTCTTTTACTCTGTAAGTAGTCATTCTCTGTGGCATTCATTATCTTGAATAAAAATTATTAAAACAATTACCTAATATATTAGCATGGATAGTAAAGTGTAAGGGAATTTAATCACTTATACCAGTGTTTCCCAACCTATGGTACGCGTACCACTGGTGGTACGTGAGTTGCTGGTTGGTGGTACACGAAAAATAATCAATAATGGCGGACATTAAAAAAAAAATTAAATCATTAAAATATCAGAAATATTTTTTCCTATAATTCATGAAAATTATTTTAATTAATAATATTATATAGTAAAGTTGTTAATATGTACAGTCGATAATGATCTTTAATGTTAATGATAAAATTGAAAGTATGATTAAGAAATTAGATTCTTGGAAACAGTAATATATATAAGTATCGAAAACAATCAACTGAAAGTATTCGAAACTCTACATATTTTTTTCTTTGAAAATAAGGTTAGTCTGTCTCAAGATAGAAAATATAATAGCACATTTAACAGGATTAAAATTGTCTTTCATGGAATATTTTCCAAAACCCGAAAACACAAATGATAATTGGAATTCAAACCCATTCTATGAAGAAAATTTAGAAAAAGCTACATCATTATCAATAAAGGACAAAGAAAATTTAATAGAATTATGTGACAGAACTTTACAAGTAGAATTCAAACGACACAATCTAATTAATTTTTGGTTAAACATTAAAGAATATGAACAACTTTCTGAGAACGCTCTTAAACTATTATTACCGTTTACTAGTACGGAATTAGTAGAAAGAGCTTTTTCTTCATATATTTGTTTAAAAAATAAGTATCAAAACAGATTGAACACATCTTTTGAAACAAATTTCAAAAAATTATGTTCTTCGAAACAAGCACAAGGATCTCATTAAATTTATTTTATAAAAATATTTGATTATGATAAGAAAATATATTAATTGTTTTTTTATAATTTTGTGTTTTTATTAAAACCATTTATTAGTCAACGAAATATGACAAAATAGTAGATAAATATGAAACTTTGAACAAACACATACATATATATATATATATGTTACAGTGAGTTTATAATCCGGCGTGACATTTAGGCGTGTTTCAATGTATTTTGTCTCATTATGTGATAACAAATTTCACGAAATACAATCATTTTTACGAAGTGGTACAATTTAGCATGATGTACTACCAAGTGGTACACAAGCCAAAAAAGGTTGGGAAATGCTGACTTATACCAATATTATCATCCTCTCATTAGTAGCCTGCATAATTTAAAGAAATGAATAGTAAGTGCCTGATTCTTGAAAGTAAGATCTCCCATTCTAAGACTACTGCTGCTCAAACTTCTTAAACAGTAGTCGTCGTCGTTGTTGTTGTTGTTGTTATTATTATTATTATTATTATTATTATTATAAATAGATAAATAAGACCATTCTTATTCCAAATTTTTTTTAAAAAAACATGGGATAAGTAAAAATGGCAAACACTAAATAGTTAGAAACAAAGAAAGAAAAGGATGTCAAAATTATAGTATGTATAATTAAAGGAGTACAGATGTAACCTCGTGGCTTAAAGAGCTAATAAAAATTGTGTTTTGGGTATTAATATCTTTGAATGAAAACAGTAAGGTAAAAGAAAATGAGAAGGAATGAAAGAAAAAAAAATAGTGATTAAATTAATTACAAATAATTATTTTTACACTTGTTGCCTGAAAATTATAAACTATCATTGCTGTGTTTAAAAGACTTTTTTTTAGTAGTGAGAATAGCCAACTCTCTATACAGTAGTGCCACCCTGTGCCAACCAGAGTAATCAATGGATGCCAGAAGGCTTGTGCATAAAATCTCTATCTAATGCCTACTCATCCAATATCCCCAGACTAGTTTCTGGCTTGTGGCGTTCGTCAGTGAGGAGCTTTGGATCTGAGAGCACTGCACTTAGATCTTAGGATCTAATGCAACCCTCCAGTAACCACCTTTTATCTCTACTTAAGTATAAAACTATGAGAATGAAACTGAAAACACAAAAATATTTTCAATCTAAGCTCAATAGCTTATATAATCATATGGGTCTGAACTCAGTTCAGCACTTATACATTTTGGTGTCTTTGGCTCTTTAACAACCATAGCCACCATTATCCTATTAGGCAGGATTGGTTTGTAAACAAAGATAGTGATCATGTGATGCTTAATGGTTTAATAGTCAACTCAACTAAATATTTGTTAGAATCAATTTAACATTTTGGTGCTTGAACATCACGTAAGCTCCTAATCAACGCATCCTATGATTACTTTTATTACTATTTTTAAAACAATACAATCATTTATCATATTTCAGTTCGTGAATATTTATAATATATAGACATTCTTTTAATTCTAATTTAAAGCTATTTTCATTTTATTTGTCAAAATAAAAAAAGAATATCGATGCTATAGTTTACCTTAATAAATTTCATTTTATAAATTGTCAGTTTTAGTAATACTTTTTATTAACGTATTTTTTGTTGAACAAAACTTGCTTCTGTACCTTTAAGACATCCAATATTTGTTTTTAGATAGTCAAAACATTAAAGAAAACATCAAAGTATGGTTCTTATCAATTTGTTATCGAACAACAAATATATTCAATATTATTTAAAAATAGATATTTATTTTTTTAAAAATGAAATTGAATAAATTTCTTAAAATCTATACTTTCTATATTGATCATTTGTACAAAAATGAGCTATTTTTCATTATTCTGCGAAAAAAAAAAACTTATATTAATAAATAAGTTTATATCCTATGGAATAATAAACAACACAACTTTTCCTTAGTTTTGATTTTTATTTATAACACTATACAATATTTTGACTAAAGACGACAGCTACAGAAGTAGTTAAAAGGTTTCATGATCTCATGAAAATATAATAATTGCACGGCTTATTGCTGAGAAATTTATCAGAAGAATGAGCATTAGAAGGGACAAAATTGGCAGCAATTCATAAACTTAAGCTTCAAAATCGATCACTTTACCACTGCATTAAATCAACTAGCATTCTCATGAATAAAAATCAAGAATAAGGATTAAGAAAATGTTTTGTCGATTAGAATTATAGAAAAAACATATCATGTACAAACATATAAATCTCATGAATTGTAAAACTTTACTTTTCCTGTTGCCGTTTTTTTAAAAAAAGATACTTGTGAGTTTTCAAGTAAACCAAGATGGCAGCCTATATTTTTGATAAATCTACAACTTTAAGGGCCCTCATAAAATGTTTACAAAAAATGCCTGCTAAGAAACACTGTATTTAGTATTTACGTTTTATTTTTTGTTACTGTTATTTAAAAAAAAAAAAATCATTGTGAAAAAATGAATTACAATATTTACAGTTTACTTTTTATTAACTTATTAATAGAAAAATGAAAACAATATATAAATACAATATTTACACATTATTCAGGTTGGTGACACACAATCATATCATGACCATTATAGCACACTTTTTGGGAGGGCAGGATCCTGTCACTTGGAAATAATCCACTATTTCACATTCTGTGACAGAAAGATCCCAAATTTTTATCATTATGAAAATTTATCAAAAAAATTGCTGAAACATGATGAATTGAGCCAAAGTATGATAATGTTAAGAGCATTTCATAATATAAGTATAAAAAAAAACTGAAATAAAGCTTCTTAATAAAATTTATGGGAATTTATTCCTTTTTTTTAATTTAACAATAAATTCATGAATTTTGTTTTAATTTAATAATTAACACATCTTCAGTAGATAATAGGCCTTTCAAACTGTACATTGATCAAAGATATAGGCTGTCATCTTGGTTTACTTGAAAACTCACAAGTACTAAAAAAACTAATAATAATTATTCTTTGAAAAACATTATAAATTAAAGACAATACAAATACTGATATACATAAAAAATATTGAGGAAATAACTTTTAATAAATTTTTAGTGCTGAGTAACCTTGACAAAAATAACCATTATGTTCAAAATAAAACTGAAAATATTCATTTTATTTTGAATATAATGGTTGTCTTTTGATAAGAATATTCAGCACAAATATACTTAAATAGTTATAATAAACTAAAGATCAGCTTTTCAAGCTAATTCACATGCACTTTATGAATCTTAATAATAAATGAATACTTTCACTTCCAACGCAAGATAAAGTCTTTGCGAAAGAATAGAATGAATCCACCTATTCTTTCAACCCAAATGCTTAAGTATGGGCAAATCTTAAACACTGGAAATGAAAGCGTGAAGATAAACTAATCACTTTAAATTACTTTTTACTATGTCTGAATGAATGATGCCTGCAAAATTTTCTAGAATTTACGATACATCATTCTTAAATCTTCATGCTTTCATTTCAAGTGCTTAAGATTTGCCCATACATAAGCATTTGGGTTGAAAGAATAGGTGGATTCATTCTATTCTTTCACAAAGACTTTATCTTGGGTTGGAAGTGAAAGTATTCATTTATTATTAAGATTCATAAAGTGCATGTGAATTAGCTTGAAAAGCTGATCTTTAGTTTATTACAATTCACAAACATCATGCTATATAAAATAAATGTCTCATTTAAATAGTTATATTAAATGTTTTCAATATTTGCTCTGTGTATGAAGCAGTGATGGTATTACTTTCAATTTATTACATTTCAGTGCATAGCATAGTTTTTTTTTTTTTTAAAAAAAAACCATTATAATAAATTTTAACCTATTTTTGGCATTATGCATATGCAAAACTCTTTATACTCTCAAAATCGTATCACACAATCAAATTTCTGTTGAGATTATTAACATAAACAAGAGAAACTAAATAGCATTATTTCAACAAGACTATAATACATCAATTTGAACAAGACTTGTTGATAATTATTCTTCCTTATAACATTCTGATAAATACTTAATTTCAACACAGATTATAAATATATATTATCTCAATTTCAATAATGCAACAAATACATAACTTATCAAACATCAGAATTAAATTAAACTTATCTGAAACCTCTCTATCAAATTATGATTTAGCATTTCAATATAGCTAATTTTTTATAAACAAAGCAAAACTCTTCATACAGTAGTGCCACATTGTGCCAACCAGAGTAATCAATGAATGCCAGAAGGCTTGTGCATAAAATCCCTATCTAATACCTACTCATCCAATATCCCCAGATTAGTTTCTGGCTTGTGGCCATCGTCAGTAGGAGTTTTGGATCTGAGAGCACTGCACCTAGATCTTAGGATCTAATGCAACCCTCCAGCACCCACCTTTTGACTCTGCTTAACTACAAAACTATGAGAATGAACTTGAAAACACAAAAATATTTTCAATCTAAGCTCAACAGCTTATACAGTCATATGGGTCTGAACTCAGTTCAGCACCCATACATTTTGGTGTCTGTGGCTCTTTAACAACCATAGCCACCACTATCCTATTAGGCAGGATTGGTGTTAACCCATTAAGCATCACATGATCACTATCTCTTATACTAGCACATAATTGTTTATAAACAAAGCAAAACTCTCCATACAGTAGTGTATTACTCTGGTTGGCACAGGGTGGCACTACTATATGGAGAGTTTTGCTTTGTTTATAAACAATTATGTGCTAGTATAAGAGATAGTGATCATGTGATAGCTAATTCTGATGAGGCCTCATCCATAAATGGCTGCAAATATTCTTTTTTTCTTTTATAATTGAAAATAGCATTCCTTAAGTCAAGAAAATGAGATATTTGTAATTTTAAAATCAAAAAACTCTTAAAAAATAAAGCAGTCTATTTCAAAATCAAAATTAATAAATAAAAAAGACGTCATTTCCTTATAGTTTTAAAATCAAAACATCAATACCTCAATGATCAAATTATTAACTAATTTAGAAATCAGAATTAAAAATAATAATGGAATTTTTTTAAAATGTTTTAATATAATAAATCTCTCCAAAAAACAGTGTGCATAGCATGGGATAGTCCTAAAGTCATAACCAGAATTTGGGGTTCAAATTTAAATGGATATAAAATTTAAGATTTTGTCTGCTAATCTATATATAACTTTTATATATAGCCAAGCTATCCTATCATACTATATTGTTCAGTGAAGTATAATTCTTATCTAAAAGATAAAAAAACAACAACTGCTGATTAGTCACAAAATCTCTTACATTCACTATTCTATGCAAAGCTCATGGAAAGTCTACATTGTAAAGAGAATTATTTAAGAAAATGTATGACATGATTTAAAAAAAAGTAAATCACCTTAAATAGTTATCTTTATAATGTAGACTTTCCATGAGCTTTGCATAGAATAGTGAATATAAGAGATTGTAAAAGACCCAGAAAGAGACCACATGTTAGATGGATGGATGAAATAAGAAAGTGTGCAGGGATGATGTGGAGAAGAGAAGCTAAAGATCGGAGGAGATGGATTGAACTTGAGACCTTCATCCTGCAGTGAAGTGATAATGATTGATGATGATATATCAAACTTGATTTTTCAGAAAGCTAGATGGTTTTATAATTGTAATTTAAATGATAACAATCTAAGCTTGTCTAAACAATGAATTTTCAATCTATTATCAAAACAAACTTTATAAGCAAAAGGAATCCACCTTTCACTCTAATGTAAAATCTTAATATAAAGAGAAGTAACACAAGGCTTTAATAGATTAAACCTAAAAGTTCAAATAAACCCCTTTAAAAAAAGCAGACCAAGCTTTGCACAAAATCATATTTATTATCTAAGTAATTAATAACAGTGAGGTTATAACGTTTTAAAAATGATTATTAATCTATTCTCAAAACAAGGTATATTTTCATGTTTAATAAAGTTTATTTGAATTGCTAGAAATAGAAAAAGTCTGTTAAAATCCTATGTCAGCTCTCTTAGTCTATATTGAGATTTTAGACCAGAGTAAAGATGGAATTCATGTCTTACTTATAGAAGTTGTCTTGAAGATGCATGGTTTAGATAAGATTGGCTGTTATCATGTGATTATATTTATAAACCATCTAACTTTATGAACAATCAGATTTATTATCAAAGTAATAATTAATAATTAATATTGATAATTAATACTTAATATATAATAATTAATAATTAATATTTTAATTAAACTTGAATTGTTATCACATTATTTTATATACATGTTCTGGCACAATCCTAAAAGATAATAGATATTTAGTTCCTGACGAGACTAAGTTATAGTTGAAACATATATGATAATGAAATATGAAAGATTAGTCTATTTGTTTTATATTAGATAGTGTAATGGGATAAATGGAATGAATAGAGTTTAATACCCAGGAGTCACAGACTCTACTGAAACCAAATTAAATTCAAATTTATAAAAAAAATTGAAGCGAATTCAATTATAAGACTTTATATGCTTTAGTCTTAAATCTCTAATATGTATCAATACAATTTTAGAATAGATTGAATAATAAAGAATGCTAGCTCTTATAGATGTAATGTAAATTGAAAATAATGATTTAAATATTAATTAGCTAAGGATATGAAATAACAATGTTAAACCATGTGCTAGTTTTCATGTGTCAAAGCATCAGCCGAGAAGCGAACCCGCAAACTCGGGACAACTGCTTGTAAGGCGGTTGTGCTGACCATTCGACCACCAACGATTGACTAATCTTGTGCTAGTTAATGTTTTTTTATCCATATCCTTTCTACTACAATTTTTAGTTATTACCCCATGATTAAAGTAAATAAACTCAGGTCTTCTGATTTAATAAATAATAATAATTTATTTACACCAAATAATGATAAATAACAAATGAAATTAATGGCATACTAAAGAAATAAAACCCAATGTGTAATAATTGTATAAATGTTTATACCTATGGTGTTGCTAAACAACAAAGTCTTATTTTCACAACTAGAGGAAAATATGTATCTACTGTTAGATGTATCAAAGAAATAAAAATTTACAAAGAATTTTATTATGAATTATTACTACGGCAATATTAAAATGTAAATAAGTTATTCAAATGACATTCAATTAAATATTTATAATTATGACTAGTTATTTACATATATATAATAAAATTTTATAGGTGGAATTAAACGATCTGCAATCATATTCAATTTCCATAATCCAATGGTGCTTAAAGTTTCATAATTCCTTAAAATATCCAATATATCAGTGTAACAACAATGATCCAAAAGTAATATTAAAATTCATTATAATTAGATCATCAATTATAAATATGCGACTTTTTCGCATGCGTTAGTGAAGCTATAATTATACTATAATGTGTAATAATAGGTCTGCTTAGCGCTTTCGAGATTTAATGTTGGAATCTCATACTCATAGCTTTGTGAATGAAGACTGTTGTAATTTATTGTACACATATGCAAATGAGTTTGAATTTTTAATTAGTTAGTCCATTGTTTGGAGAGAGCAAAGCATGCCTCTCTTCTATTAATGGCACTGAGATCATTTGCTATGTAAAAAGCTTCTTTAACTTTTATTTTGGCATCACTCTTCTCTGTACAAATTATTTGGGCAGAACTAGGTTCGAATACATGGCCTGTAGCTGCTTGGTGTCCCAGAATACTGATGTTTCTTCATTTTTATTTTTAACCCTGTTGTATAATTATAGCTTCACTATTTAATGCGAAAAAAGTCGCATATTTATAATTACAATTTTTACTAGTGAAGAGAAAAACAATTTATTAGATAATCAATATAATTTTATCAGAAAAGTATTTAAATAAGTCAATTATTTATATAGCGCTATATAAAATAATTGACTTATTTACATACATTTAATTTCAAATAAGAATGACGTATAGTAAATTCTAATAAATTTCACTAGCGTCATTCATTCAAGCATGTAAAAGTAATTTAAAGTGATTATTTAATATCTTCATGCTTTCACTTTCAAACACTTAAGATTCGCCCATACAAAAGCGTTTGGGTTCGAAAAGATAGATGGCCATTCTATCTTTTCCAAAGACTTTATCATGTGGTTGTTGAAGTGTTAGTATTCATTCATTTTATATTTAAAATCTAAAGCTCATGAGCAACAGTTTTAAATATTACAGAAAAGTATTTGTGTATATTAATCCATTTAGGTAATTGTCACATAATACACTATTCTACAGTGGTGTACTCTATTGCCTGCCCTCAGGCTGGATGCCATGCTATATATTATGGTGAAACGAAAGCTACAATCAATACTAGACTGGGTCAACATATTTACACATTTAACAGAGCTCAGAAAAACAGCAACACGTCCGCTGTATTCTTGGAGCATGCTAAACAATCTGGACACAACTTCACACCCGCCAATCCCATAATATTGTGCTCAGAATCAAATGATCACAAAAGAAAAATAAAGGAGGCATTTTACATCAATGGAAACATCCATGCCATTAATAGAAAGGATACTTGCTTCGAGATCTCGAAGAAATGGGCTACGTAATACTAGCTTATTTGAATATTTGTATTTGCATATTTTATTATACATTTTATGAAGGCTATGAATATGAGGCATGGATCCTCGAAAACGTTAAGCCGATAAACTTTAATACTAATTAATATCTTCTCTAATTAACAATTATATATTTTACATATAGTGAGAAGTAAAGCTATATTTATTCTACAGTATAAATCTCATTAGTGACGTGAATATAAAACATTGAATATCACTAA
This sequence comes from Epiperipatus broadwayi, assembly GCA_028023455.1. Lineage (NCBI taxonomy): Eukaryota > Metazoa > Onychophora > Udeonychophora > Euonychophora > Peripatidae > Epiperipatus > Epiperipatus broadwayi. The sequence goes on from JAQFVV010000272.1 coordinate 432,924, forward strand.
ATATTAATTCCTACAAGATTAATCTGATTTTTCATTGTCATAAATTCCTTTCAAAATTATTGTTATTCTATCCATCATGCTGTGATATAATCCTAGAGTACTATAATATATATGTAAGCATGATGTAAATTTAATAAAGCTTCTGTCAAGATGCATGAAATAAAATGATTCCAACAGGTAGGTGAGAATATAATAACAAGAACGTAGAAAATCAAGGTTTGATATTCCTTAATAAATAATTCTCCAGTTTTAAATGTTGATATTATACTTTAATATCTTTAGCGATTTTTCTTTCTCATGTGTCATAGCATCAACCGGGAAGTCTCAACCACCAATGCTTGACAATTTTAGCGATTTTATCCATAGATATTTGTAGTTGTTCAGATACACACATATATATTGAATTCAAATCAGCATTTTTTGAAATTTCCAATAAAAATAAAGAATAAATTCTCTTAAATGTGATGGTCACTGTATTTTAGCTCATATTAAACCTTGATTTACATTTTCTAGCAATTCGTGTTTTTGGTTTTTTAATACAGACCTTCGTGAATATGTGTGGCACTGTTTTAAAAGGAAAGATATATTTGTTTAAAGTGAAACTTCTAAACATCACATGATCACCATCTCATTCTAGCACATAACTGTTAATCAACAGGCAAAAATTCTCCATATAGTAGTGCCACGTTGTGCTCATAGTTTTGTAGTGAAGAAGAGATAAAAGGTGGCTGCTGGGTGCAGTGCTCTCAGATCCAAGGCTCCTCACTGATGAAGGCCACAAGCCAGAAACTAGTCTGGGGATATTGGATGAGTAGGCCATAGATGGGGATTTTATGCACAAGCCTTCTGGCATCCATTAATTACTCTGGCTAGCACAAGGTGGTACTACTATATGGAGAGTTTTTGCCTGTTTACTAAAGTGAAACTTCTTTCAAAATAAGCAAAATATATACATAAAATGAATACACTTCAAAAATAAAAAAATAAAACTGAATGGTTTCTATTTGACGTTAAGAAGTTCCATCTAAGTTAATTGAATGGCATAACATCCATCACTGTTGCCATTTAATACATTCGAGTCTAATTTCTTGAAAATTCATTGAGTGATGATTATTACAAGTAAATAGATTCATACATATAAGAATGTAACCTATTACTTTTATTGAAATCCTCTCTGAAAGATACATATACAAAACAAACAATGTTAATTTGATAAAATGTTTATTTTTTAAGGTTTTCAATCTATTTCTGATTGGCGGTCCTTTTTTTAAAAAGAGAAGTAAAATCTATCTGAGTGTTGCTCTTTTGTATTACAAGGAAAACAAGATGAATCATGAACTTATTCTTAAAGGCATAATAAAGTAAAATGAGTTAAAACTGTTACCATGATTTTTTTTTAAAACATCATTCATTATTTACTTATCATAACTTAAGGTTTAAGAATACATACATACATATATATATATAATGTTAAAACAGAAAAAACTCACTATACATATTGCCACACACAGCAAGCTAGAGTAATCAATGGATGCCAGAAGGCTTGTGCGTAAAATCCCCATTTAGTGCCTACTCATCCAATATCCCCAGACTAGTTTCTGGCTTGTGGCCTTCATCAGTGAGTAGCCTTGGATCTGAGAGCACTGCACCTAGATTTTAGGATCATCCAATATCCCCAGACTAGTTTCTGGCTTGTGGCCTTTGTCAGTGAGTGTCATCCATTGATTACTCTAGCTTGCTGTGTGTGGCAATACGTATAGTGAGTTTTTTTCATATGTCATAGCATCGGCCAGGACGCGAACCCACAACCGTCTGCAACCAACTACTTGCTTGCATGGCAGCTGCGATACCTCTCGGCTAACAACGCAAGTCTTCGTACGTATAGTGAGTTTTGCCTGTTTTAACAACAGTTATACACAAGCATAAGAGGTGGTGGTCATGTGATATATATCAATGTTTTGTTAAAAGCAAACAAACATGTGCAATTCTTTTGGAATTTTAAATGGTTTAAACTTTCAAGAAAGTTAATATGGTATTATTTTCAAAGATGAAAAAAAATGCAAATTGCTTTGTATCCTACAATGTTGACAATAAGTCTTTTAAAAAAATAGACAAAACATCATTTATGGAATCTTAACAAAGATAATATATATATAGAGTGAAATTAAAAAAGGAATCTAAATTGGCAATTCAATAATTAATGTTCCCACATAATAATGACCTAAAATTTAAATAAATACAGAAAATTTAATAATAGATATGTAGATATGTTTGAGGCTGTACCAATATGGTACAATAGTCATTAATTTTAATTTGAACTAGAGAACACTAAAATATTATTTTTATTAAATTATATATATATGTACACGCCAGCCTGCCTTTTTGCTATTTATCTATTACTTATTGCTTAAGTTATCATTCATTTATATTATATCTAGACCAACTGATGATTGCTGGTTTAGCATGAAATATGTATATTGGTGATTATTTATCTTTTCAGCATATATGTGCTTGAGGGTATCAGTGTAATTGGATAGAGTGGAGAGTGGTGGGTCATGTGAAAGTCTGTGCTTATACCCTATATTACATATATAGACACAGGTATATAATAAGCCTGTGCTTCAGTTACTATATTATATTTATAAATCGTGACTCAGAAGATATTGTTCAAAGCAATTTAAAAAAACTTTAGAAGCAGTATGCATAGATATTAATTTTTATGGCAGGTATATTATGATAAAGATTAGCTAGCAATCTAAATGAACTCTAGATATAACACATTTAGATATTATGACATGCATATTATAGATAACGATTATCCTAAATGTATCCCAAATTTTCTGAAGAACTTTTTATAAACTTCCCATATTGGCCAATTCATTTCTTTTGGTAAAAGTTGCATAATTGTTTTTTTAACATTAACATATATTTATAAAAGTCTTTCCCCAACACATCGGCCTTTTTTCATAAGGTAATGAAAATGCATGAATCATTATTGACATAAACTGGGAGTTCAAATCTAAAGTAAAGCAAGGAGATTTTTTTTCACTAACTTTAACTTTGAATGTTAAAAATAAGAATTATTGTCAGGCAATCATGCCATACTTTGAATTAAGTATTCAGATAGTCTTACACTACAGGTTAATAGCAATAATTTTTTTCACAAAATTTAATAAAACAATATCACTATTATGTTTTTTTGTCACATAATAAAATATTTAAATTTGTTTATTAGAAAAAAATGATGAACATATTGAGTAAATGTTGTTTTTTTAATTCTTATTTTTTCTGTGATGCCAGACTTATGAATCCCCTATATGTATGTGTTTACATGTGATAATTAACAGTTGTATTATAAAAAAATACTAACTACTGGTAGATAGTTGTGACATAATGAATTTTAAAATAAAGAAGGACATTTAATAAAAAAAATTGGAATTTGATTGACTAAATATATTCTTAACATTCCATTATATATATTCAGTGCAATTACTATTCCAGAAAATATCATAGGGCTAATAGTAAGACAGTGGTATGATAAAAAGTGGTACGACAACTCTGACTTCTGTTTTGTTATTTCTTTCCAATTCTTGCTTTTAATTATTACATATATATCCCATGTAACATATTTGCTGTTTCTCAAGGTGTTATAAAGTACGTAAGCAAAGTTCTGATCTTTGTATAAAGTATATCATCATGCTACAATGTTTTAGCGAAGTAGAAATGTGCAAAGCAACGATACATACTGGCATATTTGAAATCCGCTTGTCTAAGATTATTCTACTCTGCCACTATTAATTATTATATACATACATTCATTGCTCCATGTGAATTGCTATTCCAATATGTGTAGTAATGTTGACAACAAAAACTCCCAACTTTTTTCTATTAGATTTGTGAAAGTGTAGTAAAGTTTAAACATAGGAGAGATAAATGTTTTTTGCACATAAATTGAAGCTCTAAAACCAAACAGATCCATTTTAGACCTGAATAAATAAAGCTAGAAGTTTTAAGCCTTCTAGGTCACTGATTAATGAAGGTTGTTTGTGTGATTCGTGTATAATGAGGGAGGCATAGTGTGGAACTTTATACAGAGATAGATAATTGCTATATAATGGATTTTGAGATAAGAGGGCATTTATATATTCATTAGTGCTTCATTAATTATCTACATTCATTGTATACTGTTTCACTAGGCATTATAATTCTTATAGCAATTGTCCCCATCTCATTGGGAGAACAGTGTGATGGCAACTATGTGGATAATTTCAATCTCTGCTTATTTATAGGTATTATTTTTGCCATTAACTATTATATAAGGGTGCCTGAGAGAAAGAACGTATATATATAGAATTGTATTTCACAAAAGTAGAAGATTATTTTTTCACTGTTTCATGTCATGTCATTTTTAATATAAATATAATCCATACAATATCTCTATAAACATTTTTTTTTACATTTGCTGTATTTAATCCTATATTATCTTACTATTTGTTAAAACTATTTAAAGCACCATACCATTAATCCCCTAAGAATACTAATGTTTAGCAATGAGCAGATTTCTTCGGTAATATATCAAGTTCAATTCATCCATATTTAATATTTTTTTTCCAATCCCTAGAAATTTTATCTTTCAGCAAAAGTTTTAAAAGCATTCTAAAAATGCATAGAATGTATAACAATTTCTAGAATTTAAAATAATAAATATACATCGAATATTTAAACCAACATATTTACATACTCACCGCCAAATAAAAGCTTAGGCAAGATATTCCTAATCTTTTCGTACCTTAGAGAATATTCTAAAATACTGATAAAGCGGTGGGCACAATCTTTTTCAAAGCAAATTTCTAGTATTTGTATAAAATATTATTAATAATATAAAAGCGTGAGGAGTTAAAAAATTATTTTTCTTTTATTTAATAATGATAGTTAGTTTTTAGTTTCCAAATTACTCTATCGATTATTAGGTTCTAAAAAAGACTTCAGGTGCCGCTGGCAACACAAAATTTAAAGTTGTATTAAAATTTTAAATTATGTTTATGATTTTTTTTTTCAAACTAAGAAAAAAATATTTAATAATGCACAATTGCTTTTTTTTTTGCGCGTGTCATAGCATCGGCCGGGAAGCGAACCCGCTACCCCGCGACAACTGCTTGTAAGGCAGCTGTGATGACCTCTCGACCACCAACACTTGCTTTTTGTATTACAAATTTAAGAAAAATAATTGCTGATTTTTAATATTTTCTTTCGAATAGGTACTATTAAAATAAAATAAAAAGAAAATTGTTTTCGAAAAAATACTTTTAATTTTGTTTATATTACAAATTTAACAGAAAATATGATGATAAACATTTTAACAAAAATAGTATTCTCAATATTAATTGTCAATGCGATCTTTGGCAATGCATTTCATTGATTAAGGCTTGATAATTATGACAATATGATGATATTCCTGTCTGTAAACAATCGTGAAGATGCTGAATGGACATCTGTATTTTGAATTTATAATACTTATGGTCGAAAACGAAGATTTATTCCCGTATGTGGAACCAAAAATGATTTTATCTTACATGCTGCTCTTTTTAAAAATGGAAACTTTTTTTTGTCAACTAGATCCCAGAAGTTCTCATCTGATATATTGGATTTTAGTACAATATCATTTTGAAGATCCAAAATTTCTAGCTCCAGTTCTTCTGTCCTTACTTGAACAATTTCTGCAATATGTGCTGTTAATTCTGTTATATTTACCTGACAAGTAAAAGTATTGATAAAATGTGTTCGATGATGGTAAAATACTGAACTCATCTTCTCAAATTGTTTCTGAAGCACTTGAAGTTGCACTCAAAATCACACTCTTAGACAAGCCATCACTTGCAAGTAATTTCTGAAATAAGTTAATTTTTCCATTATTAAGCATTCCCAATCTAACATATTGCCCCCCTATGGATAAAATGAAATACTGGGAGGTATATTCAACCTGTAATCCCCCTTCTGATGATAATGGCAAAACTTATCTAAATATAACAAATAAGCTGTTGACAAAAATTTTCAAATATTGGTCATTGGAACTGATATTCTATGATTTTCTCATAAAACTAAATCTTGAGGCACTTCCAACTCTTCACTTCTGTAGGTATAAAAGGACATGCCATGGGATTACATGTCAACTTAGAACATGCCTTATAAATAAGTTATAATAAAATTTTACTTTTAATCCTCTACTTCTGACAACTCAATCTTTAATGAGTCTTGATGTAACTATGGCTAATGGGTTTCAGTTTACAATTTTAATGTATTTTCACAATGAACATTTAGTTTTTCATTATGATGTCATAGTATGGTTTAAAATGAGTTTTTATCATTAAAAATGTGAGCTGTTACAAGTTACTCACCTCATTTTATCACTTGTTAAAATCTATTGCTCATTACAAATTCAATTTAATATTTGCCATTTGTAAGGCATACATGATTTCACAACTTAATTTATACTATTCTCTGGTATTCAATCTCATTATTAGTTTATTGTTTATATAATACGTTTACTTCTTCATGATTCATACTTACTATAGTACAAGATTGATATTTTAAAATGTAAAAGGAATTGTACCAATATTGAAGATATATGCAAGCTGTGTCAGAGAGAATCAAAAACCTTATTACCCTTACTATTCACATGCCTCATATATAATAATATCCAGTGGGACATTCCAAATATTTTTAATAATAAGGACTACACAATACAAACACTTCTCAATATCTTTGAAAAAGATATTTATGGACACATTCATGCTAGAACATTTGTATTATATTCACTATGGTGTACCAGATGTACACTTATGTATGGACTGAACACAAAACACCCTAATACATTTAGAAACAAAATTGATATCATATGCACAAGGGATGAAAAAATGTCATCGTTTAACATTTTTTCAGCCACCTGGTCAATAATGGTACTTCACTCTAATCTATAAAAATGATTAACCATTGCCCAAGAACTAGATCATTAGGATTAGTGACAAAAAAAAGTGTATTGACCCATTAATATATGTAAAGTGTTATAAACTGATGTAACGATCAGGAGAATAGTAGGCCCTGATCAAGATTGTTATTTCTTTCAAGGGGGGGGGGTGTCTTTTTTTTTCCTTTTTATAAACCTATAGATCAATAAAACCTTTTGAAACACTAAAAATCTTATAATTGTTTTTAAAATTATTTATAATTATTGAAGAATTTATTGACATTACTATTATTTTTCAATTTTTTTCTTGATACGTTACTAAATAAAACAACAAAAATGTAACATCAATATTTTAGGGAAATAAAGTTGAGTACAACTACAGCTTATTTAAATGATTACATTAAACAAAATACACAGTTTCATAATTACACATAACAATATATATAATAACCATTATAAAAAAAATGTGGGTAAATAGTTTTTATGTTTCTAATAAAAATTTCACGAGCTTAAATATTTTTATTTTATTTTAGATAGTACAGTACTATTTTGATAATTTATTACATATACATATCTAAAAAGTTCATAATTTAGTGATTAATCATTTTTTAAGTCATGTCTATGATTTATGGTGCATCCAGATTAGACAAATCTCAGAAATGTGTTTAGGTTTGAAACAAATTTATTATTATTTTCAAATAAAAAGCCCATAATCACGTCAACTATCTGAACAAAATCAATAAATAGATATTCTAGCATAAAAAAAAAAATTCTCGATTGCCAATAGGTGAAATATTTCATGAATAATGTCATTGAATTTTTTTACCTATATATAAAAATTGATTTTATTACATATGTATATACAAACAAACGAGAAAAATATTTTATTTATTTTAAAAAATTTATTTTAATAAATTTTTAAAGGTTGTACACAGTAACATTAGCCATATAGATTATGACTAGATACCCAGATATATTTTTTTCGAATGAGTAGATTAACCAGCATTTGTAATGGTTTTAAAACCATTTGCTTAAGTCCTAATTGAATTTGTCACAATTTATTGTAATGTATATCATATTTATTAACACTTTAACATATATTTATTAATGAAAGCGTTTATATCGGATATCAAATAATATAAATAACAGACATGTGAATAACTTAATGTACTTTCCAAATTATAAAATGTAACCAAATTACAAGCATAATTTATTATGACTTTAACATCATAACATTTTTTTTTTAAATCACGCAATTATGCTTCTTGAAAAATCTTTAGTAAGTTGGGCCTAAGATACTGAAGTTATGGTAAATCTCAATTATATATACAAGTATATTTTCAACAATTATCTTATTTTTAATTATATAAATATTTTATTTTATTAAAAGTATGTTTATTAAATTAAAAAAAAACGCATAATTTTTTACATTTAATGATTACAAAAGTAGATTGCTTCAGTTCTGAGACTCTTTCAGTAAACAATACTGCAATTAAGAATTAAAAAACACATAATTAACATCAGCTTTTTATTGCTTTCCACTAATCTTTAAGAAAAATTGTTCTAACATATTGTGCTCAGTTTCATTACAGAACAATGATGCTAATATAACAACAAAAATAACGAAGAGATTCCATTAATTTGTACTATTAAAATCCACAACATTTCTTATCACAGTAAGTAAGTAGTATATTGCTTGAAAGGTTACATGATGTTTAAGCACCAAATGTAACAGCTAATCTTCACTTCAGGATTTTTTAGCTCATGAGTCAGTTACTCTGACATTTCACAAAAACTGGCAGGGCACTTTATCTAATTATAAAATAATGAAATAACCTGAGCAAAATAGATTGCTAATTGATCAATTATTTGCTCACAATATCCCATATGATTACTGGACTTGATTTCAATGAATAACTTGAAATAAAGTAATAAAATTACTCACCCTTTGATTGTGTGAGTCAACATATCGCAGACCAAAGTAATCCTTTTCTTCCAAGTTGACATAGGTACAGACATAGTCAATTAACGCTTGGCCTTTCTGCTCTTTCTGTAAATAAATTTTTATTTTATTATTATACATTCAGTAAAATATTTAATACAATTAAAATATTAAAAAAATTATGAAAATTACTTTGAAGAGAATTGCAAATTGAAGAAAGGTGAAGAAAAGAGAGAATAAATTTAATTTGTATGATCTATTCTTAAATGAATTATTATTAATGATAATAACAACTAAAATAATAATTTGTATACAAAAAAAGATATAATTCTAACAATGCTGTAAATAATATATGCCTTCTAAAAATATGTAACACTGATAATATAAACCTATAAAATAATTTGTAGACAAAAAAGGAATATAATTCCAATAATTTTAACAATTCTGTAAATAATTTATGGCTTATCATATCTATTTATCAAATAACCAAATCTAAAAACAAATAAAATGCTTTGGATGGCAGGGTTTTGTTTTAGCAGTTGAGGTGGGCCACAGTCAGGAAATGTGATCATGGTTATGATCTGTATAGTCCTGGTCTGGCCATAAGTATCATTGATGGTTAGGCTATCAATGGTATTTTCCCCTCTGCTTGAAGTGCCAGTCTGTTCCCCTAAAGATTAATGATATAATTAAATAACTGCATAAAAGTAAATGATAGAAAAAGAGAGATCATATGATAAAAAATGAAATGATCAGAGCATGGCAGGTGGAGGTGTTAACCACTGAATGACAAGATCTTCTTTATTTATTACAATATATTAATTAAAGGGAAGCCTTTCATTGATAAAAATGTATTATTTCAAATTCATCTTGTATTAGTTGCTTGTTATAAATATCTTTAATATCATTATGTATAGATCACATACGACAATGTGCCTAAGTAAAGAGAGTTTGCAAAGATAGGCGAGGTGCTTTGAGTAAATATAATAAATTATTGAATTAAAAGATTTTTAAGATAGTAAAGATTTCAATAAAACATTTATTGAATTCGATAATAGAACGGACTGATACTCATTAAGCTATTAAGATAAGGGATGTGATTAAGACATGCAAATCAATGAAAATAACTAAATTCACATTAAGAGATCAGTGGTGCTAGTGAGGATTTAATGTAAAGGATGGAGGGTGTGGTACATTGAAACCACGGAGCTTTGCAAAATAAAATAACTAATCAATAAATAAGAAAAATGATATACGGGATGGCGTCTTGCCATAAATCCATTGGAAGTTGTGTCACGTGGCAGTCCATGTCTGAATTCATCCAAGTACTTAGTGACTGCATGACAACTGCGTAGAATTCCCAGGTGTGACAATTCTAGTACACACTCTAACTGGGAACCACAGGGAAAAAAAGGAGAAACAGGCTTAGCCATTTAAAGCCCTTGAGGGAACAAAGTGGTCTCAAACATCTGATACATCTACCAGCAACACTCGAACAAAGTACATAAAATATTTTAAAAGGACTCATTTTGGTTTAATAAGGCACCTAATCAATTCCCAAATATTTATTTTAAGAAAGTCCACACATTCTCGATCTCAAAATTATAAGTTTTAGGAATTAAGCAAAAGACAACAAAACATTTAAAATGGGAAAATGCATAATTACGGGATTTTATAAGAATACAAGAATTAATACACAATCACACATTTGTATACTATTCACTCATTAACCTCACTCATATCCTCACATTATATTAAAACAAATAGACATATGGATTCTTAAATGCAAAATTATTTAATAATTAAAAGATAGTAAGATAGCCCTTGAACGAGCAATTTAACGAGATATTAAAATAGGACCAATTTATAATTAAAACACGCTAATCGGTGGCATATTAAGTTAACAAAAAGAAAAGGAGTAATTCACTTGATTGATGGCTATACTAGTGCACCATCATAATAAAAGAAAACAGATTAATAAATACAAAATATTAACCCAAGTATAGAAACAGAGCTCACTAATTAAGTTACAGAAATTTTACAGAAAAAAAAAAACTTTTAAGACAGAAAACAAATTAAATTAGCTATAGCTTATAAGAATGAATATAATTTCATAAGAGCTCTTGGATTAATTAGGTTACTTCATCAGAAGTAGAGCATTCAAATGCATTTTCATATGGAGACTTTTCTAGTTTGACGGCAGCAGCATTTACAAGAATTTGGCAGTAACTTTTAATTCAAAGTTCACAAATTCAGCAGTAGTGACAGTTTTCAGGACTTCTTAAATGAAGGCATCAGATGGCATGATGTGCAGCAGATGGCTATTTCTGAATAGAAAATAGCCTTGCCGGCTCAACTCTGACATTTTAAATTTCTCGTTAAAGGCTGGGGTGTGCAGTTCTCTGAATACACCTGGCTTTAGCTTCTTGTAGTGGAATAAATTCTTAATTCTCAGCAAATTCAACTTTTACAAAATAGCTTTTTGACTCACAAATATAATTGAAGACTTTAAAATTTACTTGATGACTAATTTCTGATTTTAATAACAAATTGTTTGAAGACTAATTGCCCACTACTTATTAAAATAAAACCCGCCCTATATTTATGAGAGCTGTACAATAATACTGCCCTGCAGCATAACAAACACACACCCCCAAAAAAAGATTTGCTATCTAATCAATGCTGTAATTAAACTTATCCGAACATCCAAAGGAATTTAATAAATGTTATAATTAATTTTACTATTGTCAATTACCTTGTAGATATTCGGATTAAAACTTTTATTTCATTTAAAAAAAATCTTCGCTAATTAAAAATACCTTAAGTGGACATCTGCTGTATTTCTTGGTAAACCAATAGAATATATTAATTAAAACTATTGTTTTTCTACCAACCCACATTTACTTTTTACATAAAATTGATGGCATGATTTTAAAATCTAAAATAACAACTTATTTACTTTTTTAAATTTTCAATGTTTAAACTACTTATGAGATGAATATAATTTTATTTTAAACTAAAACAAGTATTACAAATGTAATATCTTTTTTTATGAACAGATTTAAACAGAAATAATTTTAAATAACAAAATATTATTTTAACTTGAAGTTTTTAAAATGAATACATCGCAGTATGTGCGTGAATACAGTATGTGCGTGAATACGACCTATATAACCTACTTTTTAAACAAATATTTTTACGTGTACATTTACATAATTTATATTAGTTACTTATGCTGGGAATTAGAAATATATATATAATGAGCGTTTTACTCATGGTTTAAAATTAGGCGGGATTTTCAGCATATAAGTGCATTACAGACACACTATGATACATTGGGGGTTTAAACTAAGGTATGAGGACAAATTTCAATTAAAAAAGATTCATTCATTTTTGAAGTCAGGAGTGCTCTGTCTCCTAAGCACTCAATGACAAAAACCTCTTTTGTTGTCATGACTCTCTTTTTTTTAAATATTTGTAAAATTCAAATATGAATTTGAGGATTTTTTTTCGATTTGCAAACATATATTACTACCAAACCAAGTCTAATTTCTTGAATTATGATATAGAATAATTATTTAATGTTAAAATCAAAACTTGAAAGCTTACAAAAAATCTCATCAGGGAGAACAAACCAGGTCTGGAGAGTTAAGATCAATATAGCTCCATTCAGTGAAACTCACCTTTCATAGGCTAAAAAAGTTTTAATGAAATAGATGAATGGCTACAAGTTTTTTTTGAAGGGCAGTTTAGTCAATAAAAAGAGAATACCTAGTGTTGTATATGATATAAAATAATTCGTTGTACCAACTTGCCTAGTGCAATGGTACCAGTACATTTATGGTATTTTTTGAAATTAATTGATTGTCTATCAATATTTATTGTACTACACATAATCCATGAATGAGAGTAAATGTTTATTATTAATGATGAAAGAATCTGAGGCATCTGAAATGAAAACTGGTGTTAAACAGAAAAGTGTGTTTATTCCAGCATTCTTTTCAATATTTGCAACTAGTATTTTTAGATACTGTTTATAAATGGCTTTATGAAACACAATCAAAATATAATACAGATCAGATGGTGGAATTTTTAATTTAAATCAGTTAAAAGTGAAAGGAGAGCTTTGTCTTCTTAGGTTATAGATTTACAATATGTTAATAATGTGCTCTTTTTTGCCAGTCCAAAAGCAGAATATATTTAATATTTCGAATGCAATATATTATAACAATCTGGATTATTAGAGCTTACCATCATCTGCACTACAGGGTGCCAGCTAGGCATTTGAACCTAGAAAAATTTATAAAGTAGGCACATACATTAGTAAAAAAAAAAATTCTTTTTATTTTTTTTATTTTATATATTTTGATATCTGGTCATTAGCCCATTGTCACTAGCTCAGAGAGTAGCAGAGATTTATATTCACAATAAATTCTCATCTAAGAATATACAAAAAAGAATAAAATAAGCCACTGCCAGTAATTAACACACAAACATTTATTTATTTAAGCAGAGAAAAGGGTTATTGATAGGAGGGGCATTGAGTGGGATATTAAGTTGTATATATATGGAGGAAATAGAAAAAAAGATGATAGATGAGAAAATTGGACCAATAATGTTGAAAAGATATGTAGATGATTATCTATTAATTTTTAATAGAAGTGAAAGACAAATTGATAAATATTTAGATAAAATTAATACCTTAGATAGAAATATTAAATTTACAGTGGAAAGAGAGAAAGATAATAACTTATCATATTTGGACATATTGTTAACAAAAACATATGTTAAAAATAGATGTAGAATAGAAACATCAGTGTATAAAAAGTAAATGGAAATAGTAATATAATGAATTGGAATTCTAATACAGATAATAAATATAAAATAAGTAGTATAAGTTCAAGAATATGTATGGCTATTAATTATTGTTCAAGTGAAAAGGAATATAAAAAAGAAGTAGAATTAATAGTAAAGGAATTTAAAGAAAATGAGTATCCAGAGAATGCAATAGTGAAGAATATAAAATCAATAGAAGATAAATATAAGAAAGGTAATAAGGAAGAAGAGAGTGTTAAATATAAAAATAAAAATATAAAGAAGGAGTATATAGGGGTTAAAACATATAGTAATAATATAGTTAAGGATGTTAATAAAATTATTAGAAAAATTAATAAAAGATATAATAATGTAATTAAGTATAAGGTAGTAAATAAAAAAGAAAAAATATAATGAATATATTAGATAATAAATACATTAAAGATATGCGGAAATGTATAAATGGCATATATCAAATAGATTGTAGATATTGTAAGAAAAATATGATAAGGACTAAATATGTAGGGGAGATAAAGAATTCTATTTTTACAAGGTTAAATCAACATAGGTATGATAAAAATTCACCGATTTATTTGCATACTATGGAAACAGGGCATGTATTTGACAAAGAGAGTATAAAAATGTTAGGATATACTAATAAAAGAAGAGATAGAAAAATAAAAGAAGCGATACTAATTAAGAGGATAAGGCCTAGTTTAAAAAGGGATGGGGACTAAGAATGTTGTGTTGGTAGGTGTAGTATTGGATTTATAGGCTTATTAGTAATTAAAAATAAGAATATATATATATATGTTTTAGGAGTGTATGAATGTATATGGGTAGCGAATATTGAATATAAAATTAAAATATGGTTAGGAAAAGATATTGGTGTTAGCATGTTTATTGTTGTGATTGATTAATAATAATGGTATTAATAATAGTAATAAAAGAAAGTAGGTTTAAAAGTTATATTATGTGGATATACATAAAAGATTTGTAGAGATTATTAATAAATATAGGTTAAAAATAGTTATAAGTTTTATAAAATAGATAACAGAGGGAGTTGGTAATAATAATAAATAATAAAAAGGGTAATGTTTATAAAAGTTTGTGAAATTGTTATAGAAATTTAAAAACTAAAAGTAATAATAAAATAGATTTAAAGGTAATAAAAAATGGTCTAGTTTTGAGTTATAGATAAGGAAGTAAAAAGGTATTATGTATTAAACAAGATAGATAATAAAATGAAAAAATAACCGTAGAAATAAAATAGATTTTAAAGATAATATAAATTTGGGCATTAGATACGGTTTGTATAGTTATATATGTAATTTGTAAGGTAAGTTGAGTATTTATGTGGGTGGATATGTATAAATGTATAGGAGGATAGATATATGTAGGTATATGTGTTATGAATATAGGTATTTATGAGAATATAGGTATATATATATATATGAATAGAGGTATATATATTGGAAATGTAGGTATATATACGAATGTGTTTTAAGGGATAGAATTATATTTTTGGATATATATATATATGTGTGGGTGTATAGGTGTAGGTAGGGATTTGTTAATTTTTAAATTGTTAATTTTTTAATTTTGTAATCTTTTATTTTGGATATAGTTTTATGTATTGGGTTTATATATTGGTTTTATAGATTTTTTTAGTTATATGTATAGAGGTATTGTGAAGATGTATATATATATATGTAGAAAATATGGATGCTTGATATGTATATTTAGATGTGGAATAATGGTAAAGTAGCTTTTTATAATATTGGAATATGGTTAATGATTATAAATGGGAAGTTGGAAAGTAAATAGAATTATAAGTTTTATAATATTGATAACAGAGGGAGCTGTTTTAAATAATATATTTCACACAATAGATTATGTATTGGTAGAGAAAGAGGGAATAAATAAAATACGGAAAATTAAGGTATTTGATAATGAAGAAAAAGTATGCACTAGTGATCATAATTTCATTGTAATTGAAATGGTTAGTAATGTGATGGAGAATAGAAATAAAAGTAGAAATAATAGTGAAAGATGTGGATGGAGAGTAAATGATAAGAATAAGTTGGAAGAGTATAAAATACAAGTTGAAGAAATAATGGAAGAGTGGGTTGGGGATGATCTTAAGGATTGGTGTAAGGAAGTAGAAAAAGTTGCAAATAGGGTTTTAGGTGAGAATATTGAAAAGAATAAAAGTAATAAAAAAATTAAAATTAGTAAAAGTGTAAAAGAAAGGAAAGAAGCATGTAGAGAATATAAGTGTGCTATTAAGAATAAGGAAAGTGAAAAAGATATTAATGCTAAATGGTAAAAGTAATTAGAAAAGAAGAAGTTGGCTAAAATAGATATTTATAGAGAGAGAATGAAATTGAATAGTAAATTGTTGGAGGATATTAATAAAAGTGGAAGAGATGGAAGTAAAAAATTTTGGAATTATATTAAAAGGAGAAATGTAGGGGAGAGAGAGTTAGTATTACTAGATGATGAGGGAACTGAGTGTAGTTCTAGAGAAGATTTAGAGAGAATCTTAAATAGTTATGTAATGAATATAGAAAAGATGTTAAATGTGAATGATAGAATATTAGAAAATATGAAAGAATATAGTAATAAGAAGATTAGTTTTTCAGAAAATGAACTAAATGAGGTAGAGAAGAAATTGAAAAGTGGGAAGGCAAGAGGTTTAGATGGATGGGCAGCAGAGATGGTAATGAATTTAGGATATAGGGCAAAAGTAAAGTTATTATCCTGTTTTAATAAAATGGCACAGAATAGAGTTTTCCCAAGTAGTTGGAGTAATACAAGAGTAAGGTTATTATTTAAAGGAAAGGGTAAGGATCATAGAAAGTTGAATAATTATAGAACGATAGTGGTAACATCAGTTTCCCTATACGAGCTCTTCCGATGGTGGCTAGTAAAGTTGTAAAATGGATGGAAGGGAATAATGTAGTGGGTGAAATGCAAGGAGGTTTTAGATTAGATAGGCGTATAGGAGATAGTTTATTTGTAGTTACACAACTTATGGATATGAGTAGGAATGCAGATAAACAGTTATATATGAGTTTTATATTGTACCGGGTCGAACCGCTGAAACCACCTACTTATACGTATATATAAGTTTTGGCCGGTTTCAAACTCCTTCACAATACATTTATAATATTATAAAGGTTAGGTGAACGAACCGGCACGTTCGAGCAAAATGGGAGATCTTATTAATAGCTTTAACTATCAACAATGGCCCATCTCGGCTGCTAGATTCAAACCCCTACCATCCAAATACTTTATTTGTTTCGGGGTAAACCCCGGGGCGCCAGCTAGTCTGAAGACTAACATATTCGGGTAGTAGGCTCATAATCCAGCGCTCGAAACAATTCCCTTAACCAGCCCAGTCTAAGTTTAATCAATGATATTTATTGCTAATAAGATATTGATAAAAAGAATTGACCGACAGATCAAATTTAAATTTTAAAAATAATTTATTTCAATCAACATCAATTAAGTTTAAATATAATTTACTAACCAACATCAACGCATTCTAAACATTTTATAAATCCAAATTTCACACACGCACATTTTAAATTTACATATGATAGGATATTTCATGAACAAAGCAACATAATCTTAGACATTTAAATTAACTCTCATTCGCAAAAATAATAATAAAGCATTAATGACATTTGAGACTCTCGCACACACATCAATAGTTCCTTTTATGTATGATAGAGTTCATATAATGTTAATCTTCAATATTTACGGAGTACAGTGGTGACTACTACTGGTAAATAATAATAATAAAACAGATACCTAGGATTTTTTCTTGTCGGTGGCTACTTCTGCTGCTTCTAATGGATTGTATCTAACCGGTTAGATTTTGTTTATGGAAGAGAATTTATGGTAATCCGTTGGTTTCTTCTTGGAGACAGCTGCACGTTTTGACGGAGGGTTTCTGTGTTGTTATCCAGACATTACTTCTCAGGCAGGTTTTGATGGTCTTATTGGACTAACAAGGCTGGAGCGCAAGCGTATATTTCCAAAAGCTTTTCAGCACTGCATTTCTGTAAACTGACACAGTAAAACTAGACTGAATTTCAAACTCCAACTGAATGTCTGATAAACGAAAAAAAAGTCTATTTATACCTGCGACGTGTTTTTGTTTTAATATCCTCCGGCAATACGTGTTGTCGAAATTCCTTTAGATTAATTATTATGACGTGTTTTTCGATTGAATATTTTATTAGTAGTAGCTATTTTAAAATGTGTTGTTTTCATATCTTTAATTAGCAGTCCACCACTGTGTTTCTTTTGAAATACATTTCATTTCTTTATTCATTTTTTCTTTTTTTTATATTATTCTTACATGCATACTTTTGTTTACATTCGCACGCACTAATATAATCTATTACAATAAACTGGAATGAAAAGAGATTTTTTTCTTTTTTTTTTTTTTATATAGGAAAACTCCCTCTCCCCTCTTTAAAGTAATTAATTGTAACTTTCAAATTCTTTTTTCCGAAAGATTTTGATAATAATTTTTATCCAAAATTATTTTATATACATGTGCCAATTTGGCATTGGCACAATAGATATAGAGAAGGCATATGATAGAGTAAATAGAAATAGATTATGGATAAGTTTAGCAAATTTGGGAATGGATGAAGCTTTAATAGATATTATTAAAAAATTATATGAAAATAATTATTATATATATCAATTAGAGAATATAGAATCAATTAAAGTTAAAAATGGGGTGGGACTAAGGCAAGGATGCCCTATGTCACCTATTTTGTTTGTGTTGTATTTGAGTGAAATGGAAAGAGCAATAGAAAGATTAGGAAGAGGGATAGAGATACCGTTAATAGGTAGTAAGGGAGTATATATTTTGTCAGGTCTTTTTTTTTGCAGATGATATATTTTTGTGTGCAGAAAAAAGAGAAGATATGGAAGTTATGTTGAGGACATGTGCAAGGGTGGGAAAAGAGATGGGGATTAAATTTAGTGAAGAAAAATCAAATATAATGATGGTTAATACTGGGGAAAGAGAAGATGTAGAATTTTTATTGGGAGATATTAAGTTAAGTGTGGTGAATAGATATAGTTATTTGGGAATTATTTTAAGTAATCAGAAAAATTATTTGGATGAATGGGAGAAAAAATTGATAAATGAAGCAAAGAAAAGAAAGGGATTGATAAAGAAATTAACAGTATTTTCATATAATAAATATGATGTAGCTAGAATTATATGGAAAGGAGTTGCAGTAGCAGGGTTAACATATGGTAATGATGCATTATATGTTAGTAAAAAGATATTAGATTATTTAGAAAAAACTCAAAGGGAAGTAGGAAGACATGCATTGGATGCAGAAGTATGGACAGCAAGGGAGGCAATTCAAGGAGAAATGGGATGGTCAAGTTTTCATATGAGAGATGCAAAAAGTAAAATGAAAATGTTTGGTAGATTGCAGTTTATGGATAATAAAAGAATAGCTAAAATAGTATTTAATTGGGTTATGAGTAAAGGGCAGGCAACAAGATGGGTGAGAAAGGTAATGCGGTATGCAGAAGATTTGGATAAAGAATTTATGTCAGTATACTTGTACAAAAGATGGGATGATTGTGTTAAGAGGATTATTGAGTGTTATAGTAGTAAGGAATGGGATAAAAGAATAGATTTATTAATAAAGACTAGGGAGTTAGAGAGATGGAGAAATAGTATGGAGAGTAAAAAGAGTTTAAATATATATAGAAATAAACAGAATATTAGGTGTGAGTTAATATATGATAATAGTAAGGAAAGTAGTTTATTGTTTAAAGCTCGAACGGGATCTTTAGCTACAAAAGAATATACATGTAAATGGAAAAATATGGGTGATTTATTTTGTAAATTATGTAAGGAAGGAATTGAAAATATTAGGCATTTGTTAATTGAATGTAAATGTTTGAAAACAGAAAGGGTACATATAATGAAGTTGTGGAAAAATAAATATGAAAAGAGTGATTATACAGAAAGTGAATTATTGGTTTTTATGCTAGGTTTGGGAAAAGATAAGGGGGATTTAGATATAAAGGTTATAGAGTTGACAAAAATTATGTTGTGGAAATGGGATAGAGCAGATTATGGGTAAATTTAGAGTGGGGAATGTAAAAGAAAGTGGCTAACAGGTTTATCTGGGCTTAATTGCTGAGATATTCTTGACTTCGTTTAAGGAGAAGCCATAATACATCACATCACATCACATCACATCAAGATAGAAAATTTTGAAAAAAACGGTCATTTTAATTAAAGTTAAAACAACTGTAAGGAAGATGGAGGTAATAATGTTAAAAATATTATTTAGTGAAATAGAGATAAAAGTTATAAAAAGTAAAATTAAAGATAGTAAAGTAAAAGATGTTATATATTAGATAATTATAAAAATAATAATAATAAAATAGTATTAAATATTATAAATAATATTAAAAAGAAGAATTTTTAAAAGGTTGATTTAAAAATAAGTAAAAATGGAATTGTTTAAAAAGGTAAAAAAATTAAAAAACGGTGAATTGGATATGTTTTGTATTTTATATATGTGTAGATAGAATATACATATGGATGTGTATTAGTAAAGATATATGAAGATTGTATATATGTCTGTAGGTGTATGTATATCTGTATATGAATGTATGTTTAAAAGAGGTATGTCTAGGTATTGGATGTGCATATATATATAGATGTAGATATGGATTATATATATGTCTAGGGGTGATATAGATTTATATGTGTGTATATATATGAAGAAAATAAATGTATATTTTGATATATATGTATATATGTGTGTGTTTTATATATGCGTGTAAAATGATGAAGATATATATATTTTTGATTTATATAAGATTTATACATATATATGTGAAATGATAATTATGTATTTGTATTATTCGAATCTTGTAGCTCTGAAGAAGACTGCTGGACAGTCGAAACTGTAAGAAAATAAAGAAGTTTTTAAGAAAATTAATTGCATTAAAGTGTATATGAGTGAAGTATTATAAATAATATTTACGCACATATATAAAATTTAGCATTATTTTAGAATAACTTTTACTTTGGATTTTAACTTGATTTTAGAATTTAAATTTACATTTTAATTTTTATAATATTATAAGTTTACATTTTAATTTTTTATAAGTTTGCACAGATGGGTTTATAAAATGTGTTTTTAATGTTGAGTATAGATCGGTTACATAGATTACATGGTCAAAAAACATTTCAAAATAAACATAAACAATCAAAATACAAAGTCATTGATCCCATCAATTGCATAGGGAATACAAGAAACCCAATGATGTTCATCATAAGACACCGCATTGACACCAATAACTTAAAAGACATCTGACATAAATACATCTTAGATACTCACTGTAAGGTATCAGTACTTACCGACTGTCTATATATTTTGATCAAATATAAAAACCAAAAACATAATCAACCGGTAACGAACCCATGCAAGCGTCTATACCCAACTTAAATTTAATGCATTTTTATTTAGAGTGTCAAGTATGAATAGACTACATAGATTTGCATTTGAAAAGAAAATATTCTATCCTTGTTTAACCCCAGGACAAAAGTTTGCAGTCAAAACAAACTTCAATCCATCTGATATATCGATGCATTCAATGTAATACGAAATATGGCAGCACAAAAGGTTAAGAGAAGAAATTGCCTCTTGTCAGATAGGAATACTACATCTATCTGACAAGGAGAGCAATAAAAAAAACTCCATAGGAAGGAACTGCGGTCTCCGTCTTATAATTCCTCCCATAGGCAAAACGAGTGTGTGTGGTGTATAATAGCGATTCTGCCCATAGCGAATCTTGTAATACATCTATTAATTACATCAATATATCCAATCCATTGATCTAATTCAACTATGAATCAATTAACCTAAGATTACCCTCCCCTAATATAACTTTACAAATCTATATAGCCATTCACACCCGACTTAAGTTTAATATTTATATAGTTTAATTTACCGAAAAACAGAAATCATAATAAAAACTTAAAGAACAAATAAATAAATAAATGGAAATGATTTTACAAAAGAAATACATTAAATGAAATTATAACTAATTAATAAATAACATTGGTCAGATAGGATTCTATTTTTTATAGATTAAATACTGAAAGTTTTTAATTTAATGTTCATTAATTATAAAGTTCTTACGGTTTTAAACAGTTCATTTTTATCCATTGCTTGCCGTTTGAATGTGAATTCCCACGCCGTCCTATGGAGATTGGTTGAGTTAGCCATTGTTTTTTTTAATTTATCCAGAGGTCTTTTTTTTTAGCTGGTCCTTAATGTAGAAAAAATGATGTCATTTCTTTTTTTTTTTTAACAAAACTGAAGGGATTGAAGAGTGCGTCTTTTCAATCCCTTCTCCTTCAACTTCACACTAACACATATAGTCACATCGTAATAACTAACTAATAATTTCAAACTTTTCTTTTTATATTAATTTTAAGGATTCAATTGACATTATGTCATCGATGATGATGATCCTTCCATTAAGGTCCGATTTCCCGATGGATTTCTCTCATTTGCTATTAGTTTCTATTGTTTTCCTATCTGACCGCTGTTTATACATTTAAATGCCCAAAGGCTAGTTCACTTTGACTAATTAAAATAATCATTTCCATTTCTGATTAATTAATGTGTTTTCAAACTTAAAGATATATTTTTATCTCCAAATCTTTTTAAGTTTTTGTTTTTAAAATACCTTTTCTATTTTTAATAAAGTTTTATTTTAATAATTTTTTTTATCAGTGCGATTTTATATATATGAGTTTAGTATAGAATTTTAATTTTCAATTTTTAATTCTTAAAAAGGAAGTTTTATTTGCGAATTTTTATTCTTTTCATGTTTATTAATAAAAAAAAACAATGTAACATACGTATGTGTCCGTTACAATATATATATATGATTAATAATTATTATTCAAAAAATTCAACTTCTTTATTAGCCAATAATGGAGGGGGGAATCCTCAATAACTTTTAGCTTGGATGGTTTTCAAATTGAGAATGTAAAGCAATTTGAATCTTGGTAGTTTGTAAGTAAAAAGGTGAACTTAGATGCTGGGATATGGCACAGATTTTAATGAGTTGCAACTGTTTCATCACAGGAAAATAATTACTTCAATTAAGCTAGCTATATATGAGTCCTTATTTTAACTAACTTACTGTATAGAAATGAGACTTGGACATCTTATCAATGCACTGTAAAGGTATAGAAAAGTTTCATTCAATGATTTTCCACAAAAGTTCAAAAATGCAATAGAAAGATCATAAAAACAATGAATATCTTCTTCTATGTGGTGGATGTGTCATATTATAGAATCCACTATTATAAACTCACAATATCATTAAATTGACATATAAATCAAATAAACAATGCAAAACTTTCTAAACGGATATGTACAGAGGTTTTTCCTCTTTGGACCCTGTTTGCTCACTCTGCCATAGGGAGGATGATACCATATTTCACATTTTAAACAATTGTTCATCTCTTCAGGGCTGTAGAATATTGATTAATCAAATTTATACACCAAAACATCCAATTATAAACACACTTATAGAAGGTATTACCTCTGGGGATTTTGCAATTATAAGAAGTGCCACGTTCATAACTTTCTGTCTATAGTTTGTCAGATGTATCCTAATCTTCAAGTCAGTTATGCCTGATCCAAAATTAATTTTTTAACAAAAATTAAAAGATATCAAAGAAAGACATTTGAAGTTAGCTCCTCACATAATAGTAAATTCTACATGGCATCTTATTAATATTGGACATTCCACTTTAAAAGAATGAGTTTTTTTTTCTCTCCTTTTTTTTAAAAGTAATTCAATGGTTTATAAATGTATTGACAAATTTAATAAGTTATTTTACATTTTTCTTTTATTGTAAACATAGTTGAATAAACCTGTTTTTGATAATAAAAAGAAAGGATATGTTACGATAAACTTGATCATGTATTTCACTGAAGAAGTAAACTCTGTTGACACTAAAAAGAAATGTAATGTTGAGATTGTTTTCCATTGGGGGTTGGGGGAGAGAATAAAATGCATTGACAAGCTACAATTAAACATAATAATGAAATATTTCAGAGACAGCATCACCTAATGACAAATAAACAGAAATATTGACTAGGATATTATGTAAATGGACATATTTGTGGTTTATAGATTGGTTTTTAGAATTACCGTAAACTCATCCCTAAAGAATTTTTTTCTCATCTTTATTTTTTCCTCTGAGTTGAAATAACAATACTTGTTATGAGTGTTTGCTGTATGTATTAGTGCTTCATCATAAATAGTTATAAGTACTTTTGTATTTTAATTCAGTGCAAATGCTTCTGTGTTGACTCATGTCCACCGGAATGTTTTATTATATTTAATTCTATTATGTCTTTGTTTTGTTACAGTAAAATATTAATTCTATTAAATAAAAAAGAATAAAGAAAAGATTATTAATTTAAAATTGTAAGAAAATCAGATGAAGACTCATGCAATGAAGTAAAACCTTTCAAAATAAAAAAAGTTACATTATATTGCATCACATATATTTACACATGTCAATGTTAGCAATTCTAGAAGACTTGGAAGATCATACTGTGAATTCATTTATAAAATCTGCACAAATAATCAAGTAGTTTTTTCTTGTAAATCAAATTATAAAATTTTCTTATAAAATATAAAAATCTTCAATCATAGTTTAAAAAATCTTTTTACTTATGTTTTAATTAAAGGGAATTTAAACTCAGACTTTTGAGTTTCCTTCAGTCGTCCACTCTTCCTTATACAACCAAGACCCATGACCACATTACATGTGAAAAAGATAAATGATCTCCAAAATAAGTATTTCGTGCTAAACCTGCACTCATCAGTTGGTATGCATCATCATCTTCCACACATATATACAATCAAAGCTCAGTTTATATTACCATTAAGGTAGCAAATCTTCAAACTTTAATGGACAGGCTTCAATCTTCTTCCCTCTCCAACTCTTCAGCCATCCATATTATTAAAAATCTGACAGTGGAACGCTCAATGCCCTTATAAATGCCAATATTTTTGTCATACCCATGTTGATTTTAAGTCAATCTGATCCCTCATATTTAGGACCTTAATATGTCCATTTAAACACACAAAAGAGGGATGGGCAGAATTCAGGTTGAATCTATAATATTTAGATACAAGTATAGTATAAATACTTAAGTTAGATGTAATTAAGGGGATTTGAACCCAAACTTTCAAGCATCCTTCAGTCACCTACTCCGTATTATTACAACTGTTATACATAACAATGAAGTTAAAACTAGGATTGTTAGAAATATAAATATAAAATATGGTCACCATCTAATCATTTTTCCCCCCATGTGTCATAGCATCAGTCGGGAAGCGAACCTGCTAACCCGGGACAACTGCTTGTAAAGCAGCGGTCGCTGACCTCTCGACCATCAATGCCTGACACCATCTAATCATTATACTTTATATTAACACTTGTTTATTTAATATTTTATATAATTATTGTAATATTAAAATAATATATACACACACAGACATACATTCTGAAAATAATAGATGCAAAATGTTTTGAAGTCTAAAATCTGAGCTAAACCATGTATATAACTTTCGTGAATAATAATCATTAAACAAAGCCAAAACTCTCCATACAGTGGTGCCACCCTGTGCCAAACAAGGTAATCAATGGATGCCAGAAGGCATAAAATCCTTATCTAGTGCCTACTCATCCAATATCCCCAGACTATTTCTGGCTTATGGCCATCATCAGAGAGATGGTGATCATGTGAATAATCATTAAACTGTTCATACCTCAAATTTTTAGTTTTCCTGCATATATCGTTTTAAAAGGTCTCCACGTCCTTCAAAAAGATAAATGAAGGTTTCACTGTAGTTATAACATTTATGAATAAACTAAATCAATATACAAAGTTTAAAATAAATATTTGCTTTTAAATATTCAGCATATTCAAATCATCATTTTTTAAAAAAATAATAATAATGATCCTTTGAGATCTAGGTGAGTTTTATTAATTTACTGAAAAGAAAAATTAATTAATCTCAAGAAACAAATTTTACAGCATTTCGCACTTCAATGAGATAATAGCTTCCTGCTGATAGAAACCATGGCTGATGTAATTTCAATTAGTTTAATATGTATATCATTTAACTTATGAATATTTATTTGACTTTTGATGAATTGTTTTAAAATTAATCAAAATTCTATAATAATTTATGAAAAATTAAATAAAGTGAGAAATTAAATATATAAATATGGAAATTATTTCAGTATATTAAAGTTATTTCTAGAGAGCATTAATAGAAAATAACTTTTCCCTTTATTTCATCAATCAAAAAATTGAAGACTTTTTTTTTCAGTAATTGCAGACTAATTTTTAAAAATATATATAAACCATCAATGAAATAAATGTTAAAATATAAAGTGGATAAATATATTCAAATAAATATTCTATTTAATATAATATTAAATCACCTATTCTCTTTGTACTGAAGATTACTGGGGTAATCGTAACTGTCGGGTTGTAATAAAAAGCATTATAAAACAGTAATATAAAGCAGAGATGATTTAATATTATATGGATTTGGCAATGCAATATGAAAGATAAAGTTATAGACCTGTAGAGGTCCCTACCTTCGCATTTCCAACCGCACATTCTTTAGATTTATTGCCTTAGTAAATATTACTTACATAATCAGTGTGCGTTAAATAAATTTATAATTACAACTTTAAATTATCGTAATAGATTTCTAATTATAAGATCTTTCCATTGACTCGTTGTAAAATGAAAGATTTCGCAAGTACTAATGTATAATAGAAATTGTGGACTTAATCAGTGAAGTATTGAATAGCTTCACGCTCTCAGATCTAACCGCTTCAGCTTCACCTATTTATATAGAAAGTAGGTTAAAGTAAAGGAGGTTCCCCTCTTTTCTTCCAATGCGTAAGCTTGTGATTAAGACCTGTAGAGGTCCCTACCTTCGCATTTTCAACCGCACACGCTTTTTAGGTTTATTGCCTTAGTAAATATTAAATACATAAAGAAATCTATTTGTTTTAAAAGTATTTAATTAGAATTTTAGCCAATTTGTTTTTCATAAAAATATTAATTGTAAAAGTAATCATATACAAGTAATAAATATTTAGAATATATATAGATTTAAAAAAGGCATCTATGTACAATTATCATTCTTGTGGACTTATTTATTTTAAACTTATCCTTAATACGAAATTGTTGAAATATAGAGCTCTCTGGATCAGATTCAAAATACAATTCAGCTAACCAATGAAACAACAATAATGCAAACAAACAGCCAATGGCACAAACAGGCCAATCATTAGGTCAGTAAATCTAATTACTCACAATAAGATGAAGGAGCTGGTTATAAAACAGATCTATGTGAGAGACAAATGCTAGTTTTGCAGAATCACATTCAAACAATAATGCACCACTCTAATATTATTCTGATAGCAACACATATTACCCCTTATTGGCAGGATGTGGTCAGGTTCACAAGGTTGTTGATGGCAAATAATATCACATCTTTTACAAAGCAAGCCAATATGAACTGGAAATGTTAGGTTCATTAGAAGGAGTCATGGCATTTTCCCAACCCTCCAGTCATTAGTAGCAACAACTATGCATTTGTGATTTCTCCAACTATAATGGGTACTAAACTATCATAATTCTTATAAATATATTATTATAAATAAATGCAACAAATAAACAGTGAGGATTGTCAATTCCTCAACAAGCTTTGTGATAAATGCTTAGCTAGAGAAAGCATTTAAAATATCTCTGTCAGGACCCCTCCCCCCAAACCTCATCATGGTTTCATGTTCTGGCACTCCTCAGAGAGGTGGTAGGGTAGGTTCAGACACTAGATCTAAAAACTAACCCAAAGCCAAGCATGACCCCCCCCCAAACCTCTGACCATGGTTTCGTGCTCTGGCACTCCTCAGAGAGGTGG
The DNA here is from genome assembly GCA_028023455.1 of Epiperipatus broadwayi. Lineage (NCBI taxonomy): Eukaryota > Metazoa > Onychophora > Udeonychophora > Euonychophora > Peripatidae > Epiperipatus > Epiperipatus broadwayi. The sequence goes on from JAQFVV010000272.1 coordinate 460,703, forward strand.
TAGGGTCAATTCAGACACTAGATCTAAAAACACTAACCCAAAGCCAAACATTGAACTAAAAGTTATCTATTAACCCTAGCACCTCTCTGAGGAGTGCCAGAGCATGAAACCATGGTCAGAGGTTTTGGAGGGGGTCCTGACAGAGATATTTTAAGTGCATTCTCTAGCTAAGCATTTATCACAAAGCTTGTTGAGGAATTGGCAATCCTCATTGTTTATAACTTATGAGCTCAAGAGTATAGGGTCATGTGATCTCTGACTCTTATTTTGACTATTTAATGCAACAAATGTTTTGATATTACTTTTCAATTACTTATTAGCCATAAACATTGCTTTCCAACAGAAACATGTGTATACATAACAGTCATAAAGAAATCTACAGATCCCAACCAAAAGATTCAGTTATGGCTTTCTGCCATTAAATGCATTCTACAGTCACTACCTATGTTTGTTACAGTTGTATAATTCAAAGGCTGATTAAATTTCATCTATTTAAATAAATATGGGTAGTTTTAAAATCTATTATTGGAACACCAGGAATCATTAAAAAAAATTCCAATCTAATTAGCTTTATTAATGAATCTGGAAAGAAAAAAAATGTTTGGATTGCAAAACCCCATTTCTTGAGTTTCAATTCTTTGGTTGAGGTTTTTAAGTGAACAATGACAAGGAAAGTAAGGCATGAATTAGATAATAAAACCCTGTTCCTTAAATAAATATTATGACCTATTGAATAGCTTTTTATACATTTTCTAAAAGTCAACTAGTTCTCTGATATCTTGTAAATGAATATATGAACACCATGCTAAGAGCTAGACTTGAGTATGACAATATTTCTCATGATAGTGTTTAATTGTTAAGACTTCTTATCCAACGAAGAGCATAGTATTTAGCAATAGAATATGTGCTAGAAAAACTTTCTTATAGAGTATTTAGCAATAGAATATGTGTTAGAAAAACTTTCTTATAGAGTATTTGCAATAAAGTCTGAAGTAGTGCCAATCAGTTTTCCAAAAAATGTTCCTAGAAATTTTAGATAAGTTCCAAAATCACTTCTCATTAGGATAAAGTAACACTGTATTCAGTCTGTTGTTAGACTGCAACCAATTTATAAGATGCTTATTTGCTATTTTGATGAAAATTAGAATATATTTCCTGTTTATATTATGGATATGGGTCAAGTCTTTGAAAAATATTTTCCAAACATAATCATGAGATTAAAAAATGTATAATGAACAGAATTCATTTTGTAAAATCGTCTATGACATCAAAAAAAATTAGTTTCTTGAATTCTTTTTTTTGGAGATCATTAACAAAATCTCACCCATCGACGTTTACTATAATTATCTATCATTTACATTTTAGTATCCTGCATTCAAAAATTATAGAAAGTTTTAAATCATTTTACCAGAATTATAGCTAGAATGATATCAATAAAATTATTTTTTTATTTTGAAATTCCTTCTCAGTGTAGAAAGTTAATACTTGCTCAAAGTAGCTGTTTTTTATGCCTTGAATCCAGAATATCACTAAAGATAAAAAAATTCTAAACTATTGACATAATTGTCATTAAAATCATTTTTTCAAACAGCTGCTAGAAAACACAATATTGGATAATATTTTTGGGAGTAACTGCTAAATTTATTGAATTTTAAGATTACTATATTTTACTTTCATGCCAAATTTATAGAAATGTATCTGTAAAGATAATACTGGTAAGCAAATTTACCAATCATACTTTAGTTTTGCATCCAAAAAATATTTTTTTTAAATATTTGAAAATATATTATCTGCTCTTGAGTCTTTTCAAAGTTTAAGAGTTTCAGGCAAGAGTAACTTTTTTCCAACATCAAGTATTTTTATTAAGTTTAGATATGGAAGACATAGGCAAGCCTATAGTTGTGCACTAATAAACGTTTCCCCCTAATCTTAGCACAGAATTCTGATTAATAAATTGACATTCTCATTGGCAGAGACTGTGATGTATGTGAATATAATAAATTAAGAAATGTGATTGATAAATATTTGTAATTATTCAACATTTCAAATTTGTGACATACTCCTATAAGTTTTGTTATAAATCTTGAACTATCATTCGATGTAAAATCTTCTAAACGAATCTATCTAATATACATATATTTCACCATAAATCCTGGTTTATCAGGTAGGTAGAGATATAAAACATCTGAAGCCCCCACATAGAAATAATAGATTATATATATAAATATTAAGCATTAAATCACCCCACATGGTTAAGAAATCCAGTACCGTCCTCTGTGAACTAATATATAAATACATTAGAGTGCGTATTTCAAAATAGTGAGATCAAAATGATACCAACCAGTCAAGCATTGGTGGTCGAAAGGTCGTGATGGCGGCTTTACAAGCAGTTGTCCCAGGTTAACGGATTCACTTCCCGGCTGATGCTATGACACATGAAAAAAAATGATACCAACCATGTGGGGTGATTTAATGCTTAATATTTGTATATTTATTTCAGTATAGCGTTATGCACTGGGATTATTATATATATATATAAAACAACTAGTTTTGCTGTTATTCTTTATATCAGCCTTTCATCTACTGACTTGGCATAATTCACTACGCATCAGTTTGCTTTAGTCCATGTGCATCTAACAAAAAAATTTTCCAACAAAGATTTTGGCATTCAAAAGAGTCAAATGAAAACTATGAAGAAGGCCTCTATAATCTCATGATAATTTATTTTCTATAAAAGTGTTTAATTTGAATGCCAAAATGTACTTTAATAAAAATGTTTGCAATTAAGCTCTCATAACACAGAAAAAAAAATAGAACTAACCAATATTTCTCTCAAACTTTTGTTAAATCTAATCAATATAGTTTAAAGCATTTACATGGAATTTCTATCACATGAACATACATAATATCTATATATATATATGCACAAAAGAAACGCTAGATTAATAAAAAATTTATATACATATGTAAATAATCAGCTCTATCATTCATGCTTATCTACTGACACTATCAATATTAAAACCTTAAATTGTCTTGCATAAATAATGTGAAGTATTCCTTTTTGTACTGAATTTAAATAACTCATTACATTCAATAAAATAAAATAAAAAAAATCTTAACAGAAGAATATAGATAGACTGGAATAAAAAATTAATGTAAAATTGAAATATAAAAAATAAAGTATGTAAAAGTAAAAAAGATTTTTTTACTTATATATATTGTAACCAGTTGGGTTACATCACACACACTAATATAGTGTATGTGAATATATATATATTTAAAATAAAGGAAAAGTAGAAATAAACATAGAATAAATTTTTGTAGATATTTTTCTATATTTTCTAAAATAAAATAATACTAAGTAAAGGGTTAAATAATAAACTCCGATTTAAAATAAAAATTGTATTATGAAATTAATATTTTAAAAAGGTCTGATAAACATTATTTGTAATTCTGATTTTGAAATTTAAATATAGGCTTGTTTTTTGATAATTTTGAAAACAATGTCTATTTTTAAAATCTTTTAATTAATACTTGTATAAAATATCTTTTTTTAATTAATGCTTGTTTTCATTTCTACTATGTAGTTAAAAATCTTTGTAGATTAAAAATTCTAAAGGATTATCACACCTTTGGTCAAATTCCAAAGATTAATGTAAAAACATGAAAATCACACTTTGATAGAAATTTCCAGCTTGTTTTCAAATGGATTAAAGTTAATTGAAAACAGCCACTGTGTTTTTGTCACCTGACCTACACAAAGTTATAAAAGACTGATAAAAAAAAATATCAGTTAGTTTTTGCTTGGGGTTTGCAAGAGTTGACCAGAGGAGTCTGGTTGTAATATTTTAAGCAGTGGCCAACTGGGCCACTGCAAAGTCTGGATAATGATTTTGAAGAGAGCAGTCTGATTAATAGTTTTTTGTAAGAAGGGCCAGCTGAAGAGTTGGTGGCAATATTTTGTTGCAACTTGATGAAGGGCAGCAGTTGATTTTAGCTGACCATATAGTTGGCAGAACATTAGATTGGGGAGCTGCCAATATTTCCTTCGCAGGAGTTTGAAATTCACATGGAGAAAATGACCCACTTCTTTGTGCTGAAATTCATAGCCTTAAACGTGCAGAGGATGATTGATTGCCTGAAATCCATCAAACCAAGACAGCTGCTTGCCTGGAAAAATCCTAGACAGAAAGAGACCAACTACAGACCAAGATTTTACATGGATTATGTACCTTTACCTGATAGTGACAACAAGCCCGGAATTATATTTTTTCTGATGGGCTAGAAACCAAGCTTACCATGAGAAAGCTTGAAGAAATTGGTGTACTGATGCTACTGTTCATCTATGCAAGCAGGAAACCACAGATAAATACATCGCGTGTATATACAGTGAGTTGTATTTTTTAAAATTAACTTAAAGTAAAATTTGCTCCAGTCAAATGTTGAAAAGAGAGACGATTTGCTATATATATTTTGCTAAGAAATAATTTTCATATTCATTAAAAAAAAAAGAATATATAATTTAAATGCAAGCATAATTTTGTTTGAATTAAAATCGAAAAAGCAAATCTTTTAAATTGGTCCAAAAACGTTGATAATTAATCAACAAATACCTGTCAAAAAATTGACTATACTTTTGAGAACTTATAAATTGAAACTAATTTTAAATTGTATCTATATTTTGTTTATACACACGTATAGGTAGGAAATTTATGTATTAGAAAATTATAATATTATTGTAAAAGTTGAAATAGATAAAAGTAGTCAGTGTACACGCACACTCGTATATGTAAAAATTTTAATCATTTATTGTATAATCATTTAAATATGTCTATTTCTCAAATGTACTGCACTCTGTGCGCATATTTATATATATCAAAACCTACTTAGGTAAAAATTGATGTCATTTATTATTTTGAGAAAAATCATATGTTATTAAACGCCCATCTATGTACGGATATATATATGCATTTGTAGAAACTTATTAAGAAATATTGTAAACCATGTAATAACTTTAGTTGTGTATATAATTTTGTATACCATTCAAAATCAGAACCCTTATAAGACCTTAATCATTTATTTTTTTATTGTTATTAATAAACTTATTTAATTGTTAAAAATTGTTTCCATCATCTCTTGTTCACATACAGTAATAGAGCCCATGTTCTCTGAGCTAGATTTCGGACATGGATAAATGGGGATGTGTTTAGTGCTTTGGGCATCCAGAGATGATCATCATCATCCTGGTTGGTGCAAAAGAGGATACTCTTTAAAGCCCATGCACTATCTTTTATTTTACTTTAGTCTTATTAAAAGTTAAGTTTATAGTTGGCCAGTACATTAATAGTACTTTAGTGGCCAGAGCATTGATGATGATCAGCATGTTTTAAATGTCCCAGCATTATTGTTCTATTTCTGATTATTGTGTATTTTAATGGATGGGCACTAAACTGGTGCATCCAAGTTATGTTTATATAATTGCCCAAGCTGGCAAAGGCTCAATAGTTAGCCTGGTCTACAGAAGACCCATTTTCAATCCAGTCACAAGGTTGACTGTTGATTTATATATTTTATTGTACTAATTTGTTTATTCCCATCAATGATGATGATGGATGGTTATTTCTCTCTAGTATTTACTTATACTGATATTTACTTTATAATGCTGGTTGATAATAATTATGCTTTAGTTGCTCTTTTGAGTTAGCTTCTGATCTCTCAATGTTCTCAGAGATTCTCTAATCTCATTTTATGATTAAATATCTCATTACTTTTAAACACTTTGTAAACTATTTATATTAAATCATTTTAATGTAAATATTGATGAATTGGGAATGATGATGATGTTTTGCCATTACCCAGTTCAAACTATCCATCCACCTTATCACCCTCCCCATCCCGTTACAATATAAAGAAATATACACACAAATAGATGATTGAAAAAACAAGTATAAAGAAAAGATTAGGTAATGCTTTCAAAACTTTCCACTCATCATGTGGTGTGGGTTTAAGCAGATTTTCATCCTTGGTTTTACTCCACAGTTAAGAATTTATTTAACAACCAATAATGAGTAATTATTTGGGTTTCTAAAAGAGGAAATCTCATTAAGCTTCTTTATATTAAGCTGGAATTAACTGGAAAGCGGTTCCCACTTGCGAGTCTATTCAACTATCACATAAAAAAAATTGTCAAGCATTGGTGGTCGAGAGGATAACGACAGCTGCTTTACAAGCAGTTGTTCCGGGTTATCGGGTTCGCTTCCCGGCTGATGCTATGACACATGAGAAAAAAAAATTGTCAAGCGTTGTTAGCCGAGAGATCAGCGTAGCCGCCTTGCAAGCAAGCAGTTGGTTGCCGAAGGTTGTTGTGGGTTCGCCTCCCGGCCTATGCTACGATATATGAAAAAAAAAAATTATTTCCAAGCCTGTTTACTTTTTTATACAGCTAAATTATAATTAAATATCTATCAACTAGATAATTCGTGAGGTGCCTATATAAGCTTATCTGATTTTTCCCCACCTATTTGAAACATATTCAACTTCACTTTAGATTTGAAGTTTAGTAGTTGACTTCTACTAGCTATCATTTTATTAATAAAATGTCTCATTAAAAATATTATTAAAATTGATTATTATATTGACATTGAGAGATTATTAATATATATTACGTAGAAATTTTTAAAATGAATATAAAGCAATAATATTTATTTGATATTACAGTAAGATACAGGGTTTATTTTTGCATACGTATGTTTTGACATAAATAACATCCATTTAAGACTGTCTTTATTCACAAGAATAATAAGTACAACAACAATATATTTACTAAGTTTAATGATTACAATTATAGTAGGAGTAATAAAAGAAGACACTGTAAATAAAAGCGGGGGGGGGGGCTTATATACAATTTTTTTTCCATATGTCATAGCATCGGCCGGGAGGCGAACCCACAACCGTTTGCAATCAAATACTTGCTTGCAAGGCGGCTGCGATAACCTCTCGGCTAATAACGCTTGACTAATTACAATTTTTAAAACATAAATTAATGAAATGAGAAAATAAAATACTTCATTACGATGCAAAATGAATGTTATAAAATTTTATGAATTTCTAAACATCACAACAATCTTTTCATAAAAATATTTAGACTGATAATGGCTTTTTTTAAAGTAGAGAGACAGAGAATGAGCTACAGCTTAATAAAAATTTAAAATAATGTTAACGCCAAAGAATATTATTCATATTATTCCTATTATTAATCACATATTATTCATATTCAGCACTTTAGAAATAGTACAAGTGAATAATAATTTTCATAGATCACATGACCCAATTTTCTTAAGCTTGTAAGATATAATCAATGAGGATTGGCAATTTCTCAACAAGCTTTGTGATAAATGCTTAGCCAGATTTAGGGTCTGAACCTACCCTAGCACCTCTGTGAGGAGTGCCAAAGCATGAGACCATGGTCAAAGTTGGGAGGAGGGGTCCTGACACAGATATTTTAAATGCTGGCTCTGGCTAATATCACAAAGCTTGTTGAGGAATTGGGAATCCTCATTGATTAATAATAATTTTCTTTTGATTAATAATCTGCAATTTTTTCTATTTTTACAGATAAAAAACAAAGGCAAGAGACCAATCTAAAGATAGGGATTGGAATGCACTATTATCAGCTAATCAAGCTTACTATACAGAGTAAAGAGCTACAATGCTTAATTTTTGTTATGAGTGAAACTTGAGTTAGAGCTACTATTTTTAATGTTTAAACATACTTTTGGTTGTGACAACCATTATAGATAAAACTTTTGAAGAAAATAAAAAAAATGCTGTCTTACACTTTTATGTAATATTAAAATACTTGTGCATTGGTGTAATTTTCAAATAAAAAACTAGTAAACAATAGAATAAAAACATGGATGTGTTTATCTGATGGATAGTAAAAAAAAATTGCATTCTTGTATTTAGAATGAAATCTAATCAATAGTAGACAAATACAGGATATTCCAAGGTGAAAAACAGTCATAATTAGTTGTTTTTTTCCATGTGTCATAACATTGGCCGGGAAGCGAACCCGCTAACCCGGGACAACTGCTTGTAAGCCAGCTGTGCTGACTTCTCGACAACCAATGCTTGACAGTCATAATTAGTTACCCAATAAAAACATTAAAGATGACAGATGTTAAGAATCACAATTCTATTAATGGATCAAAGCTATGACAGGTGTGATGCCATAAATTAAAAATCATGAACATTATAAACAATTGCTGCAACATGGCAAGTAAAACAGGCAAAACTCACTATATATATTGCCACACACAGCAAGATAGAGTAATCAATGGATGCCAGAAGGCTTGTGCATAAAATCCCCATCTAGTGCCTACTCATCCAATATCAAGACTAGTTTCTGGCTTGTGGCCTTCATTAGTGAGAGCCTTGGATCTGAGAGCACTGCACCTAGATCTTAGGATCTAATGCAACCCTTCAGCAAACACCTTTTATCTCCATTTAACTACAAAACTGGTGGCTATGGTTATTAAAAAACCAAAGACACCAAAATGTATGGGTACTGAACTGGGTTCAGAACCATATAACTATATAAGCAGATGGGCTTGGATTGAAAACATTAAGGTGTTTTCAGTTTAAGACTCATAGTTTTGTAGTTAAATGGAGATAAAAGATTGTTGCTGGAGGGTTGCATTAGATCCTAAGATCTAGGTGCAGTGCTCTCAGATCCAAGGCTCCTCACTGACAAAGGCCATAAGCCAGAAACTAGTCTGGGGATATTGAATGAGAAGGCACTAGATGGGGATTTTATGCACAAGCCTTCTGGCATCCATTGATTACTCTAGCTTGCTGTGTGTGCAATATATATAGTGAGTTTTGCCTGTTTTAACAACAGTTATACACAAGCATAAGAGATAGTAGTCATGTGATGTTTTATGGCAAGTAAAAGAGGAATCCATGAGATTCTGTATTCTTATGAATATATTTCAATGTGTTTAAATGACAAAAAATAGAGAAGCAGCTCTGTTGAAATTGTTAATAAAAATAACAATTAAAAATGCAATATATATACACACACATGTATATTTACATTCTTCTTAACCTTGACAAAACTTGTGAAAACTCTTGGTCACAATAAAATGCATTATAATAACATAGAAGACTTTTATGTAGCATAAATAACTTATGAAATGGTAATGTTACCTATTAAAATAAACACAATAAGATTTGTTAAAAAACTTGAAATCTTTAGATATATCACCTATCAATTTATCCATTATTAATTTTTTACATTAGCTAAAACTTATTTAAGTAGACCACAACAGGACAAAAATTTCCTCTACAGTGAAAATAGTGCCAAAAAAAAAAAACACTATTCACCAGAATAAAATGATGATAATTTTAATAATATGACTAGATAAGATGGCCACATGCCAGTTACCAGAAAAAAAAACAGAAGCCAAAAATTTTAGCTATTCAAAAATTTGCAAAAAAATGGCAGGCAGATGCACTAATATCACTAGTAATATGCTCATTTATATACTTATTTATCCTTTTACACAATCTAATAGTTTAGTTAAGCATTTAAAGTTAATATGACATGGATAAACAATAGAATAATTTTGGAACCGCTCCTTCTTAATTTATTTATTGATAGTGTTAAGACCAAAGTATCATTTATCAATCAATAATTAAATATATTTATAATATGATTTATATTTGGTTCTATAAATATCATCTAATGGAATTTTAGTAATTTCTTGCTAGATTTATAGTAAAACATAATTGATACTATATATCACATGATCACTATTTATCCATTGATTACTCTGGTTGGCACTGAGTGGCACTACTGTATGGAGAGTTTTGCCTGTTTTATACTATATAGCAATAATATTAAAATATATTCCCTACTTCAGATTAAGAACAAATAACTATTTTCTAAACTATCTTTTTTCCACATCAGACAAAATTGATGAAACTATGATAATAATGTAAAAATGACAATTACAGAAATATTATAGAAGTATCATAGTGCAATATTAAAAAGTGCTTTCTACAGATCATTTTACAAATCATCTTAATAGCAAACTGTGAAATTTGTATTCTACAAAAAAACTTAAGATCCACTGGATCATGATGATGATGATGATTATTATTATTACTATTATTATAAATAAATTGAATTATTATTATTATTATTTTGCTATGTTCTTCATAATTAATGTCTGCTTTTCAGCACATTAGCCCAAATCAAAAGTTTCTCTTTATATATTTTATTTTAAAGCATCATTTCTAAAACATATTCTTGAAACATATGAATGAAGACCTTTGAAATTGGTTTAATGTGTAATGGTATTACTTTATTATTTTAGGTTTAAATCCTCATCAATAACATGTGGCAAATATAGAAACATTTATTTGTGTATCCTATGAACCAAATAGAATGAATTCAGAAGAATAATGATGACTTTTACAATCAAATACTTTATTGTATTTTATTTGTTTTATGTTTTTATTTATTGAAACACTAGGTAGCAAATCTTCTTAAATGAAAATGTTTACTTGAAGTTATTTATGATAATAATATCATTATTTATCAATTATTTCTATCACTTTACCATCCAAACACTTCACTCATTGTGTGCATGTGCTCAGAGCTGGGTGGGGGTGTTCTTTCTCAGAATCATATGTGTTGCCTATATTTTGTTATTAGCATATTTTAAAAAAATTATAATAATACTTGTTTTCAATATGTATATAAAATAACAAAAGAGTTTAATAAATAATAAAATACTTAATAATGCAAAAAAGATAAATAAGAAAAATATAGTCATCTTTTCATGTACCATAGCATCGGCCAGGAAGCAAACACGCTAACTGGGACAACTGCTTGTAAGGCAGTGTGCTGACCACTCGTCCACCAATGCTTGACAATATAGTCTTCTTTTGTAGATTTTTTTCCTGCATAAACTTATCAAGTCAAATATCATAATCAAAAGTTCATATCTTTTATTTTTTTTAATTTTTTTATTAGAGGCTCTCATATCTGTATATTAAAAAAGCATCATTTAATAGACTTTATAGTAATTCTTTTATTCCCATTTGTATATGTGAATGAAGCACAATTCATTTCTTAAATATTTTCAATTTAAATATTATTATTTTTTAATAGTCCAGTATTATTTACATATTAAAATAAAATATGAAATTTCCTTCCTTCAGAATATCTTACTGTCTTAGTCCTTGAATTCTCACATCACCTTTTAGATATCTTTTCTTCCATTAATAATTTTAGTCTTGTTGCTGATCAAACAAGTACTGAACACAGTTGTGCTTGGTATTAATGTATTATCATTCCATAACAATTTTTGGCAACTTATCTGCATAGTTAAGTTTTTTATTTCCTCGCAGCTTATGATAGTTGATATGAAGAACTGGACAACATGCTTAGGGTAGGGACCTATGTGCTATTCCCTTCTTTCTAGATCTCCATATCAAAAAGTATCCTAATATAATAAATATTTTCATAACTTCTTTATGAGTTAGTAAATGTAAATAATTGCAAATCAACACTCTTTTCCAGTTTAACCTATTCTTTTTCAACAAGGGGAAGTGAGAGAAAAAAATCTTTCTCATTTGTATACTACCAGCTTCATTTGCATACGATCCACTTTTATTTCATCTAGAATTTTTGGGACTGTCACCTAAATGCATTTCTAAAGTAATGTATTTTTCTAATAAAGGAAATATTAATTAAATGAATATATCCATGCATATTTACAAAATAAATAATCTTTATTTGCATAATAATTTTATACATGTGAATATTTCACTCCTCCCTTCTTTCTTCCATCATATATATATATATGAATAAGAGAACACACATTATTCTCAAAATATTATTGTGTAACCTTTGATTGCTATGGCAACGAGTACAATATGATCATGATTAATATTTAAAAAACACATTAATTTCAGTTTAAAATTTATATCTGGCTAGAAATGATACAATAATCTCTAACCTAATTAATGATTAGCAATAATCATTAATATATTTACGTATAGTAGATGGCGCCAAATATAAGAGAATAATGGTTATAGGGGATATGAATGGACATATAAAAGAAATTGATGATGTAGATAATAAAAATGGAAAGCTTTTGAAGAATTTTTGTCAGAAAGTGAATTTGAATATTGGAAATTTATTAAATGTTTATGAGGGACAATACACATGGTCCAGAAATAATATATTTCACACAATAGATTATGTATTGGTAGAGAAAGAGGGAATAAATAAAATATGGAAAATTAAGGTGTTTGATAATGAAGAAAAAGTATGCACTAGTGATCATAATTTCATTGTAATTGAAATGGTTAGTAATGTGATGGAGAATAGAAATAAAAGTAGAAATAATAGTGAAAGATGTGGATGGAGAGTGAATGATAAGAATAAGTTGGAAGAGTATAAAATACAAGTTGAAGAAATAATGGAAGAGTGGGTTGGGGATGAGCATAAGGACTGGTGTAACGAAGTAGAAAAAGTGGCAAATAGAGTTTTAGGTGAGAATATTCAGAAGAATAAAAGTAATAAAAAATGAGAATTAGTAAAAGTGTAAAAGAAAAGAAAGAAGCATGTAAAGAATATAAGTGTGCTATTAAGAATAAGTAAAGTGAAAAAGATATTAATGCTAAATGAGGAAAAGTATTTAGAAAAGAAGAAGTTGGCTAAAATAGATTATTTATAGAGAGAGAATGAAATTGAATAGTAAATTGTTGGAGGATATTAATAAAAGTGGAAGAGATGGGAGTAAAAAATTTTGGAATTATATTAAAAGGAGAAATGTAGAGGGGAGAGAGTTAGTATTACTAGATGATGAGGGAACAGAGTGTAGTTCTAGAGAAGATTTAGAGAGAATCTTAAACAGTTATGTAATGAATATAGAAAAGATGTTAGATGTGTATGATAGAGTGTTAGAAAATATGAAAGAATATAGTAATGGGAATATTAGGTTTTCAGAAAATGAACTAAATGAGGTAGAGAAGAAATTGAAAAGTGGGATGGCAAGAGGCTTAGATGAATGGGCAGCAGAGATGGTAATGAATTTAGAATATAGGGCAAAAGTAAAGTTATTATCCTGTTTTAATAAAATGGTACAGAATAGAGTTTTCCCAAGTAGTTGGAGCAATACAAGAGTAATGTTATTATTTAAAGGAAAGGGTAAGGATCATAGAAAGTTGAATAATTATAGACCAGATAACGGTAACATCAGTTTTATATAAAGTTTTCTCATTATATGGTGGCTAGTAAAGTTGTAAAATGGATGGAAGGGGATAATGTAGTGGGGAAATGCAAGGAGGTTTTAGATTAGATAGGTGTATAGGAGATAGTTTATTTATAGTTACATAACTTATGAATATGAGTAGGAATGCAGGTAAACAGTTATATATGAGTTTTATAGATATAGAGAAGGCATATAATAGAGTAAATAGAAATAGATTATGGATAAGTTTAGCAAATTTGGGAATGGATGAAGCTTTAATAGATATTATTAAGAAATTATATGAAAATAATTATTATATATATATCAATTAGGAAATATAGAATCAATTAAAGTTAAAAATGGGGTGGGACTAAGGCAAGGATGCCCTATGTCACCTATTTTGTTTGTGTTGTATTTGATTGAAATGGAAAGAGCAATAGAAAGATTAGGAAGAGGGATAGAGATACCGTTAATAGGTAGTAAGGGAGTATATATTTTGTCAGGTCTTTTTTTTGCAGATGATATATTTTTGTGTGCAGAAAGAAGAGAAGATATGGAAGTTATGTTGAGGACATGTGCAAGGGTGGGTAAAGAGATGGGGATTAAATTTAGTGAAGAAAAATCAAATATAATGATGGTTAATACTGGGGAAAGAGAAGATGTAGAATTTTTATTGGGAGATATTAAGTTAAGTGTGGTGAATAGATATAGTTATTTGGGAATTATTTTAAGTAATCAGAAAAATTATTTGGATGAATGGGAGAAAAAATTGATAAATAAAGCAAAGAAAAGAAAGGGATTGATAAAGAAATTAACAGTATTTTCATATAATAAAAATGAGGTAGCTAGAATTATATGAAAAGGAGTTGCAGTAGCAGGGTTAACATATGGCAATGATGCATTATATGTTAGTAAAAAGATATTAGATTACTTAGAAAAAGCTCAAAGGGAAGTAGGAAGACATGCATTGGATGCAGAAGTATGGACAGCAAGGGAGGCAATTCAAGGAGAAATGGGATGGTCAAGTTTTCATATGAGAGATGCAAAAAGTAAAATGAAAATGTTTGGTAGATTGCAGTTTATGGATAATAAAAGAATAGCTAAAATAGTATTTAATTGGGTTATGAGTAAAGGGCAGGTAACTAGATGGGTGAGAAAGGTAATGCCGTATGCAAAAGATTTGGATAAAGAATTTATATCAGTATATTTGTACAAAAGATGGGATGATTGTGTTAAGAGGATTATTGAGTATTATAGTAGTAAGGAATGGGATAAAAGAATAAATTTATTAATAAAGACTAGGGAGTTAGAGAGATGGAGAAATAGTATGGAGAGTAAAAAGAGTTTAAATATATATAGAAATAAACAGAATATTAGGTGTGAGTTAATATATGATAATAGTAAGGAAAGTAGTTTATTGTTTAAGGCTCGAACGGGATCTTTAGCTACAAAAGAATATACATGTAAATGGAAAAATATGAGTGATTTATTTTGTAAATTATGTAAGGAAGGAATAGAAAATATTAGGCATTTGTTAATTGAATGTAAATGTTTGAAAACAGAAAGGGTACATATAATGAAGTTGTGGAAAAATAAATATGAAAAGAGTGATTATACAGAAAGTGAATTATTGGTTTTTATGCTGGGTTTGGGAAAAGATAAGGGGGATTTAGATATAAAGGTTATAGAGTTGACAAAGATTATGTTGTGGAAATGGGATAGAGCAGATTATGGGTAAATTTAGAGTGGGGAATGTAAAATAAAGTGGCTAACAGGTTTATCTGGGCATAATTGCTGAGATATTCTTGACTTCGTTTAAGGAGAAGCCATAATACATCACATCACATCACCTTGATATCTGTCAATCAAATTAGCAAATTTTCCTTTATTTATTTGTAGTTAACTACATTAGTAATAGTAAAAATGTTAAAATGAATTTTTAATAGTTCTATTTGGTTAAAATGTACATAGTCAAGCGTTGTTAGCCGAGAGGTCAGCACAGCTGCCTTGCAAGCAAGCAGTTGGTTGCAGACGGTTGTTGCGGGTTCGCCTCCTGGCCGATGCTATGACATATGAAAAAAAATAATAATAAAGTAAGATTGGCTATTTATTTAATAATATTTACTATGTTCAAATAATGGTTAAAAACAGAACTCCTAAAAAAAATTTTTAGCTTATCAATATAACAAATATTATTAATTATTACTATTATTATTGTTATGGTTACAAATAATATTATTGACGTAATATTAATATTATTGATAATATTATCTTATAAGATCAAATATTAAACTGATCCAAGATATCTTCTTGTACATATTTTATAAATACAAAGTTTTGGAATATATGCATCAATTTTTTTTTTTTTGCAGTTTATCTTTAATTATAAAAACACTCATATAAAGTTAATTTTAAAAGAATAACACATAAAATTTAAAAAACGCATAACACTAATAATAATATTTTTTTTAAAAAATAGTATCAATATAGTAATAACTTTATTACTGCACATACATAATTAAAACTACACTGAATAATGATAGAAAGTTTTAATACAATATTTAAATATATGTGTGTGCATGCATGAATGATTCTAGTTCTTGAATGTATTTAAATTTAGAGGGTATAGTAACAAAATATTGAAGTAAATTTATTATTATTGATAATAATATATTAATTATAATTACAAGTTGAAAAATAAAATCATTTATTTTAATATTTAAAATATGAATATTTATTTGCAAAAAGGCAATATGCATTTTATTAATGCAATATATAATAACGTGAAAGACTAAAACCGTTGACAGATGCGCTTTAAAAATGCTTAAATGATAGCCAATCAGATGTAATTTCATTATAAATTTGGCACTATAAATTCTTAAATACTTCCAACGATCACCTGATACATATCATATCCTGGCAACAATGATAAAATTTTCTCATAAAAAGCCAAAAGAGTGAATAATTTTCAGGAAGAGGATGATCTCTTGAATCATGTAATACAAATTTATAAATATGCCTATATGTTCAGAATTGTTGTCTTCTTTATTAAATGATTGCAAGTGAACTGTATTGGACTTCAATTTAAAAATAACCATATTGGCACTTTGTAGCATCATGATAATGGAATAAAGAACAAAAGAACAATTGCTTTAATGGCAAATGTATTTGAAACTGTCCTTAATGAAAAGCGAAATATCTAATCATGTTCATCATCTTATAATGCACTTTAAAATAAATGATACTTTAAAACTTGTATTTAAATATGAAAATTTCAAATTATATGGTAATGCTACTTTTATTTAATCCATGTTATTCATTTATCTAGTCTTCAAAATTTATTATTATTTTTTTGCTTGATATTATATTTACTATAGTAACCTAGTATTTCCTGGATAAATACCAGTGTATTGGAGGACAATAATAGTTAACAAACAAATTTTAACTAATGGATTTTACCTTCATCTAGATAAACACTTTTAGATTGGAAAATTATTGTTAAAATAAATTTTTAACTAATGGATATTATTTTCATAAACATTTTGAGAAAATTATAATTTACAAATGCCACCCCTTAAGAGATTGATAATTACATTCCATACCTAGGAAATAAAACAACTTATTGTGATTTATTGGAATAATTTTTAACTCACTATTATTCAAGGAATTACTTATTATACCCCACACATAGAAAATAAAACTTATTAAAATTCTCTGGAATAATTGTAAATTTATTAAAAAATATTCATCAAAATATAAAATCACAAACCAATTTTCTTTAAAAAACTTGTTTTTTATTATTATTATGACTATATGAATTTTAATTTCAAGAGCAACGTTTCGACTATTTACTTCCTTATAGTCTTTTTCAAGCCACTAAAATATACAAAAAATAATAAAACAAATAAAATAAAACATTATATAATCATTAAACTCTACATATATTTCAAATCTTCTCAAAATAAAAAATTCTTTTTTAAAAAAAAAATTTTTTTCCCTTTAAAGACATAAATTTAATATAAAACATTAGAACATTACCTTCCTCTATTTAAAACAACCTACAATCTAAACTTCTATTTAAAACACTCTGTTTAAATTATATTTAGATAAAATACCTCAAAACCAGTCCCATCACCCACAACAATCAATTAGTTTTTTTCTTTTATTCCTATATTGTTTAAATTCCCTACTATAAAAAATTTTTCCTTTTTTAAACTTACTTTATAATTAATTATTGTTTCTAAAAGTTCTATTTTTGCAAATGATGTGACTAGTTTTTATTTTTTATAAAATCAATTAGTTTTTTATTCATATATGGTTTAAATTCCTTAATATAAAAATTTTCCTTTAAAAATCTTTCTTTATAATTAATTACTGTTTCTAAAAGTTCTATTTTGTAATTGATGTGACCAGATTTACATTTATGAAAGAAAATTGCAGATTTTTTATCAGATAAATGTTGTTTTAATCTTGTTCTTAACTTATTTTTGTATTTCCAATATAAGAAACACTTTTACCAACATTCCAGCAGTCTAAACATTTTATCATATATACACCTTTCATAGCTTCAAGCATATCATTTCTTTCATTAATATTAATCAGCTTTTTTAAATCTTTCTTTTTTTTATATACTGGGAGTAATTTAATGTTAAATTTATTATTAATTTTTTTACAAATATTTTTAATCCTAATAAAAATATTTTTGATACTTTAAATTCTATGTAAATTTTATTAATATTATTAACTTTATTATTAATTTTATTTTCCCCTTTAATCTTCTTTTTAATTAAATTCAAATTATAATCTGAAATTTTTTTTACAATAATCTTATTTGGATATTCATTTAAATAACATTCCTTTTTTATCAATTCTAATTCTTTGTCCAATAATAAATCACTAGAACATATCAATATTGCTCTTCTAATTCTGTTTTTTATAATATTCATTTTACAATGTTTATCAATGTCTGAAAACCAGTTAGTAATCAGACCATGAAATGTTTTTAGAAAAAAGCACATGTATTAATGCTTATTTTATTATTTTCTATAATTTTTTCAATTTTTACATCCATATATTCAATTTTATTATCCACTTCTTTTTCCATGGTAAATTTAATATTTTTTTCTTTATTGTTAATGTAATTTAAAAAAATGTTTGCTTTTCTTTTATTTCCTTTGAAAACCATGAAATAGTCATCAACATATCTTACAAAAAAACAAGGACCAACATCCAAATCCAAAAAATCTTTTTAAATAGAGGAAGGTAATGTTCTAATGTTTTATATTAAATTTATGTCTTTAAAGGGAAAAAAGATTTTTTTTTTTTTTTAAAAAAGAATTTTTTATTTTGAGAAGATTTGAAATATATGTAGAGTTTAATGATTATATAATGTTTTATTTTATTTGTTTTATTATTTTTTGTATATTTTAGTGGCTTGAAAAAGACTATAAGGAAGTAAATAGTCGAAACGTTGCTCTTGAAATTAAAATTCATATAGTCATAATAATAATAAAAAACAAGTTTTTTAAAGAAAATTGGTTTGTGATTTTATATTTTGATGAATATTGTTTATACTGACTATTTTTAAAAGAAAAAAGAAGTTCAGGATTAAAGGTTATGCTATTCTAAATTTATTAAAACTGTATTGTTCTTAAAAAGCTCTAATTTCATTACTAATTACTCTATTATAAGAATTAAGTTTTATTTCTCCTACCCATTATCAAAGGATTTAATCCCTTTCAAATATTATGAACAAATGCACCAGAATAAATATTTGAATTTTTAAGAAGACTTTGAATTAATTTTAAATTATAATATATATTATACTTCTCAAATTTGTTTAAGTGTTAAAATATCTACAATTATCTTGTTCAGTGAAAGTCCTCACAAGAAGAAAAGTATAATAAAGAATATACATGTAGTATATTAAATTTATGATTACCATTTAGTATAAGTGTGTATTACTTATAATACTTCATTCATATACACTTTAATGCAAGTAATTTTCTTAAACTTCTTTATTTTCTTACAGTTTCGACTGTCCAGCAGTCTTCATCAGAGCTACAAGATTTGAATAATACAAATACATAATTATCATTTTACACACACACACACACATATAAATATACAAACAAAAAATAAGTGTATACATGTGTTAATGATTCTTTGTAGTAAGGAGACTGGTTAATAATATAAAAAATTAATTAATTAGTTATAGTTGTTAATATATAAAATTAATTAATTAGCTATAGTTAACTCATAATACCTGATATATGTTTATTGATCAATTATTTTAATACTATGCTTCTATAATCAAAGGTGTCTAAAGCATATAGTTGAGATATTTTATAAGTATTCCCCTTCTTGTCTATCCACATAGGTACTCTCAAAATTTTAAGAAACACATTGTATATACTTGTGGCACTGAGACTTGTATAAATATTATTGTTTAGTTGAGTTAAATTTCTGACATTGTATTATCATATGATTCATAATGTGAGCTAATGCCACCAGTATCTGTTAGAATTAGGTTAATTAATGACATACTTTTGAAAATAATATTGTAAGTTTGATTAATGTTTTGCTTTTTTATAAATTAGTTAAAGTTCATAAGTCAGATACTTAGAGAAACAGATTTCATTTTTATTAATTAAAGATCCAATAAAACATTCTTTTGCTTTCTCTAGCTAAGCAATTATCACTAAGCTTGTTGAGGAATTGGCAATCCTCATTGTTTATAACTTACAAGCTTAAGAGAGTAGGGTCATGTGATCTATGACTTTTATTTTGACTATTTATAGTCTCTGCCTTATGTCTTATGGGATGTTATATTGCTAAGACTACTAATATATGGTATGGCTGAAGATCTCTCAACCCCATATAGCTATTTGAGTTGGATAGCTGGGTTTGAAGACATGTAGGTGTCTGAAAATTTCAGATTTTCCACTCAATAGATAACTTTTAGTTAAATGCTGGTGTTGGGTTGGTATTTTTAGATCTAGTGTCTGAACCTACCCTAGCACCTCTCTGAGGAGTGCTAGAGCACAAAACCATGGTCAGAGATTTGGGGGTACTAACAGAGATATTTTAAATGCTTTCTCTAGCTAAGCATTGATCACAAAGCTTGTTGAGAAATTGGCAATCCTCATTGTTTATAACTTACAAGCTTAGGAGTATAGGGTCATGTGATCTATGACTCTTATTTTGACTATTCTTTTGCTTTGTTTGTTATTTATAATTAAGTCTTTTGAATAGATTTTAACCAACTTTCTCCAATAAAGTGTTTTGCTTTATATCACATCAAGATATACCACACATTTAGTTTTTAATAAAGTAGGAATCATTTTCCAATAATTAAAAAAAAATCACACGAATAATTATAATCATTGCAGAAAACTTATTATTATTGTTATTTCATTCATTTAAATATTTATTATTATTTATTGTTAATAAAATAATTATATTTTGTTAATTATCTAGGTCCATGTCTTTAATTAATGCTCACCATCGGTTATTTTATATGGTCACAAGATTTTATAATTATTATATGTTATTTAAAAGTATATTGCTTGATGTGAAATACTGTTCATTATTTTATAGGATTACACCATTTTCACTTTAATATTTAGTTGCTTAAAATATAAATTAAACACAATATAATGCCCTTTGATAATTAATCATATCAATAATAATAATTTTAAAGATTTAAAATTTTAAATAATATTATTTAGTGTACTTTAATAATGAAATATATATATAAAACTAAGTGTACCCACAAGCAAAGCTGGTTTCATACATTAGTAGAATAAAAGAATATAACCTAAGATGTAGATGTTTCTGTGGCTTCTATATTTACATAGTATTTAAATGAGATAATAATACATGAGTTATCAACAGCAATAAAGCAAAAAAAAACTTTTGATAATGTTATACTAATAAATAATCATTTTTTAGTATTTTATTTTAAATATATTTTTAACATTACAAACTAATTAGTATTATTAATTATTAAGCATACTCTCTGATATATATATCAAAACAAAAATGTAACAAAGTTGCTTAATTACAAATAATAATCATTTGTAAATATTATTTAGTTTCATGCAATTTGTTCCTGCCATGCTATTTAGAAATGATAATGTACTTAAATATGCATTATTTTTAAATTTTATTATAAAATTATATTCTATTCATTAGAATCACGCATTTCTAATTTGAATAATTGTGTGTAATATTCATTTATATATGGTAATTAAGTTTTAAAAGATACAGTTCCTAGCATTCCATTTGTAATATATATGTATTTGAACATATGTATTAAAGTGCCATTATATATATATTAAATAGAATTATGCCTTTCTAATTTAACTAATATATATCATCAAGTTACCTTGGGAGGGGAGATAAGACTGGTTTAATCTCCAGTGTTACTGATAATGTTTTTGTTCTTAACTAAAACAGAAAATTTATGAATTGTTATCTCAAAACATTTATTAAACTAATTAATACCTGTGTTACACTTTTTATGAAATGGGTATAAATATGGGTGATACATTACAAATATGGATAATGAAAAATTACAATATTAGATGAGTTATGGAACTAACATTATTGAGTTCTAACAGGGTTAGGTATTTATTTAGTGTTTAAGTTCTTTCTTTTCTTAATGCATTGACACAAGTACCTAACTATTTATTTATTTTTATGCTTCTGTATGTTTTAATTAATAAACTTTATTAACAATTATTATTATTGATAATGGTGGTAATTGTAATATGTATGTTCAAGTAAAAAATGATTGGTACTCTTCTCAAGCTATCTAAAGTACCATCTTTGAATCAATACATGGAATAACATATTTTAGCTTTTCATCCCAAAAATTGCAAAATGTTAGCATCAGCGAAGTTACTAATGACATGGACTAACTGATCTATGGAACCTGAACTGCAATGAACTATTAGAAAGAGTGTTATCCAAATACTGTTATTTGAATAAATTGTGGTTATATAAAATAATATATCTGATCAGCTTTATTTCATGTCATCTATTTACTAGTGCACTTGCTCACAGGAATCTCATATTTTCTGAGCTATGTTTGGCATATCGTGATCTGAGTGAATATGGTTGTAGTAAGCTGGAAAGCTAATGGTACTATTTGGGAAAACAAACAAATAAATTTCTAAATGTTTTCAGTCTCTTTAATACTACACCCTCTGATGAGTAGGAAATATTGTTGCAGGGGGGGGGGCACCAATCATTCTTTCCTTCCTACACACACTTATTATTTTTAAAAGTAAATACTTTATTCTATTTGATAATTTTTAATATTGTTTCAAGTAATTTATAAAACACTGTAGAAAAGTTAACCTTTTTTCAAATTATTGTAAGACCAAATTTTTTCAAATATAAATAATTATCTTTACTGATTTATTGCTTAAAATAAATTAAATATCATAAAGCAAAAATCCATAGCTTATATATAAAAAGATAGGTAGTATAATAGATAAATAATGGATAGAGAAAAAAATATTTTTTTCAATACTATAGAAAAATTACATTTTTTCTATTGTAAGTGGACATTTTTAGAAGATAAATAATAGGAGCCTACCTCTCATACTTATTTCTTATATTTCTTACATGTTTTATTATTATAACTATATTAATATTTTAGTATACCCATACCATTTTAACATTTTCTTTCTCACATGTTAATTAAATATATTTAAAACTTATTTTATCATGTGAGAATATACTTAAAGGGAAATGGTAAAAATTGGCAATTTCACTAGTAATTCTCTTGTTATACCTGCAATATTTTAAAATTTACTTTCCCCTCATGTTAAATATATTTAAACTGACATCCCTAGAAGTATTCAATTTCAAATCAAATTTAGTAGCATGTCTCTTGTTGTACCCATGCTATTTCAAATTTTACTTTAAAACATGTCAAATATATATTTAAACTAAAATCTTAAAAGTTTATTAAATTCTTGGTACTCATCTTATAGCTAAAGATGCTGTTCTATGGCACGGTTTTCACGCTAAAACACATAAAAATGCTGTTTCCGCAGCCAACACATTCGAACCCACATTTTCTATAATACAACTTTTTTGTTGTGCTACAGAATGCAGGCCGCTATGTCGCATTGCAGTACAGCATGTATGTCGCATTGCAGCAAATACATTTTCCGAATTCGCACAGTTTATAAAATAGTTATGGCTTGATGAGAGAATTTGTATTTGAATTGGATGGAAATGTTGTTTTCATTGGTTTTTTTATTATTTTAAAGTATTGAAATGTTCAGAATTTTTAATGTAATAATTCTAAGACTTTTTACAATGAACTCTGTTGAAGTTTTAATTGGGAAAATGTTAAATATCTATGTTTTTAGTGAGTTGCAATTAGGTAATGCGTTAAGTAATGTACTGTTTGTAACATTACACGAGACAAAGAAAATTCAAAGAAGATTCTACCATGTGTACATTTTTGAATTAAAAAAGAGTGGTACCAAAAAAATATCCAGTAAGAAAAGTACAAATATACACGATTTTTTGTAAATTTCATAAAAAGCAAATATTATAAACATGTTTAATAAGTAAAGAAGACATTTGTATGTGTTTGTTGTTGTTTAAAAAAGTTTGAGTTTCTTTCTTTTGTCTGAGTACAGTTACAATTTTGAATTATTTTATTTTAGCATTACAAACAACAGAACATTAACCCTAAAACTAACCCTAAACCTAAAACTAACCCTAAACCTAACCCTAAAACTAACCCTAAACCTATCCGTAACAACTTTTACTTTTTATTGTCATTCTATTTGAAGTAAAAAATAGTCATAATATCTCTTTGTCTGTAAAAAATAAAAAATAGACTAAGAAATTTTACTTTTTATTATGATTATTATTTTTTAGTTAAACAACAACAACAAAAAATGTCGTAACACAAGTAAAAAAATATCCGATAGAAAATTGATAAAAAAAAAAGCCGTAACACAAGTAAAAAAATATCCGATAGAAAATTGATAAAAAAAAAGCCGTAACACAATTAAAAAAATATACGATAGAAAAAAACATGAATCAAATTGTAATTTGTTGATTTTATTTTACATTTACTATTATCATTTAAATTGTATACGTTAATAAAAAATAATATTTATAAAAGAC
Source organism: Epiperipatus broadwayi (assembly GCA_028023455.1). Taxonomy (NCBI): domain Eukaryota; kingdom Metazoa; phylum Onychophora; class Udeonychophora; order Euonychophora; family Peripatidae; genus Epiperipatus; species Epiperipatus broadwayi. Next base: position 485,134 of record JAQFVV010000272.1, read on the forward strand.
GATTTTGTTTTGTTTTTATTTTCGCATTACAAAAAAGGACAGCAAAATTATTATAATCAACGGCCCAGGAATGGTCATATTTTATAGTTTTAGCATGAAAATGGCCCATCCAACGGCATCTTTAGCTATAATACAAGCACCAAATATACTAAAACTATTATGAATTATTATTATTCAAATGAGAAATTAAATATGTGGTAGAAATGCAATTTAATTAATTTAAAATATATTTATCTTGCTTTACCAGAAGCTATACTTTTTGTTTAAAAAATTTTCCAACTCTATAATCATTTAATCAGTACTGCCTTTTTTTTTTTTTTAATAATGTCATTTAAAAACTAGATTTTCCATATAATGCAAATTAGAATTTAAAAAAAAAAAAACAACTAATGTAAAACTTTATGTGCTAGTAAAATTCTATACAAAAAAAAGAAAAAAAATCATACAATATTTGTTGAAAATTATAATGTCACAAACAAACTTTCACAATTATATAGTAATATAGATATTGGTTATTGTAGCTTCTGGTTTGTATTAACGTGTTTAATATTAAGCACAATTTCTGAAGATTATTGCCTGGAACCAGCTGTATTTGCAGTTTATAATTTCTGAATCTTTCTACTATATAAATTTAAAATGATTTACAGAGAGGACATTTCAATATTGCATTGTACTGAGGGGTAGAGTGACAGATTCCAAACTAAAGCTTTTTCAAATAATTCTCTGCCAAGATCTCTCCCATATGCCAGTTCTGTAAAACTGACAATAAAACCCTCCAGCACTTCCTACTTAAATGTCTCATTCTGCTTGGAGTAAGACATGTCATCAACTCCTGCCTTTCCTTGCACAGGAATACCATCTTCAACCTCCAAGAATCCATAGAAACAGGGGTCTTTGCAACTATTAGATTATCAGTTTTCCTCATCTATGCACTCTGGTTGCTCCAATGTGCCATTATTTTTGACCAGAGAGTACACTCAGTGAATCAAAAGCTTATTATTGGACCTAATTCACTCTCTCAAAACCAAAGATACCAAACTAGCCCCACCTCCACTCCTCAGAGACACTTGAGCAATCCTCCAACTCCCATCCTCTCAGCCTCTGTCATAGGACTCAATCATTCAAATGTTTGTGACCCATGCGGTGCTTGCTCAATGAAGACATGCATCTCAGACTGGCCTGGACTACACACTGTTTCCCATTTCCACATCACATGTATCGTTCCCCTCTTACCATGTTGCTTCTGAAATTTCAATTTATCATAATAACTGTATTTGTATCTGTTTTTTTTTTTTGATGAATAAACTTTCATCACTGAGAAGAAAAAAAATCTCTGCTAAGTAAATTAAAAAAAGAAAACCAACCAGCAAGATGGTTAAACATCACTTGATTTTCCAAGCAATTAATCCCATGATTAAAATAATATTGGGTTAATTCTAAGGTAGTATGTAATTTGCATATACTGAATGTATTGTATATATGTAAATAAAAAGATTTGAAGATAAGATTTTTTAGTATTCATTCTCCACTCTATCTCAAGCAACCCACACGAACACACACATGCAAAAAAGATACGTAAGAGATCATGGTCTGCCCCAAGTGATGAATATTAATTCTACATGAAATACATATATCGGGAATCATGTATATTTTTTGCATGTGGGAGGTCATGGGTGTCAGTTGTTTGAGATAGACTGAAAAATCCGGAGTTCAAATCTATGGGTTTGTTCAGCTTAAGCAAGTTATAATTAAATGATAAACTATTTCATAAATTTATTTTATTTTATAAATAATATATTCCGATTGTTTTTTTAAATAACTAATTACCATTAAAAAAAACCTCTATTTATATCCGAATTCAATAGATATAATATATATTTTACTATATCTCAAGGATATATTACATAAAAAATAGTTTAAATTGTAAAAATATTTATTAATCTACTTAAAGTAAGAATGTAAAAAGATATGACATACTTTTTTTTCTTTTGAAGGTAATCAGATTATAAAATGATTTTTTTAAAACCACACATAACATATAACTTATTGGATATTAACTTTATGAAGCAGGTGTGTGCGTTTTTGAAAACATTTTTTATTGTAAAACAATTTTATTCTGCAATTCAATTACATTTCAATCCTTCCATCATTAGCTTATGAGAAATTTAAAATTACCAAGCTATTTCAAAATTTAATTATCTATTAGTACAAATAACTCTTTCAAATAATTTTTAGAAATTTAATATTTAAAAATTTATTTTCAAAAATTATCTTATTCATCTATTTAATTTAAGTATATATATATGCATCTTAATTTTATTTTTTCAAATTTCATAGGAAATTGGAACTTAGTAATTATTTTGTTAATCAGCCAATTGATTTTCTAATATTCTTATTTTGAACAAAATTACTGGAGGGATTTTTCAGTGTTAAAATTTACCAAACTTTATTATTTTAGAATGAGACATGATTGACTTAGTAAAAGTTTTTATTTTTAATCTTTACCATATATGTAATATACGATAAACACTATATAAAGAATGACGCAGACATTTTAAAATATTTTAAAAATTAAAAACAATACAACCAATTAACATGAATATATTAATGCCTTTTGTAGTTTATCCAACATCATATGTTAATTAATGTTTTTTTTTATTACTCTAAAAAATAAGACTATAATCATTAATTTCTTTTTAAAAAAAAATAAACAGTTGATTAAATTAAATACTGTATTTTTATCTTGTGTTATTAAAACTTAATAAAAATATTATTATTAAAAAAACTATAATTATTTAATTTTAATTATTGATTATGGGAAAAATACAAGAGGAAAGGAAACTTATTATTAAATAAATACATTCAATAAAGAGGGAAAAAATAATTGATAATTTTTTATTCATTTTTTTTTTGTTTACAATAATTTGAATTAATACAAAATTAAGAGTTAATATGCAGAATATATTGCAAATGTATAGCTGACGGATATTAAAATTAATATTTAGTATTGTTGTCATTTGTGCAGTTTATTGTGAATTATTACTGCTAATCTCCTTAATTTGATAAAATTATTAATCAAAGATACCCAGAAAAAACATAATGGGATTCTTCATTTATTTCATATTTAGCATTCGGACTTTATCCTTAAAGTAAATTGTTTGCAACTCAGAAGTTTTCAGTGTTTTAAATACAGAAATAAAAGAATTTTAGAAATACTTTTAAAAGCACATTAAAAACATGTTATAAAGAGCTACATAAACAATGCAATATACAGAACTTTTTAATCCTGGTTTACTTATGTTAATGAAACGTGGAACGCAGCAGAGGATAAAAACAATAACTGAAATCCATTTACAAAAGAATCAAATGACACAACTTCAATATTAATAAACTTGAACTCAAAACATTAGACTGATCAGTAGAAATGTTCACAAAACTTATTAATGTAAAAAAAAAATGTGCAAGATATATTTTCAGGACAAATGGCTTCACACTGCCACTTAAAATAACAAGATTGGTGCCTTCAAACTGAAAAAAAAATATATAGTTAAGTTGTTAGCTACTTGGCCTATGATAATGTATAAAGAAGATTTCAAAATACAAAAGTCCATAACCTACACCATTGAAAAAATTTAAATTTGTAATTTTCAATATTTTTTTGTAATTAATAAATAACCGCTTTGTTTCTGTGTTTGTAATAAGTAATATATATGTGATATATATTTCACACAAATAAAATTATGAGTGTAAAGTAAACAAATAAATGAAATACGATAAATAAATAAAATGGATATTGAGTTTATTCAGCTTAGTATAGTAATATCTTTCATCATCAGATATATATATAGAAAACACTCTAGTTCATTAAAAAATTCATGAAAATATTTTAATAATTATAAAATATTAAATGTTTACTAAAATCATTGTATAAAGATAAAATATTGTTATATCAGATAAAAAAAATATTAAGGTCCTATGTGTGAGGGTCAGATTGACTTAAGGTCAACGTGGGTATGACAATAATATTGGCATCAACAAGGGCTGTGAACATTCTACCAATCAGATTTTCAATGATATAAATGTCTGAAGAGATGGAGAAGATAGAAGCTTATCCATTAAAGTTTGAAGATTTTCTATCTTAAAGGGCTTTGAGCATTTGATTCTCAGATTTTCAATGATATGGATGCCTGCAGACTTGGAGAATGGAGAATATTGAAGCTTGTCCACTAAAGTTTGAAGATTTGCTATCTTAATATAAACTGAGCACTGACGTATATGTGTGGGAGATAGTGATCTGGCCAACTAACAAGTGCTGGTTGAGCATGAAATACATATATTGGAGATCATTTATCTTTTTTTTTTTTGCATTTGGTCATGTGTATCAGTTATATAAGATGGATTGGATAGTTATAGTGAACTTGAAAATTCAAATTCAACATCTTTAAAATTAAATAAGACAAAATTGTAATACGGTTAGAATTACAGTTTCTTTTCATGAAGTTCATAAATTCCCAAACCACAATGACAACTCTTTCATTCGTTTGCAGTTACTCATAGATATATAGACATTTTAACTCCATAAGAGAAAAAAGAGAAAATGACAAAGAATAACAAAATGATGAAAATGAATTTTGCCATGACTGTATAAACAAATCAATGAACAATGATTATTTATATACAGAATATGATGATTCTTTAGTTTGTTGCTTATTTGATGTCATGACATATTAATTGTTAGCTTTACTGCAAACTTTTGTTCTAAAAAACTTCATCTTCATTAATTTTCCTCCTGGCTATGTCATCCTAATAAAAGCAATAAGTAATATAACTCTTTAGAATGTCCTAAATTCATTTCTAATCATTCTCAAGTTTATCATAAGTACTTTTTTAAAAAAAGTATGTTACTCTTTGTCTCATGTGAACACATGTATTCTTGTAATAATTATTTCACTACCATCAGATTCAGAAACTAAAAGACATTTGATTTTTTGATCATGCTTTCAAAATATTAAAAAGCAATCTTAAACAGAATGTTTTCTAGTACCCTTGCAACACTGACAGAAACCCTATGGTTCACTTCATATTCTATATAATTCTATACAAAATAATTTAGAAAAACAGGCAAAACTCACTATACATATTGCCACACATAGCAAGCCAGAGTAATCAATGGATGCCAGAAGGCTTGTGCATAAAATCACCATCTAGTGCCTACTCATCCAATAACCCCAGACTAGTTTTTGGCTTGTGCGCATCGTCAGTGAGGAGCCTTGGATCTGACTGCACTTCACCTGAATCTTAGGATCTAATGCAACTCCCCAGCAACCACCTTTTATCTCCACTTCACTACAAAACCATGAGTCTTAAACTGAAAACACCTTAATGTTTTCAATCCAAGCCCATTAGTTTATATAGTCATATGGGTCTTGAACCCAGTTCAGTACCCATATGACTATATAAGATAATGGGCTTGGATTGAAAACATTAAGTGGAGATAAAAGGTGGCTGCTGGAGGGTTGCATTAGATCCTAAGATCTAGGTGAAGTGCTACCTCACTGATGAAGGCCACACGCCAGAAACTAGACTGGGGATATTTGATGAGTAGGCACTAGATGGGGATTTTATGAACAAGTTTTCTGGCATCCATTGATTACTCTGGCCTGCTGTGTGTGGCAATACGTATAGTGAGTTTTGCATGTTTTAACAAGTTATACACAAGCATAAGAAGTGGTGGTCATGTGATGTTTATTGGCTTAAAATAATTTAGAACTAACAGATAACTGTTGTTCTAAATAAAACAAAAATCTATGAATATTCATGTGTGTGATTATAATTTTTAAATACTTCCATATGTACATGTATGTGGGGCAACTTGTTATTACTAGTATAGCAGGGATATTCAGCTGCTTCTCATTTCCATATTTGTCTGGATAATATGGTCAATATAATAACTATTCACTTTTTTACCCCATGATAATCTTTATATTAACACACACATGTATATATTCAACATTTGAATATTTTTTTAGTTGCATATTGTATTCTGATTTTTCTACTTAGAAGATTTTAATAACCAAATAAGAGAGTTCTCTCACAAAATAATGCCACATGATAATGATAATTTTTTGCCATTTCTTAACACAATTATTATTATTATTTTTAGAAACAAACTGTATTCATCTATGTAATTTAGTATAATAGTAGAGTAACAAACTTTACAAGTCAAGATCTATGGATCACAGTTTAGTTATCATTTTCAATGCATAAACGCCAGGACAATAAACCATCTGCTTATTTTATACAAACTGTCTTGAAGTCTGCTATTTATGGATTTTTACAAAGATGCATTTTTTAAAATTAACATTACTACAATTATTATTAATATTAATTTTGTTATTGACTAATAGTGAAATTATAGATAAATTTACAACTACCTTGGCACTAACAAGGGTTTTGAACGTTCCATCATCAGATTTTCAATGAAATGTAAGGCTGAAGAGTTGTGAGTGAGAATAGTTTGAAGCCTGTCCATTAAAGTATGAAGATTGGCTATCTTAATATAAAGCTGAGCACTGATTGTATATATGTGTGAGGATAGTAATTTAGACCAACTGATGATTGCTGTTTTAGCATGAAATACGTATATTGGTGATTATTTATCTTTTCAACATGTGTGTGATCAGGTGGGTCAGCGGTGAAAATCTGAGTTCGAATCCCGCATATATTACATATATAAATGCAGGTTTAAGCCTGTACAATGTATTAACTTGTTTTTTGTTTTTTTTTCGTTTTGTTTTATTAATCAAGGATATAATTTAAATAGAGAAATTATTTTAAGATTATTCAAAGTAAAAAAAAATATTGATAAAATCCAAGATATATCAGTTTTACATAATAGCAGTTAATTAAATTCCGTGAAATTTATTTTCATATCTTAAACAGTGAAATAAATCATTACAGGGTTAACCAGCAAAAACTAAAAGATGTTTTTAAATGTTACAAGAAAAAAAACGCTATTTCACAAAATATTAAATGGTAATGTGTCAGACGGCTCTTTAAGTTCTAGACAGCTAACACCAACTAATAATTTTGTTTGTGATTCATTAATGCCTTTGACTAATGCTTTTGTTCCACCCTTTACAATTATTCCATATTAAGCTAAATAATGAGTACGATTTTCAAACAATATATAAATACAATATTTTATTAATCGCATTGATTTTATGAATAAATTAAAAAGTCCAATTATAAAAAAAAAAAAGAGAGAGCAAACAATATACATATATTAAACAATGTTTTGGAACTTCATAAAGTAATTAAAGTTTTAAAAAAAGAATTCTATTTATATTTTTTATTATACTTAAAATTTAATAAAATTACATTCGTAATCATGCACAATGTTGTGTTCTTAAATAATACATTTCTTTTAGATTTTTTGGAATATAATTTAAAATGCTTAAAAATAAATGAAATCACATATTACAATGTTGTCATCTTATCTAATCAACTTGTGCACTGAATATATATAATGGGAAAAAAGTCTGGTTAGATGAAGACAAATATGAACCTTAGATATGCTAACTATTAGCTGAGAGGTCATTGCACCCGCGTGCAAGCAAGTAGTTGGTTGCAGACAGGTGTGGGTTCGCGTCCCGGCCGATGCTATGACAGTATGAAAAAAAGGTACTTGTGTATAATTCAACCGATGACGTTTTTGACTTACCGACTTCCCTTCCGGTAGACATGGACGTTTTTGCATGACAACGTTGTCATGGTAACCAAGTGACTGGCGTGATTAATCCATCAGAGAGTCAATTTTTTTTTTTTTTTTCACCCGCGAGATTTAAAATTCGTAGAGAGGTTTGGGAAATTTTTTGATTTTTCTGGCTATTGCGATTTTGCTATCCACGGCATCACAGTTACTTTTTTGAGCTGTTAATTCGGGTAAAGTGTTTTGTTTATCTGTTTATTTTAAATTTACAAAAAGTTTTTGTTAATATTTCTACAATTCTGAAACTTACATTGAATTACGTTTAATGTGTAAATAATTTATTCTCCGGTAAAGTGTTTTTTATTTATCTGTTTATTTTAAATTTACAAAATTTTTTAGTTAATATTTCTACAATTCTGAAACTTACATTGAATTACGTTAAATTTACAAAAACTTTTTGTTAATATTTCTACATTACGTTTTTAATGTGTAAATAATTTGAAATAATTTTTTAAATCAATTTTGCAATATGCAGTACGTTTTAAAAATTACCAAATGCATGTAAAAGTGCGGCGTTTTCGGGACGCCATTAATACCAGATTTGCATTAGATCGCGTCTTTTTTATTTAGGTGTTTATTTAAAATTTACAAAAAGTTTTTGTTAATATTTCTACAATTCTCAAACTTATTTACAAAAAATATTTGTTAATATTTATACAATTCTCAAACTTACATTGAATTACGTTTAATGTGTAAATAATTTTCAATAATTTTTTAAAACAAATTTGGAATATACATTACCAAATGCATATGATAACAAGGACGCCATTAATGCCAGATTCGCATTAATTCGGGTAAAGTGTTTTATTTGTTTATTTTAAATTTACAAAAACTTTTTGTTAATATTTCTACATTACGTTTTTAATGTGTAAATAATTTGAAATAATTTTTTAAATCAATTTTGCAATATGCAGTACGTTTTTAAAATTACCAAATGCATGTAAAAGTGCAGCGTTTTCTGGACGCCATTAATACCAGATTTGCATTAGATCGCGTCTTTTTTATTTAGGTGTTTATTTAAAATTTACAAAAAGTTTTTGTTAATATTTCTACAATTCTCAAACTTACATTGAATTACGTTTTAATTTTATTTTTAATTTCTGAATTATATCATACAGCTATGAGAGTAATACAATGTCTGATATACGTGTACGCTGAGCCTGCGGCCCGACAAAAACATCCGGAGGCCCCCCCGCCAATTTCAGTGCTACGCACTGCTGTATTTTAAAATTGAGAATAATATTTTGACGCATGCATGTACATTTTTTTTTTAGTATTTGCCTGACTTGCGTCAGATATTTTTCATTTTTGAATATTTTTTAGCATGTGACCTGGATAATTCAACCGATGACATATTACCCTGAAGGCATATCAGTCTAATCTTGTGATTTTTAATGTACCGTGTTCACGTGATCTGTGGACACATTTTAGCGATTACATGTGTCCACAGATCACTTGGAGATGTTATCCTAAAAATCGCATGATTAGACTGATATGCCTTCAGGGTAATATGTCATCGGTTGAATTATACACAAGTACCGAAAAAAAAAGTAGAAAATATTTCAAGCGTTGTCAGCTGAGAGGTCAGCGCAGCCGCTTGCAAGCAAGCAGTTGGTTGCAGACAGTTGTTACAGATTCGCCTCCTGGCTGATGCTATGACATATGGAAAAAATAGAAAATATCTTACGATTTTCATTAGGAAAGTTAAAAAACAGAATAAAAAAATTATGGAATTATAACTAAATTTAAAGGAGACAAAGATTATGATAATGGAGTTCAGTCGTCATTGACTTTTAAAATTCATAATAAAAGTGTAAACATGTTTGACAATTTTTGTCATCTTGAATCATTGATCAATATTAAAGAATTCAGCAGTCAAGTAATATATCGACAAACTAAAGGGGGAAAATGCAATGAAATGGCAGGAAAATATTAAAAAAAAAAACAAAGATTAAGTATGTGCAGGTAATATATTTCTATAACTCCCTATGGATTGAAAGACAGTTTAAAAAAAAATAATAGAAAGAGTATTTTATGATTTTGAACTGTGAAACTGAATATCAACCAGTGAATACTTGATTAGATTAGACCTGAACTTTTTTTAATTGAAGTAGAAAAGAATATATTGAAACTGTTTTATTTTGTAATATCAAGAGAATATACTAATCATTAGAAAAATATATAATGTTTTAAAATACACAGAGGCTAAACCCTCCATATAGTAATGCCATGTTTAATGTTTGAAAATATTGGTGAAGATAGAAGAAAAAAAATACCAGTTATGAGATGGAAAAACTGTCATCACCATAATAAACATGTCTTTTATTAGTCTGAAAAAACTAAACAGATTGCCAGGAATTATTATTAATTTGAGAGCACATAATAATAATTACAATATATCATAAATCAAGAGTAATTTTGTACTCTAGTGCCATCTATTACAAGTTTAAGTAATAAACAATTCAAATAAATTAAATTAATAACAAACAAAATGGTCTTCTATTTTAAAAATAGCCCATTAATTTCAATAAATAACACAAGTCACATGCACCTTCTTTATCAATCTTTTTTTTTTCTTTTTCCATATGTCATAGCATTGGCCAAGAGGCGAACCCGCAACAACTGTCTGCAACCAAATGTTTGTTTGCAAGGCACTGCGCTGACCTCTTGGCTAACAACGCTTGAACTAATATAAATTACTAAAATGCTCCAAGATTTCAACTATATTCTTTTATAGTCTTTCTCAAGGAACAACAAAAAAATACATAAATATAGTAAATATAAATATTCCACCATAATCCAATACATATAACAATACAAATTACTTTTGCCTTAAAGCTCTTCTCACAGAAAAATCTTAAATTTCTATTACATTCATTTCTTAAATAACAAGAAACGAATATAATAGAAATTTAAGATTTTCAAGGCGAAAGTAATTTGTATTTGTTATACGTATTGGATTATGGTGGAATATTTATATTTACTATTTTATTTATGTATTTTTAGTTGTTCCTTGAGAAAGACTATAAAATAAATAGTCAAAACATTGGAGTATTATTGTAATTTATAATAGTTCATATAATATATAGGGTATATGAGCACAGACTTTCACATGACCCACCACTCTCCACACTATCTCATAACACTGATATACTTGAACACATATAAGTTGAAAAGATATATAATCACCAATATATGTATTTCATGCTACACCAGCAATCATCAGTTGGTCCAGATTACCATCTCTACACGTATATGCAATAAGTGCTCAGATATATATTAAGATAGCCAAACCTCAATCTTTAATCGGCAGGCTTCAATCTACTTCACCCTCCAACTCTTCAACCGTCCATCCAATTGAAAATCGGTTGAAGAGTTGGAGGGTGGAGTAGACTGAAGCCTGTCAATTAAAAAATGAGGTTTGGCTATCTTAATATATATCTGAGCACTTATAGCATATGTGTGTAGAGATAGTAATCTGGACCAACTGATGATTGTTGGTTTAGCATGAAATACATACATTGGTGATTATTTATTTTTCCAACATATATGTGTTCAAGTATATCAGTGTTATAAGATAGTGTGGAGAGTGGTGGGTCATGTGAAAGTTTGTGCTCATATACTCTATATATTACATATATAGACACAGGTAGGTAATAAGCCTGTGTGTTTCAGTTATTAAATAGTTCATATAATAAATCAAGATTTATGAAAAAGGTGCATGTGACTTATTTTATATAATAAGTAATTACCAGAGGCCTCATACCACTTTTAAAATCTCCATCCTCAGATCAGTTTTTTGAAATTCCTTTCACTTATATTCAAATGGCATCAACTGAATCTTCAAAAGATCATCAGCAAACATTTTTTCTCTTTAAGTAGTGGAATTATGGCCAATATTGTTAGCAATCTAATATTAGTTAGCTTCATGGTAATGATAGAAATTGATCAAAGAATGGCAATGTACTGACTAAAAACAAAAAAAAACCAGCAACAATAAAGAATATAACTGTAATAAGATGTATTCTTCACTATCAGTAGGAAAACTGCTATATTTTCAGAGATGCTAAACCTAACATTTTTCTATTTCTTTAATATTTTTAGTTTAAGCAACCGCTCATTTTATAATGTACCAAAACATATTTTAAGTGATTACCTATAAAATAAAAAGATGAAATCAGTAGCAAATTTTTCTATGCAATAATGTCACCTAATCAAGCTGTAGTAATCAATAGATGGTAGAAGGCTGTGCATTAAAATCACTATCCAGTGCCTTTCTATCCAATATCCCCAGACTAGTTTCTAGCTTATGGCTTTCATCAATGAGAAGTCTCGGACTTATTGATATCTAGAGCTTGCATTGCATAGCACTATTGGGTGAAAATATTCACTATTATTTTAACACCTTTTTGTAAGCATATGAAAAGATGTTTATGTGATGTTTAATGATTGAAAATAAAAAGATGTTGAGGAATATGAAAAGCTCAAAACATAGAAAATAGCACCCTTAAATATCCCTTTCAAAATAAAGACTTCTCCTTTATATTGCACAAGAATTTTATTCACTAGCTTAGTTGTTCATCATTTCTATTTCAATGTTTTAATGCACAAGTATTAGCTACCATTAAATGGCCAGCTAAGTTGACCACTGTGAAAAAAATTCTAAACTTGCATGGAAATTCTCAGTGACTTAAAAAGTTACCAAATTCTGTCTTAATGCAAACCATTTAGATATGGCAGATGAAAGATCTTTATCGTAAAGGTGTATAGGCTGTGTGATTTAGTACAATGTTAAGAGTGGCAATATTGCATGGATTGTGATCCAGCTCCGATACCTCTAGTTCTTGAACTTCTTATGACCTCCTGAGCAACAAATCATTCTATTATTTGTTTACTTTAAAAATCCATATTTAATTTTATATACATCATGGGATTCTATCACACTGATCCTAGAGGCTTGATATTTTATAGACTTTACACTTAAGATTTTTCTTAATATCTGAAGATTCTCATTTCACCTAGCTTTATTCGATATATATATACTGCAATATTTGTTTTTTAGTAAAAAAGGTTGCAAAAAAATTCCAGTCAAGCATTGGCGATCGAGAGGTCAGCGATAGCTGCTTTACAAGCAGTTGTCCCGAGTTAATGGGTTCACTTCCTGGCCAATGCTATTACACATGAGGAAAAAAGAAGTACTTACTACAGATCAGTAGAATTGTTATTCAACAAAAAAATTTGATAATTCAGTCATAAAAATTTAAAAGTAAGAGAGAATAATAATTTAAATAAAAAAAATTACAGAAAGTGCCAAATTGGGCGTTGAACTCACATTTCATACTAAATTGCCAAAAATATTATACAATGTATTTAATATAAACAAAATAATAAAGTTTGTAAAGTACCACCTACATATATAAGTAGATAAAAAAACATTGATTACTGGTGGAAAAGTAGTGCATTAGAGAATGTATAAAATTTGCATAACTGTCAACATGGGCATTACAACCAGGTGTTTAATAACTCTAGCTCACCTCATGAATGATAGTGTTCCCAAACTTATGCATTGCAAAAGATGATGATCGACTTTTTGCACTCATAAATATTTGTGATGTGATGGGGTTAAGATAAAGGATACACTGATAAAAAACAAAAAAAAAATCATGAAAAAATATATATACACAATAATTAGTTCAATGGTTTTTATTAAAATACAAGATTGAGAATCGTGAATTAAAAAAAGTTAAAAATTCATTATCTTGACTAGATTTTTAATATAAGTAAAAACAAAGGAAATTAACTGTAGGATTTTTAATATGGAGAGCTTTGATAGAAATAACCAGTAATATTAAAAATGAATACATTTATATATTTGAAAAGGAAGTTCTTTAATAATTTGTTTTTCTAATTCTTAATATAAATATAAGGCTTCAACAATTTAAAGAAGAGCGATAAATACAGAGACTACAAACCTACAATGAAGTATGGAAAAAAGTGTAACGAGAATAACAATGAAAGATCAAAATGAAATATGTGAATGAGAGACCTAGCAGTTATCACTGGTAACATTGAAACAATTAAAAAACTACAATGGAGCTGGGCTAAGCATATTTCTGGAAATAGATAGACAGTTGAAGTCTTAAACTGGATCTCGGAAGATTAAACCATTAAGCATCACATGATCACATTTCCTATACTAGCACATTAATTGTTGATAAACAGAGCAAAACTCTCCATACAGTACTGCCACCTGTGCTAAACAGAGTAATCAATGGATGCCAGAAGAGTAGGCATTAGATAGGGATTTTATGCACAAGCCTTCTGGCATCCATTGATTACTCTGTTTAGCACAGGTGGCAGTACTGTATGGAGAGTTTTGCTCTGTTTATCTCGGAAGATTGTAAAAAAAAAATCTAGAAAGAAACGTGAGATGGATAAAAATTCAAGGAAGTTTGCTGATATAATGTGGAGTCAAAGTAAAAAAAAATATTTTTTTAAAAAAGGCAATTGGACTTAAATATAAGTATTATAATTTTTTTTAAAAAATATGTCATTTGATATTTAAATATTCCATTTGCTTTTTGGACAGAATATTTTCATCCAACTGATTTTTTGTTATACTGTACTCACCTGAGAATTGAACTTATAGCTTTTAATTAATAAATATATGAACAAGGTAAGGTGGGTTGGATTTGGATAACATGTTATCATTGAGATTTTTTTCCCTCATGTGTCAAAGCATCGGCCGGGAAGCGAACCCGCAAACCCGGGACAACTGCTTGTAAGGCAGCTGTGCTGACCACTCGACCACCAGCGCTTGACAACATCATTGAGATTATTGAGATTATTTTTCAAGTTTTATGAAAAATACAAAATAAAAATTATTTGCATCACTACAGATTTAAATTAATTGTCAAATTATCTTTAGAAGTATTTGAATGCAATTCAAAAACAGTTTTCAATATTTTTGACGCATTTTTCTAAAATATATCAGAATTGCAGCCTCATAAAATATTTTAATAGTTTATGTTGCAAGTTAGATGGTCAATAGACTTTTATTTTATTGCTTAATCACAAACATTTAATAAACACATATACATATGGGTAAACGATAACAGCCCACAGATGAACAATAAAAAAGAAAGTTACCAGGAGATTATTTGCAAGGTAGAAAGGTTTCAAATAATTTTCTATTCTTGTTCATATATAAAATAAAAATAAATTAATCACTATAAACAGTTAAATTTATTTTTTGTGTATCATTTTTTATATATATTTAATAAAAGTGTTAGTAATCTTATTCGAGCATTTGTAGTAACGTGTGTATTTATACATTTCCTATTTATATAAAAAAAAAATATGAATATGTCTGTGAGAAAGGGTAATCTGAGCTCCTGTCTTAATGGATGTTTGTGATATGGTAGAGCTGATATGAGAGAGGCATTGATAAAAACTTTAAAATAATAATAATAATAAAAAGAAATATATATATACTTTCGCGGAAAAATATAAAGTAAAACAAATAACATACTAGACGATTTATCAGTCACACATACTCATTTCCAAAACGTTTTTGTAAATTTAATTGGGAAGCTAAAGGAATAAACGAAAGTGAAGATTATTTACATCATCTACATTTTTCAGATGATGTGGTTGTTGGACTAAAGATAAATGCTGAAAAGAATGAATTAGAAAAAGTTAACGTCTACAAATATCTTGGTCAGACTTAATACAGATGGAAAAATAATGGATAAAATTAATCATAGTATTAAGCTTGGATGGAGTTCTTTTGGTAGAAATAACTTAATATTAAAAGAAAATATGCCTAAGCATTTAAAAAGTTTTTAATAATTGTATTTTATCAGATCTTATTTATGGCTTTGAGACTTAAACATTTAACAAAAGAAGAATATAGAGTCTTTAGACAAGTCACTAAAGTAAAGAGACATGTATGTTAGAAGTAATAAGAAGGGATCAAAAATGAAATACATAGGTGAAAAAGAGGTATTACCTATATTATTGAAATACTTAAAAGTCTGAAATGGAGCTGAACTGGTCATATTGCTGGAAAAGGTGATAATAGATAGATAGTTGAAATCTTAAACTGGATCTCAGGAGATTGTAAAAAACTTAGAAAAAGATTACATGTGAGATGAATAGATGAAATAAGAAAGTTTGCTGGTGTGATTTGGAGAAGAGAGGCTAGAAATCAGAAAAATTAGATTAAACATAGAAAGACCTTCATCATGCCAGTAAATGAAATATTAGATCTTCTGGCTATTGCACAGAATCTTTGTGTTCACGCCAGTTGATGGAGAAAACTTCACACTCCAGAATAAGAAATGAGGTAGTTAGCAAAGAGGTAGCTGCCAAAAAATAATGTCCTATATCATATTTGCAATGAACAGTGTTGACTGGGAAATATGCTGAAGGTGCAGATGGTGTTAGATGGCAATGCAGATTATGTCATCACCCGTATAATCATCAGACATGGTTTTTTTTCCAGAAGACATCTGTCCCTGAAAATCCTTGTGCTTATAGTATTTTCTTGGGCAAATAATTTGCCGTAGGATTACATTGTCCGTGAGACTGGTGTAAGTGTCTGAGTTATCATACACTGGACAATTTTTTGCAGAAATGAATGTGCAAGATACTTTGAGCAAAATTGACTGCAGCCCATTGGATTCAACAATGATGGAATACCATTAATTGTAGAAATTGATAAGACTAAATGGTAAGATCGCTGGGTGTTCAGTGGCATAGAGAGGATGTCGAGAAAGTGTTTCATGAAAGAGATTCCAGACAGGATGGCTGCTACTCTTAAACCTTTTGTCAGGGACCCACATCATTATGGATGGGTGGTCTGCATACAATAACCTAGGCAGAATTTATAATAGCAATATATGCATTCTGTTGTTGTGCACTAGGGTAACTTTGTGTATCCAGACAATACATATATTCATACACAAAATGTAGAGAACCTATGGATGCATGCTAAACATAAGTTGGCATGGCAATTTGGTACCAGCAATACTTTATTTTTATATTATTTGCAGGAATTTGCATTCAGGACACTTGAAATAATGATACTATTTTTGTGGAATTTATTATATGTATTGCTGAGAACTATGCATTGTAGATTGAAATTAATGCACCAGAGCATATATGTTTTGGCCCACTAAAGGTAATATTTACCAAATACTGTACTGTACATTAATTAATCAAATTTTAAGTTTAAAATCAAAATATTGTATACGGCACTAATATTATGTACCATATTGGGTATTATGAATAAACTCTACTGGTCAATTTCAGTATGAAAGTTGTTATTTTGCTTTTGGATGACATAGCATTAATAGCTATCCTATGACATCATCAATCTCACAAAATGCCTCCAAAAACAATTTTTGAAAATGTTTTAAGATCATTAAAGTGAATACTCAAATAAAACAGGCAAAACTCTCTATAAATATTGCCACTCAGTGCAAGCCAGAGTAATCAATGGATGCCAGAAGGTTTGTGCATAAAATCCCCATCTAGTGCTTACTCATCCAATATCCCCAGACTAGTTTCTGGCTTGTGGCCTTCATCAGGGAGGAGCCTTGGATCTGAGAGCACTGCACCTAGATCTTAGGATGCAATGCAATCCTCCAGCAGCCACCTTTTATCTCTACTTAACTACAAAACTATGAGTCTTAAATTGAAAACCCCATAATATTTTCAACCCAAGCTATCAATCCAAGCTCTCAGCTTGGATTGAAAATATTATGATGTTTTCAAAAAGTCTCATAGTTTTGTAGTTAAGTAGAGATAAAAGATGGCTGTTGGAGAGTTGAATTGCATTCTAAAATCTAGGTGCAGTGCTCTCAGATCCAAGGCTCCTCACTGACGAAGGCCACAAGCCAGAAACTAGTCTGGGGATATTGGATGAGGAAGCCCTAGATAAGAATTTTATGCACAAGCCTTCTGGCATCCATTGATTACTCTGGCTTGGGCTGAGTGGCAATACATATAGAGAGTTTTTCCTCTTTTAATAACAGTTATGAGCAAGCATAGGAAATGGTGATCATGTGAATACTTAAATAGTGTGTAAATCTTTGCATAATGGCCATGCATTAAGTAGGATATAGGTGTATATTAAAGATTGTATTTATGTGTACAACCATAAAAATTAAAAAATGAATAACAACTGAGAATTTAAACATGGGATGATGAGGACAGATTGTTTAGATTTAGACGATGATTTTTTTAAATATATATAAAGAAATTCTTCGACATATATATGATTGACGTTTCATAATGTTTACTAATATAATTTGAGGTTTTCAACATCTTATGGGTTTCTCTAAGTATTTTTTTGATTCTGATTCCCATATTTGATAGGACATTGGTTTTGGTAAAATATATATGGTGGCCAGTGCTTAAAATATGGAAAGTTAGTACTGAAGATGGTAGGTAATGTTTTACTACATTTGCATCCTCATAATCACCCAGTACTACACATTGCTGTATATATGATCTGGCATATCCCACAGAAATATCTTAGATTCTTTAAACCTCAAGATGCAATTCTTACCAGTGAAATCCTTTAATTCTACATATGAATACGTATATAAATTGCATATGCGTACAGATGAAAACTTATATATATATACACATTTATTTGGAAATTTTCAAGAAGCTTTCACATTTTCTTTTCTATATTTAATTAAGAATGTCATCATCATCATCAACTATAATCAATCCACTGCAGGATGAAGGTCTCTCCAAGTTTAATCCATCTTCTCCAATCTTTAGCTTCTCTTCTCCACATCACCCCTGCACACTTTCTTATTTCATCCACCCATCTCACATGTGGTCTCTTTCTGGGTCTTTTACAATCTTTTGGAATCCAGTTTAAGACTTCAATTGTCCATCTATTATCATCTCTTCTAGCAGCCCAACTCCACTTCAACCTTTTAATTTTTTCAATGAGGTCAGTAACACCTGTTTGTTCTCTTACCCATACATTGCGTTTTCGATCTCTTCTTGTTACTCCCAACATACATCTCTCCATACTTCTTTGAGTGGTCTGGAGCCTCTGTATTGCTCTTCTATTAAGTGTCCAAGTCTCAGTCCATAAGTAAGAACTGGTAAAACACATTTGTTAAAAACCTTCCTTTTCATGTGATTTATTTTATATTTTCAGTTGATCTTTAAAGAGGTTTTTGCTATTGGACAATTTATATTATTAAACAAAAAGATAGCTATTGATTTCATCATAACCATTTATGTACTAAATCAAGGTTTACATAAATAATTCTGAATTAAGATAGTAATAAGCAAAATGAAATGTGAGCAAATGGAATTATTAACAATTAAATTTCCAAATTATATTCAAAAACATTATTAACATATAACACACACACATATAAAAAAATTGATAAGAATGCACTCTAGGAGGATTTTTCCTATTATAATTTTGAAGTGTATTTTTAGCTAAAAGCTAAGATTCCTGTGTTATTGAATTAAAAAAAAAAAGGTAAGTTAAAAAATAACTTGAAATTCTATTCTGGGAAAAAAAAACACTAAAAATCTCCATCTGTTAATCTACCATTATTTATTAACTTAAACAAAAAAAAAAAAATTGCAATCATTCCTGAAATTTTTACAAGAATTTACAATGTGGAGAGAAAACGACTTAAATAAGTAAAATAAAAGACTGTCAAAAAAGAAAAATCATCTTGTTGATACACATTGGAACCATCTTTCTTCAGGTAGTAAAACGAAATTTAAAAAGTTTTTTTTTTTTTTTTTTAAAAAAGGGGTCTTCTTTCCATCATTACAAAACAGTATACTATATATATATATTACGATATATAAAGCCAAATTATTTTTTGTAAGTTTTTAACTAAAGTGTAAATCCAGAGCCTTATTTTTTTAAAATATTAATAAAAAAATGTAGACTAAAACAGATGTAAATTTTAAAAATATAATTAACCATATATATTTTTCTACATACATATGTTTATGTGCAGATATGCAATATATAAACATGAGACTTGTTTAATTAAGTTAGGAGAAAAATAAAATTTAGCAATAGTTAAGAACAATCTAAAACTTTTAATTCAAAATCAAATAATACTTTTTTAAAAATTTTGAATTTAATACAATTTAAAAAAATAAGACAATAATATTTATCTGGCTTTTTTATTTCTTATTGGTATTCTCATTATTATTTTTTCTTATTGTACTTTCTCATTATTATTTCCTTATTAAATTTATGTGAAAGCGTTCCTAAGTGACGATTATATTTTTTGTACTTTTCAAAAATTTTTGATTACTGTATTTACTAATATTTAATTATAAAATTCCATATATATGTATTTATATATTGAACAGGGAGTTTTAATTTTTTTTATCAGTGTATCCCTCATTGCACCTTCATAACCATTCATTTTTACAGAAAGTTAGACCCTCCTCTGTCACTATGTATGCATTTCACAAATAACTTTTGCTCATCAGATGAACTAGAGATATCAAATACTTGAACCTCATTCTCATGTTATTTCGTTATTTCTACAATACAAAGTTTACATATATTCTCCATTATAATACTTTCATGCAAAGTAGGCACTAGTTTTTGTACATTTTTAACTCTTGGCATGTTCAAGATGTCAATTCCATGATATTGCGAGCACCCACCTACATATGCAAGTTAAGAAAAATCTCCATGCATATGTTAACAACTTGCTTTCTTCATTATTTATCTATGTTTATGTAAAGACAATGTATACAGTACCTAAGATCTCATAGTGTAGAGTTAGTCTTCAATTATAATATTCATAACTGATGTTTAATTTCAGGATAGGTAAAACTTAGAAACATTTTTAGATTGCAATCAGATTCAGGATTTATTTATATACTGTATGTATATTTATGTACTGTATGTATATGGTCAGCTTACAGATAACTCAGAAATCATGTAATATTAATATATAAATAAGTATCTAAATAATTTTAGCTAGAGACTAAAATAAAGTTAGAAAAACACTCTATTTTTAACTAGAGACTAAAATAATGATGAAAAAAAAAACATTCAAAATTTCATCACCCTAAATGTAAAGCCTAGTGAGTAATGTTTTCTCATAGAGGTGTTTGTTTTGCCATTAGCTATTTAAAGTTCCTTTCATTTTAACCTGTATAGCACATACAAACATCATCTTTTTTTTGTCAACATCATCAAACTTCAGTAATTACTTATCCAGTAATTTCACATTACCTATCAATAAATAAAATAAATATCTAATAAAATTCAAAAAGCCGTTTGGAATCAATAACATGAAAAATTATCTCTGAGCAGTAAGATAATATTTAAAACAAAAAAATTGTAAGAAGCATTTTCCTCCAACAATTTTATAAAACATCAAAGAATTTTTAATTTTAAATATTTTATATTGATATAAATTCAAGTTTTTTTTTCTATAAATGTTTAACAACCTTTTCAAAAACTAAATTCAAGTTTTTTTTTCTATAAATGTTTAACAACCTTTTCAAAAACTATAATTTGTACTTATAAATATGCGACTTTTTTCGCATTCGTTAGTGAAGCTATAATTATACTTAAAATAATGTGTAATCTGACTGCTTAGTGCTTTCGAGATTTAATGTTGGAATCTCATACTCATAGCTTTGCGAATGAATACTGTTGTTATTTATTGTACACATATGCAAATGAGTTTGAATATTTAATTAGTCCATTGTTTAGAGAGAGCAAAGCATGCTTCTCTTCTATTAATGGCACTGGGATCATTTGCAATGTACAAAGCCTCTTTAACTTTTCTTTTGCCCAAATAGTTTGTACAGAGAAGAGTGATGCCAAAAGAAAAGTTAAAGAGGCTTTGTACATTGCAAATGATCCCAGTGCCATTAATAGAAGAGAAGCATGCTTTGCTCTCTAAACAATGGACTAATTAAATATCCAAACTCATTTGCATATGTGTACAATAAATAACAACAGTATTCATTCACAAAGCTATGAGTATGAGATTCCAACATTAAATGTCGAAAGCACTAAGCAGTCAGATTACACATTATTATAAGTATAATTATAGCTTCACTAACGAATGCGAAAAAAGTCACATATTTATAATTACAATTTTCATTGCTTTTTTTTATAAAATGTTTGAACATAGAAAAGCATATTTTGTTACAATTCTTTCATCCTTTTTTCTCTTCATAAGTACAATAATAAAAATATTTTACACATAAACTTTTTCCATAGTAATTTTTTGAAAATCAGTTGACAGAATTAGAATTATAAAATTGCATAAAAGCCAATGAAAATAACTTTCTAAGCTGAAAAATATAAACTTAAAACAGAATTTAATGTAGATTACAAAACCAAAAAAGTGTGAAACACAATTTAACAATATTAAAACAAGCAAGTCAATGAAATCAATCAATTGAAAATGATATGGATGTTTAAATAAGAGATAAAATGAAAAACTTTAAGATTTTTTAAAAATGATATTAATTCTAAGAGATACATAAAAAGATGAAAATTTTCTGTGTAAACTTAATGTATTAAAATGTTTTAAGAAAAACACCATTGTCAGAGAGAGAGGATTTGAGAGAGAGGATTGAATTATGCAAACTTATATTAAGACTTTATTTAAAGATAAAAATACTTTAATTCACAGATTGTTTTTTTTTTTTTTGTAAATCCAAAATCTCAAATAAAAATTAAAAATTACAAGAGTACATATGGGGAGGGGGGGTAAATTTGTTATATTAAATTCAAAATATATAAAAACCTGATTTAAAAAAAGTTTGAAATTGATACAAGTGTTAATAATTAAATATTTTATTAAGAATATTATTAATATACTAAAAAAGCATTAAGCAGTGGGTAATTATATTATTTAAAAACATTTCTGTAGCTACAATTTTTTTTTAAAAAAATTATAATTTCTTCATTGAATGATCCACCATTTCGTTTCTTACATAGGTAGAGAATGGTATTTCTTAAGCCACAACTCATTAAAATATTGTCAAGCATTGGTGGTCGAGAGGAAAGCGACAGCTGCTTTGCAAGCAGTTGTCCCAGATTAGCGGGTTCGCTTCCCGGCTGATGCTATGACACATGAAAAAAACTCATTAAAATAAAGTATGAAGGGAAAAAAATTAACGCAATATACATTTTAAAATTTATTTTTGATGCACTTCATATTTTATTATCAATGTTTTTTTTTATTTTTGTAATATCTAACTAATTTTTTTTTCAAAGCAACAGTTTTCGTATTTATTTATTTATAAAAACACAGTTGAAATTAAATAAAAATTAAATAAAGAATTGTAATATACAGTTGACTGCTATAGTTTTAATAATATGTGTTTAAATCCTTTTTTTTTGATGACCCTTAAACTTATATTTACTAATCATTGATCATATATACTTGATTATTAACTGGAAAATGTATGAAATTAATATTTTCCTTAAAATATTTTTTTTTTCCTCATATGTCATAGCATCACCGGGACGCGAACCCACACCCGTCTGCAACCAAACTACTTGCTTGCAAGGCGGGTGCGATAACCTCTCGGCTAACAACGCTTGACAAATTTGCAGTTATGATGATCGTATTTTAAATTATAATTATATATTTTTAGCTGCAGGCAAAATAATATTCATAGGAAATTTAATTCATTACTGACTGAGTGAATACACTTTATCTAACGTATTGATTTTAAAACTTTATTATCCATACACCTTATTACTGTATGTGATCAAAGTATGTTTTTGATTAGTATTATAGTGAATGAAAATAATGTTTTTTTTTTTATATAGATATTAATGTTGAAAATCTTTACTTTGGATATGTCACAAATGAAAGCACTGATTGTCTTGAGGGGTTACTGAATGAAAATTGAATAAATACATTAATAATATTTTAATTCTATAATTAAAACATAATATTGCATACATATAATGAATAAATTCTGTATGGTACATTTTTAATATGAATGTCCCCCTATTAACCTCAGATGATGTAGCTTCAATGACAAAATTATCCCTAGGTATCATTGATCTTATAGAATGGCTGCGATTTAAAAAAAAAGACATATATACACTAATCATAGATCATATATAGTTGATTACATTTTTCAGTTAATAATCAACTATATATGATCAATGATTAGTATATATAAGTTTTAAGAGTCATCAAAGAAAATCAAATAGTGAATACAAATTGATGATGGTTTCTATGGAGA
This sequence comes from Epiperipatus broadwayi, assembly GCA_028023455.1. Classification (NCBI taxonomy): domain Eukaryota; kingdom Metazoa; phylum Onychophora; class Udeonychophora; order Euonychophora; family Peripatidae; genus Epiperipatus; species Epiperipatus broadwayi. Next base: position 509,159 of record JAQFVV010000272.1, read on the forward strand.
ATCCTTGCATAAAGATTCAACATATACTAAGATAAAGGTGTACACTAATTCTTAAATTTATATCATAAGCACTTGTGTATCCATATCTTATGTGTGTTATTAAAAATTATTGAACACATAGAGAATATTACAATAAACAGTATTGTAAACAAAATATTGGTGATTTATGCTAATCTACACTATCTTCCAAGGATCTTGGAACAGAAATAAAATGGATATGGCAGTTCCATTATAAATATATTCTCACAGCCATAGTAGTATTATTTAACAAAAGCAACTATTGGGAAAGTGTAAAACTAAATCTGTGATTTGTGTAAGTGTTCAGAATTTTTATGTATATATAAGAGTGTAATTTACTCTTTATATCGTTAATTGCTCAAAACAACAGAGTCACCAAAATGATTGTCATACCATTCATTTAACCATCCAGATTTTTTTTTTTTTTGTTTCATTGGAAATCGATTCAGGAATCTTCCAGTTCTCAAGAAACCACTGGGCTATCCTTTTTAAAGCAAAATTTAAATTTCAAATAGAATAAGAAATGACAAGCAACATTATAATGATCAGTCAAGCATTGGTGGTCGAGAGGTCAGCGACAGCTGCTTTACCAGCAGTTGTCCCGGGTTAGTGGGTTCGCTTCCTGGCTGATGCTATGACACATGAGGAAAAAAAAAACATTATAATGATCAGCAGTTTTTCAGTGCTTGGGTATGAGACATCACTAAAACATTAATGAGTAAAATTATGATTACATTTAATATCAAATCTATTAATAAATTGATTAACACCAAAGATATTAAATATGCACAGATTATTAAAGGGGTAATTTTACTATTACATTCAACTTCTTTAAGAGTATTTTCTGCTATTTAATATAAATATTTTAATTACAAGTTATTATAAAATTTCTCATCAAGGATATGAAACATTAAGGGTTAAGAAAATTCCATTTTCGTTTAATTCAATAATAAAGCTCGCAAAAAAATAGAAATGACTGTTATCATGAGAACGTGACTTAAAAACATTTGCAACAATTAAAGAAAGGATTTCCTAATTATTATTAAAATCTATAATTAAAAGTTAAATTTATTTTAAAGGCAACATAAATACAAAAGCACATTTTATTCATGTACATATAAATTTATAGACATTAATTTTTTTTTTTTTAAAAAAGAAGATTGTGAAGACATTTGTAAAAAATAAGATTTACGTTACATTTCTTAAGTAGGCCCAAGAAACCAACAGTATGCATGTTTAATGGGTATATTATTAAATAGATGAAATAATTTGTTAATTTGTCGATACATATATTTTAAATTTTCTAACAAAAGCTCTTTTTAGAGAGAATAATTTTAACTATATATACACTAAAAATGCAAACATAGAAAGTCCCATACCTTTTGAAAAAATAATTCCCACTGATCGCTCACCCCCTCACAAAAGAAATATCTGGATGCAACATCAATTAACTATTGTCTTTAATAGCATCAAAAGCTCTAGCTCCATGTTTGATGCAAAAAAATATCATACTGGAGTTCTTATCAATTAGTTCACTCTGGTAAATCTAGGACAGAGAATCTTCTCCCAGTTGCAATCCCTCATCTCATAAGGCTGACTAAGTTCCTAAAACTGGAACCAAAGTTTGTGGATTTTTTGGTTAAGGTCAACCTTGTAACCTTGCCTACTGGGATGTTTCTTTGTAATCAGAGGGGACACAACATTGATACAATATGTACTCTTTGTAGAAGATTTGATGAGTCCATTGAACACATACTCTATCAATGTGAATGGTGGACTCGGTTATGGAATATTGCCCTACAGAGGATTACAGGATACAATTCTTCAAATGTCTAGCTTAATGATGCATTCAAAAATGGAAATTTTGGCTCCATCCGCCTGGCCACTTTCATAAATTTTATCATATGGAAGATTAGATGTAAGGTATTATTTGATAGAGAGTTGGCCGGTTCTATTGAAGACATTTTCCTAAAATTTTTATATAAAGCTAAAGAAAATTATCTAAGAACATGCCTGCCTAGCCTTGCTGAGCAAACATGGAGTCAATTAAATATTTAGCAATGGCCATGTATATAATTTATTCATGACACTCAAACTTTATATGCCAAATTAGATCGCCTCTGATAAGTAACATGTAGTGTATTCGTGGTGACATCACAGTTACTGCAGAATGCATATTATCGCAACTGCGAGACTACGGAGGGAAGCCATGTTAGGACGGTGATTATGCTTCCCTAGTATTTTATAAGCATTATGTATAGTAATAGTAATAAATGATTAACTAGTAAAGTGTTGTTTGTGTTTATTGTATTCGTGATACACAACACTTTTTTGGCGACGAGGATGGGATTCCGCTAGCTGCATTATTTTCTTTACCTTGGGATTACGGCAAGAAACTACAGAAATACTTTTTCTTCACGAAGACGTTCAACAAGGTGTTAATGCTCAAGAATGGCAACTGTCGGGAAGTTAACTGCATTCGACGTCGAGTTCCCACAACTATGGGATACGTATGCATTGCAAGTCAAATTTTATTGTCTGGCGAATGATATTACAAGTGAAGACAAGAAACGAGCTACTTTGTTGGCAGCCTGCGGACTACAAACGCTATCGATATTGCGGTCTTTGATAGCCCCAGCTCAGCCGTTAGAAAGGTCATATGATGAGCTCACCACTGTGTTAAAACAATACTTCAATCCAAGGCCCTCTATAATCTATCAGCGCTACCAGTTTTGCCATCGTGAACAAAAAGAGGGAGAGACTATTAGTGTTTTTCTCACGGGACAGACGTCTCGCGGAAGGATGTGATTTTGGCACGACACTCGTCGAGCGCCTCCGTGATCAGTTTGTTTGTGGACTGAGAGATGAAAGTGTACAGCGCCGACTGCTCACCGAAGAAACATTAACCCTAGATGCCGCAGTGCAGAGGAGTTTAGCAACCGAGGCAGTGGGGACCCAGGTGCGGGAGATGCATGCTTCTGGATTGTCATCATCAGTGGATCTAATACAACACCGCCGGCAGTTTCCTACCAAATACAAAACGGAGTTACAAAAACATATTATGCCGACTGTGCCATGTTGCGGCTGTGGTGGTACACATGTTCGTACAGAATGCCCTTTTCGCCGAGCAAAATGCCATTTTTGCGACAGGTCACATCCAAAGGGTATGTAAGGCCCGACAACAGGACACTCAGACATCATCCACCCAGTGCATGGCAGTGAAAGGGGAATTGGATACTGATGGGGCATTGGACTTAATATACAAGCTCCATAGTGACAGCAAAACTCTCAGAACTACAGCAAGAGTGCTTATTAACAATACTAAATGCTGCATGGAAGTAGATTCCAGATCGGAATATTCAATTGTATCTCGGGGGGTTTTTCAAGACTTGTGCAAAGGAAAACCGCCAGTGTTGGAACCTGTGCAAACAACACTGCGAGATTTTCAGCAAAACCGGATCATCTTTACGGGACAGTGCTTTGTCAGCGTCAAATACGGAAAGTATTCAGCTTGTTTACGCCTGTTAATTGCGGAAAGAGCATGTACAAATCTACTTGGCCGTGAATGGTTTGCCCCCTTGGGAATATTTTTATCGGGGGTGCATTCAGTTCGACATTCACCAATGCAAGATATCATTGATGCTTTTCCCCAGGTTTTCAGCACTACTCTTGGAAGATATTGAGGATTGCCAGTGTCTTTACCGATAGACCCAAAAATACCACCTATTCGCCTCCGAGCCCGGCCATTGCCACTGGCTATGAAACCAAAGGTTGACGCAGCGCTAGACACCTTATTAAAGGACGGAATCATTGAGCCAGTTTGCGACCCTGTATGGGAAACACCAGTGGTGCCCATCATCAAAGTGTCAGGAGAGGTCCGCCTTTGCAGTGATTATAAGGTGACCGTAAATCAAGCATTAAGAGATCACCCATATCCAATACCAGCAGTACACCATTTTCTCGCATCGTTTCCTAGGAGTTCAGTGTTTGCAAAAATAGACTTAGCTCGAGCATACCTACAACTGCCGGTAGATGAGGCATCGGTGGATGCACAGACCATTATCACTCATCGGGGAGCCTTCCAAGTGAAGAGATTGCAGTACGGCATTAGCGTGGTCCCAGGAATATTTCAGGGAATGGTGGACAACATACTAGGAGGTATTCAGGTAGTTTTCCCATACTTCGATAATGTACTGATATGTGCAACATCTGATACGGACCTAACCACCAAATTAAGAACAGTCTGCAGCAAATTGGCTGCCTGTGGGCTGAATGTAAATAAAGACAAATGTGTCCTCGGAGTGTCGTCGATAGACTTTTTGGGATACACCCTGGATGCAGAGGGCCTGCACCCAGCGGCCGACAAAGTGGCTGCTATTAGGAGAGCACCGACACCAACAGATAAGAAGAAGCTACAGGCATTCTTAGGGTTGCTCAACTTCTACAGTAATTTTTTGCCACACCGAGCTACGACAGCCGAACCACTACATAAATTGCTTAAGGCGGATACAGTATGGTCATGGACCAAAGAACACGAGAGAGCGTTCACACAATTGAAGGAGGCCCTGACGTGCACCCTGACAGGGCACCGCAAATAACTCAGATACCGATACAAAGGGTACGAACATTCCAACCACAGGATACAATTTTGACACGTAGGGCTGGAAAGAACTCACCATGGATACCTGCAGTTATCCAACATCAGACAGGACCATTGTCATACGAGATTTTAACGGACTCCGGAATTCAAAAAAGACATGTAGACCACTTGCGACCTAGAGCGGTAGATGCCCACACAGAGGAAACTGCGACAAACCAGGATAGTCAGAATGAGACAGCACTTGGAGAACCCATTCAGGTGGCCGCACCTACCACCAGTATACACCGAGAGAGTAAACCACAAACACCTAGTGGTCGCCCTCGGCGAGTACGCCACCCTCCAGCATGTCTGTTGGACTATGACACTTCTCAAAAAAGGGGGAAAGGGAAGGAGTGTAGTGTATTCGTGGTGACGTCACAGTTACTGCAGAATGCATATTATCGCAACTGCGAGACTACGGAGGGAAGCCATGTTAGGACGGTGATTATGCTTCCCTAGTATTTTATAAGCATTATGTATAGTAATAGTAATAAATGATTAACTAGTAAAGTGTTGTTTGTGTTTATTGTATTCGTGATACACAACATAACATAAAATTTTACTTTTAATCCTGTACTCATCATGTAATTTAATAACTAATTAGTCTTTAATGTGTCAGACATGATTGTAAACATGAACTCTATATTACAATGTATATTTTACTTTTTGTGAAAATAAAGATTATTTTGAAAAAAAATATGAATAATAATTCTTTATGATCAGCTGACATTTCCAAGTGATTGACAGAGCACAATTGTTCCATTCGATTAACCAAACTAAAATTGTTTGTTACTTTTTTTTTTTTTAACGGAAATCATTCTTGGAATGCTAAAACTTTGTTAACACAAAGCTTATCTTTATGTTAAATCATATATAACAGCATGGGGATTGGGTCAAGGGCTTTTAGTGATCTTAAAATAAATTGTTATAGTTTTTTATCAAATTTTTGATAACTTGCTTCTTTGCAAGGCAAAAATTTTCAAAAGTTGCAATTATTTTATATATGCAATTCATAAAATATCAAAATCGTTGTTTTATAAAAAATTGTAAATGCTAAATAATATAATAACTTTTGTTAAAAGATAAAATGCAAGAAATTGTATAGATGAATATATATTTTTAAAGTTCCAGTCAAATTTAAGATCTTTATTTCAGGAGGCAACCCTATTTTAATCCAGCTAACTATTGATCAATTGGTCAAAAAATAGACATTTGGCTATTATTAATTAAAAGGTGAAACAAAAAATTAAATCCTCCTAACATAGTATTTGAGTACTTGTTTATCTAATAGAACTAACTTTTTACAAAAATCTTTGCTGAATGTTTTTGAAAAATAATTTGTCAGGTGCAAATGCATAAATGTGACCCTTTTAATTTTTATTCGGAGTGTTTATCATTTTCTAAATATTTTTAAAACAATTACTTTTACTTTTCATAACAAATTAAATAAACTTTATGAGATCCAGAAATATAAATTAATCAATATAACAAACCCGGAAACGATTTGTTAAATATTTTGCCATTTTGTAAAATTCGAATGATTGGCCTTGATAATTTATTTTCATTGCTTTATTTCATACTTTCTAATAAAATTAATAACAGATTTATTTTTAACGATGAATAAATATAATACTTCTGTTAATACAACTTATAAATTACAGTATAACAATTAGTCAATTGCTAAAACAGAGAATCTTTAATAAATAAAATAACTATTGCCAAGCGCTTTCAACTACTACGAGTCCTTATCAAGGCAGTATAAAAAATCCTATTTTTCTTCTAAGCAATAAATTCAACGGTTCAATGCATTGGCCAGGAATAACTAATCGGAAAGCTTGTTAATTTTGAATTCATGGCACAACATGAATTTTGTATAAGATATGATTCTTTAATCTTGCGTTATAAGGACTCGTAGGAGTTGAAAGTGTTTGGCAATAGTTATTTTATTTATTAAAGAGCAATTGATGAATTGTTATATTGTAATTTATATTATATTTATAATAAAATAAATATCATTAATAGAAACGCTATTGCTGAATTATTTTACAAATTCCCAGAATTTCATTTTAAAAACGTATGACTTTAGAAGACATTATAAATGATATTAAAGTATATATGTTTAAAAATACGTTTCATAAAGTATTTATATCACTCTAAATAAAACAGAATATTTTATGTATTTCTATATACATAATGAGATAATCTGATCTTATTGAAAATTATGATCAAATTAAATGATTTTATTATGTATAATAAAAAAATGATATAATGAGGATTGAAGTTATAGTAAAGTTTCTTTTAAATGTATAAATTTATGTAGTTTTATAATTTATTTTAAAATAAATTTAATCTATAAGTGCCAAATTTCTTCCACTCATTTATTTGACAACATCCTCTTTAATATATAAAAAAAATAATTGAATGGTTCTTTGCTCGAGGGTTCATAAAAAGTTCAAGAACCAGAAGTGATAGAACCATACTCCATAAACCTTGAGATCCAGAGTCCAACATCCTACCACCACATTAAATCAGCAAATCAGTAATTACATTAATGATCATTACTTATCATTTATTAGACTGGATATTATTAACTCATTTTAATTCAGATATAATCTTTAACTTGAAGAATATTATATATATATTCATATTAATACAGCCATATAATATTATTAATTTGATTCTCCTATGTGTAAAATCTAAAATATACTTAAAACTTCTATTCTCTACACCAGGGGTGGGCAAATAGTGGCCAAAGAATTACATGCAGCCCGCTAAGAGTTTTTATGTGGCCCACCAAGGCAATCAGAAAAATCCAACTTGAACTGAGATTTTCTTCTCGTGCATGACCGAATATTCATCTCATATTTTCCACTAGAATGGCCATGGCAATACACATGCACAGTGTAGACATGATGTGCAGTGCAGTGCATTTCCAGTTGATCTGGTTAATTTCAATTTTGTCTTTGCATTAGCAAATACACCTGGGTCTCGTTTTACGCGATAGATAGGTTCCTCAGAAAACATGCGCAAATGAAATCGTGCAAAAATAGATGTAACTTACCTTGAAAAAGGGGTGATAAGGACTGTGATTTTTCAAAAATCGCATAAAAGCAAAGCACCAACAATAAAATTACTTTAAAATTCGTGCAAAAAAAAAAAATAAGGAAATAAAATATGACTAATAAAAAATTTCAAATTTGAAAAAAATTGATACAAGACAAACTTTTTTTAACTATAATATTTAATTTTATTCAAAACAATATATTTTTATGCATAATTTACAGTAATTTATATTTTTATACATGTTTTAATTATTATCGCTATTTGCCAGTAAACAGGTTCATTTGCAAACTGATAAAAAAATCAGATTCTTCACAAGATGAAATACAACTAGCGCCAACATCACTCTTATGTTGTGTTAATTAATGGTTTTCTGGTGACAACGTAATTAGTATAATCTAACAACTAAAAATTAAATTCTTATTTTTGTCTTTAATTTTCAATTTTAATTGTGCCCACTGCTATTACTCACCTTTTAAAAATAAACTTGTGGACACTAAATGATTAATAATTGATTACGTTCTTTTTTAAAAAGCAAAAATAGAATGTGATTTAAAATGCAAAATTAACACGGACAATGTTTGAACAAATTTACATTATAATCTTGTAAAATTTAATGTGTGTATACATAAAATGTGGAAATCATGATTTTAATTTCATTATTGCATAAAATCTTACTATTATAAAGCACTGAAAATATTGAAATTACTAAGTTGAAAGTCGAATTTCAATAATGTGCTATTACTTTCAATATAATGTAAGTGCGCAAAATTTATTATTTAAAGTAATAGTGCAATATCGGAGTTTGACTTCCGGTGAAACACGAATCACGTAACTTAAAAATCGTGTTAAATAAGCCCGCGTAAAAAGAGACCAGGTGTATATACATTTCCAACTTTAGTTAAACTATGAACCTTCCAAAAAAAATGTAAAATTGGTGATGAATGTCATGTGTTTAATGAAGAATGGACAAACAAATATTTCTTTGGTAATACAAGAAATAAAGCAGTGTGTTTATTGTGTCATGAAAAAAGGTGCAGCCCTCCGCTAACCTTTGCTTCCACAATATGGCCCCCAATGCAGCCCTCTTCCAACCTCTGTGGCCCCCGAGCCAAAACAATTGCCCACCCCTGCTCTATACATACTTCAAGCATGTGAATAAAAGCATCTGAGAAAAGTAAATGATTTACCTTCGTCAGATATCTTTAATCCAAGTGTTTAAAGAATGGGAAATGAACAGAAATTTTAAATACAATAGAACTGTGAACTACTCTGTATCTAACTATGCAATTTCAATTATATGCTATCAAAGAAAAATGCAAACTAACAAAAAAACAAAATATAAATAAACAAACCATAATAGAGATTTAAAAAAATTATATTAAATGCTTTTATTCACCATGCACTAAAAATAAAAATAAAAAACCCACTTGTGATTGAAGAAAGAATTATTTTTTTGCTTTTTATTGCACAGTTAATAAAAAGAATTTAACCTTTTCGATATGCAGCCTAATGCCCCTTAAATTTCAACATTTTCTGGCATTTTTTTTGTCTTACACATCAATGTAAAATATATTATAAAATGATTATTACTTATCAGAAAATAACAAATTTGACTTCATTTGATAGATATTTTTATTTACTACTGAAATAAATTTTAAATATTCACATTTTGTTTCTGTAAATATTAAAAAAATTAGACCATAATCAAAACAAAAACATTACATGTCATTGTTTCTAGAAAGATTATTTTCAGTTTATAAAATCAATGAAATCTTCTTTGTTTCTGAATATTTTTAAAAACTTGAATGAACAATTATTTATTTCTCTAATATCTAACAAATTATGTTTTAAAAGTTTAAATTTTTTAAATATTTATTGCAAAATTGTGATTATTTTTTTCCTCGTAAATATAAGTAGATTGTTTACATCATAGCAAGTCTCCAAATTTGCTTCAGGCCATATTTACATTAGCTGCTAATATAATGTTATATTTTTGAAAATAAAATATTTCAAGTCAAAATAAGTTATTAATAATTTATATTTCTTGATATCTAATAAATATAGTGTAAATTATTTTTAAAAAAAATCTAAAACCATAATAAATTAGCAAATAAACATGTTTTTGCATCATTGGAAATTTCAATGTCATAAAACTTTGAATGTTTTACAGCCTTGGTAACACACAATGGTTGAACATGTCAGGGCAGAGCTTATGTCTATTGTAAAAGTGGGAATTTTGAATTTTGCCCTTTTTTCACAGAAATTTCAGGTGAAAATTTTATTATAATAAAATATACCATTTTAAATGCATTTTAACATAAAATACTTACGAAAAAATTCACCAAAAAATGAATTGGCCGAAAGACAAAATAATTTGTCCCAATCAATTGTTCAGTTAATATATATAATAAATGTTATCTGTATTATTTTTAAGTTTTTAGTATTGGCACAGTAAATGACAATTTAAAATTATATCATACTTTAAATTGAAAGGACACTTATAGCTGATATATATCTCTAGATATATCCTATGCAATATGTGTACATAATATATGTGTACGTAAATGGCTACAAATATGAAATGAAAAGTGTTTAACATTTTTATTTTGATTGGAAATTTTTTTTTTTTTTTTAAAAAATTACCTATTTAAAAAATTAATGAATTCTATCACATTCATAGACATTTTAAGAAAATATACAAAATTTCAATAAGTTATATTGAACTTGAATATATTAAATATCAATTTTAAAATGTTAAAAAAATGTCATTAAATTGAAAGGGAAAAATCTTTACACTGCCCTCTAGTGAGTTAACAAATAAACAAACAAACAAATTTTTCAACTTCAATAAAAGCATTTTAAAATACCATGAATGCTGTATAAGATTTATATATATTAATAAAATTTCTTCAGTTTATGTTGAAAGCACATACATTATAGTCTTCTTTTACTATATATATATATAATTCATCATGATTGACAGTTTAATTTTTCCAGTTTTCAGACATCCATTTGGTAAAAAATTCTTTGTTTATAGGATGTCATCCAACAATTGAGTATTTCTCTGCATTTATTTAATATCACACAACCAAAGAAGAGATGCTGCATTGACTCATTCTCTCAATTGCACATTTGGAAAACCAGATTTAGTTTGGCAAAGCCTCTCTTCATAACTAAGAATTCACTGGTGGGGAGTGCAGACAAATTTACTTTTATGATGAAATCCAGAAATCGTCCCTCTAGCATCCAAAATTTAAATTTCCTGATCAACGGGTCATTTGAAAGATCCAAGAAGCCATGAGGAATAGTGTGGTAGGGTTAAGCAATTGGTATACATCCCAATATTTCAACTTAGCCAGCAACAATTTGCCTCCAATTCCCACCCTCTTAACCAATGCACATGATTTTAGAAAGAAGCTAAACCAGAAAAGTTTTACTTGAGAGATGCCATCTGATATTTAGGAAGAGTAACAGTAATTTACATAATGAACTTTTGTGCAAGATCAAGGCTGTCAGAAAGAGGGATCATATTATTTCACCAGAAAGAATCTATAATGATACCTGGAAGCTTGTAGTGTTGCCAGAATAGTTTTTGCATCAGCACTGGGGGGTTTCCTTAATGATTTGTCCAAACGTCACTCTACATAAGCTACTAAAATGGCTCTAGGCATGGCTAGGTGTGCCCATTTCAGGTGTTTGAGAGCCAAAGGATCACCTCTCCTATAATGGGCATAAGGCTGGGGGAATGTGTTTTGTTTCTCTGCCCATGTTTATGAAGTAAAAATACCGAACTCTCAATTTTAATAGGAATGAAAAGACTGTTGAAAAGAGTGCAGGTTGCTCTAACTGTCGGAATGCTTACCATGATTCAAGATAATTTAGTTGGTTTTTCCCTTTGTATTTGCTTTACTATCTCTTCTTTGTATTCATAGTCAATAAAATTACTTTTAAAAAATAAAAAATATATGAAACTACTCCACAAAGAATTATCATTTTCATGATTTCTTTGTAATAAATGTGAGGCTTGTTTAACCACATCTTAATTTTCTTTAAATTCACAATCTATTTTAGAATCAGCACCTAATTCTACATATGGGTTATCCCATTTAGATCCAAAAAATTTGGGATCATAGTTTAAAGAAGAGAGTATGACAAAATAAGAAAACAATAAGAGAAAAAAGGCAGAAATAAAAAAAGATAAAGGGATTAGAGGTGGAGATGACATGAGGAAGAGACGATGGAAACGTTTATTCTCCTACTCTCTTGTCATTTCGTGTAAGCTTTAGTAATCTACAGACGTTAGCTTGGAAATATTTAATAGGACAACACTGTATAAGAATTTAATAAGCATTATACACAGAAAGTCAAAAGAATAGGAAAAATAAAAGTTTGTGAATGAATGAAAATTAAAATGTTAAAAATAAATATAATGGACATATCATATGGTTTGATTTATTTTAATCATCAGAAGCTAAAAATTAATTTTAACTTCTTTTTTTTTAGCTTTATAAGCAAACATTACTGCTTTGAAATGACTGTAATAAAATTAAACATCTGGAAGTAAGTCAATGATTTCTAAGATATATTTATAATTTTTTTAAAATTAAATTTAAAAAAAGTTAATATCCGAAAGTATTTTTTCATTTTATTGAATATCATTTTAAATTGGATGGACGGTTGAAGAGTTGCAGTGTGTAGTAGATTGGAGCCTGTCCATTAAAGTGTGAAGATTGTCTATCTTAATATATGTTTGAGCACTTATAGTATATGTGTGTGGGAGATGATAATCTGGACCAACTGATGATTGCTGGTTTAGCATGAAATACGTACATTGATGATTATTTATCTTTCCAGCATATATGTGCTTAAGTGTGTCAGTGATATTAGATAGAGTGGAGAGTGGTGGGTTATGTGAAAGTCTGTGCTCATATACCCTATATATTACATATATAGACATTGGTATATATTAAGCCTGTGTTTCAGTTATTACATTGTAGAGATGTCTGCCCATCCTTGCATATATATTAAATGGATTGTGTCCTGTACATGTGGGGTTCAGATTGACCTTGGGTCAATATGGGTGTGACAAGAGTCTCGGCCTCAAGGTGGCCTTCAAGCATTCCATCATCAGATTTTCAATTGGATGGACGGTTGAAGAATTGCAGTGTGTAGTAGATTGGAGCCTGTCCATTAAAGTGTGAAGATTGTCTATCTTAATATATGTCTGAGCACTTATAGCACATATGTGTAGAGATGGTAATTTGGACCAACTGATGATTGCTGGTTTAGCATGAAATACGTATATTGGTGATTATTTATCTTTTCAGCATATATGTGCTTAAGTGTATCAGTGTTATTAAATAGAGTGGAAAGTGGTGGGTTGTGTGAAAGTCTGTGCTCATTAACCCTATATATTATAGATAGTGAATTATGAATGTCCAAACTATGACAGTAAGTTAGGAAGTCCCATAAAATCCTCACTGCAGTGAGAAACTTCCAATAAAGGGCAGAGATATAATATTTTATGTATCTGCCTTATATTGTCAGAGTTATAATAATATATATATATATTGAAATGAAAAACATATCTATGATTACATTTAAATAATACAATATAATTCAAATTAAGATTTAATATGACAGGTATGAGTTTAATGATATAACAAAATTTGGAGAAAACGATTAAACTGTTATCATCAAGGAACTAAATATTATTAAAATAATAAATTTAAGTACCACCATTATTTTGTAATGCAGATATTTTTTTTAGTTATCTCTCAGAATAAATTAAGGATACATTTAAAATTATTATATATAATTAAAAATATATATAATACAATAAAATATTATTATGCTGAAAATCAAAATAGTAAAAGAAATCTCTAAAATTAATTTTAGTTTTTATTGCGAAAGATGTAGAAAAAGTGTGACCTTATAATTATATAAAATTTATTAGAAATAAATGTAAATTAAAAGTTTTGTAAAATAAATTTATGATCCAAATTATAAAACACTTGAATGAACTTACATTAAATATATGAGACAATTACAACATGGTAATTAATGTCTTTATCTATAATTAATTTCAAAAAAATAAACCAACAAATTAAAAGATATAACAAATGTACTAAACAACATTAGCGACTTGGGCAGTTGATCTGGTATAAATAGAAATATTACGTTTAATCAGTATTAACTCATTAGGTCATTTTCATTTGTTCAGTTCAGCTATTTGCATATCCTAAAGCTGCAGGCAGAATCTGGAGAAAAGAGAGAGGAATTCCTCAGTATTTTCAAACAAAAGCTAAAGTCTCTCATAGAATAGCTAATTACTGCAGCAGATAGAATTGCAATTATTATTATATTTGTCTACAGCTTTAAAGTTATAATATAAATCAAATAAATAAATAGATATAACATGATCCATTCTCTTTAGGATTATTGTCTTCTTCCAGTGCAAATAGTGTGAGAGAAAAACATTCAGATAAACCTCCTAACATTCAAAAAAGGAAATATCTGTAACACTATCTACTAAATCATGAATTTGGAAAAAGTCTACAATATTGCCTGTTAAATTTTGAGTTTGGAAAATAACTGACATGTCTAATATAAATGAAATATTGAAAAAGTTCCAATTATTCTCAATGTTAAAACCAATAAAAAAAAAAACCTGATGTACAAAACCAATAAGAGAACTGACTTAAAATATATATACTACATTTGAAAGCTCTGGCAATATCCTATGAAGTGTATTACAAAAGCTGTAGAAGAGAATTTAAAGTTTATACAATTTAGAAATATATATTTTTAAAAGGCCTTAATGAACCCACAAGTAATTTTACTTAGATTTTTTTTTTTTTGTAATTTTTAATATTCAATTATTTTTTGTTCTAAAATCTAATATTAGTCTTATTCTTAAATGTCACTGTGAAATACATTCTGATTTTCATATCAGACTCAAAATGTGGAGAACACACACCTTGCTAATGATTATTATTATTTGTTAAATAATTTATTAAGGAATAAGAAGTGGAAAGGGTATTGTAAGGTTCATTTTAATATTATATAAATATCTGTGTAACGACACTTCCATTGTGAAGTCAGGATCTAGCCCACATAGATATTTCTATGGTCGACAGTAAATTTAATCGGATATTTATTTAGCTATTGCTATATGTCTTAGTGATTTGTGAACCAGAGAGAATTATGTGTGAAGATTTTCAGTTACTACTAATAATATATTTATTTAACTTGTTTCGTGGTAAACCACATTTATTACATTGTTAACTTTTATCTTGTATATAACATTTAGGAGATATGAGAACAGACCTTCACACAACCCACCACTCTCCACACTATCTCATAACACTGATACACTTGAACACATATATGTTGAAAAGATAAACAATCACCAATATACGTATTTCATGCTAAACCAGCAATCATCAGTTGGTTCAGATTACTATCTCCACACATACATGCTATAAGTGCTCAGATATATATTAAGATACCCAAACCTCATACTTTAATGGACATGCTTCAATGTACTCTACACTCCAACTCTTCAACCATCCATCCAATTGAAAATCTGATGATGAAATGCTCAAAGGCCATCCTGAGGCCGAGATTCTTGTCACACTCATGTTGACCTAAGGTCAATATGACCCCGCATATACAGGACACAATCCATTTAATACATAAACAAGCGATAGGCAGACATCTCTATTATGTATATAATATTAAAATTTTACTAAATTAAAGTTCTACATCAGATGTACTCTCTAAAAATTCTTTAAAATACATTCTATACTGGTTCATATATTTTTTATACATACAATGTTTATCTGGTACAACATAATCAAACATATCCTATATTGACTGGATTTCATAACTACAGAATCATAGTTATGCATGATATAAAAAATATAGCAAGAAATAAAACAGCTGTTAAAATGATAAGACTAGAACTTATCAATATGTTTATAAACCTGGTACAATCAAATGTAAAATATCTCAATACTCTCCTATGAGCGTTTAGAAAACAGGGTTTCTCACCATCACCATTTATCAGCCGTGAACTCAATTTTACTCAGACACTTAAAGTGGCATATCACCATGTGCCTAACATATATAAAAAATTATACCAACAAACATACTGGCACATTAAATATATTTAATAATTAGATATGCTGGCAATTTAATAGACATATATAATTTTTTATTGTTACATGATATTGATTACAACCACTTTATTTCAAAAAAAAAAAAACATTCATTATTACTATCTATTTATTTAATTACAAGTATATTGTCTATACTAGCAATTTTATTAATTATGTGCAATATTTCGATATGTTATAATTATAGTTTGTTCATGTGTCTCAGAATATTGTATTGTAGCCATATTTGACAATTCATATACAATAATCAAATTATATTCAAACCGATATAGTTTGATGGGAACATCTAACTAACAAAGAGCATGTTATTAGAAACGTTATTCTGTATATATTTATGTATGACAAATAGAAAATTCTAAAAAAAAAAAAATGCTTAACGAAAAATTTATAGTAATTTTTTTCATTACAAAATATAAATTCTTAACTAAAATAGAATTTTATCTTTTGACTACTTTTAAAAATTTAATTTTATTAAAGTCACTTCAGAGCAATAAATCTTAAATTGCTAATGTCTTTTCTTTTTCTTAAAAAAAAAATTGATTAATAATATAATAGTTTCTGTCATTGTGCAGCTAAAAATAAGTTTTTGAATATTAAAAAAAAGATGAATTTTAAAATATTTAATATTTAAATTATTATTTGCTGTTTGGAGATTTTAAATATATATATAGACCCAAACTGCCGTTCGATGCCGATCCTTACACTTATGGCAGCAGAGCACTTTCAAGTCAAGGAAATTTGTAGGAATCTGGAAAAACCGTTTGGGACATTATTGATGAACATGCTCTTTACTATAGAGACAAAAATTGGAAGCAGAAATGGGATGGGATTCATTATAAATAAAAAATGGAAGAATGAAATTATAAAGATTGATAGTATATCAGATAGAGTGGCAAGATTAGTTATTCAAATTAATAAATGGTAGCAGATGCATATATTTTGGGTTTATGCCCCCATAAGATCTTATTATTATGAATAAGTAATGGGTTTTAAAATGAATGTACAAAATGCTTTTGATCAGATCAAAAAAGACTTTAAATTTGTCATGGGAGACTTTAATGCTAGAAATGGAAACAATTAAAAGATGAAAGTGCTATAAATAAATTTAGATATGGTGATGGAAATGAAATAGGACACAAACTTGTGAAGTTTTCAGGAACAAGAAAGTGAAATATAAATTCTTTCTTTGAGAAAAAAGCTAAATATAAATGGTCATGGGAGTATCCCAATGAAGGTATAGTTGCATTGGACTATACTTTGACTATGTATTTTAAAACTGTAATACTCTTCCTAGATTCAACACAGAAAGTGATGTCAATTATGAGATGTAAGATACGTACATGTTAATGTAAAACTAATAAAAACTATTAAATATGACAGTATTAATAGTAAATATTCCTAGCCTTTAGAAACATTTCAACAAAATTAAATTAGAATTTGCAAATCACCTTAAAATATTAACTAATTTTGAAAATGCTTCAAACTTGACTGAAATCGATAAGAACATAACTGATATTCTATTAAGAACTGGAGAAGAAAATAACTGATACAACAAAGCAGCAATTTATCACTTTTTAATGAGACAAGACAATGTATGAAGAAAAGAAAAAATACTTTAAAATGATTTATTAAGAAGAATGGAATATCATATTTTGTAAAATTGTAAGAAAAAAAATTAATGATATAAAAAAATATAATTGTAAATTGGCAAGGAAAGCTATAAAAGAAAAGAAAAGTCGCACAAGTGAAAACATCTTGGTATTGGAAAGTAAAGTTATATCTGGAAAAATAAAAAAAAGATGAAATTACTACTAAAAAGTGAGATAATAACATGAAATGTGAGGAAGAGTTCTATAAAAAATAATATAGTCATAAAGACATTCCTATAGTTATTAGATCTTCTAAATTGCTAGCATTTTAAATGAAGAAGTGAGACATATAATTAAATCTATGAAGAAGAGAAAAGATTCAGAAAATGAATAAATTTATAATTGATCTTTTAAAAAAAGCAGATGAAGAAATAGAAAAATTGTTAACAAAGTTAATATACTAAATATTTATAAGTTAAAATTTCAGAAAAGTGGTTAATAAAATATTAGAAATTATAATTCAATCATACTTTTACCAATTCTATACAAAATCTTTACCAAGATAATTACAACTCAACTACAGTACATTTGAATTTCAACTAGTCAAAAGACCAACATGATTTTAAGACAGAGGATCACATCCAAATATTGAGAGAAATTATAGACAGGATTAAAGAATGAGTTGCAATTATGCTTTGGATTTGAAGGTTATCAAAAGGTGATTGACTCTATAAGCAATTCTACAGTGATTAAAACATTGGATCAGCAAGATATATACCTGAGATATTCTCATACTCTGAAAAATATTTATCAGAATAGAATAATTGCATTGCATGGGGAACTAATAAAATTAACATTGACAAGGGTGTATAGCTGGGTGATTCCATATTTTCAAAACTTTTTGGAACAGTTTTATTAAAAAATATTTTGTGGATTAAAATGGGAGGTTTAGGAAATAGAAGTAAATGCAGATTATTTAAGTAATTTAGATTTAGCAGATAATGATGAATGCTTCAGAGTTTCAGGAAATGTTGCAACAGTTATCAGATGAAAGTAAGATTAAAGAAAAATATTAAAAAAGGCTTAATTAATGTTCAATGAATTTTCTAAGAAAAAGATAAGATTAATAATCATGAATTAAAAGTACCTAGATTAGATTATTAACACAGAAGAAAGTAGAATGAATAAAATTAACCATAAATTAAACTTGAATGGATGCTTTTAGTAAAAATAATATTAAAAAGAAATATGCCTATTTATTTGAAAAAGGAAGATTTTTAATAGGTATATTTTACTAATTCTTATTTTAAAATCTGAGACATGGACTCTTAACAAATGAGCAATTCAAAGACTTCAGATCACTAAATGAAGTGTGGAGAAATGTATATTAGTAGTAATAGAATAGATTGAATATGAAATATACATGTAAGACAGCAAATATATAGCATTGACATTATCGAAAGAACTAAAAAAAGTAAAATGGAATAATACACTGGATATATAGCTAAAACATGTAAGATAGATGGATGAAATAAGAAATTTGTTAATGTGTTGCAAAGAAAAGAAACCTGAGATCAGAAAAACGGACTAAACTTCCTGCAGTGGATTGATAATGACTGAAAATTATGATGAAAATGAAACAATTGATAAGATTACTTTTTTCTTAAAAGAACTGAAAAATTTAAAGAAATAAACAAAGTAATAATTGGCAATTTGGGTACAAAATGATTGTTTTGATATTCAATGTTTAAAATATTATGGCATTACTTTTTTTCTTGTATATGATTACAAGAAAATTATATATAGAGAAGCCATCTTTGCCACAATCTATTCAGATGTCAAAAATCTGAACATCGCAAGAATTTTCTGCCATTATCACAATTTCAAAAAATTATAAAATAGGTATAGGTGGTTTGATTGGAAATAAAAATATATATCCTTAATTTAAGATAATAGCTAAATTTTATTCAGGTGGCCCCTGTTTGCAAAGCTTTCTTCTGATATGTTTTTTTTTATTGGATGGCAGGGTCCAGACATTATTGCTACCTTAACTTTTTAATGTTCTACTATCAAGTAAAGATTTAATACTAATATTGATAATCCATATTCATATTTATCTGAAATAAATTTTGTTTATTTTACTAAAAATTATTAATAGTCAAAATAAGAGTCATAGATCACATGACCCTATTTCTTAAGCTTGTGAGTTATAAACAATGAGGATTGCCATTTCCTCAACAAGCTTTGTGGTAAATGCTTAGCCAGAGCCAGCACTTAAATTATCTGTCAGGAACCCCCCCCCAATCCCTGACTATGGTTTCGTGCTTTGGTACTCCTCAGTGAGGTGTCAGGGTAGGTTCAGACACTAGATCTAAAATATCTGTTATAAAACTTCTAGTTTTATTATCATCACATTTTCCTGTAGACATCCTAATGTTCAGTTCTCTTATGAAGTTGTTTGTTTTAGATGACAGCTTGGATTTAGATACTGATTCTAAAAAAATTGGATCTCACATTACTGTGTTTTGATTGATTACAACTAAATGAAATAAGTTTAAATGAACTAATGTCATATGATTATTTATTTCTGCTTTCACTCTAATTTAAAAACATCCATTATAAGCTTGAGTAATTAATGAATATTACAAGGTTAATAATCATAATCCAGTGCTGTTCTATCTACATCCTCAAACTAGTTTATAGATAACACCAGAGGGCATTAGATTGCACTACTCAATTATTAAAGCTTTAATAATAGATGGCTCTTAAGAAAAATGAAAAAATCTGATTCTAAGAGCATTTGAAATACATTTGGCAGCCTTATAAATTCTAGATTTAAACATAACAAAAATATAAAAATTGTATTAGAATATCAATACATAGTTGAACCAATGTCACCAAAAATATGAGTACAAACATATATTCTACAAGTTGTAAAACATTTTTTAAAAATTAACAAAGTAATAATAAATAGATTGTTACTGCATTTAACAATGGTACTAAGAAAAATGTTAAATTTTTGTTGTAAACTATTAGATAAAAATCAATATGTAATGAAGTTTAAATTATGAACTATATCATATATTTTATTTCTAGTAAATTTTAAAAAATGACTATTCTATTGTAATAGTTGTACTATAGTTTATGTTTTTATACAATATATTGAAAAAGTTGAATCAAGAGTTGTAATAAAATATTTGATTTTAACATGTTTTACTTGTTAGTGCAGATTTAAACACACATTAAGATCAACTATAAGGAATTAAATAAAAGATTGGCAAAAGTAATAGGATTTTAGATACACCACTGCAAAAACAAAGGCTTTTTTAAAAACCCTCCACCGAAATATAGTAAAAGAAACAGGTCAAAATAGATACTTGCCAAGGAAGATGATGAATTGAATCTGGGGTTGTCCTGGAATAACTCTATGTGAGATTATCAGATAAACATTTGTCTTGAATAAAAGTTTAATTCTTATGGGTGGCTTATTCCTTGGGCTAATCAAGCATTTTGTTACATGCTTTGCTCATTTGAGTTGCATGTCTTAAAGTCTCCTATTACAGTGTTACAAGTCAATATCCTTGAGTTTAAAATAACTAGTTAATTGCCTGCAATCTTTTTTGTCTTAATAGTGGAATATATCAAATTCTTTGGGTTTTGGTATACAAAACTGTAGCATATTTATCATCTGTTTAATTACTTGTATAAACTGTAAATAGTTATTGTGTTAATAAAGGTGTGTATATATATATATATATATATATATATATATATATATATATTGTAACATAATAAATGAAGATCAAAAGATATTATTATATCTGAGTTGTCCATAGAATGATCATAAGTAAAGGAGTTCAAATATCAAAAATTATAAGCAAATTATTAATAACCAGTATTATAGCAATGTATTATGGAAATCACGTGAAGTGAGTACACTAGTAATTCAATAAAATATAACTCAGGTATACAGGCAGTAGATTTTATCCACTTTCATTCCTTGGTTTGATGTTAAGTGCATGTTTAAACAAATACTAAGTGAATATGGTCTAGCAGGGCGCCACTAGATTATCTGAATCTAGACACGGTTATATCTAATAACCTTTCACATGTACTGGGTTTGAATCCCTTTTTGGTACTTTATTTCTAATAAAAATGAGAGATTTTGCTTTTTGAGCCATATCACTATAAGCACTAATAGTTAGGTAAAAGTAAAACATCTTTAAACCACAGTGGAGTTCATTGAACATAAATCATTTCTCAGATCTTAACAAAACAAATGTGTTTCAATATTTTTATAAGTTCACTAGCTCAGATTATATATAACTAATTTAGGATGGCAATTCACTCATCCTTGCATGAAATAGATGATGGGATGTGGTTATAATAATACTAAGAGATCACTAAATATTATAAAATCAATATTTATTTATGGCCTTTAAACAGTTAAACAGCTCATTAATTAAAATGTTGATGACGATGATGATGATGATAATAATAACAATAATGACAAGGGTTTCAACTACAGCTCTAGGACTAAGCCTAAACATAAAACTAATTTTTATAAAGAAATTCATAATTATTGCTTAATTTTAGCATATTTACTTATATCTTAAATAACTAATATTCAACCATTAATGATGATGAATAATCACACTTAACCAAGACTACACTTAATGAAATATATACACCTCGTTTAATAAAACAAACTAATATTTATTACTACATTTCTAACATATACATAAAAATTTCTAGATAAATATGAAAATTGACATGAATAATAATAATAATAATTGATTATATAACAATCCTCAGATTAATTTTAAGTTCTTCCCCCTTTCCCTTCAAATGTATTTTGTATTAAGTTGGACGTCACATTAACCATGATTTTCACTCCATGAGAAAAATATTTCAAGAAAAAAAATATTATCTGCTCATTAGCACACATACTTTAAAAATCCAACATGTAAATAGAATGTAAAAAAAAATGTTAGTAGAATTGAAAGAGCAAGTTTTAGAAACAAGTTTTAAATTATTTTCTCCCCCTCCCTTCCAAGCGCTGAAATCTATACTGAACTTGAAACAAAATAATCTAATATTCTAATACTACTCATTATTTCACATTCACTCCCAATTATACACATATAAAAATATTATTATGTATGTGCGTGTTTTATCCCATAATAACAAAATATTATTAAAAACCAAAATAATAATAATATATCAGTTAAAACTAAAATCATAACACCATAAAAAAAAAATTGTTTTACACATTAATATTGTAAAATTAATAAACAAATAATTTTCATACATTCAAGATCAGTTATGAAGCTCAAAGTTATTATTAGTAAGACATTCTTGTTTTAATCGATCTGAATAGTCTTTAAAAGTTCTTTAAATAAAATATACCACTTTATTGCTAAAATGTTTATTAAGACTGATATCATAAAGAAAATAGATATAAAAAGTCATATTACCGATCTTTTGTTTGTGGCGAATTTCCAAGGGTTCAAACTTGTCTTGTATAATGTCTATATTTCTGCAGCTATTATTTCCATTTTCTGTGGGAACAATCTCTTTCTTGAGGTGTATAACTATTTGATGATGATGACTCTATTGAGGTTATTTGCTTTAGTGGATAATTTGGAAATCATTATATTAAATTTTTCTTCTCTTCCTGTCAAGCATGTGGATGAAATACAGCAGTTGTTTTCACATTTATAAATTTTCTTGAGTTTAAAATCAGTTGTTGGAACAATTAATTGGACTTGATGATTAATATTTATCAGTAGATTAATTCATCTTCTTTGAATGCAGGTGAATGCTTTCTTCCTTCTATTAAAAACATCTTATTTATCTGGTCAGTTGAAAGGTGTAGAATATTATTTTAGACACATCTTTTCTTTCCTATGTGATGTGCAGCTTCCTCCAGATGGTCCGGCAAATGGGATATACATATAATTTTTCTAGCCCGCCATTTCTTATATTTTCAACATTCAAATTTGATAGTTTAATAATCTGAATCAATCACAATAATAATAATAATTCAAGACAGCTTTTTATATCCAATTTTTAGCTAACTTAACCAATCAGAGATAGCATCACTTGCTGTTTTTGGACAAATTTGTTTTAATTAGATCTCTAATTTATTTTCAACTAAAATATTTTTTAACTGAAAAGTTTAATCCTTTTTTCCAGACACTTTTGTTTTAAAAAAAAATAGACTCAATTCTTATTTCCTTTCTTTTGTTTTTTCTTTTTCTTTTTAACATCCAGGTAACACTTCAAATCTTTGAGCTTCCTTCTTTAGATCTTGAGATAAGACAATTTAATTTTTAGAGTTCTCACCCATTATAAGCTCCCAAAGTGAAACAATCATTTACAAAAAAAAATTGCTACAAAGATCGATATCTGATTAAACAGATTTCCTCTTTTAACAAAAAAATTGTACAAAAAAAAATAATTTGACAGATTTAATACTTCCTTTTCTTTCAATATTTAGGAAATGTAAATTTTTGTATGTAATGTACACACATCCTTCATTCTTTCAAATCATTCATAAACTAACCTTAAATAATATGATTGCTAGCTTAGTAATTATAACCCAATTATTTAATTAAATCTGTAACTTTTAAATCCCAATTATAATTAAAGAAAAGCAAAATAAAAGTATAGAATAAAATATTAGAATTGATCAAGCATAGGTTAGTTCCAAAGAAAGTTAAAATGTTTAATACCTGAAACACAAAACAATCAAATAATTCACACATACATTGCCTATATGTATGCATTATAGCTTTGCTTTTTAAAGAAAAATTAAATATTAAATAGTTTAAATGTGTGTATTACCTTTCTATCAACACACAAACAAATAAAGCATATAATTGTTGTCCCACTCTCTTTCTGTTTAAAGCTTTTGAAATTTTGATCTGGAAGGGTTTGAACTTGGATGCCCTACAGCTTCTTTTATGGTTATATAAAATTGTGATGATGATTTTTGTTTTACACTTTCTTACATGCACATTACTATAAATTTAGCTAGTGACCAAATTGTAATGGCACAATATATATATATATAAAATAGACAGAGTTTGTAGTTTTCTTTCTTGTGTTCTAACTCTAACAAAAATAACAAAATTTCTCACTTTATTGGATGATAATATAAATAAATAAATGATCATACAAAAAAAATGATTTTTTTGTGAAAATACATATTTGGAAGCAAAGCTGCAATTTCATAATATGAATAAGAGTTACAAGATTATGTAAGAACTTTTTGGTGAAATAGTCATGTTCTCCCACATTCTTGATCTTAGATTCAAATGTAGGCTGAGAAGACCTTGAATGTTTTTCAGACAAAAGATTTTTTTAAAAAAGCTGACCTATTTCACATCTATCTAACTATCACAAGGTAGAAGATAAAAATTCCAGGTTAATCTGCACTGCCAGACAGATGTTTACGAGTGTGAATGCAAATATGACTATAATATAGTCTGCCTTCAACATTTATTAGAGAAATTACATAACTATGGTTACTGAATCCATAGCTTTTGTTTTTTACTTTTAATAGAAAAAATGGGTGGCTAAGCCATCCATAGATTATTGAAAAATAAAAAAATAGGAACATAGTAATATGAAAATTATTGGCCAATAAAATAATAGAAACAAGGCAAATATGGACAATTGGTTCTATAGAGTAACTTAAAAACTACAATTACTCAACAATACAAATCTCTATAAAAACTACATTGTCAAGACATATATAATAAAGATCTATGTTTTTTTCAATCTTGCCCAGGTTGCTTTCAACTTTGGAGAACAAGTATTCCAGGAGTGCTTCCAAAACTCTTCTTCAATGACTTTTGATTTCAATTGGTTTGTGGGGTACAGAAATTATCCAATAGATTCTATCATCAGACAAAATGTTTAATAATACAATGATAAGATCAAGCACATACTATACAGGTATATATACTAATTGCATTATACACTTATTTATATCCAAGTCATTCTAATATTTTATTTATCTAAAATCAGCACTAATTTGCCAATTAATAACAAATAAATATTTATATAATTTAATTCATAAAATGGACATAATTGTTTCTGATCATTTGGTTTCACTTGGATAAAAATATATGGGGGATAGAATGTTTGATTTCAAATGGTTTTCTTATGTGTCTTTGAATTTTAACATATATCTGCAATGTATTGACTGGTTGTGTGTGTTCATAACTGATCAATACAAAAGATTTTGTAGTCACTCTAGAAATAAAAAAGTGCAGAATATATAAATCATGCAAAGTAGATGTTAATCTGGATATCCTAATTTGCATAAAGACAATAATTAAATATTTATGCAAATTAGCAGAGTTATTAAAAATGATACAGAATTTTAACGATATAAAGAAGAAAAAATAAAGAAAGATGCAGTCAACACCAGTTAGACCAAGACAAAGATAGTTGAGAGAGAGAGCAGTAAGATGATTGCTAGACCTGATGTCAGTCAACAGTAAATGCTGATGAAAATGCTGGTGGAAAACTAATGTAGAAAATTAAGATTAAAATGTTCAATAAAGAGTAGTAATAGAGTCATATTCTATAAAGTACTGCTTGAGTGAAATTAAGAAAGCTAATGTAAACAATTAATAGATTAAAATGTTCAATAGAGAGTAGTAATAGAGTTATATTCTATAAAGCACTGTTTCATGTGATATATATATATATATATATATATATATATCATATAATATATATATATATATATATATATTATGGAGTTCAACCAGCAAGTTGCCAGTTGAACATACTAACCTATTTCTAATTCATAATTATAGTTTGAGTAATAAACTCATTATTAAGTTATTAAAACCTCTTTGTGCTATTTTTTTAAATAATTAATGAGAATAGGACTGCTTAGATTAAAGTCTGGCCCATACATATCAATTACCACAGTCAACAGTTCTAAACTTGTGAGTATCTATACAGTCAACCAGAAGCTGTGCATGCAGTGTTAACATGAATGTATATACATAGCAATGTGGAGCAGTGCATAATGCCTTTTGATGTAAGCAATCCTGGGTAGTGGCTGATATAAGTGAATCATATTGAAAAATACATGATAATAAAAAATATTAGTGATGTTAAGCTGAACGTTGCTACCCTACTACAGGATGTCCTGTAATTAGCAAATTGTTTGTGTGATCTGAAATTTCCAGAAGAAATCCTGTACAAAAAGTTTCTGGAAAAATATTAAATATGTATTTCAAATCTACAAAGTCAAAATACATTGTGAATCTTCACTTTTGTAGCAAAATACAGACACCATATGAAAAACATATGAGAGTATGATTTGACTCTGGAGAGATTTAGTGGAGGGAATATGAATTTAGAAATCATCTAGAAAAGATGCTACTGGATTTAGTTGTAGTGAGCATAAGAGCCATGAATCTTAGACAAACACTACTAAGCAAGTCTATGTTAAGTTATAATGTCACCACTTAACAAGGTATCAAATACAAATGCATGGGTAAATGCAGTGAAGGCACAAATGACCCAGAAGCCCATCAACTATTATTGCTATGGAAAGATGAGCCATGTTTTAAAAATGTGTAAATTTAAAACATACAAATGTTTTAACTATGATTTGTTAATGTCATTTGTCAAAAGTTTGCAATAACAAACAACAATTATCATAAGCAGATTTATTGACAAATAGTAAAATGAAGAAAGGAGTAGGGAAGAATGCCATGAATGAGAAATTAATGAAGCAAAGCAAGAATATGCCAAATCTATTAGAGGTTAAAATTTGTAACCAAATCATAAAAATGGAAGTAGATAGTGGAGTTGGCTCATCCCTCACATCATTTAAAGATTGGACAACTATGAGTAAAAGAGCAAATAATAAGCTTCAAAAAAATTAATTTAGTGTTGATAGATGTAAACAGAAATGAAATAGATATCAAAGGAATGGTATTAATGATTGTAAAAGTAAATAGTCAGAATAAAAATTTATCACTATACATGATAATGAACAATATTAGTCCAATATTGGATATAACTGATTTAAGCCTTTGTGAATTAGAATAAATATAATAAAAAGAGTGAAATTAGAATTGAAATAAAAAGTAAATTCCCTAGGCTCTTTAAATCCATCTCAGGAGAATTAAAAATACAGTCAGTTGATAAAGAGCTATTAGAACATTATGCAACAAATCAATTTCAGACTGAGGAAATCCCTCTTAAACCCAAAGTGGAGGAATCTCTAAAGAATTTATTAAGCAGAGGCATTTTTAAACTGACAGAGGAATCTGCCTGGGTAATACCCATAGTTACAGTCTTAAAACTGGATGAGGATGTTAGAATATGAAGCTTCATACTTCACAAAATTAGATTTGCAGTCAGCATTTTACCACATCCCTATCACAGACAGAATGGCTGACTTACTATAAATACATATATGAGACTATCTAAATTTAATAGATTACCATGTGGAATAACTGTAGTACCTAACATTTTCCAAGCAAAAGTGACAAACCTAATAATAGTAGAAAGGCAATACTACCTAGATGATATCCTAATAGTTTCTGAAAGTGAAATGCAATTAAACAAATGAATGTATACGGTCTGCAGTAAACTAAATAAGTTTGGTGGTAGATTAAAGGCATCAAACTGTACTTGTTGAGCAAAACAAATAAAATTCTTTGTGCTATTTTCTAAAAATAATTAATGAGTATATGGCTGCTTAGATTAAAATCTGGACTCGGATATGAATATGTACTCCTTTTTAAAAAATATAATATGTATGAAATAAATAGTCTGAAGATGTTATAACAATGCATTTAAGAGCATCGCTATTATCTAGGTTTGCAACTGGAATGAGTAAACTGGAAAACTGTTTAAATTATCTTGGGGTTTTTCTTTCAGATAGATCCTTCACCACCAGTTCAGCTATTCATCTAATATTAATTAGTAAAGACGTACCTCGCTATTCTTAACTAAAAGATAAAACCAAAGATGGGAAACTGCTCAAATTCTCATCATCCAACAATAGCTCTCCTAGTAAATATTACTCTATATTGTTTACGAGAGATGCTTGCTCTAGAGTGAGCTATCTAAAAGGTGTGTTAATAGTTATTTCAATATATATATTTTTTTTAAAAAACCCCAGAAATTACGTTTCTGATTGTGTTCTCATTCATAATTATAATTTGTCACTGCAATCCACATACAATTCGCACTCTAGGTATTGTAGTATGCTGAAACACGCCATTATAAACTTAGAATCTTATGCCTCCAGTATATAGAAATATAAAAGTATTTCGCGAGATTCTTTTTTTTTTTAAAAAAAAAACAACGTATTACTTATGTATGAAAAATGCAAGTTAAAGCTAAAACTACAGATGTAAAAAAAAAGTTCTCTCAGCCTCGTGTTTGCAATTTAAAATCAGTTTTATTGCTAAAGATAAAAATAAAAAAAAGAGTATATATTTTAGAGGATCTAAAAATAACATGGATTGACAAGTTGCCAGAAGATATGAAAGAGATAAGATTAGAAAGCTGAATACATGAACCTCGAAGAATAAAAAAAATTAGTTCAGAAATAAAAAACGGAAAACAATAGAATTTTTTTATTTTATCAAAATGTAACTAAAAATATTTTCAATCTTAATCATGATAACAAATCATAGTTAAATTTAGTTTTTATAGAATCTCAACGGTTAATACACTGTACAGGCTTAAACCTACATTTATGTAATATATGCGGGATTCGAACTCAGACTTACACACGACCCACTACTCTCAGTGCCATCTCATATTGCTGACCCACCTGATCACACACAAGTTGAAAAGATAAATAATGACCAATATGCGTATTTCATGCTAAACCAGCAATCATCAGTTGGTTAAAAAAAAAAATAGAAAGCGAAAGATCTATTAACAATATTTTCCACATTCCTATCAAAATGTTATTTTTTAAATACTGCAAAAACTTTTATCATAAAATATTATTTTTGTTTTTAAATACAAAATAAGAATTTTAATATGTGCATTTAAATTAATAAGGTCTGGTTGTTAAATACTAGCATTTTAAGTTAATTAGAGTGCTTAAATTGATAGATATATTTTGAGAATATACATTTACATTGTTATCTGAATGCTTCAATAATAATAACATGAAAAAGAAACCCACGTAACAACAGTTATATATTAACACAAGTTAAACGAATAGGAACATTCAAATCTATATAAACGTAAATGAGATTATTTACTAAAATTACATTATTAGCCCGGCCTATTTAATTAGTTGAGATCATTAAAAGCTAGGAAAGAAAAATTTGATAACTCCTCCACAATACCACTGAGTGAAAATTCCAAAAATAGCCGAGATAATATTTTAAATCATTTCTGACTTTAGTTAAAGTCGGTATGACCTAAAGACTTCCCATGATAATTTTAAACTTTCGGAAAATACTGTAAGTCAGAATGATTAGAACATTTCTTCTGTTGGTTTTTAATTACTCTGGGATTTTATATTTCAAACTTGCAAAAGTCACATAAATGCCAACCCATTGATAGATTTTTCATAATCTTACTCATGAGTAACTTCTCTATCACTATAAGTTGTCATTAAATATTACCTTATGACCAGATATTTGCTTAACAAATTTTAGATTATCTAAACCAAGCATATGTTATCTGAGGTATGTACACGAAATGAGTCAATTATAACAATAAGTCATGCTAATTTAATATAGTTTAATTATGTACATACTAATTTGACAATTGGTAATAAGGGAATAAATACTGTAACGGTAGAATGGTTATGGCATTCAATAAGAACTCGTTAATGATGTTGACTGGCTATATGTATAGTTGATATGTTATGATATACTGTATAGGCATTGTCAAACTAAATTCCTTGTGTAAATTGTTTATTACTTATATACATTTAAAATAGATATATATTTGATAATAATACAAATGTTTATAAGATTAGCATTTATAGAAATATTTATGTGTGTATACATATATTATAAAGGGAAACATGAAGTTACCAGGTCACAACAAAATTCGAATTTTGTTTCAAATTTTTTTCACCAGAGTGTTTCTTGTCGAATTATTGTCCATTGTAGTTTTAGCTCATACAAAAGATAAATTCACAAAGCAAATTCCTATAGATAGGATTGGAATAAAGTATTGCTGGTAGTGTGGAAAATATGTGGATGAGAGCTAAACGCAAGCTCAAACATCAGTGTGGCACCAGCAGTACTTTATTCGAATCCTACCTACAGGAATTTGCTTTTATGACTCTACCTGACTGACGCCATCCTTGTAAATTTTACCGCTATTATAAGCGAAAACTACAATGGACAGTAATTATGAATGGATTTATTAATTATGAATGAACTTATTAAACTACAATGGACAGTAATTACGAACGAACTTATTACGGAATATGCGTAAAAAGTTGATTGCGTAATATCCGGGCCATTTATTTTATTATTTTAATAAATTATTTTTTATCAGATATTTTTTATAATATAATTATTTATTATAATATAATTTTATGCTGCTGTGTATTTGATATTTCACAACAAATTTTTAAATAATACGAGGAGAAACACTCTGGTGAGAAAAATTTGAACTGCAAAATTTTGTCGTGACCTGATAAGTTCATGTTTACTTTATAAAGTATACAATGATTATGTAGGATCATGGGCTAAAAACCAGAAAATGGTAGTTTAGATTAAATTGCCCAATAATCAAATGGTATACTTCTCAGGAGCTTCTAAAAAGTTTGAACGTTAGAAGTTATAATTGTGATTCATAGACCTTGATCTCCAGAATCCATTATTCTATCAATGTATGAAATGTAGGGCAATTTAAAAGTATTATTACATAACTGTGATGAATATATAGAAATCATTCCAAAGAAAAATGGTGTACTAAGTTAAAACCTTATTAGAGCTTTATTGGCCTTAGGTTTTCTATAATAAAAAAATGCTTTGAAGTTTTTATTACATTAACGAAAGTACTATGTACTTCTTTCTTTATTTATATATAATCTTTAGACCTTCAATTCTTTGATGAATGGGGTAATATTTTGCCTTACTTTGGTTCCAAAATATTTCAGAATACAGCACAAATGGTGACACTCTAATATGTAATTTAATGACAACCATATATATCACATGGCTCCTTTTATCTTACATTCCTTTATTGGACAATAAAGAGCTCTAACATCAATCGTAGCCATTTGTAATTTTATCTACTTCTTTAAAAAATCAAGCACTGATGAATCAAACATAAAATAATTCCATTCAATAATCGAGACAGATTTTTATTCTCACTCCCCACCCACCCCCTTATCTCAATTAAATATCAATCCTGAAACTCTCAGATTAGAGTCATTTATTTTTACCACTGAAAACTTTCACATGCATGCACTAAATTAGTAAATTGTATTATGCTATCCAGCTAATGTCTAGAAAAGTTTAATAGCCTAAAAATTTATTGTAGTTACATATTAGACCTGCAATGTAGGGGCGATGGTATGCCTTTTCACATAATCTCGTGACCATGTCAAATTTAAGCATAATAAACCCTGCGACGTTATCTGATATTGTATGAAAACATAGTCTTTTTTTTTTTGATATTTCAACATTTGTGGATATTGTACAGATTTCTATCTGACAAGAACTCCATTTCAATTGCATTTTTGCTTTATCCAAGTATTTTTATGTTATTTCTACTTCTGAATTACTCCAATTAATTTGATTTTAAGTGTGTAAGTATATGTAGTATTCATTTTTTCCTTT
Organism: Epiperipatus broadwayi; assembly: GCA_028023455.1. Classification (NCBI taxonomy): domain Eukaryota; kingdom Metazoa; phylum Onychophora; class Udeonychophora; order Euonychophora; family Peripatidae; genus Epiperipatus; species Epiperipatus broadwayi. The sequence goes on from JAQFVV010000272.1 coordinate 541,470, forward strand.
TGAAGTCTCTATTTTGTGTCAAAAAAAGGAAATAAATTGCTTGCTTCAACATGACACTTCCTGTTATATCATCATCATTATCAACCATTATCAATCCACTGCAGGATGAAGGTCTCTCCAAGTTCAATCCATCTCCGATCTTTAGCTTCTCTTCTCCAAATCACCCCTGCACACTTTCTTATTTCATCCATCCATTTCACATGTGGTCTCTTTCTGGGTCTTTTACAATCTTCCTTTTATATATTAGATGGTAAGTAGTGTATAAGTGTATATTTTTTGTTTTTTGTGGTAAATAATATTTTAGGCTATTTTGTAATTTAGTGATTGTTTTGTCTGTATTTAAAGTAACATTTGGGAATTGCATAATGGCATCTCATATTTACATATTATTGGGCTGAAAAATTTAATCCATTTAAAATAGAGTGTTGTTTATAAATTTAGTGTTTAATATTGATTTCTTGGTCAAATTCATATCTTTAGTATTGCTATAAATTTATATTCTGCTACCATATTTTATATTTTTTCTATCACATATATTTTTTTATGTATGGAAAATTAATATATATTTTTTTAACTTTTGTTAAAAATGTACTTTTTAAGATCATTTTTTTGTGTGTGTGAAAGTCGTATATATTTCTGTATGGCAAATCAATATTTTTTCAATGTTCTTTTTAATATAAATTTCTTACTCAAATCCATATCTTTTTATTATTGTTAAAAATTTTAATTCTGCTCCATTTATTATTGTTATATATTTTAAACTTTTTCATGTGAAAATTGTAGATATTTTTTATGTGTATTTACTATATACTTTTTCATGCGAAAGTTGTATATAATTCTGTCCATATTTTATATTTTTTGTGTGAAAGTCATTTTTTATTAGTCTTGCAAAACAGAGCATGTATTAGACATGATACGAATGTGAAAAGGTGCAGCAGGTCTAATACGTGTTCCGTGTTGCAGGACTATTATGCAAGTACCAAATTTACTATATACCATCTTTCAGAGAAAAGACTCAAAGTCATTTCATAACTGCAGTTACGTTTTAACAGAGATCACAAAAATATAAATCTAAAACTACAGTAATTTCAAAACTATTTATTTGAATAACTAAAATGGCTTAGTTTCAAATACCTTTCAATTGCAAAAATTATTATTTTTTAAACAAAACTATATTTAAAAAACAATTAGCTATATAAATAATAATTATCTCATAAATTTTACAAATAGGCAAAGCATAAAAAAATAAAGAATAAAGAATACATATAAACAAGAATATGAAGGAAATATAATAATAAAATACAATAGCAAAACATTAAAAAAAAATTAAAAAAAGTGAATAGTAAGATTAGTTATAGATATCATAAAAAATAATACACAATAAAAAAACCATGCATTAAACTTCAAATCTTAAATATATAAATTATAATAATTAATAACAACTATGACAAAATAATTGAAGGATAAGAAATCAAGAACAATGAACACAAAATAAGTAACTATAACTAACATATTGCAAAACAAAACATTTTCTGAAAATAAATTACCTTTATAACATTGATTTAAAAAAACCTACTACTTTTTTTGCAAAAGGCAAAAAAAAAAAAAAGAACATAATTTAATTAAAGTAATATTCAAAATAAGAGTCATAGATCACATGGCCCTATCTCTTAAGCTTGTAAGTTATAAACAATGAGGATTGCCAATTCCTCTACAAGCTTTATGATAAATGCTTAACCAAAGCCAGCACTTAAAATATCTGTCAGGAACCCCTCCCCAAACCCCTGACCATGGTTTCATGCTTTGGCACTCCTCAGAGAGGTGTCAGGGTAGGTTCAGACACTAGATTTAAAAGTACCAACCCAAAGCCAAGCACTTATTTAAAAGTTATCTATTGAGTGGAAAATCTGAAATTTTCAGACATCTACATGTCTTCAAACCCAGCTATCCAACTTAAATAGCTATATGGGGCTCTGGCTAAACATTTATCACAAAGCTTGTAGAGGAATTGGCAATCCTCATTGTTTATAACTTACAAGCTTAAGAGATAGAGTCATGTGATCTATGACTCTTATTTTGACTATTTATAGTCTCTACCATAAGTCTTATGCAATTTTATATATATGGTATGGCTGAACATCTATCAGCCCCATATAGCTATTTGAGTTGGATAGCTGGGTTTGAAGACATGTAGATGTCTGATAATTTCAGATTTTCCACTCAATAGATAACTTTTAGTTAAATGCTGGCTTTGGGTTGGTATTTTTAGATCTAGTGTCTGAACCTACCCTGACACCTCTCTGAGGAGTGCCAAAGCACAAAAACATGGTCAGGGATTTGGGGAGGGGTTCCTGACAGAGATATTTTAAGTGCTGGCTCTGGCTAAGCATTTATCATAAAGCTTGTAGAGGAATTGGCAATCCTCATTCTTTAAAATAATATTAAAATGTCAAGGATATTGTGAGATAAGACTAGAAAGGCAAACAAAAAATGCGATTATTAATTAAAAATAAAAGCTGTCCTATTTATTTATTATAATAGATAGAGAACAAGAATTAATAATTTCTAATCCATTCTCAACTGAGAAAAATAAAAAATATCAGTTTAGTCAAATGAATGAAAATATTATGCTTGAATATATGAATTTCTGAGCAATTGAAGATACAAACTATCTTTTTTTATAATAATTTTATTAATTTCAGAAGATTGGCTAAACATGTTTACTGAAGAAATTTATAAAATTATATTTAAAAATTTGAATTTAATATGTCTTCTGATCCAAAGAATTTTGAGATTTAACTCAGGATTGGATAAGAAAAGAGTTCAAGTTACTCATGGTTCCCACATTAAATGCAGATGATTTTTCCAAATATTTTGATGACTTATATTCATCACAACTTAAAATATCTTCAAAAACTACTTTATAATTCTCCTATTGTTCACTATATATTAGCCATCAAGCAACTTAAAACTCATTCTACTTTAGGGTGTGATGATATTTCTTTATTTACAAGATTCTAGCTAAATTTATTGCTGCATCTCTTATCTTTGTTTTAATTTGTCACTTAACTCAAAGTGTTTTTTTTTAATGTTCTTAAATGTGCTAAAATAATTCCAGTTTTTAAGAATGGCTTCTGAAATTATGTTAATAACTATTGACCAATTTCTGATTTACGTACTACTGCTCAAATTTTTGAAAAGCGTATTTATAATAAAAGTACTTCTGATGTTAGTAAAATCATTTCTTCGCAACATGGTTTATTCCTAATAGATCTGTAGAAACTAATTTGCTCACAATTTATGATCATTTAGCACACGTGATTGAATATCAGCAGAGACTTAATGTTATTTATTTTGATTTATCAAGACCTTTAATAAAGTAGACCATATCATTCTTCTTCACAAATTACATAAAATGAATTTTTCTATTAAACTTATTTATTTGTTTCAGTCCTTTCTTTATAATCATACAGCATGTGTGTCAAATTCAACAATATTTCATCTAATTTTGAATTTAATTTAGGTATTCATCAGAGTAGTATTTTAGCAGCCCTGCTTTTTAACATTTATATTAATGACTTTAAGGATTGCCTGAAATCTTCTTATCTTTTGTGCTATGCTGATAACTATAAAATCTTTCAAAAAATCATTATCAGAGATTGATTGTACTCTACTTCAGAAAGATAGTGCTTGTGTACTCTAAATCATATGTCAATTAATTTTGGGAAATGTTCCCTTGTTTCATATTTTAAGAAAACGGGTTTAAATTTTTTATTTTATTAATTCTCACAAAATTAATTCTGTTGAATCCCAAAAAGATATGAAGGTATTTTCTAGTGATGAATCCCTTTTCTTCATATAGAAATGATTGTTAACAAAGTTTTTAAAATCGTGGATGCCATCTTTAGGCATGATTAACCATTTTAATGATGATATAAAATTCAAATTATTTTTGTCTTTGGTTTTTGCCATCATTGATAATAATCCTAATTTTAAACAAGGATGTAGCTTATTACAATTAGCATTTAATAAATTCTTTAAATATGTTTCTCTGGGAAATAAAATTGGTCTTCATATTTCTTTTAGATGGAAATATGTACTGGAAACTTACCCATACACTCTTACTATAATATTCCATCATGTAATTTTATACCACTAATTCCAGACTTTTTCAAACAGTTAATCACAATTAACGTAGTTAAATTCATTACTATAGGTCTCATCTGTGAAGAACACAAATCAACTTAATGACACATCCACATATAGTATTATTTCAAGCCCATTAAAAGAAAGATCCACGAATGGAAATATCTATATTATTAAAAAGGGAATCAAAATGATAATCATTAGTTATATTTCCTGATCACCTTTTTGGAATCAATCTCTAGAAAGATCAGCAAAACTTGTCATCAATAAAATATTTGTATAAAGAATCATACGGATTCTATGCTCCACTTTATCCTTTCTAAAAAAGAATACTTTAAAAGGGTTCTTATAGAGACATCTATCTACAGTTCCTACAGAATAACCCAGGTTCAAGCTGAAAAAAACTCTTATTAAACTCCCAAGATGAGTGGTATACAGTATTAAAAAAAATAGACAAAATAAAATTAAAATGATTTATATTTATTGTGGAATGAGATGATCTGATAAATGAACACCAACTTAGTGATTAATTTATTATATTAACTAAAATCCATAATCATCATTTAAAATCCAAATGACGTATTAAAGGAATATATGTGAAAAGCCCTCCCCCCTCTTGAATTACACTAGATACACTGATGTGTGCACACATACATTATCAAAAAATTTAACAGATAATTATATGAACATTGACTTTTAAGAGGTTAAATATTACTATGCAAAATAAAATAATTAACATTTCATTTACATACAAATACACATAGGTTTGTGTGATTAATTATCAATTGTATTTACAATATAAAAGAAATTAGGGTCATAAAGTTGGTAACTTTAATATACAATTATTTTATCTCACATATGCACATACATATATATATACATGCATCATGTACTTCATAAGTTGTATTAATACATATAAAAAATAATAATAACAATATCATATATTAGATAGGTTCAAAATATAATAAAAAAAACCTTACTTCCGGGGGAATTATTTTCCCTATCACAATATATTCGATTTAATAAAATGAATAAATATCTGGAGCTAAGTTCTCTTCAATAGTTCTAATAAGAAAATGTTTTATTAGTATAGTTTTTTTCCTTTTTTTTATTTCATTTTTAAAAAAATTAATACATTGTTCCAGGCTTCCAGTGCACTCTTCAGGTGTAAAATTATAAAACAGGAGGCACAAGGATTTAGATTTATTAAGCTTCTTTACAGAATGGTTTTATCCATTAGGCTAGCCTTTGCATACAGAATAACGCTGTGCAGGCTTATATGATGATGAGATGGAAAACTCTGCTATTGAGATCCTTCACTCCATTAGCTTCCTTTAACCATTCTAGAATAGAGTACTTTTGCAAAGCATGTTTATTTTCTGCAAGGGATTGATGATACTCTGTAATGATATGTGGTTGTGCAGTTTGCGCTAGATTTCCAGAGTTTCAGGAAAGAGCTTCAATTAACTTTTTTTCTACCAGTTTTTTTCCCAGCAACACGGCATACCATTTTCGTTCTGCTACAATCCAAGAACAAATATCTGAACTTTAGTTTTAAAATCTAATTTGTAACAATACACATAAAAAAAAAATTGCTGTCAGCATATTTTTTCTTATTGCTATTTTTTTCTAATTAAATCACCAGATAAATCTTTTAATTAATAAAATAATAGGTCTAATTACTGCACGAAAAAGAAAATATATTTTCTTAAATCTCAAGCTTTGATAAGAGAAAAAAACAAAATTCTTTTCAGTTTTACAAAGCAAAAATTATATGACCAGTAATCAAAAAAATTTTTGATAATTTTATTCATTTTAATTAATTGTACCTTTACAAGATAATAAAAAACAACAACTTAATTTTCAATGTTTCACTTTCCAGACAGATAAAACTCAATAAATTATATAGATTTTTTCTTTGTGATACAAATATATATATATGCATAAAACTAAATTCTTCAATTGTATATTTTATTATATTTATGAAAAAAAAAAACATGCTGTTTGTGTATATATATTAAGCCTACAAAGGTATATACTTTCACTCTCTCTGTTTCTCTATTTAAGGATTTTTTTAATTGACTCAATAACTTATTTAAATTTATAAAGCTAGCTGATACTAACTTATGATGGGGGGTTGACCAGGATTATCCCATCACCAGAGATCTTAAATTTATTTGCAAAATCATAAATCAACAAATTATTCTGTCTGTATATATTCAAACATGTCTTTCCAATGTCTTAAATTTTCTCCTTTCTTTAGGCAACCCTCTTTATATAATCAGATTTTTATGAATATTAATCATTTTAATTTAGATTATAAGCAATTTTACAATATTCTTAAAGTTTAATGTCATTTTTGATCATTTTAATAAATTTTTATTTCTATTTTTTGTTGATTACCTCCTTTTATTATTATGTTACAAACATTGTGTATATTTCCTTTACTATTTTAATGTGTAATTGGCTATATGCTGTTGTTTAGCTGCTATATGCTGTTGTTTAGCATTTAAATAATAAAAGTAGCAGCAACAGCAGCAGTAGTATATTTAGAGATAGACCATGTGATTATGGTTTATTATTTGAACCAATATATTTTAAAACCCATTGTAGGTATCAAAAATGAGTACTTATGCCATTAGTCTGGGAACCAAGATTGATAATGGATATGACTGGACAATAAGGATTTTAGCTATGTTTTTTTTTTTTTTAATTATACATTTTCAGGTGCATAGTTATCCTGCAAACCTAACAAATATGTTTTACTTGGGTTTTTTTTCCATATATCATAGCATCGGCCAGGACACGAACCCACAAACGTCTGCAAACAACTACTTGCTTGCAAGGCGACTGCAATGACCTCTCGGCTAACAACGCTTGACATGTTTTACTTGTTAATATTAGAAAACATCAATAAAACAATTATAAATTCCTATTAACTTTAAAAAGGAAATGTATTATAAATTCCATTCACAGAAATGACACAAAACTATGATAATAAATTTTAAATAAAAAATAAATTTAAGACACAGGTATTTTTTAAAAACAAAAAGTGACTAGCATATGTTATTCATATCAGTGGACTGAAATCCCTTATGGCTTGCAAAATAATTTTGATAAATAGGATTGTATATGTTGTTGCGCAGTTAGCCAATGCTTCTTATTCCATCAATTTGGCAAAGCCCCATAGTCTTTTGATGTTTTGTGTATGCACATTGTATCAGTGATTGACTTTAAAATGTTCAAGACCCAAAGTGGCATAAATCATCTGTTTTATATGCTTTCCAGAAATCAGAATATATTGTAGATACTTCTTTAATATAATCCATAAAAATAGTAAATGTTCTCCCTGGGACAGTTATAAAGCACTCACCAATTTCTCTGCACAAGCAACTGAATAACCACTGCTGTGAGTGTATTCTTCCCTGTTGCTTTTTCCACTTGCTTAGAAGACTTTCATTGATTTCTACTATGTTATTAGTACCTCTGATTTTGCATGATGGCTAAACAAAAGGTCGTAGATGTAAACTTTTTAGAGATAAAATTGTTCCAGTTCATAACTTTTGTCAGACAAATGTAAATGTCATTTGCCTTATTGTATGGTCATTAATTCTTCACACAAATTGTAAATAAATCTGAGACTTTAGACCACTCAAAGAAGTATGGAGTGATGCATGTTGGGAGTAACAAGAGATCGAAAATGCAATATATGGGTAAGAGAACAAACAGGTGTTACTGATCTCATTGAAAAAATTAAAAGATTGAAGTGGAGTTGGGCTGGACATTTTTCTAGAAGAGATAATAGATGGACAATTGAAATCTTAAACTGGATTACAAAAGATTGTAAAAGACCCAGAAAGAGACCACATGTGAGATGGATGAAATAAGAAAGTGTGCAGGGGTGATGTGGAGAAGAGAAGCTAAAGATCAGAGAAGGTGGATTGAACTTGGAGAGACCTTCATCCAGCAGTGAATTGATAATGGTTGATGATGATGATGATGATATATAAAAATTAATATATTATTGGTGCAGAGTATACATAATTTCATTCTACTTTAAATGATCAAATTTCAATGTCAAAATTTGTCAGTAATGTTTGTCTTCTATATATAAACTTTAAAATAACAATTTAAAACAAATTTGAAACAGATAACTCTCTCTCTATAAATAAATAAAAATATTTAATGCATCAACCTGGCTTTCATTCTTGATGGAACCTTATCATGATATTTCTTTATAATAAATCATATCAACCATATATTCTATTGCAACTCCAACTAATGAACATTACTTACATTACATTACAATAAATATAATTATTCAAACACACACATGTACATAAAAATGATTAAATTTATTACAATCCCCCTTTTTTATAATATATATTGAGATGGTTGTCTCATGGCATACAACATAGTAGTGTATGTGCATATATATATATATAAAGTTAAAAGAAAAAGTAGAAATAAGCACAGACAAAAAAATTTTGTAGCTGGTTATTATATTATACTGGAATAACAGTTAAGAATTAAATAATTTTGAATTTTTTATTATATTCTTATTACAAATTAAACTTTTAAAAAGGTCTAATTGATATTTTATTAATTCTGATTTTCAAATTAAAACAAATATATTTTTAAATTACAACAGATTATACTGGTAATTATAAAATTCCATTATCTATTTTGATTGGATTTTTTTTTTAATTAAAGCTTGTATAACATATTTTGCTAAATCCTACAAAATTGTTTTTAAAAAGATTAAAGTAAATTGAAATGAGTCATTATCTTTTTTCAATCAAGATAAAGAAAACTTATTTTTAATTAGATTAGTATACTTTTTCTACCCTGACTATAAAAAAGTTGAAAACCAAGGTTAGGGGAGTTTTTAAAGTTTGTAGAGTTATACAGAGCTATTATGATCATATAAATGAAGAATGCAGAAGACAAATCAGCTGCTGCTGCTAATGTCATAATGGTAGAGTTTGAATTCACATAGAAGTGAAGTATCTGATTTTTTGTGTTCCATACCCCATGAAAGGTACTAGATGGCTGGCTTGCCTGAAGTCCATAAAATGATACAGAGAGCTGATTGCATTTCAACACTTACTGAATTATATCTTTCCCAAAGATGACAATAAGACAATTTACTGTTTAGAAGGGACCAACTTATCCAGATGGTTCATCAGCTTGCTGAAAAATTAGTTTATATATATATACTGTTTTATCTATATGCAGAGAAGCACAGATAAAGGTACTGTTATTTTTAATAATTTCTCTAGTGAAAATGTCAGTTATACTGGACACACATCTTACTTTCTGTTAAATAAACTCTAAAAATCTTTCTAGATTGGAAAACAAAAGAACTTACTGGAATATTTTTTAAAATGTTTTTAATTAATCAAGAGAAAAAAACTTTCCAAACCAAATCTTATGATAATTTTCTTTTTTTAAAAAAATAAATAAATTTTTTAACCATTAGAAATAATAAATGAATTAATAACTTTGATTTATATTATTTTTTTTTATACACACACACATATCTAAATTTTATGTATATTTTCAACATGGAATTAATTGTAAAAAATATATTTTAATCAATTTCTTATTTTGACAAATTAAATATCATGATATAAACATCAGTGTGCGCCAACATTTCCATAAGTACTCACATATGTATGTGAAAACAGTTCATTAATTATGTATCACTAAAATGTTATAGCTTACTTTATTATTATATGACATTTCTCATATGTTGTAGCATATCTGTGTGCATATGTAGATGAGTGTCATGTAGACACAGAGATGTTAAAATCAATCATAATTAGGTTGCTGATAAAGGGATTGCACTCTTTGCAGTAAAAGCATAGGGTTTTAATCCATTCATTAATAATAATAATGTTGCTTCTTGATTAGTTACTTGTGTGGGAATATTAATAGAATTTTACTTTAAAAACGTAGATGTTACTGAGTATTGGAATGGTTGTATGTTTAATATATGTAGGTTGAAAATTTATTACTTTGATGAATGGCTCCATTTTCTTGACAAAATCTACAATAGAATAATGGAGATACTTATTTTTAAGATCTGTAATAAGATTTTCTTTATTTGAGCTAAGTAAAAATACTGCATTTTTATTCAAAGGTTTAATTTCTTTTTTGAAATTATCTTTTTTCTGTTTGCTTTCAAATTCTATTACTAGGTATTTCAGATTTGGGTGTTCTGCACTGCATATGATCATGTTCTATATATTTTCTTTCATTAAGCTTGTTGAATAAAAGTTCCTTAGGGAATCTTTAGAGAGAACAGTGTATGGAGCGATCTGTAAAATATCACTTGAAAGATGCAAAAGATTCTTTGGTAACACTGCATTAAATAATTCCGTTGTTTTCATTAAACTGTAATTGGTCCAGGCTTTTTGTGGCTCCATAATATTGATGTCCATGATCATTGACAAAAAAATCTAATTTGTTAAGATCGCTGATGGTTTGATCAGTGACATCTAGAAGTTGGTTGTACTCTTGTTCTAAACAAGAGATGGTGATCATGTGATGCTTAATGGTTTACTCTTGTTCTATTGACTATTTCCAATCCATTTTTATTTTTTCAATCTGCAAATTAAATGAGTTCTGTAATTTCTGCATAGGAGTTTTTAGCAATTTTACAGGTATGATGGTTTGATACTGATTTTCAATGTCCATATTTATATATAGTTCTCAAATATAGAAATAAAACAAATGAAATCCTTCTTTTTAAAACTCGATTTATTATGACTATAATCATGAAAAAGAAATCCGACATTTCGACTATTTTTTATAGTCTTTTTCAAGGCACACTTACCTCACTCCCCTTTTCTATTACAATCACAACTTAAAGTTGTGTTTAAGTTGTGATTGTAATAGGAAAGGGGAGTGAGATAAGTGTGCCTTGAAAAAGACTATAAAAATAATCGAAATGTCGGATTTCTTTTTCATGATTATAGTCATAATAAATCAAGTTTTAAAAAGAAGGAGTTAGTTTGTTTTATTTCTATATTAGATATATATGAACTATTTTGAAAAGAAGAATTGTGTGCTGGATATATTAAATTATATAGTTCTCAAGTAATTTTTGGGTTTTTTTGAAGAAAAATTAAAGAGTTTATATATAGTTTGTGGAAAAATTAATTTATCAATTTGTATCAGTATTCCATTGGATTTAAGGGCTCAGTTTGAAACTTCTCTAAATATTATATATCCTCTTGGCATCCACTGATTGCTTTTGTTAGCACAAGATGGCAGTACTATATGGAGAGTTTTGCTTTGTTTATTCTCTAATATTATTATTTTATTATTATAAAATAATGGCCTAACACAGAAATTTCTGAGGGTTGAAATTGTTATTGTTGATATAAATAACAACTAATAAATTATTTTATAGCCAATGTATCAAAAGCAAATAAATAACTACATATGCCACTATTTATTTCATAACTACATTTATAAATAAGTAATAAAAATAATAGTAATATATAATTATTTGCTTCAGCAGACTAAGGTGTCTTCTATTTAACTAAATATAAAACTAAGATTTATTAGATATTATATAATTAGCCATCTTTACAATACAAGAACACATTATTGTAGTCTGCAATCTTGGAATAATTTTTTCATCAGTTGTGACATGAAAATTGTCAGATTTGAAATGTAAAAAATATAAAGTATATATTAATTAAATGCACTGGTCAACCATCAATCCATGTTATTTAAGAGATCCACACCCATGGGCTTATCCGGTGAACTAAAATCTAATTCATTTTTTTTATATATTCACATCATCTCATGACTATTATTAGCTGTGTATCATGATTTATATTAATTAAATGCACTGGTCAACCATCAATCCGTGTCATTTAAGAGATCTATATCCATGGACTTATCCTATGAACTAAAATCTAATTCCTTTTTTTTTATATTCACATCATCTCATGGCTATTACTAGCTGTGTATCATGATTAATCAAAATAAATTCAGGTTCATACAATTTTATGCTTCTTTGATGTTTAAAGATTGTCTTCTCATCACTAAAACCTTTTTATAAAGAAATGAAATGTTTTCTGATGGAAGTAAGTATAGGCCCCATCAGTAACTTACTCTTAATTTTTAAAAACATCTTTTTTTTTGGCAATGGTTGCATAATAATCTATTTTTAACAATTTAGAAATTAAGACAGTTGCACATAAGCTTACAGATTAAATGACTAATATGTTCCATAGAAATTATATCAGCATAATTTACATTTATTATTTTAAAAATTAGTAAAATATTAAAACATCTCAACGATAAAAATATATAATTAAAATTTTATCACACTTATGAACTTCTATGTGTAATCTTTTCAAAATCATTGCAATTTTTTCCTCTTTTTTAGGATTTAACTTTTTTTTCTCATGTGTCATAGCATCAGCTGGGAAGCGAATCTGCTAACCTGGGACAACTGCTTGTAAAGCAGCCATCGATGATCTCTCGGCTGCCAATGCTTGACAGGATTTAACTTTTTAAGCATGATGTTCAGTCAAATATTACTATCATTCTTGGTGTATTTGAAGGTAGACATTCAGATGCAATTTTACAGTATTTTTGTTAAAGAAAATGCATGTATTTAATATTTCTATAATGATATATTTCAAAATTAAAATAAATTAATAAAAAATATATAAATAAGCATTTTCAAAAAAATAAAAATGTCTGAATATTTTTTTCTTTTTTACAGACAATGTAATAATTTTTTATATTATAAACTTTAAAAAAAAAAACCCAATTAAAGTTAATAAAATATTTACTTATGCATTTTTTTTTATCAAATTGCTTTAAAAATAATGAATGAAACATGTCTGACAGTTAAAAAAAATGTAGTTCTTGCTAAAAATAAAAAATTTAAACACATATATAATTTATTTTCTTTGGCTCCATCTCTTGATAAAAAATATAATTAAAATTAAAAATTTTTATAAACTGAATATGTAGATTACCAATGAAATAAGAGTATTAGCAGTAACAAATGTTGTCAGAATGAAACCTACTGAAAAAAGTAATTTTAATAATTTCTCATAATAATAAAAATTAAATTAATATAAAAAAGTGTATTTACAAAATATGAAAAACTTTAATAAGTTAAAATAAGGTCATGTAATATATGACTCTTATTTTGACTATTTATAGTCTCTGCCATAAGTCTTATGCAATTTTATATTGCTAAGACTACTAATATATAGTATGGCTGAAGATCTATCAGCCCCATATAGCTATTTGAGTTGGATAGCTGGGTTTGAAGACATGGGAGATGTCTGAAAATTTTAGATTTTCCACTCAATAGATAACTTTTAGATAAGTGCTTGGCTTTGGGTTGGTATTTTTAGATCTAATGTCTGAACCTACCCTGACACCTCTCTGAGGAGGGCCAAAGCATGAAACCATGGTCAGGGGTTTGGGGAGAGGTTCCTGACAGAGATATTTTAAGTGCTGGCTCTGGCTAAACACTTATCATAAAGCTTGTAGAGGAATTGGCAATCCTCATTGTTTATAACTTACAAGATTAAGAGATAGGGTCATGTGATATATGACTCTTATTTTGACTATTTAAGGTTATACAATGTTGATAATATTAGATCTACAAGTGTTTAGTTTCTGTAAAATTGAGATTGCAAGTTTGATGATCTTACAAATATCAAAAATGGATTCCCTTGAGTAATTCACAACATTGCTGGCCATAAAATCAGTATCAAGAGTAAAAACATTCCTGCAGTTAGAAAGCCATCTAACATAGCAATGACTCAGTCATATACTAAATAAACAAATTACAATATCACATCTGATAAAGTGCATATTTTGAAAAAAATTGACCAATACAATCAGAGATTGCATGGAAATTTCTAAAAGATTCAAAACCATAAATAAAAGGTATGAAATGAATAAATTAAATACAAAAGCAGTTCACTTTACTGTAAAACCATCTACTATAAACTTGATTAATCCATGAATACCAATAATTATTAAATTATTACCAAAAATTGGTATAGCTAAATTTTGATAACTTGTAAATGTATGTTTGTGATTGAAACATTTGTTTAATATAAATTTTTAAAAATAAAAAAGTCAATAATATATTTAAAAATACATATCTACAAGCAACAAACTTTACAAATTATAAAATTATCATAGAAAAGCCTTTTTTCGGCAAATTATGTTTTTTGCCCTATTCAATATGTCTCCAGAATACCACAATTTAAAATACATACAGTGACATCTATATCAATACATGAGAGAAGACAGATAAATAAATGGATATCCAAAATGATCTATTACTCTATTACATGATTTTTTTTCAATCCTACTACAAAATTACCCTGTTATATATATTAAATAGATATATATCCACATCTATCAATTAATTAACTATCCATTCTTTATCCATTAATCACTTATTATTCAACTTGGTTAATGGATAAAGAATGAATAGTTAAGTAATTAATATATGTGGATATATATTCATTCAATATAATATAACAGGGTAATTTTGTAGTAGGAGTGAAAAAAAAATATCATGTAATAGATCGTGTCAGATATCCATTTGTTTATCTGTCTTCTCTCATGTATTGATATAGATGTCACTGTATGTACTTTAAATCATGGTATTCTGGAGACATATTGAAAAGGGAAAAAAGCATAATTTGCCGAAAAAGGCTTTTCTATGATAATTTTATAATTTGTAATCTTTGTTGCATGTATATATGTATTTTTAAACATATTATTGACTATTGTATACTTGAAGTGCAACATAAAAAAAAAATTGTTTTTAATTCTGATTCTTTTTCTGTATAAAAATAAAAGCTATTTTAAAAAAAATATAAGCATGAAAGGATTTATTTTTTATTGCTTATTATAGAAATAATTTGTAAAATTAATTATAAACATTTAAATAAAGTACAGAAAACTGCTGTTTCTTTGCAATTTGATCAGAATAATGAAGATAGAATGTCCAGATTCGTTTTTGCCTTTAAGATCAAAGAATGGATCAGTGAATAAAACAGCGTTTTGTTTTAAGTTTACCCTCTGAGCTATTGACATTTTCATTTTTTTTTAAACTAATGATTTAGTATTTATGTTTTTTTTAACCATGTGTCATAGCATCAGCCAGGAAGCGAACCCGCTAACCTGGGACAACTGCTTGTAAAGCAGCTGTTGCTGACCTCTTGACCACCAATGCTTGACTTAGTATTTATGTTAATTCACGTTTTTACCACAAAGTGAATTTAAGGGGAGGGTGACTTTAATAATGATTTAGGAAAACTATATTTACTGCTATCATAATAGATGGTCAAAATCATGGTTCCTTTCAAGATTATTAATTTATTGTAGTAATAAGTACATAACATTTTTGAATATATTGTATACTTATATCAGCATAACATTTTTATATAACACTTAAAATAATAAATCAAAATAATACCTTGTAGTTTTGTTTTATTAATAGAAATGTTCATTAATAGTGTTCAGATTATTGTGAGTCTATCTGTATAGTTATTTTTTTATTACTTTTTTAAAAAACCACATTTTGTTTCATGTTTGCTGATCAGTTCTTTTTTTTTTTATGTAGTCTACATACTTAGTTGTCTACAAACAAACTTTCAAAGCTAGGTTCCATACTCCCCCTATTGTCAATAGGTTGATTAACAATATCTACAGAGATGTGTTAAAGCAATCTAAAATATGTCTGGATTTTGGAACCATGAGAAACAATATGGTCATAGCTTCGATCAACAGTCAGCCAACTTGATGTGTATAAAGTGTGATGGTAAAAAAGATAAAAAAAGGATGATTTATTGCCAATCATAACCCTGACAAACAGATGCACTATTATGGCATCACTAGCTCATAAAATGTATAAAATGTTATTTTTTTTAACAAAATTCTTATTTCATGTGTTGATGATGATTTTTGGGTGTTTTAAAATTCAAAATGGCCACCGAGCGTGTACTATATCAGCACCGATTTTTGTACTATAAGAAGTGAATATTTACATTTTGTCTTATTGTGTTATCTATAATAATAAAATGCTGTGTTACTACATTGTTTATTCATGTTATTCACTGTGAAATCATAATAGAATAAAAATTACAAATTAATTTAAATCTACATAATGGTACAAAGTCAATAATAACCCGAATCGTTTTCTATTTAACAATCATTGATATTTTACTAAGTACGAATTAACATCTCTTTATGATAATGAACTAAACATCACAACTCATGCGATACAGGGATAAATAATGCTAAAAGAATGGCATAGAGTGATAAGTTTCAGCCAATAATAATAGAATGCACCAATCAAAAAAATTTTTGTCTAATGTTTTCAATACAAAATATTATATGAAAAGATTTATACGATATTTTCTTTACTATTATCTACCAATTAACTATTCTTAGAGAATTAAACAAGGATGGAAAACTTTCAAATCTTCACCTCTGAATTATTGATAGGCCTGATAATATCTTTTCCATCACTGTTCTTTTAAGAGAGGCTATGGACGAGATTTTTACATTGTCTTGGAATATTTAAAAGATGTTTTACCTTTTTTTTTTTTTTAACAATTAAAGTAAAATTAATTTGAAAAAGTACTGTACATTCTGAAAATTCTTAAAAGAGCCTGCAAACTTATAAAGAAAGTAAACTTTGAATGGACTGCCTGTTTTCAATTTTATTTCTAATATATTAATAATATGACTTTTTCACTCATTTATGCTAAATAGCAAATACGTTTTGCTCTTTTTTTTTCTAATAGCCAAATAATGAAATTATGTAGGCCACATTATATTGCAAATTAATCATATGTCTAGGACTTATATTTGAGTTAAATTTTGAATTTAAAACTCAGAATTAATACCATTTATCTATACCATATATTCAATGCACACACATAAAAATATATATATTTTTAACAATCAATTTTGTATTTAATAACTATTTTTCAAATACATTTAAATCATGTCAGACAACATCAAAGCTAACATGCATATTCTATTTGTTTTGCATATGTCGCTGTCAAACACTACAAATTAGCTAAGATTTACTTAGCAGGCAGCTTATAAAATTAAGAACTAATGAATGGAATTACAACTAATTATGTTTCAGTATGTCTGGATGAAAATATGACTTTCCTAGGAAATAGGTAATAAATAAATCACCAAATCATTGTGATATCAACTAAGACGTCAAGAAGAAATCAATAGTCATTAATCATTATCATATATATAATCAATAAAATAATGAAGCTTTCTTGTCTTTGACTTAAAAGTCAATAGCAAAAAATATTACTTTGCTTGTTTTATATAGACAAACGTCAATCTACTTAGTTTAATTTAATGATTACACTGTGACTGAATAAAAAGCAATGCCAAATTATTTATAATTCTCATTTGACAAATATAGTTGTTGCTTTTTTCCCCCTCATATGTCATAGCATTGGCAAGGAGGCGAACCCACAACCGTCTGCAAACAACTACTTGCTTGCAAGGTCGCTGCAATGATCACTCAGCTAACAACGCTTGACTAGTTGTTGCTTTTTAAAATCTTTTAGGCTGTTGTCTACAGGTCTTATATTTAGGATGATTACAGCACTCCTACTTAATTTTACACTTGATAACTTATACTTTAAAATGCTATTAGCATATTGTGTTCCTAATGGAAAGTAGATTTAATAATACATGCATCAGATAATTATGTTTATGTCAGTGGTACATTCAATTATTATTGGGTAAAATTTCTCATTCTTTAGCATTATTTATTACTGCATCTCACATGATTTGTGATGTTTAGCTCATTATTATAAGGAGATGCTGATTCTTACTAATTAACACATCAATGATTGTAAAATAAGAAATGATTAGAGTTATATATTGTTTATAAATTATTGACTTTGTACCATTATATAGATTTAAATTAATTTATAATTTTCACACTGTCATTATTTCACGGTGAACAAAATGATAAAACAATAATGTAACACAGTGTTTTATTATTATCAATAATATAAGACAAAATGTACATATTCACTCAAATCTTATAGTACAAAAATTGTCATTAGAATTAAATTATTTCTTATGAAATGGGGATTTTGCTATAGAACATATTTTATAGATTTTAATGAGCCTTGTGACACAACAGTAGTGCATCTGTTTGTTAGGGTTATGGTTCAAATTTGGGATCAAGTGGAGCAAACTGAAATTTGTTTTGAAGTAATTGTTCTATAGCCAACTTCACTAACTGTCAAGCATGGTTAGCTGAGAGGTCATTGCACCCACCTTGCAAGCAAGTAGTTGTTTTCAGACGGTTGTGGGTTCGTGTCCTGGGCTGATGCTATGACATATGAGAAAAAAAAACTTCACTAACTATCCAGTATTATTCAATAAATGTGTACCTAGATATTTTTAAATAGTGGAAAAAATAAGAATAAAAAATGACCAAAATCATCACTATTTGGCAATTGGCCAAAAAATGCTGCTTTCTATTCTTTTATGAGTTGAGCAGAGGATGTTGTCTTGCAATGGCTATTTAAATATTCATTTTTACTTTTATATGTTTCATATTGGTTCTAATTTGGTAAAACTTTACATTTTTTTTTAGTTCTAAGCACTTCAGGAAATTCACACACCCTGCTCTTAGATACTTAATTCATTATCTTCTCAGATAATCATCCAGTTGAATCCTGAACTACTTTTTAATAGAAGATATAACAAGGATTAAAAAAGCTGAAAACTATTACCAGCCAGTATTTATTTAATTAATTTGGAACATGTTTCCCTGTACAGAAAAGCTTGAGAAGGGAGGGGTCTTGCTTTGGAATAGGTTTAAATCAACTGCTTGACTATAAAAATATATAAGAAAAACAGTGGTAAAATACTATCTTACTAGTGGTCAGAAATATACATCATTAATTCTTGATATAATTATAATATAAGCATTAAGTATCAATAAATTTATAAATAGGAAGATTATATTTCTATAGTTAATTATTGAAAATTTAAAATAAAAATTGACATGCAGAACCATGCATTTAAAGATCTAAATTTTGTCATTTAGGGCAGGGGTCTGCAATTGTTTTGGCTTGGGGGCCATTTTGTGGAAGCAGTGGTTAGTGGAGGGTTGCATTGGGGGCCACTTTGTGGAAGCGGAGGGCTGCACCTTTTTTCATGACACAATAAACACACTGCTTTATTTCCTGTATTACCAAAGAAATATTTGTTTGTCTATTCTTCATTAAACACATGACATTCATCACCAATTTTACATTTTTTCGGAGGGTTCATGGTTTCACTAAAGTTGGAAATGTATATATTTGTTAATGCAAAGACAAAATTGAAATTAACCAGAACAAAAATTGGAAAAGCACTGCATATTGTATCTACACTGTGCATGTGTATTGACGTGGCCATCCTAGTGAAAAATACGAGATGAATCTTTGGCCATGCACGGAAAGGAAATCTCGGTTCAAAATGGATTTTTTTTATTGTATTGGTAGGCCGCATAAAAACTCTTAGTGGTCCACATGTAGCCCATGGGTTGCTATCTTCCCACCCCTGATTTAGGGTAATGTTGCCAATATTTTTATATGATCACTATTAATAAAAAAAAAAAAAAAAATTTTTATTTTTATCACCAAAAAAAATTAAGGAAAACAAAACAGAAAAAAAAAAAAAAAAAAAATTTTAATTTTAATTTCTTTTTAAAATTATTATAATAATAAAATTTATTTTTAAAAAAATAATAATAATTCAAAAAAAAAAAAAAAAAATAATTTTTTTTTAAAAAAGATTTAAGTTTAAATATAAAATATGAAGGAGAAGGAAAAAAAAAATTTTTTTTTTTTTATAAACGATTTTTTTTTTTTTTTAATTTTTTATTTTTATTGAAATATTAAAAAATAAAAAAAAAATATAATTATTTTATTTAAAAAAATACTCTCTCTTCACTACCAAAAAAAAAAAAAATATATTTTTTATAAAATTATATGAGTTGAATTTAATATTATAGGCGAATATATTTTAACAATAGGCTTTGTCTTCAGTTTGTGAGTTGGCCAATTAAAAGCTTTGATTTTTACTTCATACAACCAATGATTTAATTAGCGGTTAAAAGGTTAAATCATGAAAAATATGAATTGGCCATAAACTTAGTTGCTGAGATGATTAGTTCTTCAAAACAATTCATGTGTCAGTTGTTGTTTTTTAAAACTTTTTAATGTTAACTGTAATGTATGCTTAAAAATATTTGTAGTGTCAAAATCTATAATTAGCTTTATATAAGCTAAAGATTTTGGATTCAATTCGTCAAGATCTTTTTTTGTTTTAGGAAGAAAAATTTGCTACAGAAAAGATTAAAATGCATCTTAAGAAAAGATCTACGGTTGATATATATATATATATGGCTGGGTGTCTGTTTTGCACATTGATTTGTATAGTCACAAATTTGTTTAAGTTTTTGTTTGTGGCACCCCCCCCCTCCTCGAAGTTAGGATGGTGATAATCATTTATGGGTGTTTGCTAAAAATAGTAACTTTTTTCAAAGTGGGCTGCATTTGTGGAATATGAATTGCTGGTAATAAAAATTTTAAACTTCAAATTTTATTGTAAATTTTATGAACTGCATAAATAAAAAGACCAAGCTGAAATGTAATAAATATTAAATGAATTTTTTTAAGTGAATCAGAAATTTATCCAAATGATGTCAAATAAAAGCTAAAAAATAAAGTATTTTATTGTGAAAACGATTCAGTTGCTTTAAAAAATTTAGTGAGTGTCTGGCTGTGAAAAACTATCAAATAGATCGATTTAAAGAAATAATTTGTAAAATATTTTAATGTTTCATGTTATTTGGAAGAATGAAATAAAGATCGCTTTACATTTCTTAAATCAATAAAAATTTATTTATGACTTAAAGCATTTTATTTTAGATCAAAGATACATAACTCTTCCTTTGATTAAATTTAAAAAATATTATATAGAGAGATAACTGAAACACACAAGCTTATTATATACCTGTGTCTATATATGTAACATATAGGGTATATGAGCACAGACTTTCACATGACACACCACTCTCCACCCTATCTCATAACACTGATACACTTGAACACATATATGTTGGAAAGGTAAATATATCTGAGCACTTATAGCATATATGTGTGGGAGATGGTAATCTGGACCAACTGATGATTGCTGGTTTAGCATGAAATATGTATATTGGTGATTATTTATCTTTTCAACATATATGTGTTCAAGTGTATCAGTGTTATGAAATAGTGTGGAGAGTGGTGTGTCATGTGAAAGTCTGTGCTCATACCCTGTCTATTACATATATAGACACAGACATATATAAGCCTGTGTATTTCATCTATTACATATTAGAGATGTCTGCCTATTCCTTGTATATATTTAATGGATTATGTCCTGTACATGAGGGGTCAGATTGACCTTTAGGTCAACATGAGTGTGACAACAATCTCGGCCTAAGGGTGGCCTTTGAGCGTTCCATCATCGGATTTTCAATTGGATGGACAGTTGAAGAGTTGGAGTGTGGAGTACATTGAAGCCTGTCCATTAAAGTAGAAGGATTTGCTATCTTAATATATATCTTAATAAATATCTGAGCACTTGTAGCATATATGTGTAGAGATCGTAATCTGGACCAACTGATGATTGCTGATGACGGAATGCGCAAAGGCTAGCTACCCTGAGGCCAAGATTCTTATCACACCCATGTTGACCCCAAGTCAATCTGACCCCTCATGTACAGGACATAATCCATTTAATACATATACAAGGGATGAGCAAACATCTCTACTATGTAATAAAGTATGAGGTTTGGCTATCTTAATATATACCTGAGCACTTATAGCATATATGTGTAGAGATGGTAATCTGGAACAACTCATGATTGCTGGTTTAGCATGAAAATACGTATATTGGTGATTATTTATCTTTTCAACATATATGTTTTCATGTGTATCAGTGTTATGAGATAGTGTGGAGAGTGGCAAGTCATGTGAAAGTCTGTGCTCATATACCCTATATTATATATATATAGAGAGAAAAAGATATATTTGTATTTAAAGCATGTACCAACGATACCTTGTTCTTATCAAATACAAGATTTGATACTGCCCTATATTTATATTTATCAAATAAATTATAAAATCAATAAGAAAGAAAAAATAAAAGAAAATGGAAGATAAATTTAAATGCTGAACAATTATAAATATTTTAAATTTTTTTGATTTTCAATAACTGCTATCCCATATCAACTCCATCTTGTGCGCCATTCTATTGTTATAAATAAGAATTCCGACATCATTAGTTGTAATTTTATATTAAAATAATAAAATCTTCAAAATTATTAATACACCTTTATATATATTCCATTTTTAAATGTAAAATTATTTTCACCTATTTTGCGTATACTTCTAGCAGGATTTATTTATGATTTCTTTCTACCTTAAGAATATATTTGTATAATCAATCCTTGCTATTCAAGGAAATGAATTTTTAGGAAAGCTTATGAATAAATAAAATGAGAGTACAGAATCATGGTTGTGTGAAAGAAGAGAATAGGTTTTTGCAGGCACTATTTAGGGTTATGTGTCACTATAAGAGCTTTAAAACAAATGGAATAATATAACTTCTTTTAAATAAATATATCAAAATATCTATTTTAATTTTTTATCTGCTCTGAGTATGTATGCATAATATAATTATGCAAGTATAGCTGGATTAAAAGATATTTGCACATGATGTTTTAATAAGGCATGTCGTAGTCATGATAGAAAATTATTTGAATATGAGTTTTCAAATATATATATATTTAAAGTCTATTTGTTGAAGATCATGGAAATAGCTCTTCTATTTTTGTAAGTTGTATTTAATTTTGGTAACAGTATCAGTTTTTAATTTTAGAATATGGGAAATTTGTGATTATTTTAATAATTATTTGCTCATATTCTAAAATCAAATTTCAAACAATAAATATTATGTTAATTTACTTTCTTCTCTATTTTAACAATGTTAACCAATAGGGAAAAAATGAAAAACAAAAGTCATTGTTATCATTATGTAATGCAATATAGTTCACATTATAACATTCAAACACAATTTTTTTAGAATATTTTTTATTTGTAAATTTAGATTTCTAATAAAGCAAATCAAATTTATTAAATTTTATTATAGAATAAAGAGTTAAAAAGTAAAAATTTGAACTTCTTGTCTCAAACTGTCATTAGGTTTTGATGGAAAACCATTGCAATGCAGAATAGCTAATAAAATATATCAATACTGTATATATAATTTTATAGATAGCAAAATTAATGTTTATTTAAAATTTCAACAAACATTGGGTTTATAGAGGAGGTTGATTAGATGCATTATTGAAATTCAGAACATTCACAAACCTCAAAAACCCTGGAACCAGAAATTTTGGATTATTTGGTAGTTCACTTAGTATCCTATTTTAATGTTTAAAAATATATATATATAATAATTTTTAAAAGTTATAATTTGACAATAATATAAAAATTGCTTTTAATTCCGTAATCAAGTAAAAGTACTATTGACTTTAGTAATAGGAATTCTCTATCTATCAAGTAATGCTTTAATAATAATATATATATATATATATATATATGTGTGTGTGTGTGTGTGTGTAAACATATACACAGTGTTCATATAATAGCTTGATAATATATTATCAATATAAGATCTTTTTTTAAAAAAATAAAGAAATTTTAAAAAAACTTAAATTTCTAAAAAAAATTAACTCTTTTCTATCAAATTTTATAACATTTTTTATTTAACTCAATTATTTGATAGATTCAATTATCTAGCAGTCTTCTTTATAACTGTAAAATACAACTGCACTATATTATTTCTTGTTTATTTACATACCATAATATTAAGTTATTTTACTTATATACATTTTAACAGTTGAAATACATTACAGACATTTAACAAAAAGTTAATTTAATGAAAACCTTAACCACTTCAGAATTGTTTATTATTAATGCTTAATGCTTATTAAACATAAAAT
The DNA here is from genome assembly GCA_028023455.1 of Epiperipatus broadwayi. NCBI lineage: Eukaryota > Metazoa > Onychophora > Udeonychophora > Euonychophora > Peripatidae > Epiperipatus > Epiperipatus broadwayi. The sequence goes on from JAQFVV010000272.1 coordinate 565,729, forward strand.
GGTACTTGGGAACTTTCAAGTAAACCAAGATGGCAGGTCATATTTTTGATAAAGCTATAGTTTTGAGGTCCCATAGAAATGTTTATAAAAAAAAATGTCTGCTCGGAAACATCATATTTAATAATTACATTTTATTTTTTACTACTGTTATTTTTTTTAAAAAAATCATTGTGGAAAAATTAATTATAATATTTACACTTTACTCATGTTGATGGCAAGCAATCATATTGTAACCATTAATCTTTTAAGTGATTATTGTGACTAAAAATGAGATGGCTTCAAGTCGCTTGAATTCCGTCATTTTTAGTACTACAGTTAAGATTTTGCGTTATTTTCAAATGTTAAAAAAAGTTCCGTAAGATGCTGCCCTCTTCTGAATTATTTTACAAGTAAAAAATCAATAATATTCAAATTTTAAGTATAACAAAGAAAGAGAGCAGTCTGTCCTTGATATTGATTAGCTGTTAACCATCAAGGACATAGAAAAACGCTTGTCAATAACTAAACTTCTACAATTTCTTTTTTTTTTCATTTCGAAAGTGATAAACGAATGCTTTAAACCATTTTAAAAGTATTTTTTTTGACATATTATGATAAAATATGCTAAAAATAAAATTATTTTAGAAAAATAGTTAAGATTTTAGTAAAAATTATTTACTTTTCCAAAACGTAAAATTGGGAAAGAAATCACTGACGTCAGCAACACTTTTTAGTTGGTGAGTAACATTCATTTTAGATTTGCCGCTATCAAATATTTTTATAATTATAAATAAAAATTTATTTTTGAATAAACTTTCGTTCACTTTCATAACCTGACAAATTATTAATATACTTTTTACAAATGAAACTAAAGTGAATATAATATTAAAAGATGAATGTATTTTGACGGTTAAGTTTGTGAATTGACCAATTAAAAGTTTAGACTTTTACTTCATTTGGCCAATAAAATAAACAGTGCTCCAAAGGTTAATGTACACTTTTCATGAGAGCATTTGGAAATTGTCAATTTCATGATGTTCTGTGACAGTAAGGTTCCAAATTTTTATGACTATGATAATTTACTCAAAAAACTGCTGACAAAAAGAAACATCTGAACTGAACCAAAGTATGATAATGTTAAGAGCGTCTCATTGCTTCCCACATTATAAGTAAAAAAAATTGAAATAAAGCTTCTTAATGAAATTTATCAGAATTTATTCTTTTTTTGAAATTTGGCAATCGATTTATTAATTTTGTTTTCATTTAACAACTAACACATCTTTGGTAGATTATAGGCCCTCGAATCTGTATATTTATCAAAAATATAGGCTGCCATCTTGGTTTACTTAAAAACTCACAAGTATTAGTAAAATTAATAATTCAAATATTTAAAGTTAAAATAAAATATCAATAATGAAATATCCTCATATATTACGTATATAGATACAGGTATATAATAAGCCTGTGTTTCAGTTATTACATAGTAGAAATGTCTGCCCATCCCTTGTATATGTATTAAATGGATTAGGTCCTGTACATGAGGGGTTAGATTGACCTTAGGTCAACATGGGTGTGACAAGAATCTCGGCCTCAGGGTGGCCTTTGAGCATTACATTATCAGATTTTCAATTGGATGGACGGTTAAAGAGTTGGAGTGTGGAGTAGATTGAAGCCTTTCCATTAAAGTATGAAGATTAGCTATCTTAATATATATCTGAGCACTTATAGCATATATGGGTAGAGATGATAATCTGGACCAACTGATGATTGCTGATTTAGCATGAAATATATATTGGTGATTATTTATCTTTTCAACATATATGTGTTCAAGTGTATCAGTGTTATGAGATAGTGTGGAGAGTGGTGGGTCATGTGAAAGTCTGTGGTCATATACCCTATATATTACAACAGAAGTTTGTGCATGTTAACATTATCAACATTATTATTATTATTACTACTACTACTACTACTATTACTTATATACTTTGCAAAATTATGACTACGTATAAGATTTTTGGTAGATTCAGATTGATTTCTGTGCATGATATTTATGGATAATTCTTGTCTGCTATTAAGCTTTATAAGTAATTATTAATATATACTATCATCATTTCTTTTTATAATAAAAAGTATTCATTCAAAATACTGATTTAATTAAAAACTTTCAGTTGGCATTGGCCAATTTTAACTTGGGAAAGTATAGTTATAATGCAGTTAAATAACTTAAATCTTCTGTTTCTGGCTTTTTCAATACATATTGTCTATATATCATTTTATATATTAAAAAATATTTGCAACTTTGGTTATTGCATTACATGTAACCATTTTTTTTTAAGTTTATCATTTTGTATGTACATTGCACGTAATTAATGTATATATATTCTTAGATTTTTCTTCTCCTTGTGTAATGATTTTTTATAGTTATTTCTTTCATTTATACTTTATTGTTTGTATTCAGCATTGTAAAGTTATTCACTATATGAATTTTGTATATGATTAATATATACTATCTTTTTTAATTATTATTTTGGAATTTAATGATTCTTATGAATAACTAACTCCTCACAGGAGTCTCTTGTTTAGAGTTATTCTATTTTGTTTTGTTTTATATATATTGTTTAATAAAATAAATAAAATGACCACGTTAATTGAAACAAAATTATAATTATAATTGAAATAATAAATTTAATGGTTTACAAACTATTATAAACAATTCTTAAACCCGCAGAAGTACTTTCGGTTAATTTCTTAAACCTGCCTCAACTGCCATTAAATAAAAAAAAACAAAAAACAAAGAGGAAGCAAACGTCATCAATTCAAATTCCACGAATCTCGTATTTTAATGTTAGCAGCTTGTCGATTATTAAATACATTTTTCTGTTTATAAAAATTGCCTCTTTAATCAATAGAACAAAGATTTTTAATTTAAAAACATAAATAATTTAATTTATTTATATATCGTATATATTAAAAGTATTTTCATTTAATTTTTTTAAAAAATAAATTGAAAAAATAAAAATATGTTTGCAAATGTAACTACAATTTATTTTATACAATGTCAAACTTTTTAAAGATGTTTAAAAATTAAATTCTAATAATACTTTTTTTGAAAGTTGGTATTTTGACATTTGAATCAGAAGTATATCAACTACTGTATTTTATTATGTTATACTTGACACGCGCATAAAACACATCTAAACATTCTACAAATTTTTAATTTTTTAAAATTATCTACCATAAAACTAAACTTAAATTATTACAACTTTTTATTTTTTAATCTTCTTTTTTACCCCCTCCCCAAATTCATTTTATATATTTTGTTTATGATCCGAGCTAATATTTAGAAAGTATTTAAAACTTCCAGATATTTTTTTTCAAGGAAAAATACTACTATAAGAAAACTTTAAAGAGATGTATCATTAGCAGCAAAAAATATGGCCAATCTTTCCTAGGCAAAAAAGATAAGAGTAAAAAACACAAAATAGTTTTTTGAAATAAATTAGAAATAAAAGAAAGGAAAGTGTTACAAATGCTATCAGAGTGTGATTTCCTGGAGAACATAAATTAATAACTTCTCGTTGTTAGCGAAAAGATTCACAACAATGAAATTAACATATTTGTATGATTAGAAGCTCTACAAAAAAAAATTGGGAGTGAAAAAATGTTACATGTAATTAAACTTTGGAGGGAAATGTAATTGAAGAAAGATACAATCTGGAAGCATAGCAAAGTTTTGCATTTTTTTTTTCATGTGTCATAGCATAGGCTGGGAAGTGAACCTGCTAACCTGGGACAACTGCCTGTAAGGCAGCTGTGCTGACCTCTCGACCACCAACGCTTGACTAGTTATTTTGTAATAAAATCAGAGAAAAAAATAGAAAAATTGTTTCTATATACCAAATGTCTAAATGAGATAAATTTATCAGATAATTCAAAGAATGCATAGTAATACTGATATTTAGCAAAAAAATAGAAATTACAGATCAATCTTGTATCAGTTTTAAATAAAATCTTTACCAAGAATATTATAACTTATCTATAGCAAAATTTAAGTTCTAACTACTCTAAAGAACAAACTGCAATTAAAAGTGGTTTTAGCACAATGGATTATATCCAAATATTGTGAAAAATTATAAAAAGAATCAATGAACATGAGTTCCCCATATGATTTGGATTTGTAAATTATGAAAAGATATTTGATTTTATAATTAAAATTATCCAAATCCAAAATTTAACCAGACCAGCAAAAAATAATATTAAACACAACCAAAGGTTTCACTGCTACAAGCAGACTTCTCAAGTGTAAAGAACTACAAAAACTCTACAATATATATAATATCAAACGTTACCCACAAATCCATTCACTTCCCATCCACCCTTAATATTAAAAGAACTCTTTATTATTGAAAATATATTATTCTGAAGCAATTAACTTATTTAAGAGGTTTTTTTAATATTAAGGGTGGATGGGAAGTGAATGGATTTGTGGGTAATGTTTGATATAATATATATTGTATAGTTTTTGTAGTTCTTTACACTTGAGAAGTCTGCTTGTAGCAGTGAAACCTTTGGTTGTGTTTAATATTATTTTTTGCTGGTCTGGTTGAATTTTGGATTTGGGTAATTTTAATTATATATTGACTAGTTTAGCTTTATGCTTGTAATGTTTGGTTTTATAAGTATATCTACAGTAATTAAAGCATTATATTACCAATTTGGAGACCTGAGACTTTATCACATTTTGAAAAATATTTGTCAAAATGCAATCACAATGATTAGATTACATGGTGATATTAGGAAGCTTAATATTGACAAGAGGTATGACAAGGTAATTCCATATTTCCAAAACTTTTACATCAGCTTTACAAAAAGTATTTTATGTATTAAAATGGAAAGGTAAAGAAATTAGATAAATGGATATTATTTAAGTCATTTAGATTTTGGAAGTGGTGTGGTTATTTTTACAAATTTGCTTCAGAGTTTCAGGAAATGTCACAAAAGTTATCAGATCTAAGAAAAAAGTAGAAATAAAAATATTTATCAGAAAAAATTAACAATTATAAATACCTTTGTCAATGCATTAATACAGGTGGAAACATAATAGATAGAATTAATCACAAAGACAAACATGGATGAGGTATTTTTGTTAGAAATAATTGAGTATTAAAAGAGAATATGTCTATTGTTTGAAAAGGATGATTTTTAATAGATGTATTTTATCATTTCTTATTTATAGATCCGATACTTGGATAGTTAATATAAACAATATTTCAGACTACTGTGAAGTATGAAAAAAATATATGTTAGGAATAACTAGAAGAGATTGAAAATGAAATACATGAGTGAGAGAACAGATATATCAGACATCATTTAAAAAATTAAAACTTAAATGGAGCTATGCTGGATATATTGCTAGAAGTGATGATAATAGATGGGCAATTGAAATTTTAAATCGGATCCCAAAAAATGTAAAAGACCTAGAAAAAGATCGCGTGTGAGATATATAGATCAAATAAGAAAATTTGCTGATATGGTCTGGAGAAGAGGAGCTATGAATTGGAGAAACTAAATTTAATTTTAACAGACATTCATCCCTGCAGTGGAATCGATAGTGATTAAAAATGATGATGAGAGTGCATACCGTATATACATTAGAAATTAAAATGCAGAAAATTAAAATTTCTTCTTTATTTAATATTTTTTGAATGGCGAATTTGAAATCATGGATATGGGTGAACAACTCCAAACGTTTTCTACGTCTTAAAAACGTTTATACTTTTCTAACGTTGAAGAAACTGAATTTTTTTCAGAATTAAATTTAAAGAACCATGAATTAGTCTAGATATTTATTTATTTACTGTATTGCGTTACCTAGGCAAATAGTAATGTCCTTGCATTTGAAGATTTATCAATATAACATTCGTACACGTTATAAACTATTAGTTATAAAGATTGATAACAATAGGGATGTATTTGTGAAAATATAAATCACAAAAATCAAGAAATACAAAATTACTTCTAAAACAGCATTTGAACTAATAATTGATAAGAAATTGAGTATATATCCAACATACTGTTTGTGTGGGTGTTTGTTTATATGTCTATGTATGCGTGTATATAGTATATGTTTGTCTGTATAACATTTTGAAGCATGATAAATTGCTGTGCAAACTTTGAACTCCCCCCACCCATGTTTATTCTCTGATGTTTTGGTCAAAACTTTTAAGAAACAAATATTTGTGTATGTTTCTCATCTCACTTCCGATTGATTCTTAGGTAATTGATGGATTAAGTCTATCCATCAAATGTTGTAAAGTTTATTGGCAAACTATTCTCTCTGGAAATAAGTTAAAAAGATTTTTAAAAAAAGAAGAAGACAGGAAGAATACTTTTAAATTAATTCTTTGAAACATGATAAAAAGACACAGCAGTATTTTTAATTTCTTTTAATTTTAATTTAATGGATTAATTGTTTTTGGTGTATGTGCAAAATGTCCGGCCAACTGCAGAGTCACTTGGCTTCTTAGTGGAAAAACTGTTTTATTGTAGAAAATTGAGAACTTTTTATTGTGAATCCAAAATAAGACAATTTAATATCATTACTTATGTTTTAAATAAGAGTTTGGTTTGTTTTTGCTGCAGTGAAACATAATTTTGAAGAAATTAATTATTTCACAAATGAGACTAAGTCTGAAAGTCAAGTGAACAATTATTATTACATAACAATTTATAGGCAGTTATTATTTTCATTTATCAATTGTTAGTAATAACTCTAAAAACATTTATTAAACTCAATTAAATCATGGAAATATTCCACAGGTAAATTGCACAAATTATTACAGAAAATGCATTTAAGCAATTGACACAAATACTTAATACATAGGATAGGGTTGAAAGTAACCACTGTTTTGAAATTGTGGTTTGTTTTAATTGTGTATTTCCAGTCCATGAAGCTTCCATTTGAAAAAGAATGAAAAATTTTATCATGTTCTGCAATTTCCAAATGTGATTATGCCAAATGTGATTATGCAAATACCAAATGTGATTATGCAAATACCAAATGTGATTATGCAAATACCAAATGTGATTATGCAAAAGCATTTTGAATACAAATATAATGAGTGTAGATCACTTTATAAACTATATATTATTTCCCCCAAATCTCATTAGATAATGCTTCAGAATTTTGATTTATTTTTATAACAGAGATGCAAAAAGCAAAATGAAAATGTTCAGTAGATAGCTGGGTTATGAATAAAGGACAGGCAACAAGATGGGTGAGAAAGGTAATGCAATATGCAGAAGATTTGGATAAAGACCTTACATCAGTATACTTATACAAAAGGTGGGATGATTGTGTTAGGAGAATTGTTGAGTGTTATAATGTTAAGGAATGGGATAGAAGAATAGATGCATTAATAAAGAATAGGGAGTTGGAGAGATGGAGAACTAGTATGGAGAGTAAAAAGAGTTTAAATATTTATAAAAGTAAACAGAATATTGAATGTGAGTTAAGTAGTTTACCGTTTAAGGCTCAAATGGGATCTTTAGCAACAAGGGAATATACACATAAATGGAAAAATATGGGTGATTTAGTTGCAAGTTGTGTAAGGAAGGTATAGAAAATATTAGGCATCTGTTAATTGAATGTAAATGGTTGAAAGCAGACAGGATACAAATAATGAAGTTATGGAAGAATAAATATAAAAAAGTGATTATACAGAAAGTGGCTTATTGGTTTTTATGCTGGGTTTGGGAAAAGACAAAGAGGATTTAGATATAAAGGTCATGGAGCTGACAAAGATTATGTTGTAGAAATGGGATGGAGCATGATAGAGAAGAATATGGGAAAACTTAGGGTGGGAATGGAAAGGAAAGTCAAAGTGGCTAACAGGTTTCTCTGGACATAGTTGCTGAGAGATTGCTGACTTCGTATAAGGAGAAATCACAGTGCATCACATAACATTATTCTATGCGAATGTATTGACATGGCTGATTTTTAGTCTGCAAGATAAGTTAAAGTTTTATTTATTTTAATAACATTTAGATAAAAAAATATTGTTACTGGAGAACATTTGTTTAGAGAGTAGATGAGAAAAGAGAGTTGGAGCAAAAAAAGATAGATTTAATTGGATTTGGAAAGATTGAGGGAAAATATTGCTAATGTCTGGAGAGTGATTTGAGAAATGACATTTTAAATATAAAAGATATATATATATATTGGGTGTTTATTGTAACAATGCCTTAAAAACTAAGGCATACATAAGATTAGATGGATTTTAGGAGGTTTGCTAAATAAAAAAAAATTTAAACTAAGTGACAGAGTGATTCATTTTGAAAAAGAGGAGTAACATTGAGGTGTGAGTTTTAGGAAAGCACATGTTTCTCATTCTCCATCATAACGAAAAAAAAATTTTTTTTTTGTATAAACAGGTTTGGAGGACAGTAGAAAAATTATAAATTTAAATATAGAGTAGAGGACTTGGAAAAATAAGGAAATATGGACTGCATGTGTATATAACAATGTATGAATGATTATCACAAGGAAACTAAGCATGCTTTGGTAGCATGTGCAGTATGTGATAAGGTTTTCCATCTGAAGTGCTTAAATAAGACTAGGAACAATATAAAAGGTGTATACTTATATAAATCATGTATTAATGTGATAAAAGAGGTGAAAAAATGGTTTTTAAATGTAGATAGTTTAAAAAGAAAGGAGATATTGAGGAAAATGTAGATTATGATGATAGAATGGAATATATGTTTAGTAGAGAGACAAGAGATATAGATGATAAAATAAATAGTGCAATGGGGATGGTTATCCAAAGAATAAAGAAATAGAGGAAGAGATAAAGAATGTAGAAGTAAAATTAAAATCATTAGATACAAAGTGTGAGCAGATCAAGGAATTAATAAATAGAAACAATAATGAAGAAATAGATAAGAAGGTAGTTTAGAAGGTTAAAGAAAATGTTATAGATGAAATAAGGAAAGTAAACTATGAGACAGTCTTGATAGGGGACTTGCTAATTAAAAGTTGTTGGAGATGTAATTGCATGGGAAAATATAAATAGATATATAAAAGTATGTTTGCCAGGAACTAGAATTAAGGATGGTACAGATAAGGTAAATAAACAGAGGAGTAGAGATGTTTGCATTATGATGCAGACAAATAATTTGTCAGAGCCATCAAAGAAAGTAATGGATGAGCACAAAGAATTGATTACTAGTTTGAATAAGGCTAATGGAAGAGTAGGAATAGTTGGATTACTATCAAGATTCAACAATAGGTATATGTTAGATGGAGCATGAGATATTGGTAAAACTATGTGACAGAAATAATGCTATGTTTGTGGATATGTGAGATTTTTTTATTAATAAAAAAAAATTATACAGTAAAGATGGATTGCATTTAGTAAAACAAGATGACTTGATTTATGAAAAATATTATATTTCAGGAAACTTATAAACAGGGGTAGGGTTTTAAATTATAGTAGTAGCAAAAAGGTTAAGGATGGATGGGATGTAAGAAGTAAAAAAAAAGGGTAGCTTATCTAGATATAAATGTAGTTATGGAGAATAGGTCAGTAAAACTAATGATAAATAAACTAACTACAAATATAATAAGAGAAGAAAGAGTGAAAAGAATTTATAAAAGGGCAGAAAGAAAGGAAGAAATTGTAAAAACTGGATATTTGAATATAAAAGGTGATAGGAGACCAGAAAAGTGGTTGGAATTAAACAAAGCACTTGAAAAATGAAGGGTTTGAGGTATTAGCAGTAGTGGAAACACATCTAAGAGAAAAAGAACATACACTAGAAAATTTGGCATGGCAGGGTATAAATAGAAAAGAAAAAGAAAAAAGGGGTGGCAGTAAAGAAGTAATATCAACAAATTATTTAAATATTGTAAAGTGTCAAGAACATTTGAGGTTTGAGATAAAGTTAGGAAGACAAAAATGGATGGTAGCTATAGTGTATATGGCCACTGGAGATAGTCAAACTACAATGGAGTGGAACAATAGCATATATAAATGTCTATTTAAGGATATACAGAGTTTCAAAAAAAAGGGAGGAGGGATTATATTGAATGACATATTGAGGAAATTGATGATTTGGATAACAAGAATGAGAAGCTTCTAAAAAATTTTTGTCAGAGAGTGAATTTGGGCAATAAACATGGTTTAGAAATAATATATTTTGCACAATAGATTATGTATTATTAGATAAAGAGGGAATGAATAAATTATGGAAAATTAAAGTAATGAAGACAGAATATGTAATAGTGATCATAATTGCTTTTATAATAAAAATAGTTAGTAATGTGATGATAAATAATAACAAAAGTAAAAAGGATAGTGAAAGATATGAAGGGAGAGTGAATGATAAGAATAAGTTAGAAGAATATAAAATAAAAGTTATGGAAGAGTTTGTTGTGGATTGGTATGGTAAAATAGAAAATGTGGCAAATAGGGTTTTAGGTGAGATTATTCAGATAATTGAAAAGTGACAATTAGTAAAAGTGTAAAAGAGAGGGGGAAAGCATGCAGAAATATAAATGTGCTATTAAGAACAAAGAAAGTAAAGAAGATGTTAATATTAAATGGGAAAACTATTTAAATAAAAAGAAGTTAGTTAAAATAGATAATTATATAAAGAGAATGAAATTAAATAGTAAATTATAGGAAGATATTAATAAAAGTGAAAGCAATGGGAGTAAAAAATTTGGAAAATAAATTTTAAAAAGGAATGTGAGAGAGAGAGAAATAGTATTACTAAATTATGAGGAGAAAGAATGTAACTCTAGGGAAGAATTAGTCAATCTTAAATAAGTATAAAATGGATATAGAAAAGATGATAGATGTGAAGGACAGAATGATAACAATCATAAAAGTACATCATAATGGAAATATTAGTTTTACAGAAAATGAATGTGACAGGGAAGAAGTTGAAAAATGGAAAGCAAGAGATTTAAATGAATGGGCAGCAGAGATGGTGTTGAATTTGGAAATAGGGCAAAATTAAATCTATCATACGGCAAAATTATATCTATTATCATGCTTTAATAAGATGGCACAGAAGAAAGACTTTCCAGATAGGTGGAATAATACAAGAGTGAGGCTATTATTTAAAGAAAAGGATAAAGACCATAGAAAGATAAACAATTATAGACTGGTAAGGATAATGTCAATGCTGTATAAAATTGTTGCATATATGGAGGCTGGAAGAGTGGCAAAATGGATGGAAGAAAATAATATAGTGGGAGAAATGCAAAAAAGTTTTAGAATAGATAGGCATATAGGAGATAGTTTATTTATAGTCACACAACTTATAGAAATAAGTAAGAGTACATATAGGAAATTATATATGGTCTTTATAGATATAGAGAAGGCATATGATTGAAAAAAAATAGATTATGGGTACGTTTAGTAAATTTGGGAATGAGATTCAGGGTATCAATCAAAAAAGATAATAACATAGATGTGAAATGTCAATCACCTAATCTTACAACATCAATATGCCAAGTTTATAACTAAAATGATCATACAAAAATATTGGGTAGAGAAGAAGTATAGATCATATCATTTAAATAAGATTTGAGTTATTTTTGTCTAACTGATAATTATTGATAACTTAGACAAAATACTTTGTTCCTTGAACTTGATATCAGGCTGTTTTTTGTCCCCATGCGGTTATTACATTACACCATTTGTGATTAATTCAAGCTCAATAAAAATCAGTCAGAGCTTACATTGCTCTCTGCAAAAATATCCTAATCCACCAGGATTAATATTAAACTGAAAGAACTACTATATCTATGATGACTATTCAAATTTAAATTGTAACAACTGTTCTAAATATTGTCACAATTAGTACAAGATTGATCATTTTAATGTAAGTCTAAAAATCTTGCCTTTTTCAAATATATTATTCTGAGTAATAGAGCTGAAGGTATGTCCTAAGTATCTTTGGTTCTCCAATAAATTGCAACAATACTAAACTCCATGCTGTAATGCCTCATTCAACATCAATTATGGTATTTTCTGAATCCTAGTTGTTTTTACACTTTTTAAGAATTTGAATATGGTTGGTACAGATTTTCTGATTTGCCTCTCTCTGCCATTTCATTCTGGTTTATGTAAACTTTAAACTGAGCAGTATATTAAATTATTATACATAAATTTGTCATTTATAGATTTATTTAAAAAAAAGAAATTATATTTAAAATTAAAAACCAAATGTGTGTATGTTCTCAAACAAAGTCCTCTTCCAGAATCTTAGTTTACATTATGTGTAGTAATCACATACACACATTATGTACAATAATTTATAAAAGTTTTTTTGATGCATGTTCTAAGTTATTATTAAGCAAATAAACCCTGAACCACATGATAGTGTGCTATATATAGTTATTCGAAATAAATACATATAAAATGCATATAAAGAAAAGCTTAGTTTAAAACTTTAACAGCATGATATGCTAAGCATGCTTTTGACTACCTGGTAGTCATATTCATGTATTTATTTTAAATTACATTTTTCTGAGAAAAGTTTTTTTAAAAGATTGAAGATATATACATTTATGTGTGTGGAAATTCATAATTGCTAGAAATTTCTAAATTTTATTCTAGAAATAAAAATAGAACTTTTATGAAATTACTCTGTTATAAAATATTTCTAAACAATCTGATTAGATAGCTGAAATACAAATTTTCTTTTCTACAACTTTGATAATTTACATATCTTCATAAATTATTCCTTTTAAAACAAGGAGTAAGAACATGTATTGTTTATAAAGAATTGTTAATTTGTTTAATTCGATTAAATTTGCATTGTTTAGATATTTATTTAATAAATACAAATTAATTTTCTATTAATAAGACATTTTCATTATACTGCACTAAATTCAAATAAAAAGTAATATAACATTTTTATTTGGATTTGTCTGTGTTTCAAAGTATTTCTTTTTCATTTAAATCCTATCTCTTGTGCATGTAAATTGTCAACTAGATAAAATATGTTAAACTTTAATACTATCTCAACAATGCCAATTAATCAATCCTTCATCTAACACTCACATCAAGGTTATAACAGATGAATAGAATTCAAGTGTATCAAACATCCCATGCAAAAAAAAAAAAAACATCTTATTTTGCGATACGGAATTTCCTACATTTTTCATGCATAGCCAGGAGTTTTCATATTTAACTTGAATATACCCTTTAATAACTATTCATGCGACATCAATTTCATTTAGTCATACAGCTGAGATTCATGGGAGATAGAAAAATATTCAAGCAACTCTAAATTATCATTATTTCATCATCAGAAAATAACTAATCCAAATATTAAAAATATCAATAATCAAATAAGAAATAAAATCTCATTTTTATTACATAACATCATTGTCATATTCATATACTTTTAGAAAATGTCATTAATAATGAATTAATTTTATTTTCCAAGCCCTCATAATTTACATTCAATATGTTAAAAAATTGCCTCCCATTTTCAAAACTTATATCCAGCTTATGGTGAAACCATTCAAAATAATACAAGCCTACTACTTAAAAGAATTCAGATTATTCCAGTTCATACCATTTCTCAAGAATCCATTATAATCAACAAAAGCTAGAAAAAATATATGATTTATTTAATTTGAAGGTTAAAAAATGTTATTCACTATGGCATATCATCTTTTTGAAGTTTTCTAAAAACCAATTCCCTCTTATGATGATTAAGTACATTCATTTTTGCTGCTGGTTATCTTTTTATTTGAACTTTTCAAATCATTGTTCTATTTTTCAATAATTATCAAAATAAATCAATTTCAATTTGATCTTTTGCAGCTCAGACTGAGTTTTGATATATATATATAAAACAACAAAAACACAAGTTAAAAAACTTGCTAACGCTTGTATTTATGATAACAAATGGCGTTCTACCAAAAACATCGTCAAGCATAGTTTTCTGTTTACATAAACATCAGAGCGAGCATTCACTATCTCTAACTTTAATTCCACTTTCAGATCATGATTTCAAGCTATTTGCTATCATCAGTGAAAGACAGGAAATAAGAAACTTATTTCCTGTCTTTCACTGATGATAGCAAATAGCTTGAAATCATGATCTGAAAGTGGAATTAAAGTTAGAGATAGTGAATGCTCGCTCTGACGTTTATGTAAACAGAAAACTACGCTTGACGGTGTTTTTGGTAGAACGCCATCTGTTATCATATATATATATATAAAATGATTTATTCACTAAATTATAAGCATATCACAATTGTCTTAAATAATAAAATCAATTCTTATAAATAATATCATTGTGACTACTAATCACTCACAAATAAGTATAACCATTCTGACTCACAAAGGGATAACATACACACACAAAAAGATTGGAATCAGAATTGCTATGAATGTAATGAAAAAATTAAAATATGGTTGCTCGAATGTATAATTCCATTGTTGCAGTTTTACAGAAAGTCTACCCTAAGTGACTAAAGACAAAATAAAAGGAAAAGAAAAATTTAAAAAAAGGAAAGAAAAGAAGACAGAAAAGTTCCTATATATTGAAAACAATATCTAAAACATCTTGGAACCAGAATGACCCAACACTCGTTAATGTATAAGAAATATAAGATTAAGTCTGAAGTGTCTAATTCATCCATTTTTCTTAATCATGAGAGAGAACACAGGCATAGCTATGATCTGAGTGCTGTTAGAGTTGTATGCAAAGAGAAAAATGATTGCAAACACAAAATAAGAGGTGTGATTCATTACACAAAATGAATATGCAATGAACCAAAAAAGTAATAGTATTCAAATCAGCAAAAAAAAAAATAATGTTCTAGATTGTCCATGAATATAATGTGAAAACATCGAAAGTATACTTGGTACAATAAAATTGTTAAAATTTTATAATTAAATTCTATATGAGTATTATTTTACATTATGATGAAAATAGTATCTAGCATTTGATTACCAACATCTTATCTTGCAAGGCAAAAATGATATATTCATGATTGGGTATTTCTTATTGGCTATTCATAAACAACCCTCATATCTGAAGAACATTCAGTAAAATGCCACCTGGATTTTGTCAGTAATTCAAGTTGAGCATTCAATATGTCATTCATATTAGATTAAAAATTATGTATGCATACAGAATATTTCTTTCATTAAATATGCGTTTTATATTACATTATTTCTTATCATATTGTTCTATATATCATGACTATCATTTTCAATCACTATCACTCCATTGTAAGATGAAGTTTTCTCCCATCCACAGCTCTCTTCTCCATCTTATACCAACAAACTTCCTTATTTCATCCATTCACCACACATGTAATTTCTTTCTGTGATTTATCAGTTTAAGATTTCGGTACTTGGAACTTTATCTCCATGTGGCCGCAAGAGGCGATGTCGGTACTTGGAACTTTATCTCCATGTGGTCGCAAGAGGTGCTGTTTCCATGTCAATCACAGAAATATTCAGAATAGGGGGCCCAAAGCTGCGATGCAAGTTCCAGCTGCTAGGTGGCGCTGTTTCAAGTACCCTTTCAATGATGTCAATGATACCTGCTCATTTTCTTTAATTTAAGTATTATTAATTTGGATGTTACAATAGTGATAAATATTTTTACTCAAGAGTTGTGAAGAATAAGGAAGATGAAAGATAACTTCCCGCATTTGATTATGCAGTTTGCAATTAATAATAACATATATATATATACCATTTTATCACAATTATAACCTTTACAAAATACAGTACATCAATCTATATTTGCATTACCATAGAATAAGATGTAATTAAATAAAATCAAAATAGATACAGAATAAGTAAACAAATTAAAGATTTTATTCTCCATAGTAACTAAACTGTTTAGCAATATTGTGTTGCAATTTAGATATTGTATTAGTATATATTAAATAATTTACTGTTATCACAAGCTATGACAAATTATTCCCATTTTAAAATGCCATACTTTTTGTTTAAAAGCAAAATAATTTGCATGTTTAGAATTTACATTCTTTTCAATAAATTCATTCTAATTCATTGACTAATATAAATTGTGTATTCCCCTCCCACCAAAACGCATTTTAAAATGTTCATTAAAATAATTAGAAAATACACGTATTATCATTTTAGTTTTTCAATAATGCGAATCATATTGTTAGTTGATCAAGTTTTATAATATAAGATAAATAACGCTATCACAGGATAATGGATGTGTCACGTGATATCACGAATTTGACATCTAAAAATAATGCGAAAAAAGCTTGTTTAAAATCAAATTTCTTTATTAATTAGATGATTATTAAGACAAGCCAATTAATAAAGTTTATAAATTAATACACTGTACAGGCTTACACTCACCTGCGCATATGTAATGTAATATAAGAGATTCGAACTCAGACTTTCACACGACCCTCAACTCTCCATGCCATCTCATATTGCTGACCCACCTGGTCATACACATGTCATATACCAACTGTTGGTGATTATTTGTCTTTTCAACATGTGTATGACCAGGTGGGTCAGCAATATGAGATGGCATGGAGAGTTGAGGGTCGTGTGAAAGTCTGAGTTCGAATCCCTTATATATAATGAAGTTTATGTAAATGCATAACTCTAATTATAATTAAAGGGCCTCCTGTGCAATGGCAACACATGTGTATGATCTAAATCCGAATCCAACTCGAATAGACTTACACATTTTTTCAACACATCAATCAATCCAGTATTGAAAAATAATCATCCAGCTATTCGTAGATGGAGAATGATAAAAAAAAACGGCTAAAAAAAACCTTCACTATCTATCGGTTGGCAGCCTAACAGGCTATCGAGAGGTCAGCGACAGCCGCTTTACAAGCAGTTGTCCCGGGTTAGCGGGTCTTCCCGCTGATGCTATGACACATGAGAAAAAAAAAATGAAGATTTATAAAAGTCAATGGAAATATATCAAGCTTTTCTTGGTTAAATTGTAATCTACAAATATATTAAAATATAAACAAATTAAAATATAAACAAATAACCCATCCAATTGTGAAGTTCCAGTACTGGAAGAACAGAGCTGAAGCTGTTACTGCAATCCATTGCATTCAGGCTCAAGAATTTGATACTCCACCACTAAACTAAACCATGTAGGATAGTCAAATGAAATATTCAATATATAAGAAAATAAATATGCACTGTAGCCTGTGTGACTTAGTGCAATAGCAGGGTAAAGGATTTAAAAAATGTTGGATTCAAACTCAGCTTATCATCATCTCACTTGCAAAAAATAATGCTGTTAAATCTGTATTTATTCTTCATCATCAGCCATTATCAATCCACTGCAGGATGAAGGTCTCTCCAAGTTCAATCCATCTTTTTCTATCTTTAGCTTCTCTTCTCCACATCGCCCCTGCACACTTTCTTATTTCATCCATCCATCTCACATGTGGTCTCTTTCTGGGTCTTTTACAATCTCTTGGAATCCAGTTTAAAATTTCAATTGTCCATCTATTATCATCTCTTCTAGCAATATGTCCAGCCCAATTCCACTTCAGTCTTTTAATTTTTTCGATGAGGTCAGTAACACCTGTTTGTTCTCTTATCCATACATTGCATTTTCGATCTCTTCTTGTTACTTCCAACATGCATCTCTCCATACTTCTTTGAGTGGTCTGAAGTCTCTGTATTGCTCTTCTATTAAGTGTCCAAGTCTCAGATCCATAAGTAAGAACTGACAAAACACATTTATTAAAAACCTTCCTTTTCAAACACATTATCTTGCATTTAATCTCATTTTCTAGATGTCTTAAATACAAAATCGCAAAGTAGATGTTTAAGGATAACCTTCTAATTGTTATATATATATATACACCTTTCCTTATACCGTTTTAAAAAATATATGAATTATTTTATAATTTCATTTTAATGAATTTAAATCATGTGATTTAATCTATAACTCATTTCTATAATTTGTCGTAATGCAAATATAAATGTTCTTCTGCATGGAACATAATATAAAGTTTCTAGAAACGATGCGGATAGCTTTATATAGTACCCTTTCGATTACTTTAGCTGCAAATTCATCAGTTATATTAGATCCTTTCTCCCAGATTAATATTTTTTCATTTATATTTTTAGTTATGTATTGATTGTGTCAAACACCTACACAAACATGTTTATTTTAATTTGGAACCATTTTAGTTACTATGAATTAAAATTATAATATTAATCTCTGGTTTGAGATAATTTTTAAAAAAATGAAGGAATGATATAAAATTTTTATATTTGCTAAAACCTTTCTATATTTGCTTCCTGATCTAGGTTTCGTGATAACAATTATCACACATGAAATTTATCTTATATATAGATATATAAAGTCACAACTTTATTTAAATAAATAAAATTGTTAACATATATATTAAATAACTATTGACAAACATAATAAAAAGATCTAGAAAAAATTTTGGTGAAAAAACAAGTCACTAATGGCTTTATCACTTTTTCAATTTTGCCATTATATATATATATTGGGTAATCATAAACTATTTTTTTCACATTTTTGTCCACAACTATAAAAATCAAAAAATTACTTCATTTCTGAATCACAAGACTCAATAATTGCTGCTGCTGCTGATGATGATGATAATAATAATAATAATAATAATAATAATAATTTATTAATAATAATAATAATAATAATAATACACCTACCAGAAAGAACTTAATTTAAAGCAGTCACCTGTGATAAAATTATGTGCCAAGTTAATCATACCATTGATTTACTTAATACTTTTTTTTATAAATTTTCTGTGCAACAACTTATATTCTGATAAGTAATATAAAATTGTTAAAATGACTGAAAACCACTGCATCTGAGACTGAAATGAGAAAGATGTTTACAACTAGTTAAAAGTAAGATCATCAAAATATAAAATAACTGGCTTTTTACTAATATCATCATCAACCATTATCAATCCACTGCAGGATGAAGATCTCTCCAAGTTCAATCCATCTTTTCTGATCTTTAGCTTCTCTTCTCCACATCAGCCCTGCACACTTTCTTATTTCATCCATCCATCTCACATGTGGTCTCTTTCTGGGTCTTTTACAATCTCTTGGAATCCAGTTTAAAATTTCAATTGTCCACCTATTATCATCTCTTCTAGCAATATTTCCAGCCCAACTCCAATATAGAAATTTCTATATGTGTTGTTCAAATCAACTATTTTATTTTATATTATTTTTAAAAAAAATAGTAAACAAGCAAAAAAATATTAAACATTAAAACTCATAAATTAATTAGAAAAACAAACTTTATACATCTATATTATTTACCAATTGAGATACAGCTACTTTCTTGTTTTGCAGTGACTTCTTTATATTCACATATGTGAATTCATTCAGACACATTTTAGAAATCTAAGTGAGGGTCAACATGTATGATTTAACTTTTTTTTAATGTAAAATTTCATTTGAAATGATTTCAAAGTGTAGAATTCATGAAATGCTTTTTTAAAGTGATAAAATATAAATTATTAATTTAATTGTGAAAGAAAAAAGTGTCTCCGAAATCAACCACTTGTTTGAGAAGAATGAAAATCATCCATTTCTAAAATAGTGAAAAAAGAAAAGCAAATTCATGCTACCCTTGCTTGTATTCCTGAACTAGCTAAAGCTTCATCGAAAATTCAAGATAATTTTTTTTTGTTTAAAACTGAAAAGTCATTGAATTTATGGTGGAAGATATGAACAGAAAGAACATTCTAGAACATAACTCCACATTATGATAGAAAGTATTATGTCTGCATAAAGAACTTAACCAAAGATTCACTGACCTCAAGCCATTCGTGGTAAGCAAGATGTGGTTATATAAAATCCAAAACTGATATCAACTTAAAAATAAAAGTACTAGAAAAAATGCTATAGCTAAGTTGACCAAAACTGATGACTATTCTGATTAGATGGCATCAGAATGTTGAGAATCTTCTATTTCATCATTATGTCTTTTCAGAATAAGAATAAAATTATAATTTTATTATTTTTACTTTTGAAAACGTTTGATCAAGGGAACATGTATATTCACACACTAACACCACATACATGTAAATATGTGTTCTTTCAATCTATTATATTCCATTATTTGTTTGTTTGGGGCTTTTTTTTTCATAATAACATATTTTGCTGATAATTTTAATTTATATATGTTTCGCAATTTTAAAATTAAGTTGTATATGCATTTTAGGTACATGTATATGCACATTAAACATCACATGACCACCACTTCTATATGCACATTAAAAAGCATGTACATTAGGTATACGTGTGTGTTGTAGAGTAGTAAACTATAGGGTAAACATAGTGTTTCTATTAACCCACTAATCTACAATTAATTATTAGGGCATTCGGGACCAAATATAGAAAATGTGACATCTAACTGCACAACAAATTGGCCGGGTTCAAAACTTTAGTGTTTTTTAATTTTAGGCTGTTAGCTTGATAATATAAAAAGTTAAAAATGATTGCTAAATATGTAAGTGTATTCAGTGATTACTTGAGCTTTCAGTAGTAGATAGCTATGAATTAGAGAAATAGAATCTTTTTTAAAATATTTTATATATAGTTATAAATTTAAAATTTTTAAATACAGCTTAAATTCACAGTTTGAAAACAGCTCAGAATTTTTTCAAATAGTTGATTCATGGCCATTTAATAAAAAAATGGTAAAACAGACTTTAAATAACCCTCTGCAAATCAAACACATCAGTTTTCTGGGTAGGGAAGATTTGAAGAGTTTTCATTCTTGTTTTAGTCTCTACCTAATAGTAATTTGACAATATTGGAGGATTAGCTGATTGACTATATGTTGGCTATCTGAAATTAAAATCCTAAATCTGAAAAAAAAAAACATTAAAATTTTTATTTGGAATGAAGTTGTATCCAAGTCATAGGTATGACAAACGGATGAGCTATCATTAGACCTCATTTATGAAGCCCTTAAGCAATTCAATAATGATCAGTAAATGGATAACTAGATTAATCTTAGCAGGAGAATATAATAAACCAAAGGTCAAACAGGTCAGATGAGTATTAATGAGATGGATTTATTAAAAAACAAAACATTTGCAAGAAAAACATTACACATTTTCAGGAAGGGGTGGGTGGGGAGGATGGAGATGCTCTACACTAATTTATTCTGTTTTTAAGTTGCACGTGACAATCCTTTACATTGTATTCATTTTGAAAATTTTAATACGATTACAGCAAAAACTATAAAAATCAAAGAATTTGTGATCTAATAATAAACATTATTGCTAATTATTTTTATTTATGCAACGGTTTAAATGATAAAGGATGATTTAAAAATCAATACATGCAGTAAATGTCAGCTGTTTTTAAATGAAAGGGGGGAAATGAGATGTTGTAAAGAAACTCAAATTTTATTCAGATCGTTACTATGGTTACCAATAGCTATTGACAATTGGGAGATCCAGATAAAGTTGCAGCAGATTAATCATGAATGTAATTGAGATGCTTAACAAAAATTTCCATGCTGAATTATCACAGCCAATGTAAAAAAAAGTGTCTATTTGAAAGGTGGGCTTAATAGTTTTTGTTAAAATTGATTAGGAGATACTGGTAAGTGTGGAAATGGTGCTAATAAATAATGCAACAAGTTTTATACATTCATAGGATACAACCCTTCCCCTAATTTTAATAATAAATGTTCACTTGCGATCAGTTTTTTTTTTCAATAATGTTTTGCTTTTTCATTACATGTTTGCTAACACATCTAGGCAATAATTTTAATCCATCTTATCTTTAGATCTTGGAATGATGTTAGTGGTGACTTGATTACATTTTTAAAAAAATTTAATTTTATAATGATTTCTTAAACTATCTATCTATATATAAAACAAATGGTTCATCCCTTAGAAAATCATGTTGACGTTTGAGCCTTTAAAGTGACCGAATTAAACTTCAATATAAGGATCTTTAATTTTTGATCCGTTATTCTGCCCCTGTAGTAACACCTATGAAATTCAATCATGATATATTAACTTGTCAGTGATTAGTATAATTTTATTTTTATTCTCACTAATATTAATTTAATGTATTACTTGTAATAACAAGTGTTTTCTAAGTTATTTGAAATACATGTCTTTTCAGAGACCATATTTTGCAACCATAATTCAAAATTATTGCACAAGTTAAATTAAATTTTTTTAACTACATAGGCATATTTCATTTTGATACAATACTTAATATTGCTATATAAAGATAAAACCACACAGTTTCATTCATATAAAAAAAAACCATTATACTTTATTGTCAAACAGAATTTAATTCCACGTGATTTACATAATTCTCAGAAGGTCAGCATTATGGACAATGGAGGAAGTGAGAAAAATATGTAGTAAGATTTTCTATTAATTCACTGTATAATACATCTTCTGGAGTCTTGGAATCACATACTTGCTTAGCAATTTGTAGAACATCGCTACTGGCAAAAAATAACTGTATTGAAAGTTTAAGCTTATCATCTTCAATTTTACTGATCCTCATATGCTCTATGTACTCCACATTTATATTCCACACTGAAGGATTATTGACATCAAATTCACACAAATTATAAGTGGGAATTGCCATTTTTTCTCTTTCCTTTTTTTGACATGAATGTACAATTCTTCTTTAAATTAATTTTCTATGTTCTTACAAACAGTTGAGTGCGCTATCCTATCATGTCCATTGTGAAGACAATCTCAGATGTATAGACAGAAATGAATAATTTACACACAACATGAATAGATATATCAGCAAGTTTATTTCTGTTTGCTGAGCATTAATATAAGTACAATAAAATTATATTACTGACAATAATTTACCCCAATTACTTTTGGGAATTTCTACGGAATATATTTAGTGTCTGAAAATATCTTATTTCACACACAGCCTATAATTTACAGTTCATTTATCTCCAAATGGTTTGTTTACTCGTTTAATTAACATCTATGTGAACTTTTTTCTATTTGAACTCATTGAGCATTATCTTTTGTCCCTTTCGAGAATGCAATGTTTTATTTTCGGCAGCCATTTTTTCCTCTTACCTGTAACTAATTGCTTTTTGACTGCTGCACTTCTTGGACTCTTTATTAGCTACAATAATTTACATAATTTATTTTAAAAGTTCTTTTTATAGTATGTTTTTTTTTCTAGAATAATCATTCTGGAGGGGAAAAATAACAATACTATTAATGCAATGTATATGATTTAATTAAAACTTTATTTGTATACAATTTAACATATTTTGCACCATCAGTACATAATGACATAAACATATAGAGTAGACAGTAAGAATTTATCCTGTCAATTTTACATAGACGAATCAAAGAATCTCTCCTTTCAGTTAATAACAAACTAAAATAAGTGAAATCAATTCTTTCTTTATTATTGAATATGAAAATGAAAAATAAATGTTAATTTTTTAAATTCATAATTTACTTTTAGTACGATTATTATTTTATTACACTGTAAATTATTTAAAACATCACAAAAATATTAATTAAATAAGCACAAAAACTAAAAC
Source organism: Epiperipatus broadwayi (assembly GCA_028023455.1). Taxonomy (NCBI): domain Eukaryota; kingdom Metazoa; phylum Onychophora; class Udeonychophora; order Euonychophora; family Peripatidae; genus Epiperipatus; species Epiperipatus broadwayi. The sequence continues at coordinate 589,297 of JAQFVV010000272.1, forward strand.
TTCATGTGGAAAAAATAATAGCTAAAAAAAAAAACAAGTTGTGAGATCTGAAAGAGACTACATATTGTACAATGAAATATGAAGAGATGTATGTTGGAAGTATCAAGAAGAAATTGAAAGTGATATCCACTGTATCATTGAGTTCATTGAAAGTATTAAAAGGTTGAAATGAAGTGAAATGAAGATATTGCTAGAAAGATGATGATATGTGAACATTTTAAATCTTAAAACTAAATCCCATAAGATTTAAAAGACAATAAAAGAGATAACATATGAGATAGGTAAATGAGATAAGGAATTTTGTTGAAATAATGTGAAGGAAAAGAGTTATAGATTAGGAAACTGAATTAAACTTGGTGAGATCTTCACTCTGCACTGCAATGAATTAAAATACTTGAAAATAATGATGGTAATAAAATATTAATCCTCACAATTTTGTTTTTGTCAATGTATTAAAAGTATATACTACACTCATTATTATGTCAATTAAACATTAACATTATTTCTGTAGAAATTTGATCCGCTGCAAATATGAAAAATGAATAAATAACTTTGTGGAGAGTTCTTTACAGAAATTTATTTAATTTTAAGATAATAATAACAAGTCAGATGTCACATGATTTATATATAGCTTGCACTTACAAATATGTAAAATTAAGAGTGTGCTAATAACTCTAAACAAGCTTTTTTTTTTTTATTTATGATAAATGCTACTACAAGAGAAGACATTCAAATCATTTTTATCTTGGATTGTCCCCATCCCCAGACCGGTTTCGACCTATGAGTCTCTTCAGTGAGGAGTTGGGACATTAGATCTAAAAAACCAACTCAAGCAAGTTCAGGCCCATATGATTTTTTCAGTTGGAGAGCTGACTTTAAAGACATGTCTAAAAGTTTCAGATCTTCTTCTAACAATTATCTTTTAGATAAATGCTTTGCTTGAGTTGGTTTTTTAGATCTAATGTCCCAACTCCTCACTGAAGAGACCCATAGGTCGAAACCGGTCTGGGGATGGGGACAATCCAAGATAAAAATGATTTGAATGTCTTCTCTTGTAGTAGCATTTATCATAAATAAAAAAAAAAAAAGCTTGTTTAGAGTTATTAGCACACTCTTAATTTTAATTTTAAGATAAAAATTTTAAATGTTTGAAAAATATTGTATATCTAAAAAATGAAGTAAATATATATACTATTTCAGTCCATAATTTATTTATAAGTTATTAAACTATACCTGCAATATTTCTTTTGAATATTAAAACTGGGAATATTTTGATAAAATTATCACTAATATCAAATGTTATGAAGTTTGCACATGCTATTGGTGAATAATTCTGCAAGTCAATTATCAAAAGTTCAAAGTATTGCCATTTTGTATAATTTAATTTTCACACCACTTCAAAGCCCTTTCAAATAGCATTGCACCCAATTTTTGATGTGCTTTTTATAGAAAAGGAGAACAGTTAATTGTTTTTCAGATTTTTGCTAATTTTAAGTAATACAAATTTCTCTTGACCAAATGTGAATTTTATTGTTTAAAACTGTTTCCCAACTTGTGATACACGTACCACTGGCGGTACACGAGTTGCTGGTTGGTGGTACATGAAAAATAATCAATAATGACGGTCATAAAAAAAAAAATTAAATCATAAAAATATAGAAACGTTTTCCCCTATAATTCATAAAAATTATTTTAATTAATAATATTATACAGTAAAGTTGTTTATATGTACAGTCGATAACGATCTTTAATGTTAATGATAAAATTGAAAGTATGATTAAGAAATTAGATTTTTGGAAACAGTAATATATATAAGTATCGAAAACAATCAACTGGAAGTATTCGAAACTTTACATATTTTTTTGTTTGAAAATAAGGTTAGTCTGTCTCAAGATATATGAGAAAATATAATAGCACATTTAACAGGATTAAAATTGTCTTTCATGGAATATTTTCCAAAACCCGAAAACATAAAATGATAATTGGATTTCAAACCCCTTCTATGCAGAAAATTTAGAAAAAGCTACATCATTATCAATAAAGGATAAAGAAAATTTAATAGAATTATCATGTGACAGAACTTTACAAGTAGAATTCAAACGACACAATCTAATTAATTTTTGGTTAAACATTAAAGAATATGAACAACTTTCTGAGAAAGCTCTTAAATTATTATTACCGTTTACTAGTATGGAATTAATAGGAAGAACTTTTTCTTCATATATTTTTTTAAAAAATAAGTATCGAAACAGATTGAATGCAGCTGTAGACTTAAGGGTATACATCGCATCTTTTGAATCAAATTTCAAAAAATTATGTTGTTCGAAACAAGCACAAAGATCTCATTAAATTTATTTTATAAACATATTTGATTATGATAAAATATATTAATTGTTTTTTTATAATTTTGTGTTTTTATTAAAATCATTTATTAGTAAACGAAATATGACAAAATAGTAGATAAATAATGAGTCGGATCAAGGCAAATCGATCTAAATTATTTAATTTGAAAGAATGTATCAGAAAAGGATCATACCCAGAATTTAGACTCTCATTAATTCTTGATCATCTATTGTGGATTACTAGATGTAAGCTAGTATTTAATCATCAAAATTTTAATCCTATTAACTTTATGCTGAACAATATAAAGAAAACAAGAACAAGAGATAGCCTGATAACTCCTGAGGTTATTTTTACCATGACTTGGTACATGCTGGATTTATCCTCTCCATGACCCAATCAATAGCAAGATGCTCCAAAAAAGAGAAAACAGACTCAAATTCAGGAAAACCAAATGAAGGAATGAGAAAACACTTTGAACAAAATATGTACTAAATAACCTTTAATGTAATAATGTAATCTTTAATAAATTATTTTGGAAAAAATATGAAACTTTGAACAAACACATACATATAAATATGTTACAGTGCGTTTATAATTTAAGTGAGTTTATAATCTGGCATGACGTTTAGGCGTGTTTCAATGTAATTTGTCTCATTATGAGATGTGAATACATACATGGTCACCCTATAATATTTATAATGCAAATAAAATAACACACTCGCAATAACAAATTTCACGAAATACAATCATTTTTATAAAGTGGTACAATTTAGCGTGATGTACTACCAAGTGGTATGTGAGCCAAAAAAGGTTGGGAAACACTGGTTTAAAACAACAGAATTGTTTATGTAAGTTTTGAGAGAGGAAAAAAAATGTGAAAAGCTAGTAATTTAAACAAGTTTTGTTGGTGGTGTTTTTTTTTTTACTTAAAATAACTAAGACCCCTGTCAAGCATTGTTAGCTGAGAGATCAGTGCAGCAGACTTGCAAGCAAGCAGTTGGTTGCAGACGGTTGCTGCGGGTTTGCCTCCCAGCCGATGCTGTGACATATGGAAGAAAAACAAACTAAGACCCCTACATGACAAAAAAACTATAGTTAGACAAATTGATAGCTTATCAAACAAAGTAGAAATGAGTGCAAGTGAAAGTCATAAAAAAATATAAATGTGACAATTTAATAGTATCATGAAAATATTGCAAAAATAAGAGATAAACTACATACACGATCAAATAAAATAATTAAAAAATAACCTGAGTATTTGGTAAAAAAATAAGGATGACTTCTAAATAGATTTGCTTAGCCAAGTACTTCTCACTGATGATAGCCAAAAACCGAACGCTGCCACCATCTACTATTGAATAATCAAACACTCAGAAGTATTGCGTATTGATGCTGATCATAGATGTTCATTGAGTTCCTTTTTTTTTAATTTAATAAATATTTCTAATTGTTTCTTTCTATAATTACATTATTGTTTTTTATTATTTTTAACTAAAGTCAAATATTTATTTTATTGACGTTTTGTTATTATTATTTCACTTGCATTTTTATTTCAATTTATTTATATCATTTTTCCCCCCATGTGTCATAGCATCAGCTGGGAAGCGAACCCGCTAATCCGGGACAACTGCTTGTAAAGCAGCTGTCACTGACCTCTCGATTTTTTATATAACAAAACATACAAATTAATAATAAAAATTACAAGTTGAATTTCACGAATAATTATTAAAATTTTAATGGAAAAAAGTGTGGAATAATTATCAAATAAAATTATTTGGAAAAGTGATCAATAATAACCCCCAAATATTTTGAATATGTGCTATTCTGCCATGAAATTCGCATATTTTATCGTCAAATTAGCAATGCTATGCTGTTATTCTGTTCAGGAAATTAATTATTGAAAAAAAAAAACCCAATTGCCAATAAAAAGAAAGGAGATCGATTGCACTGCAATAACAACTCCCATTGTCTAGTAGTTGACTCCTTTGAAATTAAATTTGATTATTTTTTATGGCTTTCAAAAATCAATTCAAATATTTATCATGTGGAAAGTTTCAATGTAAAAATAATTTAACTTGGCACTATTGGGTGTAATTTTTTAAAATTGTAACGTATGATTTAATAGCTTAATGTCTGGAGGAAAAAATGCCAAAACTCTAATAAAGTGATGTGACTTTGTTTGAGAAAACAAAACTGATTACGATCTCATAAAAATACATTAATAACAATTTTCAAAACAAAGGTAAACTGAAAGCATATTTAAATTAACAAACAAAAGAATACATGAGTGGATGTGTGACCAAACAGACTCATTTAGAAGTACATAAAATTTTTAAGTAGGGGATGGAAAGTAAATATTTCCACTCCACAGAGTAAACACTAATTTCAAAATTAAGAATACACACAAAATCATAGGTTCACTTTTATAGCTATATAAGATTTCCCACTATCGTAAAACATGCATGAGTAACATAGTATGATGTAAATTATAACATCAGATTTTCTAAATTTAAATAAAGATTCTAGATCTAATGGCAACTGCCTCCATAAATCATTCTTTTGATCTGAAATTCAAATTCAAATGAGATTTGATAATTAGACAGAATTTTCAAACAACTCTTAAGATTTTTTCAATTGGCCATTCCCTACCTAACAGTTAGCATCCAATAATGGTTAGAAAATGGTTAATTAAGTTATTCTTAGCAGAAGGTTAGAGAAAGTCTGTTGATTTGCACTGAACATGTCATAAAAATTATGTGCATAATATAATTGTTATGGTCATGAAGAAAGTAATATGCTTAGGAAGATATTGATTTTATAACATATGATATTAGTGCCATTAATAGAAGAGAGGCATGCTTTGCTCTCTCCAAACAATGGACTAACTAATTAAAAGTTCAAACTCATTTGCATATGTGTACAATAAATCACACCAGTCTTCATTCACAAAACTATGAGTATGAGATTCCAACATTGAATCTCGAAAGTGCTAAGCAGACCTATTATACATTATTCATATAATTATAGCTTCACTATTTAATGCGAAAAATAAAGTCGCATATTTATAATTACAATTTTCACTAGTGAAGAGAAAAACAATTTATTACATAAGTTCCTTTTATGTTACATGTATCTTTATATAATAAAAGTATGACTAATCATTTTTCATTTCAAAAGATATTTTTTTTATTTATAGAGCAAGGTACGTAATTGTGTATACAGGCAATGGTTACAGCTGCTGTTAACAAGCATCATCTGCAATGGGTCTTCAGGGTTACAGTTCAGATAAGAGGGTTAGGAGGTAGGTCATTCCATCCCTTTCATCACAGCAATGGGGGAGGAATCAGTCCTTATAAGGTTAGGGGTGTCATACATAGAATGAAATGGAACATCTTGTTTTTAAAGAATACCTACCATTCACACTGATTGCAAATACTTATCAAATAAGATTGGTATATACATAAGTCTATAAACAAAATATTTTAAATTAACTCGAAAATTCTTCTTTTCTCACCACATTTTTACCATCTAAGGTAGCTATAGTAAACAATGAATGGCAGATAATAGTGCTTATTAAATCCCTATCCAGTATTATCCCATCCAATATCTCCAGACTAAATTCTAACCTACGGCTCAGTGAGAAATTCTTGGAATTTGTAGGTATTGGATTGAACACCAATGGATCGAGATTTAATAAACTGTACTGTTTCGCAGCTATTTATTATTAAATTCTACTGTTAAAATACAAGAAAAAGAGTTTTCTGCTCAATAACAAGATATAATCAGCAATCATATGATGTTTTAAATTAGCTCGCTTCTAAGATAAAATGACTCCAAAAACAAACACTTATTATCATCTAAAAATTATATTTAATGGCATAAAAATGTATATATACATATAAACTCACAAAACTTTAATCAGCATTTCCAGCTATTATGACAAGTTTATGGTCTAGATGAGTTCATTATATTTATTTTTTTATTTAAAACTCATATTGTCAGTTTTACATTTAAGCTTCTATTATATTTAATCAGAATTTTAATTGCATAAAAAAGAACCATTTTAATATTAGTAAACTTAGATTGAACGTAATATATAGCAAGAAGACATCAAATTGCCAAAAGGTAATTTCTTTTTGTTTAGATTTAGTAATTAATGGGTGAAAGATGATAATTTCAATTAAATCTCTAGGTTAGTTTTTGTCTCTTCACTTATGTTGTTCTTAAGACGTGCATGCATATAAATCACCAAGCATATATATATTGTAATAACAAAAATAATAAATATAATAGTTAATAACCGTTATATTTATTATTTTTATTGTTATTATAATAGTTTTTTAATTAACGGATATTTTATTTGTATTATATAATAAATCAATAAGGGCAAAAAAACTAAAAATGACTGCAATGTAAAAATTATATCTATACTTATTATGGATACAGTTCAGAACAAAACATTCTTAATCTGTTCAGATGAGAAGTAAATGAGAGATACAAAGATTTGTTTGCTGTGTATAGTTAAAACTAGTGCTATAGTATGAACAATAGAATCAATGCATAACACTTTGATTATAATCCTATGATCTTTTTTTACAAACATCTGAAAACGTGCTATCAAATGTTTATGATTTATCAAACATAAAGGTTATTCTTATTTTTAATTTATATATTGAAATTATAGTTTAAACTTCACAAAAAGTGGTTAAAAAGTGGAGATAAGTTAAATGGAAGAGAACTGTGCTGCAAGTTATAATATCTAAAAACTACTACATAGTAAATTGAAAGATTTCATGCTGTATGTTTATAATTAGAACTCAGTGAGTTAAGTGTGAAGATATTTAAGATTCATGCTGGCAGATCTAAGTACTTTGGACTGGATTGGATATATAGACAGACAAGTAAAGAAGAGAGTGGAACCACTCTTTTCTTGTTAAATTCTCTGTCCCAGTATTTGTGATCTGATTGGCTAAACGCTTGAGAGGTTTGCACTCTCTCAGTTTATTTCAAATCACTTAGATAGATTCGAATAACTAGAAATGATTATAAAAAGAGATTAAATAGTATAACTTGTACTGCATTCAAAGATTTTTTCCTCTATAATGATGACAATGGAGTTGCCTACTGGGTTAGTTGTGAAGCAAGTGTTGCAGAGGAATTATAAGTTCGAAAATTATCAAATAATCCTGTGATTATATAGACATTATCTTATGAAAAAAATTTTGAAGCAAATACAAAAACAAAGCATACAAGTATCAAAACTAAAAACATTTTAGCTATTAAAGTCTATAAAGACAACTCCAAGATAATGAAAAAATATCTAATGGCGGAACAATGGGAATCTATAATTCTATTTACAATGCATAAAGAATTACAAAAACATGAGAATTTAAAATTAAATGTTTGTTATTATAATATTGCAAACACAACTAAATTCTATTGTTAAATCAGTATTAAGAGAGAAATAAACCCATCTTATATAATATGACTAATATGTGATAGAGTTCTTTAATTCAAATCAATTGTGTAAATATTTTTTTTCATATTTATGACAATTATATTTATTATTATCTTGCTAAAATATGAATTTTAATACTAATTTGATTCATCACTGATGAAGGCCACAAGCCAGAAACTAGTCTGGGGATATTGGATGAGTAGGCACTAGATAGGGATTTTATGCACAAGCCTTCTGGCATCCATTGATTACTCTGGTTGGCACAGGGTGGCACTACTGTATGGAGAGTTTTGCCTTGTTTGTTAATTTGATTCATTTGGAATAAAAATTTGTAATTTAAAAAATAAAAATTTTGATAACAAGCTTACGTTAATCAGTTTTAAATATCTATCAAGAAATCTCATTAGATGTCAACACAATAAACCATAAAAAATAATAAGATTCTGGTGACTTATTATGAAGGAGGTTAAGTTTTTTACACAAATGCTACAATTAATTGAAAATATTTAGATCATCATCAATAGCATTTTGTCAACCTTTTTATTTATTCTGGAATCTCAAATTAAAATTTGCATTATAAAATAATTAAATCTCTTACACCATTAAGTAAATTAACCAAAATGTAATGAAATAAATAAAAAAGTTAATTATATTATTTATTACTTTGCTGTAGTTTTATTCATCACATGATCACCATCTCTTATACTAGCACATAATTATTTATAAACAAGGCATGACTCTCCATACAGTACTGCCATCCTGTGCCAACCAGAATAATGCCTTCTGGCATCCATTGATTACTATGGTTGGCACAGGGTGGATGCCAGAAGGCATTATTCTGGTTGGCACAGGGTGACAGTACTGTATGGAGAGTCTTGCCTGTAGTTTTATAGGTATATACAAAGGGATTACAAAAAAAAAAAAAAAAGTGAAAGTTGTTTTGAATATCTAAAATATATCGGTACTTTTTCAGTAAGCTAATTATATCATACACACACACATATATATACACGACTGTGTGCATGTTTCAATTTTTAAAAAATTATTGACATGTATACTGCTAAAAACAATTAGAAATTTAATATATATGGTACAGAAAAACAATTATTCTGGAAGAATAAAACTTTTTATTTGGATGTCTAAATGATGAGCAATAATCACAAGAAAAAAGATTTTTACCAGTGAATGAGTTTTTGAAGAATATTGCTGCTGACTGATTTACCATGAAGAAAGACATAGAAAGTGATCACCCAAGTTGAAATTTCATGTTGACACTTAATATCAATTAAATGAAAAAGATTAGTTCAAAAGTTTATGTAACAATTTCAAAAAAATTACCACAAACATTCTGTACTTATTGGCAAATAACACAAGAATGAATGAAAAGACTTACTCTTCTAAAGTGACAACAGATTGTTTAAAAACTGAATATTTTAATGCATATAAAAAAAATAAAGATATATTAATGCAGCAGGATTTCTTCTATTCATTGCAACTAAATAATTTATTGATTACAAAATAGTTTCCATTCAACACAATTTATCAGAACATCCACCACAAAACAGAAGCATGCTTTCAGTACAATGTGACCATAATCATAACTATCTTACATTACTATTATTGGTGGTATTTAAGTATACTTGATTATATCCAAATTTATTTTAATTTGTTGTGTAGTTAACAATTAATATATATATATATATATATATATATATATATGTGTGTGTGTGTGTGTGTGTGTGTGCTCTGCGCACAGATAATGAAGCTATTCAATGTAGTTATGTAAATTTTATTTGAAATCTTAGAGAGCCCATTTCTTCAGTGGTACCTTTTTAATTATCATGAATTGATCTTTGGCTATGGTCCAAGCTTCTTTAATTTTTCTTTTTTTATTTCTCCCTCTCCGTAGAAACATGTTTTGCTTTAGATAAATCGAATTTATGGCCAGTATATTGTTCACATTCTATGAAAATGGAGAAGTATTCATTACTTCTTTTACCTGTATTACAGCTCTATTACAATTTCTCAGAAATATTTTATAATATTGTTCACGTTCTATGAAAATGGAGGAGTATTCATTACTTCTTTTACCTGTATTACAGCTCTATTACAATTTCTCAGAAATATTTTCTAATATTAAAAGAGTGTACAAATGAAAAGCAAATATTCAGAATTTTTCTATGTAATTGTTACACATTACCTGACAAATCACTACAGTAATTCATTATTTTCCATATCTTTCTTTCAATGTACTATATACCCTGTGTGGCTGGTGCAGTTGGTAGGGTGTCTGTCATGTGATTGGGAGATTCCAGGATCAATTCTGGTGCTCAAAGTTCTGGTATTCAAACTTCTTATGAACTCCCAAACAATAAAGTCATTACCATTTTATTCTGGGCAGTATGGCATAGTTGGTAGAGTATCCAACTTAGGATCGGGAAGTTCCAGGATCAGTTATGGTGCTCATAGTTCTGGTGCTTAAACTTCTTATGAACCCCCAAACAAGAAAGTCATTACCATTTTATTCTGGGCAGTATGGCATAGTTGGTAGAATATCCAACTTGAGATTGGGAAAATTCCAGGATCAGTTGTGGTGCTCATAGTTCTGGTGCTTAAACTTCTTATGAACTCCCAAGCAATAAAATCATTACCATTTTATTCTGGGCAGTATGGAATAGTTGGTAGAGTATCCAACTTGAGATTGAGAAGTTGCAGGATCGGTTGTGGCACTCGTAGTTCTGGTGCTTAAACTTCTTATGAACTTCCCAAGCAATAAAGTCATTACCATTTATTCTGGGAAGTATGGCATAGTTGGTAGAGTATCCAACTTGAGATTGGGAAGTTCCAAGATCGGTTGTGGTGCTCATAGTTCTGGTGCTTAAACTTCTTATGAACTCCCAAGCAATAAAGTCATTACCATTTTATTCTGGGCAGTATGGCACAGTTGGTAGAATATCCAACTTGAGATCGGGAAGTTCCAGGATTGGTCATGGTGCTCGTAGTTCTGGTGCTTAAACTTCTTATGAACTCCCAAGCAATAGTCATTACCATTTTATTCTGGGCAGTATGGCATAGTTGGTAGAGTATCCAACTTGATATCAGAAAGTTCCAAGATCAGTTGTGGTGCTTGTAGTTCTGGTGCTTAAACTTCTTATGAACTTCCCAAGCAATAAAGTCATTACCATTTTATTCTGGGCAGTATGGCATAGTTGGTAGAGTATCCAACTTGAGATCAGGAAGTTCCAGGATCGGTTGTGGTGCTCGTAGTTCTGGTGCTTAAACTTCTTATGAACTCCCAAGCAATAAAGTCATTACCATTTTATTCTGGGCAGTATGGCATAGTTGGTAGAATATCCAACTTCAGATTGGAAATTCCAGAATCAGTTGTGGTTCTCGTAGTTCTGGTGCTTAAACTTTTTATGAACTTCCCAAGCAATAGTCATTACCATTTTATTCTGGGCAGTATGGCATGGTTGGTAGAGTATCCAACTTGAGATCGGGAAGTTCCAGGATTGGTTGTGGTGCTCGTAGTTCTGGTGCTTAAACTTCTTATGAACTTCCCAAGCAATAAAGTCATTACCATTTTATTCTGGGCAGTATGGCATAGTTGGTAGAGTATCCAACTTGAGATCAGGAAGTTCCAGAATCGGTTGTGGTGCTCTTAGTTCTCATGTTAAACTTCTTATGAACTCCCAAGCAATAAAGTCATTACCATTTTATTCTGGGCAGTATGGCATAGTTGGTAGAATATCCAATTTGAGATCGGGAAGTTCCAGAATCGGTTGTGGTTCTCGTTCTGGTGCTTAAACTTCTTATGAACTTCCCAAGCTATAAAGTCATTACCATTTTATTCTGGGCACTATGGCATAATTGGTAGAGTATCCAACTAGAGATTGGGAAGTTCCAGGATCAGTTGTGGTTCTCATAGTTCTGGTGCTTAAACTTCTTATGAACTCCCAAACAATAAAGTCATTACCATTTTATTCTGGGCAGTATGGCATAGTTGGTAGAGTATCCAACTTGAGATCGGGAAGTTCCAGGATCGGTTGTGGTGCTCATAGTTCTGGTGCTTATTCTTCTTATGAACTCCCAAACAATAAAAATGTTAGCATTTTTTTTAACAATACTATCAGTGATATTGTCAATTCACTCCAAATGTGTACAGTAAAAACAATAACCAAGGAATTCTTACATTAACCTCCAAATAATGTTGGTAAGAATCACATTACATGGATATAAATGAGAAAGAAATATAAGAAATTTATCTGTATCTTTTGTATATTCTAATTAATGATAATATTGTAATTGCTTGGAAAGTTATGTGATATTTGATAACCCTATAACAGATTGAGCACATTAATCCATTTAAATAACCAAACTGAAATTCTTTTAGTTGTTTACTTAGATTAATTATATTTTGCCTTAATTAATTAATTAGAGTATATATATTGATATACATTATATTGATTCAAATGGCATTGAAATTATAAAAATAGCACCTTTATTTTAAAAAATAGGTATAATTATGGAACACTAAATAACAGCTTTGCTGTTATGTTGCGGATAACATTGTTAGGCAAAAATCTAGATCCAACATTAGAGAGAAATATTAACCTAAATGTCTAAATGCTTACTGTTCCTATTTTTGATTCATCGTTTATTACTTATTTGTTTACTTAAATATTGTATATAATTATTTCTCAATCTTTGCTTTGATTACAAATTATCATAATTTTCAGATTCATATATTTCATTCTGAAAGATATAATATACTGAGTAATATTGGATTTAATAGAAATATATTTTATATGACAGCATAATTTTGAGTTTCGAATTTAAATTGTTTGGGTAAACTTGAAAAATTTTCAAGCTCCAACAGGGTTAAAAATTTTCTTTCAATTAACTGCTTTTACTCACACAGGTAACCATATAATATTGATTGGTTAATGGATATTTAATGTTGTAGCTAGAAGGTAATCAAAGCTGGAAAAATCTCCCAAATTCTCACTAAACTGGCAAACATGATGAATAATGACTCTTTCATTATTCTTCTAGTGAGTTGTTGGTAAGTCCTTTGCCTAAGACATAAACTATTCAAAAGCTATTTTACCAGTAATACCAGTTGGTTTAGATAGGGCTTTCTTAACTTTTTTTTGTTTGAATAGCCCATCCATCGAGAGCAGAGTTAAAAGATTTTCATTAGGTACAGCATACATTCTTCACTAGTTAATGCTTAACAAGTATTAACAATCGTTATAAATAGCGTGTAGCTTTATATTATATATACAATGAGTCATAGATCATATATTTATGTATTAATAAAGAGAGAGAGAGAGGGAAAACTAATTTTTGCCATAAAAAAAACTTTCAGCTTAAGAAAAGCATGATAAAAACAATTACAATCGTTTACGTAATTCCTTTAACATCTTATCTCTTTTCTTGGCACTTGTAATTTTAAACATATAAAATGTTCAGACATTTATAAAGAAAAGATAGGCATAGTATTTTAAAAATTGGCTTGATTCATGCAGAGCATGCTTTCAGTACAATGTAACCATAATCATAGCTATCTTACATTACTATTATTGGTGGTATTTAAGTATACTTGATTATATCCAAATTCATTTTAATTTGTTGTGTAGTTATCAAGTAATGTAAATTTTATTTGAAATCTTCTTAGAGAGCCCATTTCTTCAATGGTACCTTTTTTATTTATCATGAATTGATCTTTGGCTATGGTCCAAGCTTCTTTAATTTTTCTTTTCTTTATTTCTCTCTCTCAGTAGAAACAATTTTTGCTTTAGATAAACCAAATTTATGGCCAGTGTATTGTTCATGTTCTATGAAAATGGAGGAGTATTCGTTACTTCTTTTAGCTCTATTACAGAGATAGTTGTGCTGGGCCAAGCTTGTAGATAGACTGGCTTTTGATTTACCATAATATGTATATATGCAATTGGCTTGAGTACAAAATGGTTTGTAAACTATTTGATAAGCGAATTCAGTGGACAATTAATCTTTCAAATCATTTAATAAGTTATTTAAAGTTGAGGGAGAATGAAAGCTTATATTAAATTACTCTGAACAAATTCTTTTTAATTTCCTGGAAATTTTCAGTATTTATGGCAGGAATATCCATTTCTTAGTATCTTCAGGTTTAGACTATAATGTTTTTTTAAATTTTGTTGTAGAATCTATCGATGATACTATAAATTTTATTAAAATTGTATCCCATATTTTGTAGATTCTTAATATACGTATCTTTGTTGCTTTTTCGATCAATTTTGAATTTACACATTTTGCATTTCTAGGTAGGAAGCCTTTAAGTCCATCAAATTTGTGGGGCATGGATGTTTTTGATTTGGGGTGGATCGTGCTTCTAATATTTAATGGTTTCAGTATCATTTTCTAGTTTAATGAATATGGTCTGTCTTTGAACATAAAGATTCAAGAATTTGATACAGTGATTCTTATCTTCTTTATCAATAGTCCAGATTAATGAAGATGCCTGTTCCAAATCATGATGAATATGTATGTTTTGAATGTCAGTTGTGCATAACATCATGCCACCTATATATCTGAAGTAAATTATGTTGGAAGATAGGGAAGTGTAGTTAGAAATCATTTTATTTTTGATGTTTGATAAGTACAGGTAACACATAAATAATGAATGGAAGGTCAATTGGCATAATCATTAAGAAGGTAAGAATCAAGATATCAAATTCCTGGATCTTTATGTTCAAAGAAAGCCATATTCACTAAATTATAAAATCATATTAAAACCATTAAATATCAGAAGCATGGTCCACCATAAATCAAAAACATCTATAGCTCACAAATTTTCTGAACTTAAAGGCTTCCAACATAAGAATTAAAAATGAGTAAATTCAAAATTAATTCAAAAAACAATACAGATGCATATTTTAAGGATCTACAAAATATGCTATACAATTCTAATAAAATTTATAGTGCGATCGATCGATAGATTCTACAACAAAATGAAAAAAACTATGACGTCTAAATCTAAGATACTAAGAAATGGATAAGCTCACCATATATACCAAAATTTTTTAGTAAATTAGAAAGAATTTATTCAGAGAAATTCAATATAAGCTTTCATTCTTCCCCAGTTTTAAATAACTTACTAAATGATTCGAAAGATAAATTGTTTACGAAATTGGATCATCAAATAGTTTACAAAATCTCTTGCAATCAATCCAATTGCCTATATGCCTATTATGGTGAATCAAAAGCCAATCTATCTACAAGATTGACCCAGCACAACTATCTCTGTAATACAGTAAAAGTAATGAATACTCCATTTTCATAGAATACGAATAATACTCTGGCCAAAGATTTTGATTTATCTAAAGAGAAATTGTTTGTACTGAGAGGGTGAATAAAAAAA
This sequence comes from Epiperipatus broadwayi, assembly GCA_028023455.1. NCBI lineage: Eukaryota > Metazoa > Onychophora > Udeonychophora > Euonychophora > Peripatidae > Epiperipatus > Epiperipatus broadwayi. Next base: position 604,506 of record JAQFVV010000272.1, read on the forward strand.
GAAAAATTAGAGAGGTTTGGCCCCTAGCCAAAGATCAATTCACAATAAATAAAAAAGATACCAGTACCCCTATCTCAAAGAAATGAACTTTCTAAGATGATTTCAAATAAAATTTACATAACTACACAATAAATTTAAATGAGATTGAATATAAGAAAGTATACTTAAATATCACCAATAATAATAATGTAAGATAGCTATGATTATAGTATGCATTGTACTGAAAGTTTGCTCAGCATGAATCAAGCCAATTTTTAAAATAATACATCTACCTTTTCTTTATAAATGTCTGAACATTCATATATTTAAAATTACAATTATAATTATTCTAAGTGAAACAGATCATTATTTCTTTAAAAAGTCTGTATATGAGAATATTTATAAAAATTAATTTTTTAGAAGTAAGCTTGTATTAAATAATTTGAATAATAAGAATTAGTTAAAAGTTGATGATTTGATAATAAAATTTCCTAGATGATATTAATTCCATTCAAATATAATTTGATGAAGACACCATTATGATCATATAAAAATTTGGTCTTTAATAAATAGATAATAACTAGATGAAAGATATTTAAATAAATAATTCATATAACAAGTGGAAGACAATTAGCTTTGTTTAATCATTCAGTAAAGGATGTCGATCTCAGAAGATTTGCAGAGGCAATTATGCCATCTTAAGTAAGCATGAAACATAACAGTCTGCTAAATAATAAGTAACCATGGGCATTTGGAAAAAATTAGTACTATAAAAAATATAACCTAGCTCAAAGAACAAAACTACTCCTACTGAGAATTATTATACAATAAAGAAACATTAAAATTATGGAGTGAATCACAGAATGATGCAATAGTATAAATCTGAAATGATCAATTTCTATAATTCCTTTAAGATATTTGGAAAATCTTTTGAAACTTAATATGCAAATAATAAAAGAAGGATTCTGATAAAATTAAGTGTAAACATAAGAAAATATGTCAAAATCCACAAATATATATATTTGTATGAATATTAGTTGCCATTATGCTTAGGATTTGTAGACTATGAAAAGGCATTTGATTCTATAAACATTTCTTCAGTAATTAAAGCATTGGGTCATCAAGGTGTAGATCCAGGATATTGTCATATTTTTAAAAAATATTTATAAAAATGCAACAGCAACAATTATATTAGGTAATGATAGTAGAAAAATCAACATTGAAAAGGGTGTAAGACAGAGTGACTCCATATCTCCCAAACTTTTTACAACAGTGCTGCAAGAAGTATTTTGTGAATTAAAAGCTAAAGGAGTAAAAGTAAATGGAGATTATTTAAGTCATTTAGATTTTGTAGATGATGTAGTTGTTTTTGCAAATAATGCTTTAGAGCTACAGGAAATGTTGCAGGAGTTATCAGATGAAAGTAAGAAAGTAGGACTAAAGATAAATGTTAAAAAGACTAAAGTAATGTTTAATAGATTTTCTCAAAATATGAAAATAAAGATTGATTATGATGAGTTAGAAGAAGTTAACAGTTATCAATACCTTGGTAAGATTATTAATACAGATGGAAATATAATGGATGAAATTAATCATAGAATTAAACTTGTTTGGAGTGCTTTTGGTAGAAAAAACTTGGTACTAAAAGGAAATATGCCTATGTGTTTAAAAAAGAAAGTTTTTAATAAATATGTGTTGCCAGTTCTTACTTATGGATCTGAGACTTGGACACTTAATACAAGAGCAATACAGAGACTTCAGACCACTCAAAGAAGTATGGAGAAATGATTGTTGGGAGTAACAAGAAGGGATTGAAAACGCAATGTATGGGTAAGAGAACAACCAGTTGTTACTGACCTCATTGAAAAAATTAAAAGACTGAAGTGGAGTTGGGCTGGACATATTGTTAGAAGAGATGATAATAGATGGACAATTGAAATTTTAAACTGGATACCAAGAGATTGTAAAAGATGCAGAAAGAGACCACATTTGAGATGGATGGATGAAATAAGAAAGTGTGCATGGGAGATGTGGTCAAGAAATGCTGAAGATAGGAAAAGATGGATTGAACTTGGAGAGACCTTCATCCTGCAGTGGATTGATAATGATTGATGATGATGATGCACTCTTAAGAATAGTAAAAAAGGACTCTCCTATAGAATTTAATATAATTATTAATCATTTAAAATTCAAGCTTATCTTATAAACTTTGAATATTTAAGTAGATTAAAATTAGTGCATTCGAATAATAAATGGAAGTAAAAGAATAATAACTGATATATGTCAATTTGAACTTTCATGTGTTATAAAGTCAATTTAACAATTAACATTGTAATATATATAACGTTTCAATGTGTGTTAGACACTACTATATGTAAAAATTTAATATTTGCGTTAATGGGCTTCAGTTAAAATTAATCAGTGACTTTTAAGTCACTTATAGTCTTTAAGTAAATAAAGGTCTATATAAAAAACCAAGTCCAAAATTATAATATATATTTAAATGACATCCCATAACTGATTTTGAATTTGTAAATTTATCAATGGGAATAAAATAATTATGCCATTGCATAATTAAGCTAGCGCTTTCCACTTACGGATGGCTAAAGAGTTGGAGAGTGGAGAAGATTGAAGCCTGTCCATTAAAGTTTGAAAAGTTGCTGCCTTAATATAACTGAGCAATGATTATATATATATAGAAAATGATGATTTAGACCAACTGATGAGTGCCGGTTCAGCATGAAATACATATATTTGAGATCATTTATCTTTTTCATACGTATGTGGTTATGTGTATTGTTTGCATTGCATGTATAGTTGTAGGGTGCTTAAAAATTTGAGTTCACACCCCTTCTAATTACATTAAATTCAGTAGAGACAATATACTTGTATTTAAATATTATATATATGTATATAAGCAAAAAGTGTAAATAAATGAGAAAAATATGAATCTGATAATAAGGAATTAAATTCCATTCAAAAGATGAAAAGTTAAGATTTAATATTTTAAGAAGCTTTGCTCATTCTATAATGTCATTTGTGATGATTTCCAAGAAGAAATAAATAGATTGATAGAACCTTTTAAAAGTATTTTAGAGAATTCAAAAAACTTTCTTATTTAAAAAAAGCAAAAGCTGGAGAGAAGTTAATCAAATATAAACTTTGATGTTTCAGAAGTCAAGTAGATACTTCAGAAAAATAAAGTTTTTGCACAAATGGACTAATTCCTACTTCAATACAGTTCAAAATACCATTAATAGTGTTAGAATTGGTTTTTTTTTTCATATCATGATATCCAGTAATGTTAAAAAATATTTAAAAAACTAAAAATTATGTGCAGAAAAATCAAGAAGTTCTAATTAAAATAAATGACAAAAATATATAAATACTGTATCAGAATTTTTTTTTGTACCTTACACCAGATGTCATTTTAAACTCAGTTTTGGTTAGTATTTCTCTAAAATAAATCTATCCTTTTCAAATTTGTTTATTTTGGTTAGTATTTCTCTAAAATAAATCTATCCTTTTCAAATTTGTTTATATTCCTGCAAAACACATTGTCTAGTTATATTTCTTTTTTGTCAAAAGTAACCTTTATTAGTCAAAAGATTACAAAAAATTATCAGGTACACTTACCCATGGAGGATTGCAAAGTGTTCAATGTTACAAGGCAAAACAATTATTGACCAGGTTTACAAGGTACGTATGCTCAATAACAAATATATCCATAAAAGGGTTGTATAATTTTGCTTAATGTGTATCTATACATGGATGAGCACAGATCTCCACTGCCCAAAAACAATCCATCGAGGGGGTGCAGCAGCCCATCAGAGTGGAAAAGGTGCTGAAAACTTTGACCCTGTACCCTCCTGGCAGGTTTTCTAGGTAGCAGCAATAATCATCACCAGCCTGTACCCATAAACCAGACCCCCAATGACCACCATCATCAACCTCTGCAGAAGAAATGAGAAGTGCAGACCCGTGCATGCAAATATTACAACAAAACTCTAGCATCCAGTGATATCATCTTGCACACTGAGGTTAATGGAGCTGAACATCTGCCCTTAATCATTATCAAAATCCTGTGTCTGTGAATGTTCACAATAGCTGCTCAACTCACCAACCAGAATTGGTAAATTAATGATAATATTTTTCATATAAGCACTTTATTTTTAATTATAATATAGTATAGAAATGAAAATATCTTCTAATGTAACATTTTTTTAAGACATCTATAGGGTAAAAAATATCTACTGAAAAGTCAGAGTCAGTTTTATACAGTATGAAAAGAAATATACTTTTTTAATAATAAATAATCATATGGTTAGTAGGCCAGAGACCATGTCATATTCAAGTATCAAGTGATAGTTACAGCACAATTGTTTTTAATTGAACGAACTCATTTTTTTCTAAAACATTTGATTCAAAAATATTTATCTCTTGAGTGTGCTACTTATTAATGAGGAGGACTATATTGGGCATTATAATGTAATTAATAATCTCCACAAAAATATTTATAACAAATGTAATTCTTATTTTTTATTTAAAAAGAGTTAACAAATATATATTTTTATTTGTGTTTTAAAGTTCGTTGATTTTTAATCAGAAAAAAGGTCGATTGAAAATACATACAGATATAGTAACATCTTCATATCTATAATATATGTTTTCAAGTCATGGCATGGACATTGAAATTTTATGTGTTTTAAACACACAAACATAAAATTGTAATAAAAATATGATAATATATTTTGTAAATAACTATAAATTTATTTAACGCACATTGATTATGTAAGTAATATTTACTAAGGCAATAAACCTAAGGCTTGTGTGGTTAAAAATGCAAAGATAGGGATCTCTACAGGTCTTAACCACAAGCTTTTCTTCCAATGCATAAGATTGTGGTTAAGACCTGTAGAGGTCCTTACCTTTGCATTTTTAATTGAGCAAGCCTTAGGTTTATTGCCTTAGTAAATAACTATAATAAACCCAGAAGTACTTTCAATTAATTTATTAATCATCTTCAACTAAAAGCTATTTAAATTTAAATTTAGAGTAAATAAATATCATCATGTTATATCTCCCAAGATTCACACAATGCCTATTAATTAAAAATATCCAATTTTTATTTATAAAAACTATTTCCTTAATTTTTCTTTTATTATTGTTTATTTCCTCATAAAGAATCTTAGTATTTTCCAGATTAAAATTGAAAGTAATCACGCTTTTTCATGATGAAAGAAAACAGTTGCCATTGTTAACTTATTACTTCTCTTATTTTTTACATATGTATGTAACAATTGTTGTTCCTTTAACCCTTTTTCAAAACACACCTCAATTTCATCTATGTGCAAGCCTTGCACTTAAATAAAATTTGATATATAATATTACTTTTTTGTTTCATAGGTATAATAATTTTTGAATTATTTACCAATCTTTTGATCACAAAATAAAACATACAAATATATCTATAATTTTTTTTAAAATTTAGTTTGAACATTTGAAGCATATGGAATAGATATCTATTCAGCTTCTTTAAATTAAAATATATATTTTTTTAAATTAATTAATTAATTAATTATGGTTAAAATTTCCCCAGGACATTTCTGCTACTTAAAAAATGCTTCTTGATAATGATTTTAATTACAGCATTATTAATAGGGCTTTTTCATATAAAAAGAAAAAAGATTTTCATCAGAAATGAAGACAATTTTGCTATATATAAAAGAAGTAACTGATAAAATTGGTAATATTCTAAGGAAAAATAATATCCACACAGTTTACACTACCTTTAAAAAAATTAATGAAATATTTCCACTTCCTACAGATAAAATTTCTTTGGAGTGTCATGGTGTATATAAAATTTCAGGTCTGTTCACATTCATATATTGGATAAACTAATTGTAGAATAAATATTAGAAAGGAAGAACACATTCTGGCAGTCAGAAAAAAATCCAATTCATCAGCTATTTATTCTCATATAAAATTAACTATTCATGATATCAATTTTGATAAAACAAATATTCGAGTAAAAATTGAACAATATGACCAGAGATTGCTAAGAGAAGCTATAGAGATTTTTAAAAGGCCCAAGAGTTTGAATGAAAGGTGTGAATTAAAAAAAAATAACATTTGGAAGAAGCTATTGGAAGACAAACTAATTTTTAAAACTTCTCAATCAATAAAATTTGAATATGAGGAGAAAGAAAAATATAAAATAATGACTTTAAATCTCACAGGCATTCCTATGATTTGAGAAAGAGAATGCTCGGTTGTTTCAGCACAATAACAAATATATTGTCAGCTATTTAGCTATTTTAATACACAGAATACTGAAAATAATTATAATATGAAGTCATATATATAATAAAAGAAAAATTAAGGATGAAATTTTAATAAATTGATATAAAATGAATATAAATAATAGACAAGCTGCTAATGTTAAAATTCAGAATTTATGGGATTTGAGTTGATGACGTTTGCTACCATTATGTATTTTGAATTGAGGAGAGTTAAGGAATTAACTGAAAATACTTCTGCAAATTGAGAGACATTATATAATAGTTAATTACTATTATATTTATTATTTTTATTGTTATTACAATATATATATATATAAAACCAAAACTGTCTAACACTATACTAGCAAAAATAAAAATGCAAAACCATAAAACAATACAATACTAAATTAAATTTTAAAATTTTTTACCAAAATCCTTACACAACCATGGTTGTGTAAGGATTTTGGTAAAAAATTTTAAAATTTAATCTAGTATTGTATTGTTTTATGGTTTTGCATATATATATATATATATGTAACGAGCATAGACGTTAAGTCACATTCTCCGGATCGTTACAATATATATACTAATTTAAAGAGGCAGAAAGTTAGTGATAAAAAATGAATATCTATTCTATATATTTCAAATGCACAAGTTAAATTTTAGTAATAACTATTTACTATGTAAAATATTTCACTACTCACAATTTAAATCTGTTTTCTATTTCATATATTGAACTAATTCAAAATATTTGTATTTCAATTTGAGACAGCTGAGATCGATAATGTGGGAAAAAAGTGTGACTATTATCCCTCATAATTTGCTATGCACACAAGTTTTTTATATTTTTCCATATAAGCTAAAACTATTCTATACTTTAATAATAGATTCATATTTACTAAAACAATAAATAAATTTTTCAGGGTTATTCAATAATATGTGCACTCTTAGTCTTATTCTATTTTATTAATAAACATCTTTGCAAATATAGTTTCTTACTATAAGAACTAATTAAAAATAACTTAATCTGTGTTTTAAAACTAAGGCTAACAATTTAAATATAAATTTGATTAATGATTTATCTCAGGGTTGTATAAAATAAAAAAATAAATGCAGGAATATATAAAGGTGTTTATGCATTTTAGGCTAAATGATGTAAAAAGGATTTTATGTACATCATCTTATCCAATACATTTATATTTCAGATAGCATTGATACAACATATATATATATATAATTCAGATAATTTTTATGTGCAAGCTAATATCTCAAATACGACCTTTTTTATATCATGGATAAGCAGTGATGTTTCTTTAATAACGACAAAAGAGAAATATTAAAAATTAACAGATACTTTATTACCCTCTTTTCTTCCAAAACGTAAGCTTGTAGTTAAGACCTGTAGAAGTCCCTACTATCGCATTTTTACACGCACATTCCTGAGGTTACAGCCTTAGTAACTATTATTTATTACATAATATAAAATAAATGATAAAAACGAATAATAACAATATATATATATATAAATAAACGTATAATAAATATTACCATTTGTTTCCTAAATCTGATTTGCATTTGGGATATGAAAAATGTATTACCAAACAACATTGGGAAGACACTGATATTAAATAACAATAGATTGTTTATTATTTTAAAATAATCCTCAATTTAAATGCTAGAGAATAATAATCTTCATCATAAAAGATAAATGCTTTATAATCATTCTTAATTAATTTGTTTCACTGACTAATCAATTATCAATCAACTTCACTTAATGAAGTTTTCACTCTTTTAAGAGAAGCAAATACAAATCATTACTCAACATATTTAGATATTTACAGTGGGCTTATTTATTTTGTCTCCAGATCCTTTAGTGGTTTCATTTTGCACGATTAAACATTAGGCTCACTAATAAAATATAACTAATCATTAGGATGCCTTGTGACAATACTATATAACAGTGAAAAATTAATACTAACATGGAAGAGTGATGCATAAAATATTCCTTACCGATTTACTCATCTACATAAGGATGATTAATTCCATTTTAACTCTGAGATTCAACTTAAGAAACCATAAATCATGCAATAATTGCAATGTAGCACAGTTTTATATAAGTTTAATAGTTATTTACATTTATCCAATCTAAACCTAAGGTAAATCACATTTAATCCCATTCAAGTTCAACAATAATCGAGACGTCAGTGACAGCTGCTTTACAAGCAGTTGTCCCGGGTTAGCAGGTTCACTTCCCAGCTGATGCTATGACACATGAGAAAAAAATAATATTAAATAAAAATATTACCTGTAAGTGACCATAGCAAATATCTGAAAAAACTTTATTACATTAATAACAACTACAATATTAACTAAGAAAGAAGCAATTATGAGAAAATGCATTAAATAATCCTCAAATGATTATGACAATTTAAAAATTATCTCAATGAAAGATTGATACTTGCATAATACTTCGGAATTTTTGGGAATTTAGAAGCACTTTTAAAATAACAGCATCACATGAAAACCACAAATAGTTTCACTTTGTAATATAATCCTTTCTGGACACAGCATAAAGATTAATAAATTCCCTTTATCATACTTGCTTATTCAAGGTAAGTTACATTCAACACATTAATCCATTTTAAGATTGCTTATCACCTAAATATTTATCAGATTTAATTTTTGCTTTGTTAATCCACATAATCCATTGAATGCTATTTAAATATTAAGCTTTGATAATCCGTAATGCAATTCCTTAAGCATTAGATACACATTCGCAGTTTGTTCCAAGCAGCAATTTAATTCATTTGAACAGATGCTATAATTTTATTCAAAAGATTAGCAGTCATTACTTCTTTAATTTGAGATATAAAATTAATCTATTCATTTATAGAACTTTAATCCATGATGCTAGTAATTCTGATTGTATCTGTGATAAAGCAAATATTTTAACATCCATAACAAAATGATTTTCGTTACTTTTTGAATTACAGTTTGTTTCTTTAAGCACAAATTTATGGAATGATATTTGAGTTGAAAAAGTTATTGTTTAAAGTTTTTCCTTGCATAATTTAGAAAATTTACACTATCGAGCCTTAATATTTACATTTTCTTAAAGTAATAAAACAATTATTTTACAATATTTTCAAAAAAAAAAAACATCAGCAACTTATTTGAAATTAATAAATACAATTTTTCAACTATCAGCTATTTACCATTATATTTAATTGAAGAAATCCAGCTATTTATTATTGAAATAATGAGACATTATTCCATAAGTTAATTTGTCCATTTCCCATTAACAGATGAATGTAATAAATGAGATTTTTTAAAATAAAGAATGAATTAATGTCAAGCATTGGTGGTCGAGAGGTCAGCAATTGCTGCTTTACAAGCAGTTGTCCCAGGTTAGTGGGTTCACTTCCTGGCTGATGCTATGACACATGAGAAAAAAAAAAAGAATGAATTAATGATGGTTTCTGCTTTATTTATTGTTATCCACCTTTCTCTTAGAATGATGAGAAGTCATTTGCCTATCAAAGGCTATTGCCTAGCTGTTTAGTCTAGCTGATCATCATGTAGATGATAAACAAAATGGCTATTTAAGAATTTGAACCTGTTTAAGTCCTGAATGCAATGAAATTTTGTTAAGACTGTCTGAATTTTCCAAACTTCAGCTTTTATACCAGTTATCACATGATGTGTGGTTTACAGAATATTCCCCAGCATGCATTGAGAGTTTCTTCATATAGCCACAAAATAATGGAAGGGTCATCATGATTATCGCCAGGAAATATGTTACAGTTAAAATTTCTGAATCAAGGCAGCAAAACTTTAGAAACACCATTCAAAAATGAAGAAAACAGTCTTGCAATGGTGGTCGAGAGGTCAGCGCGTCTGCCTTGCAGGCAGTTGCCCGGATTGCGGGTTCGCATCCCGGCCGAGGCTATGACACTTAAAAAAAAAATGAAGAAAACAATAAAAGAAAGTAATAATTTCAATCTTTAATTGCTTCACGTTTGTTTCCAGGTTTTCAAACAAATATTACAAGCATTTATTTCAATTTAAATAAATCATAAACCTTAATAGTTCTCAGATATTTATTCAATTAAATTTTAACCCTTTAATGAATATCATTAAATAAATATTCTAGCAATTAAATCAATCTTTGCTAAATAGAAATCTAAACACTTAAGCTTCCACTTCCACACACATGCACACAAAATATAAATGTAACATCTGTTTGTTCCACCCTTCATTTAAATATTTTAGTGTTTTAATGTTGAATTTATAATTCTATTCCACATTTCTAGTTTTGGATTAATTGCTTTATACTTTATGCCTTAATAAGAATAACAATGAAATGTGAGTGTGCATAAATGTAAGTATTCTTAAAACAGGCAAAACTCACTACATATATTGCCACACACAGCAAGCTAGAGTAATCAATAGATGCCAGAAGGCTTGTGCATAAAATCCTCATCTAGTGCCTACTCATCCAATATCCCCAGACCAGTTTCTAGCTTATGGCCTTCATCAGTGAGGAGCCTTGGATCTGAAAGCACTGCACCTAGATCTTAGGATCTAATGCAACCCTTCAGCGACCACCTTTTATCTCCATTTAACTACAAAACTATGAGTCTTAAACTGAAAACACCTTAATGTTTTCAATCCATTGATTAGTCTAGCTTGTTGTATGTGGCAATATATATAGCGAGAATTGTCTGTTTTAACAACAGTTATACACAAGCATAAGAGGTGGTGGTCATGTGATGTTTATTGGCTTAAATGTAAGTATACATATTTTACAATGTCAACAATAAAATCTGCTTGGAAAGTCATTTAAAAATGCTAAATAAAATTATATATTTCTCTTAAACATTAGTATGAGAGAATATTGAACATGATAATGATAATATTCTATGCTATACAACCAATGACAGTGGTGAAAATACTTGCTTAACTATAAAAATTTAAAGTCAAAATTTTTACAGTTTAAATTTATAATAGCCAATTTACAGTAAATACTCTAAGGTTACAATATATATACATTGGTTATTCTGTTACTAAATTTAGCTTTATATCTAGTAGAAATAATGAATTCTATTAATTATACCTGGGCCTAGATTCCAACACTATGACTGATGCAGAATCTGATTATGACTCTGATGACATACATGGGAGGTAAAAGACACTCAAAAGATTTAGGTTTTTCAAGCATGTAGTAGCAGTGATGACAGTGTGTCTGAGTATAATACTGAGTTTGGGAAAAAATATATTTTTTGATAATACATTACTCAAAAAATTGCCATGCAAACAAACCTTTATGTTGAAAAGTAATAAGAGCATTGGCACAGTAAGATCACAATACAACAGATGGAAACATACTGACAAAGAGGAACTGAAACTGTTTTTTTTTTAGTAATAATGTTATAAGGCATCATCAATTTTTGGACAACAGCAAAGATTCTTCATGTACCCATTTTTTCTCAACTCATGACAAGTATTAGGTATAAATTACTCATAAAATATTTGCATTTTGCTGATAATAAAAAGTTCCTAAGTGATGTCCACTCGAATTCAAAGCTGTAAAAGTTCTATGAAGTTACAGAATATTTGATAAAAAATTTTAATACTCTACACATCCAGACAAAGATTTTTAATTTAGATGAAAGCTTGTTAGTCTACAAAAGATGTTTGGGTTGGAGAAAAAGAGGGACAATTTTGGGATATTTTTGTATGAGGCAGCAAGTGGTTATATTTGTAACCTTTTGAGTACTGGAGCTGCAAAAGTATGCAAAAAGAAGTATGACCATTTACATGTTAGTATGAAATGAGTTTTTCATTTGATAGATCGTTATTGGGTCAATGTGACAATTGATACATGTCATCTAGTCTGGTAGATGTATTTATAAAAAATACGTCAGACATTTATGGCACTGCTATTAGCAGAAGAAAAGGTCTGCCAGAAGAATTTTAAAAAAAAAAGAAAAAGTAAACTGAAAAAATATACAATGCCCAATGCTTTTCTTAATTTAATTTTATCACCCATTTTTCTATCATGCATAAATATTTTAGCTATATTTTAAAATTATTATTTATGTTTTTATATTTCAAATAAATGAATAAAAATATCAGAAAAGAAGCTAAATAGTCCCCAAGACATATTTTGACTAAATCAGCAACCTTCAGCTAACCCAAGTACCAAACTTTTGTCGAGTGTCTTTACTATTATTTACTCTTTATCTATCATGCATTGAAACATTCGGTATATAAATGCTAAAACTCATATAAACACTCAGTGAAGGTTATTATTTTTTGAATAATATATTAATGACTATTAATAATTATTTATTAGTCTGAAGATTGCTAATTCAGCCAGAAATAAATCTTAAAGATCATTTATCTTTAATCCAGATGTTTATTCATGTTGAAATAGTAGTTTATTTGTTTGAACTTTGTAATCAAAAAATATACATTCAAGCTTTCATTTCAAAGCAGAAGTAATATTGCCATGATCTTAAAAACTGGCTACTGAAAACATCATATTATTAAATAAATCATTATTTTTATAACTACTGAAAAAGTTTATATTGGGGAATTGCTTGAAAAATGCCATCAATAAGACAGTCTTCTTCTATAGGATGAAAATGTCAAAATTTGGGAAGTTATAATATTCTGGAGATAAAATTTATACCATGGTGGCCCCGGATTTTCTCTAAGTGAAGTTACCAGATAAATTTTGCCTTGAGTGAAATGGTCAATTCCTTTGATTGCCTTTGTCCTGGGCTAACCAAACATTTAGTCATGTTTCACTGATTTGAGTTGTTGCAGCCCAGTCAGCACTTGCTAGATATGTTTGAATAGTTCTCCTGGGTCATTGGTGCAGGACAATTCCCTTGAGTTGAAGATAACTATTTAATAGCCTGGAACTAGCTCATCTTAACAGTGGAATACATCAAAGTCTTCAGGTTTTGGTATATAAATCTGTAATTTAAATTTGATATGTGTTTAATTACTTGTACAAATTATAAATATTTATTTTGTTAATAAAGTTTTTTATTATTAAAAAAATAATTTATATCATGGTGCAAAGACTGTTTATAAACATTGCTAATCATCTTAATGCAACAAAAGTATTTTAATTCATATAGCAACACCTTCAAATATTGATTTGAGCAAGATAAAGATGATGTTACACATGTCTTGTTTTAAATATTGTTGTCTCTGACAACTGTGTTCAATCATAAGTAAGAGATCAATATTTTCCCTCTAACATCTTTTGAAACTTTAAGGCTTTCCTCTATGAGAAATGGCATAATATTTTTCTGGAATGGCTTTTGCGATGCTATATTGCAGAGGCTATTACTATATGGTGAAACTGAGCTGAATTCAGACCTATATAGCTATCTGGTTTGTAAGGCTAAATTTGAAGACATTTACATGTCTGAAAAGTTCATGCTTTCAAATTGATAGAAATGTGTTTTATAAGTGCTGACTTTTGAGTTAGTATTTTAGATCTAGTTTCTAGAGTCCCAGCACTCCACTGAGGTGAGCCATAAGCTCGAAACCAATTGGTCTGGAGATGGGGACTTTCCGATAGAGATTTTGAATTCTTTCTTTTTCGGCACTTATAAAATAAAGCTTGATTAGAGCTATTGGTAAGCTCCATCTAGGGATTATTAAATACAGTATTTATACAATTCGACCACTACCCAGAGTATAAGTTTTTGATATATTTGTTTGCTTAAAGTTCATGTTAAAAAGTTTACCACATGGATTTTCTAATTATTTTTTCCAACACTGTACACACTCATGCATGCACATAAACATACCCATGCATATATATAAAGGTGTTTCAATGGCTTTCCATTATCATACAAAACATGTATTTAAAAAAAAGGTAAACAGCAAAACAACGAAAAATACCCACACATTTCAAACTTAGCAGTCTAGTGTAATGTAAAACTCTCATTAAGGAATAGATGCAGTACTATAATTGAATAACATATATACTGAAAAAGAAATTTATAATTAGATAAATGGATTCAATTTAACAAAAAATCTAGTATAAGCCTACTAGTTTATATGTTAAAATTATGCCTTGTTTATATGCAAAAAGATATATGTGTGTGCGCACATATGTGTACATATTATATATACATAAAGGTGAACTATAATTGTCTTCAGAATATTTTTATCTATTTTTTTATTTCTATAACCTACTTACTAATTGCATGTATACCAAAGAGATTTCTTCTTATCTAATTTCTTCTGTTCCAATTTAATACTAATTACCATTGTTCTACCAAAAGCTAGTGATCATGAATTTGTGAGAGATGTATTAGGAGAGGAATACATTTAAAAACAATGTTCTCAAAATGCTGTGTGTAAAAACAGATTCTAAGTATTACAAAAACAGATAATATTAAATGACTAAACATCACATGATCACTATCTCTAAGATCTAGGTGCAGTGCTCTCAGATCCAAGGCTCCTCACTGATGTTGGCCACAAGCCAGAAACTAGTCTGGGGATATTGGATGAGTAGGCACTAGATAGGGATTTTACGCACAAGCCTTCTGGTATCCATTGATTACTCTGTTTGGCACAGGGTGGCACTACTGTATGGAGAGTTTTGCCTTTGTTTAATATTAAATGAGTTCACAAAATAATTAAGAAACAGACAAACATGACACATTATAAAAGATAATCTATTCAAAAACTATAAGTAATTCCTGCTACATTAGCAACATTTTCCTTATCTAATATTCCACTTCTGGAGCATTAGTATTCATACTATTTGCTTTTTAGTGTATTAGATGCATCTTTATATATATTTCACTCTCCACATCAATTATTAACGAACCATTGCAAATGATTACTACATGTTTATCCAATTTTTCTGATTCATAGCTTCACTTTTCAGCAACATCTCAACAAACTTTTTTATTTCATTCATCCATTTCATATATCGTTTCTTTTGAGATCTTTTACAATCTCTTGAGATCTAGTTTAAGACTTCGACAGTCATCGGTCATTTTTTTCATAAACATATATCAAATTCATAGATTAAATTACAATAATTTATTCTTATCATAAAAAAGAAAACAAGAAATAAATGGAAAAGAACAAATGAGTAAATGGTTGATTTTTTTTTACCTAACTCAAAATATTAATTTAAAAAAACCATTTGTATAATAGCAATTAAGCAATAAAATACTTTACTAATATCAGAGGTAATTACTCATTGCTTTTTAATTAAATATGTTTTATATAAATGTATCTTTTTCTGTCTCTCTTACGAAATTAAAATTTGCTTTCAACCTTTTTATTTTTTAATTCAATAACATTTAAAAGCTAAATATTTAACAGCATCACTGAATTAAAAAAAATTAATAGGAAAAAATGCCCAAGGTGACTCTAATAAGTATTGATTTTGAAATAAACAATCAATTACAAATAATTTTAAAAGCTTTTGCAGTTTAACTTGTTCCATGTTCAATTTTAAGTAATATAAAAAGTTTCTGAGCTATCGAAACCATAAATAGTGTGTTTCATTACAAACATTAACTAAACTTAACCAACCTCCATGCAGATCAGCTTCTAACTTACATCTAATGTTTATTATTCGGTGTGCAAACTTGAATTTAAATTTTGAAAAATATCTTTAATTTATTTAACTCCATTATTTTAATATATATTTTTCTACAGTACAGGCTTGATTACACTTGCACTACTATATATAATATATAGGTGGTTTAAACTCAGACTTTCACACGACCCTCAACTACCCATGCTATCTCATACTGTTGATACGCTTGAACACACACATGTCGAAAAGATAAACAATCACCAATATTTGAGCTTTGATTGTATATATGTGTGGAGATGATGATCTGGACCAACTGACGAGTGCTGGTTTAGCACGAAATACGTATATTGGTGATTATTTATGTGTGCGATCAAGCGTATCAGGTAGCGTGGATGGTTGAGGGTCGTGTGAACGTCTGACTCCTCTATTTTAATAAAATGCTATACTGTACTGGGTCTAATGGAAAATAATTATTAAAATAATTATTCTTAACTGCCATATTAAAAAAAAAATTATACTAGATAATGGTGACTTATTTCTGATAAGATAGTTTTGGATTTGTGGTTCTCAAAAGACATGACTAAAGAATGAATCTATAACTTTTGTTTATGACTTTCCTCTTTCTTATTTACTTTCATACTCTCCAAGTGGTAAAGACTGTTTATGGATTCAGAAGAGTGAAGAGTCAATTACTGGTAGTGTAAAAATTTTTACTTCAATTTGCTTAATGTTAAAAAAAAAAAAATTCCTATTCAAAATGGATGACCATTTCATATCTAAGTGTATGTATTATATCTCTAATGTGGTAATAATAATGACCACTCTAGGGTAATATAATGGTAAAGGAAAACTACTTGAATGATAAAATTTTAAAAATCAGCATAGTGTGATATAGTGGTAAAATGGCAAATTCTATAGCTCGATCTCCATCGATCGGACTTCTCCATCGATCGGACTCAATTCTGCCACTGCTGGTACTCAAACTTCTCACAAATATCAGAAATAAACAATAAAATTATTTTAAAATTTTAAAAATTGGTGTTCCTTATGCTAGAAATCACTCTAGGCTAAATTAACACCAATAAAAAAATATCTTGCAATACATCCAAGGTAAGATATCTTTAATTTAGTCATTCGTTATTTTTACAACCATGGCCACTCTAATTGCATATGAAAAAGAAATCAAAGAATAAAAGCCAAGGAGTTTTGAAATGACTTCAATAAATTCCCTGTATCACAAATGTATTCATATATATATATTCTAACCTAACCGAGTGCATCCTCACTTCAGAATAGTATATGATATGAAATAAAACGGGTTCTATCTCAGTTAATAATTAATAACTAAAATATTCAGCATTAAAATTAAAAATATTTCACTAGCTCAAATTTAAAATTCGAATAAGGTTCAGTTTATAAAAATAAATTAAATAAATATTTAATATTTTCATGAGACTTGAAGTGAAAATACAGGTGACAATATAGATTACATTGAGCCAATATCCCACAGGATACTACCTCAGTGGCATAAGAACACTATCCCCCCTTTATTACTATTTCAAATAACAAACTCATAGTATTCTTATGACTTTAATAACTTCTACTCACTAAGATTAAACTAATAATTAAATCTTAATCTTCTATTTAATAATCTAGCTCAATAAAATAATCTCAGGTTCATACGGTAGTAAAATATGAGAAGGGATTTTATGTCATAATCTACTACACTGAAACTAATAATAATAAATAACAGTAATGATATTCTTCATTGTTTAACTAATTCTATATAGCTTTTCTTTTTACTATAATTTTATTACCATAATAAAATAATGAAATAATATAATATGATCTTATATCTTCATGTAATGATATAATAAATACGTGGTAGCATTTTAATAATCTGACAAACAAAATATGTGTGGCAACTGATAGGATATAATCTAACATAATATTGTGATAACTGATTTATGACCAATAAAATAATGTAAGATTATGATTATTTAATTATAATGAATACCAATAAAATATTTAAAATTCTTAAAATAATTATTTATCTTTTGTGCAAAATTATATATTTGTTTCAATTATTATGCATATATAGTGATTTCATGCAGCGATGTGGAGAAATAAATAACTCGGACACAAAATTTTTGAAATAACAAAATTTAACAAAGTTTATTACTAACAATAAATAAATAAACAATTTATTTACACTATTTACAGTGGATATCCTTAACTTTTTTACTTTACAGTTTGATCTACCGGGTTATAAAAAAAATAATTTATATTTCAATTATATCTTTATTTAGATTTAGGACAAAATTTTAAAAAAATGTTACTATTTGGTTTCTCATTATGGTTAACTTATTACTAATATATTTATCTACTTTATTAGCAACAGCATTTTATCCTTAATATTATTAAACTATTTTATTTTAAAAAATTCATACTTAGAAAACACTCTATAGAAAACAAAATTTTATAATGAGTATGGATTTCTCAAAATATTAAAAAAAATTTCATCTTGCAAAGTCAAAGATGTTACACAAAATATTATCCAAAATTCAGTACTAGATTTTAGTATTTATCACACAATGTTTACTAATCATAATATATTCTTCCTTAAGCCTTACTTTAGTATGATATAAGTATAATCATCAATATATTTCTGTTAATCAATAAACAAAAAATATACTATGCATATTGTTTACATAATTTACTTTGTACTATTGTATTTTAAAATATGCAATACTTATTTTCTCTTTAAAAAAATAATACTAAAGCATTTAAAATTATTATCACTTTAAAGAAAATATCTTTGTTTAGATACTTTATTTTAAAAAAGTTTATATTTCATTTCCGAAATAAAATTCAAAATATATTCTATGATTCTTTTCTTTCCTTAGGATACTTTGGATCTTCAATTTTAAGTTATAATATTCTGCTCCTTATAAGCAAATAAACTAATCTTATACAAAAACGATAGCATAACCTAAGTTCTAAATTATTTATCATTTCTCTTAAACATATCTTACTGAACGATGCAGTTACATGAAATAAAGATAGCGAAAACAGATGCATAGGATTAAGGAAGAAAGCTAGAGTATTACTCTTAACATATCTCAAAATTATGGTACAGTGCGAAGAGGTATGACATTTACCTGCCTAATATCATCTAGTACAGGGACGATGTTAAAGCTATTTCTTCAGCTTTATTAGAACATCAAATATTTAAAGAAATATAAACACTGTCCAAATAAAATGTGTATCAGTCATAGGGATTTGTTAACTATGCTGATATTCACATAAAGACTAAATATTATTTCCATTTCTTATAACATCCTATTTCTTAAAACATCATCTTGGTTTCCTGTTCACTAAGTACTTCCAAGCCACTATCTCAACATTATTTCTCAAGATTTTCCACATCTTACATCGATAAATAACTATCTGCATTTACAAAACAATAAATAAAATTCATTAATAGTTAAACAATCTAGCTGTTCCACAAGAAAAGTCTGCTTACTTCATTATTCTATATGTCTAATCATATACAATCTACTTAGACAATATTTGAATATCCAATAACATGAAAATTTTAAAAGAATCACATAACTATTTGTTATATGTTGGATTATATCACTAATAAAAAAAAAAAATCGTCATATGCATATTTTCAAATCAATCCTATCTCATAATGTTTTTTTTTTAAATGTTGTATGAAATGCGGTACATATAAATAAAAAACTTTTACACTTCATTCTTCCAATTTATGGATGATCTAAAGAAAACAAAAAAATATACATTATAAATTATCAATAGTTATTATTATTACCAATAACCTTTATCTAGTCATCATTTTGCAGATATAAAAAAAAATTCACACCCATACACTTTATATTAAAATATTTTTAGCTAAATTATTAGATTGTTATATTATAAAATTTTAATATTAATAAATTAATGTTTTTATGTTTTTCCTAATCTTATATAAAAATTTAGATTTAAACTAGGTTAACAAAATAAAAGGAATCAAAACTATAATTACATATTTTCTTGACGATAGTTCCTGATAAGTCCAAAATGTTTATTATTTTCTCTAGAGTTTTTAAAAATGTTCTCCTCCAAGCGCATTAAAGTTTAAAATAAAAATAATTATTAATCCATTTAGTGAAATTTATAGAAAATAATCCTTGGTTTTAGTATTTAGGACGATAATTATTAAATCATAATATTAATTAATCCCGTGAAGTTTTTTAATCTTTTCTACCAATATTCTCTGTGTATCCGATGCATCAATCCATCTAATTTAACTTTAAAAATATTCGATAAACTTTTAAGTACTATTTGTATTTCCATGGATCCATCTTTTATTCAACTATGTGTTCACTTTTTTATATAAATTTCCTTCTTAATACATTTAAACTTTCGTTTGGTATTTTTTATATATCACTTTAAAAAAAAAAAAAACTTCAAGTACTTTTAAACAAATCTTTTCTAAATACATTTTTAAAACAATTCTAAGACCGGATATTTTAATATCAAAAACGCTTCTGTAACATATTCTCCTGGGTTCTTTCTTTAATTCTTGAAAATATTTTTTTTTTCAGAAAGGATATAACATTTTACTCCTTTGAATATCATATTATATAAAATAATTCATGCAATATATAATTATCTTATTACCATTTAAAAATAAATCTTGGATAGGCTTATAAATAATATGTTTCAATACATTTTTTTTTTTTTTAGACTCCGTATAATGTCCGAGCTGTGGTTTTTTATGTACCAAAACAGTTCTCCGGTTATGCATTAATAAAGCTGTATCAACAAATATTCCAAACATTTTTACAGTATTACAATTTATATCCATTTTATTTCATAGTATATCCATCCTTTATTGCGAAGTTTAGGTTAAATTTTTAGATAAAATACGACTGATAAAGGAACTTTAAAAAATTTAACAAAGCATGTTAAACAAAATTATTAAAATATTTTTTAGTTTACACTCTCTTTTTTGCAAGTTACTTTTAAAATATTAATTAGTTTTTTCAAATAAATTATGAGAGAGCGCTAAAATTGACTAAAATAATAATTTTAAAAAATACTATCTTTTTGATAGTTATAATTTACCTTTCTCCGATTTCAATACATTATTAATCTCCCCTTATACCCCCGTGCAATTCATATTTATAGTCTGTAAGAATACCTATTCCTATTGGTTAATTCTTACTTTAGCTTGAGAACAAATTTACATATTTTTAGTTTATAGTAGAATTGAATTTCAAAATTAGAAATTATGATGTAATAAAATTTAAAAAATATTATTTAAAATTCCACTTTTACTTCAATTATTATTTTATTAAAATTATTTAAACATTTAAAATAACTTTTAAAATAACTTTAATAACCTATTCCATTTCTTAATATTCAATTTATCTATTTTTATTTAAATAAAATATTTAATTTTTATATTATGAATGTATTCGTCTTTATTACATCATTTAAGCATGTTATACGATAGTTAACTTAATGTTTAATACTATTTACTTTTATGATAGGCAACAATTCCATCCAATTCTATACTGCAATTTCAAAATATTTTAAACTTTATTATTAACTCAAACAAGCGTGTGTGTGAACGTATGTAATATACAAATCACATGATCAATAACTTTGACAGACGATTTTCAATCTATTTGTCTGCCTAGACTAATAAAATTGATACACTTATTATATTATATAATATAATTATAAAATTTGGAAGAACAATTTAGAAAATATAGAATTAAATATAATTCTCACCATCACAAAGTTTATTTTTAAAATATATTATATTAATTTTGACTATTAAATATGATTATAAATTTAAACATAGCATTTATTAAATTATCAATTTTAAACTATTAAAATCGAATTTTTAAATATACTTTTAATATTTATAGCTGTGTTATTTAATATGGCCAGCTTTTACAACCATATGAAACAATATTTTAAGCTTTACATAACCATTTTTTAAATAATTCGCTATAATTTTATATACTACGTATTTGCTTTAGCCTCAAATTGTACTTTAAAGATATAATTGAATTAATACAATTAACATATTAAAAGAACATATTCTAAATTTAAAATTTTTTAGTAATTGATTGTTATGAACTATTACCGACCTATAGAAAAGGGCACAATATATATATATGATAGCAGTTTTTAGATTGTTAATTTAGCATCTTATAATGCAAAAAACTTTTAACCTTTTCTGGAAAAAAATAAATTTGCAGGATGTCAATATTTAGCCTATCCTCAGTCATATCTTTTCAATGAAGACAATCTATTTTGTACCATTTTGGGTGTTTTAAAGAAAATACAATGTAAATAGGGTTTTTGCACCCCCTCCTCCAAGTTCCCAAAAAAAAAAAATCCATATTCAAATTTACCATAAATATTTTTTTTGGCAAAAATCTATTACCATTCATTTGCTTCACATATCAAATCCAACAAAGATAAATCTTTACAATAATCAATTTAATATCATCATATTTAGCCAGCTGAAAAACATATCAATTAAACATCTAATCTGACATTATATTTTTAGAATATTATACATAATTCTTGTTTTATCTTGCATATTACAATGCTAGAGAATTCATGTCTCACTACCCTACAATAAATCTGGCAAAATATCAGTTACATAAACTTCTAATTTAATTTATTAGTTATATGATTGTGAAAACATTAAATATAATCTTAATGTATTTTCAATGCAGATCACACTTGTCAAAAGCCACTGTTTAATTTAGAACAAAGCAGTTAATTTTGATAAGGGTTTTCAGTTCCAAAAATGCATTAAGATTATAATGATCAATATTTTATGTATAGTATAAAACAGTAATAGTATAGTTTTTAATTAATTATATCATGATGACAGAATTCCCAAATTTTGTAATTGGAGTTTGTATAGCATCCTATTCTAAGATGGCCTCTGAGACACAAATTCACTTGTTAAATTTATTTGCCAAACATTACATTCTTAAAACTTTTAAATACTACACTTATATCATTATTATTCCTCAATATATGATATTTTAATCTATATTAATGAGGAAAGAATACTCTCAGTGGTCATTAGAAATAAAATCTTTTATGAAAAAAGTATTAAATGTATTTCATTTCTCCCTATTAAATATTTTGTTATTAATACTTTATTTAAAAAAAATTTATTATCTATAATTTTTAAAACAGGCAAAACTCACTATACATATTGCCACACACAGCAAGCTAGAGTAATCAATGGATGCCAGAAGGCTTGTGCAAATTCCTACTCATCCAATATCTCCAGACTAGTTTCTGGCTTGTAGCCTTTGTCAGGGAGGAGCCTTGCTGCGTGTGGCAATACGTATAGTAAGTTTTGCCTGTTTTAAAACAGTTATACACAAGCATAAGAAGTGGTGGTCATGTGATGTTTATCTATAATTTTTATTAAAAAAATTTTCAAGCAATTAGATCCTTAAATTACTTATAGTGGAGTGACTTTCATGTAGGTAAAAAGTACAAATTATCAGTGATTTTAAACGATCTATGATTAAAGGTCAATAGATTGTGAGATATACTGTTTCCAAAAAAAAACCCGAATATATATAATAATGAGAAAGCAACGGTGAAGAAAAATTTTAACACACTGAAACTTTTTAATTATAACTTAAGCATAAGCACTATAAACTTAATGATCAATAACACACAATCTACAGGTAATAATTGTTTCATCTTCCGAGCTGTAAGATTTCACAATTGTCTCATGAATATGAATTTTGAAAATCCAAGCTGCATTTCTTTTTTTTCTCTTTATAGAAAGATTTTAGTTTTTAAAACCCTTATTTTGTTTTTATTTTATCCTTTTCTTTTACCTTTTTTTCTTAATATTTTATTAAATAGCATCTACACTTGGTTATAAAGATATATAGAATGATGATGACTTCTGATCCTTTCAAATTGCGTGAAACATCAAGATCATAAATTTATTCAAGGAATTAGCAAACTATTGTTTTGATGATCAAACAATAATAATAATTAAATTTTTACCATGGTTATCATTTCATAAAATACTTTAAGAGCATGGAGAACTCGTATTTCAGAGGAAAGTGCAGAAATATAAAATAGAAATGTTAATTAAAATTTTAGACATTAATGAAATCTGTTAGAGCCATCACTTTTAATATAATTAAACATTTCATTTATCTCAGGATCCGATAACATATGCAGAAAAAAATGAAACCCTTTTATTTCTTATCGAGTTTTTTTAAAGATGACTAATATTACCACATCAAATTAAATAAAGTTTGAAACGTTATGTAAAATATTTTCTGATATTACAGCATTGCACATACATAAAGAGACTGAACTTCATAAAATGAAACAGTAAGGAAATAAATAATCTAATCTTAGTCACTGCCTATGATGTTACCAAATATAAGACTGCTTGGGTTATATTGTGCATTTTAAGAAAAATACATAATCCTGATGTGATGTGATGTTTAGTGACTTCTCTTTAAACGGAGTCAGGAATTTCTCAGCAACTATGCCCAAAGAAACCTGTTAAACACTTTACCTTCCCCTTCCATTCCCCACCCTAAACTTTCCCATAATCTGCTCCATCCTATAGTGCAATAGTCAGTTGCTCCACCTGCCATACTCATGAACTAGTAAACTAGAAAATCTTTCAATTTCTTTCTTGTAACTGGCCCATAGCCAACACAAATAAGCATTTACTAATAGTTAGTACATGAAAATTCATCTATCATTAGCTAAAAAATAAAAGAAAAAAAATAGCACAAATTCTTCCCTCTACTAATTGTTAAGTCTAGTGATTATTGCTTTCTTCTTCTCTATTCCCATGTAAGGGTAAGTGCTTTAAAATGGCCTACTTAAAGTTGTTTTGCTTACATGTTTTTCTCTTTACAAACTATTTATACACTTGTAATCATTAATTGTCTGAAGATTTGTGATGATGACATTTTACTTATAATTGTATATCAGACTTTTTCCATAATATAATAAAAATTATTAAATGTTTTTAGAAAAATTCAAACATATTCAACTGTTAATAATTTCACAAAGATTAATGTCAAACATATTTTGTGTGATATTATTTCCCTCGCATCTTCAACTGTTGTTGGCCTGACCAATAGCAACTAGTTCACCAAGGAGATCTTTTACATTAATAGTTTAATTAATTAGAGTATCATCTTACATTCACTATTCATAAATCTAATGATCAGCAGTTCAAGTCCTGTAATAGTTGCTATCCCAAATATTGTTCCTTACTTGTAGGTTAAAATTTGAATTTTTCTAAAAACTTACAACAATTTTTAAATAGATGATGGATATAGTCTAAGTAATATTCTTAATCAATACAGTGAAAGTTTTTTGTTAATTCCATACAAATGTAAACTGCTATTTTAACATAATTATCATACTAATAAATAATAAGACAAATCACAATATGTTCTAATTTTTTTTAATAAGCTGCAATTATAATGGGACAAATAAAAACAAGTGGGAATATGGGTATGTAATAATATATATTTAAGTCATTCCATATATAAATGTATAATTAAAATATTACAAATAAAATGTAAAATTATTTTCACAAATGTTGCAAAAAAAGATAGTATAAATAACGTCATTTCACTCACCTAAATTTATTTGATGACGTCAAAATTCCATTTACAGTATAAAAGACAACTAGCATTGAGACAAGGATTCAAATTTATGATTTATACTAAGTGGTTCTATTAAATGAATCATTGTTATAACCATTATAGAAATAAATTACGATTAAGCCTCTATACCACCTCCCCCTCTTTAGAAGAGTATAGTTC
This sequence comes from Epiperipatus broadwayi, assembly GCA_028023455.1. NCBI lineage: Eukaryota > Metazoa > Onychophora > Udeonychophora > Euonychophora > Peripatidae > Epiperipatus > Epiperipatus broadwayi. The sequence goes on from JAQFVV010000272.1 coordinate 630,239, forward strand.
AAAATATATTCATAACTAATGAAAAATAAATTGGAAATGAATTTTTCAAAAATTGTTCTAATATTTGAGTCTAAAAAAAAAGGCAAAATCTGTACGATAAGACAATGATTCTTAAATCTTACCAATGGCAGCATTTCCAAATATACTCATTGGTAAAAAACATCTTTTATTTTTTATTGTAATACATGTTTTCCTTAGCTAATATAATTAATTATTTGTGCTTAAATCACCACAATTTTTTTTCTAAAACTTATCCACCAATGTTAAATAATTGGATATAATATTAGAAATTACAACATACCTCCCCCTGCCTCCGCAGTTAAAAAATTTCTTTTAATAGCCTTCCTTCATTTGCAAGTTCTCTGTTATTTGCAACCCACACTGAACTCAAGATCCATGACTTATGATCCAACTCTAATAGACACTTCTGACATTTAAACTTCTTATGAATTCTGAAGTAGTAAACCATATGATTATTTTATTATAATTAGTTATTTTAAGCTGCTATAAAATAAATGACTATTTCCACAAATCTTGAATGCATAGTGTACTTTTTCTTTTATTTACTTTAAATAATTTTATTTAGGCTAAATAAGGTTACATTATCTCAAAACATAAATAGATCACCATGCATTACAACTGCGTATTAGATGAATCTGGTATTAGTCCACATGGTTTGAAGTTGATTGATGTTGAGGTAGTCCTTGTGATATAAAGTTCATAGGTGTATGGAATAGCTTCCACGTCTCCTTATAAATGAATTTTGATGATAGTAGTTTATCTCTTTGTTTTATCTTTTGCAAATCTTTTCCATACCTATCAAATTATTAATAAAGTTTATCTTACTTCTGGACTATAAGTAGCCCATGTTAAAAAATACTGCTCTGATATATATTCGCATATTTACATACGTGTATGTATATTTGCAAAATACATTTATGCAATTATATATAATGTACATATGGATATGTAAGCCGTCTGTAATATTTACACATGAATGTATATACTCTATAAAAATGAATAGCAATAGGTTCAGCAGTGTAGGATTATACATCGATCTCAGCAGTAGAGAAGACTTCCATTACAATACATCGATATGCTGCCATACATTTATCAACATAGAGATATCTGTTCTCTGATCACTATTGGATTACTAGCTACATTTGCTATAGGTTTTCTGTCTGAAAAGAAAATCATAATTGAGTGACCTGAAAAAAAAAGTTATAAAATTTACCCAGCGCGATTAAACCCCCGTAATATGACGTGACAAAACATTGTATTAATTATTATATCGTTAAGACCTTTTAGGAGCTCTATATATACACACATATTCATTTAATAAAATAAACTTAAAAAAAATTCTTTATAAAAAGAAATCGATAACCAACAGTAAAATGCACGCACACACAATATAGAACTCTAATTTAGAAAAAAATGTGCACTATCTTTTTTCTAGTTTATATAATGTTGGATTATTAATTTATTTGCTATGATTAAAAATAATCTATTTTTTACATAAGCTGTTTAAAAATATAAAGCAAATTATTTTATTTCTAATAAATGCTATTACTGATAAACCATTAATGAAAATCATCGTAATCATTCAGATTCTTCTTAATTTGAATAAGTGGTCATTGCCAAGCAACGGATGAAAGACAAAACATTTAGTAAGATACAAGAAAGACTAAACATCTAACATGTGAGCAGCTTTTAAAGAAACCAAATCGCAAAAAAAAAAAAAAGCAACAATAAATAAAATGCTAACAGCAACAACAAAAATCGACTTCCAATTATATTTTCAGTCTATAAAATCGTCTTAAAAGTTACTTTTATACATAGGTATTTAATAAGTGATGGAAGATAGAATAAAACTGCCCTTGACATCAAACATGAAAATCGCTTAAAAAAATTAAATAAACTAAAAACCTCCAGTAAATAATATACAGAATTTTTTTACTGAAGAAAGTGATTAGATGAAATGAGAATAATTATAACCTAGAAGATAATATAAACAGGAAGCCTATTAAACACATGGTAACACCTGGATTCATGGCAAACAATGTAATTAATGATATTAATGTAATCAAAATCTTTTCACTTTAAATGATTGTCTTTTATCTATCTCGTTTCCAAAGAAATACAAAAAGTATTAAAAACAAATGCTACCCACAATAAACATTACTAAATTCATATCACTATGAATAGTCAAAGTAAGAGTCATAGATCATATGACCCTATTCTCTTAAGCTTGTAAGTTATAAACAATGAGCATTGCCAATTCCTCAACAAGCTTTGTGATAAATGCTTAGCCAGAGCCACCCCTCCAACCCCTGACCATGATTTCGTGCTGTGGCACTCCTCAGAGAGGTGCCAAGGTAGATTCAGACACTAGATATAACCTGGCACCTCTCTGAGGAGTGCCAAAGCATGAAAGCATGGTCAGAGTTTGGGGGGAGGGGTTTCCTGACAGAAATATTTTAAATGCTGGCTCTGGCTAAGCATTTATCACAAAGCTTGTTGAGGAATTGGCAATCCTCATTGTTCATATCACTCTGGTTTTGAATTCAGTCAATTGTAAGTGCAACTATGTAAATGTGAAACTTATTTGACGTACTTTATACTTTGATACTTTTAGTTGTAATGTTAAATTATGATTTAGTTCCAAATATATTAAACCCAGATAGAATTTTCTTTTAACCTATTTTGTATTAATTTTTTGTAGAAAATTTCATCACAGCCTCAATTTGTTTAAAAGATAAAATGTATATACTATAATTTGATTAAATATCCTCCATCCCAGGCAAATAAATTATTGATTATTACTAATCATTAATTAGGCTAGAGATTATTGCATCATTCTTAACCCATATATAATCTTTAAATATACTTAAAAAATATTACATATGCCTTTAATTAAACATAAACAAATAGAATAATTAATTCAACTTCATTTTTTTTTCCATGTGTAATATTTTTTGAGATATAATTAAGATGTCCATTCCACTTTACATTCTTAGATACTTGAAAAAGACAAATGACCACCAAGATACACTTTATGCTGAATCAGCACTCTTTAATTGACCCATGTCACAATTTTTTAAGTTGCTTTTATCATTTGTTCAGTATTTGCCAATATTAAATTATTAAAATTGGATTTACAAAAGCCAAATTTTCTGCATTCCCAACTTTGATCTGAAGCAAATGAAGAGAATTAGTTCAGCATGAAAGGCATCTTGGGAATAATCTTATTCAGATCTTTATTCAAATATTTCAAAATGTGTGAGTAAGTGGACATTTTAAGGGTGCTGATATAGTACACACTCGGTGGCCATTTTGAATTTGAAAACACCCAAAAACACTGCTGGCACATGTAAGTGATAAATGACATTGACTAGAAACACTCAGTTTTCAGGAAATTAAATCAAGTGTAGTGCCTCGGGCTATTTATTTTCCATGTCACTTTCATCCCACCACTCTTTTTTAATTGTAGTGCCTAGGGCGATTTAATTTCTTGAAAACTGAGTGTTTCTAGTCGATGTCATTTATCGCTTGCATGTGACAGCAGTGTTTTTGGGTGTTTTCAAATTCAAAATGGCCACTGAGCATGTACTATATCAGAACCCATTATAAGTATATCTAATATATATATATATATTATAAGAGGGCAAAAAAATCATTCAAATCATTAATAAAGATATTTACATTGTAAAGTAATTATTAAAAAAATATCCTTAAATTTGTAATAACTGAAACAAAATATAAATAGCTAATAATTAAAGGTAAAGATAAACACAAGCCAGTTCCCAAAAAGGTATAATATCTTCTCCATTAATAATGAAGGTTGAATCACATTATAATAATATTTATTATTGCAGTTAGTTCAACACACATTTATCTAAAAATCACTGGATATTCATTTACTAACTATTAATGGATGTCTCTCAGGATTAACTATAAGCCATTGATTTAAAAAAATGTTTTTTTTTAATGTTTCTAAGATTCATTCAGCTAAAACTCAATTTTCAGATGATGGATATTGCAGGAAATATACAATCATTATGTCAAAAGATTCTTCAGTTTTTTTCCAAATATCAAATAAAGAAAATAATTATACACTCAATTCCATATTATATTAATATCAGTCAAATTCTTCTACATATATTAAAAAAAAACGGATTTATTTTTTTATTTGTCACAGCTAGTTAATGAGTATAGAGAGACAATGGAGAAGAAAACAATATTAATATTAATTAAGAGCTTTTGTTTTTTCTTTTTGTTTTACATTTCAGTTATGAATAGTTAAATATTAAATAAATAAGCCATTTTAGTCCTTTGGATTGACTATGCGGCATCTGCCTGAATGAAAAATTCCAATTTTATTCAGAATTTGAAATAACTTCCAAATTTGATTTTAATCCAACCCAAGGTCATGAATGGCAAATGGATGCATTAAACCACACATTAAAATCCTTTTACACTCTGTATGCATACATGTTTTATAAAACTATTCAACTATACATTTTATCTGACTCATACAATGTCAAAAGTCAAGTATTTTATCATACACATGAGTAAATTGATTACTCTGTTTAGCACGGGTGGCAATACTGTATGGAGAGTTTTGCTCTGTTTATCAACAATTAATGTGCTAGTATAGGAAATGTGATCATGTGATGATTAATGGTTTAACACCAATCGTGCCTAATAGGATAGTGGTGGCTATGGTTGTAAAAGAGCCAAAGACACCAAAATGTATGGGTGCTGAACTGAGTTCAGACCCATATGACTATATAAGCTATTGAGCTTAGATTGAAAATATTTTTTGTGTTTTCAATTTCATTCTCATAGTTTTGTAGTTAAGTAGAGATAAAAGGTGGTTGCTAGAGGGTTGCATTAGATCCTAAGATCTAGATGCAGTGCTCTCAGATCCAAAGCTCCTCACTGACGAAGGCCACAAGCCAGAAACTAGTCTGGGGATATTGGATGAGTAGGCATTAGATAGGGATTTTATGCACAAGCCTTCTGGCATCCATTGATTACTCTGTTTAGCACAGGTGGCAATACTGTATGGAGAGTTTTGCTCTGTTTATGAGTAAATTGATAAAAAATCAAGTCAGATGACCTAATTTTAATAAGGCTCGTCTTTACAAATGTTATATATAGAGTAAGTAAAAAACAAACTCTTAACAAGCTTCAAAAATACCATCTACCCCAGACCACGGTTTCTGCATCTAGCGTCATCAGTGAGGTGGATTTTTGGACATTTAAATGTCTGAAAGTTTCAGATTTTCTTCTCAATAGTTAGGCATTGATAAAATGCTAGTCTAGTTCTAGTATTTTTAATCCCTAACGCCTCACTGATGACGTTAGATGCAGAAACCGCGGTCTGGGACTGAGGGTATTTTTGAAGCTTGTTAAGAGTTTGTTTTTTACTTACTCTATATATAACACATGAGTAAATATAAAATTATAAGTATATTTTGCATCACATTTGTAATGAAAAGTACAATGGTTGTGAAGGAACTGATATAATTTGAAATTATTGAGTTAAAATAATAAAGTCATGTATAACTTCACTAGTTGCCTTTTATATATTTCACAATCTGTACTTATTTCAGAGTCTTAAGCATTAAAAAAAAAGTAATTCTAAAAAACTACAGTAGGAGGCAATAACATACAAAGAATAAATTGAAATAATTAATGGATAACAATGGGCAAGAATTAGTATCATAAAAGATAAGTATACAATATTCAAAAATCAATGCTAATTTTATTAGACAAAATAATAAAAAGAGACGGCTTTTGGCACAATGTGACTTTTAAGACCACTAATAATTTTAACACGAACATCACAAATCTTTCCCCTTAATTCCAATTCTCTACATTATATTCACAACCTTAAGCAAGAATTATGTGATCAGTAAATACATGATAAAAGTACTATCAATATGTTTACAAACTGCTTGACAAACTATTGCTATTACTAGCACTAATGTTGTTGCTGCTGTTATTAAAACTGGCAAAACTCTCTATATGTATTGCCAGAAACTAGTCTGGGGATATTGGTTGAGTAGGCACTAGATGAATATTTTATGCACAAGCCTTCTGTCATCCATTGATTACTCTGGCTTGCACTGAGTGGCAATACGTATAGAGAGTTTTGCCTGTTTTAATAAGAGTTAAGAGCAAGCATAAGAAATAGTGATCATGTGATGTTGCTGCTGATATGGTGTTCTAAATATATGGATATATCTTTTTACTGACTTTGTGTCATTGAAATGCTTATTGCTACTATATACTTTTTATATACTATATATTAAGTTATACTGGATTGAGAATATAATTTATGATGGAATTTTATGCACAAGCCTTCAAGCATCCATTGATTACTCTGGCTTGCATTGAGTGGCACTACTGTAGGGAAGGTTTTGCCTGTTTTATCTTATAGAATGTTGATTTGACATACAAATATAATATAGACAAGATTTGACATACGGATATAATATATACAAAATAAAATATACATTTTTATAAAAATGCTTTATTAATTTGTTACAAGTTTGTATTTTGTGTTTCCTTTTTTAAAAAAACAAAAAAAAAAAAAAATGAAAAATTTCATTTTTATATTTGATTCAAAATCTACACTAATAATTTTCATAATGAAGAATTCAAAATATATTGTTTACTTTGCTTAAAATAAACATATATGAAACTTTCAGCTTTACTTTTTAATTTCAAAATGATAAAAATTATTACATTCAAATAAAAAAATAAGCAATTAGAGACTAAACATATTATACAATTGTTTTTATATGAGGTCTTTTTAATAATATAAAAAATAATTATGGTGTTTTCTGAATTTCCTAAATTTAAAGTTATTTTTATTTGCTTTTGTAAGTTTTTTTCATAATACAGTATTTGTGATATGAAAAGATGCAAGCTTGAGAATATTACTAATAGTAATAACTGAGTGAAGCTTAGATTGAAAGAAGACCATAACCAATGATGGGGGGGGGTGCATTAATGCTACAGCTGTTACCCATAATCTTGAAAGGACAATCAACTAACATAAACTACAAGTTGCATGACAAATCTAGAGAAAATTATATTTAGACATAAAGAATTCTATCTAAAATTAATAACATTAAAATTTAAAAGAATTATAATTCCAAACTGTTCAAAAACAACTATTGGAAGTTTATCTATAAATTTAAATGATTTCTATGAAGTAAAAACTTTAATTAAACTTTAATGTTGTAACGGTCAGAAAACGTGTGACTCGTAAACATAGTGCAAAATTCGACCACCATACAGAACAGCAGCACCATCGATTAGCGAAGCCACCCATGGTACTGAGTTCGAACATAGTTTATCGGTTCCACAATACAATCCACGAAACAATGCATCTGATGCGACATTAGTAAATATTTCCTTAGGCACGGTGGTCAGGGATATGCAAGAGACTCATGATTTTATTCTCGAGTTAGCCAATAACCAAACTAATATTAATTAAACATTCATATTTACATAATCGAGGAAATATTATATAGAATGGGTATCGAATAAATGAAACGTAACTGCAGACGTATAGTTTAAAATTATTTATTAATACATTTTAATAAAACAATCTAATAATATTTTATGGACTAACAGCTTCAGTAGCGGGATTTGTGACATGATTATATTTTAAAGAATACATTTATTTATTTAGACATTATTTTATATTGAGGATTTCAGTAGCAGTATTTCCGATACTGTAATGTTTACAAAAGGAATACATTTATTTGAAGGCGTAATCTAGCTACCTAAAATTCTCGAGTGAGTATTTCTAATGCATGCCTGGAGAAATTTATACCTTTGCAATGCAAGAGTCTAAAGTATGGGTTTAAGAATAGCGGCGGACATATATTTATTTAATTAAAATATTTATTTATAACTAAGGGCAAACATTTATTTGAGAGTGAATTATGAAGATAATGCAGAGGCGAAGTGATATATAGAATAATAAAACTAAGTAAAGGAACATGTGATACGCTTTAGAAAGGCGATATGGAATGGCAGTATATCGAAACTGCAATGCCGTGAATGAGTTTATAAGAATGTCTGGCTGGTCTCTGCCATCGGCCCGACAAAGTAAGGTGTCACATAAGCATAACCAAGGACAAGCGGTCCATGTCGCAGTTTTGCCGGCTGGCTGCATGACATTGTCAAGTCCTACGGGAGCACCCATTATGCCCGCTTGTGTAGGACGACTGGGGTTAATTTCAACCCTGAAGAATCCGGAAATTTCATGGCAGAATGGGTCATCGCATCTCTAAAATGTAGCACATGTATACTGTATAAACGATTATGATGAGGCTTAAATGGATTTCTAACTCGGCCTGACATTATCAACATTTATTAAAGAACGTTGGCGACTCTCAAAGAAATGTAATTTTCTGTGGAATTATTCATGATGATTTAATAAATACCAAATATATATAAATTGGGAATTATCATAACTAATATGCCAGCCATTTGCGAAGTAGTAGATCCTGCATTACAATAAATGATGCACTGAATGTGTGTCGATTTAGATGAAAGTAAAGTTATTTAGGAAAGTAAATATTAATGAAAATTGGACACGCATTCATTGTTTTAAGCGATCATAGATTTAAACTTTGAAATTTGAGACAATTATGAGCATGCAATAATTAAATAATAACTATAGATAAAAATGTAGATTATAGAAATACGCACCCAAGAAAGATAGAGTGATGTAAGCTAGATTATTAGAGAAATTTACACATTAAATTAATTATTCAATTTTAGTTATACAAATGATAGTTTTTACATTTTACAATTTAGATAAATAGTATGAAGAAAAGCTATAGCATATTATGAGAGTACTCTAGAGTTTGAACACAGACAGGTACCTGTTTTATAAGAAGTTTTCTGATTCCATTAATTTAGCAGCAAAAAGTTCACGAGTGGCAAGTCTTTCTTGTATTTAGATATTCATTTAATTTCATGGCAGCAGCAGCTTTCTCATTCATTTCAGGCAGCAGATCTTCATGGTGAATTTATGACGGGCAATGAAAGTTCAGCATCCGATAGGCCATCTCCCGATGGAGAATAATCTATGTGCTTTACTCGGTCATACCTTGGCAGGAACAAATTATTTTTATTATTTTTGGAGACTCTCAGTAATCGAGAGCAAAGCTAAAGTTTAAGTGAATGTCTCTAGCAAGTCTAAGATGGCCTCTTTTTTTTTTTTTTATCTTGATCTTTCACATTTTTGTTAAGATATTTTTAGGTTCTACTTAATCTGCCCTGAGGATAATCAATGCATTTTGTTGGTTTTTAATTAAAGAAAGCTGCCGTTCTATTGTTTACATTTTACATTTACTAATTAATTTTGGGGAATTTTTCTTTAATTAATTTATTATCTATCACTGACCGATGCTTTTAAATTTCAAAAACAAAAAGGGAACATAAGATTATTTTAACTTTTAATTAAATATTACATCAGATATTTTTAGAATTATTATTAAACGAACTTTAAACAAAGCAATAAATACGAACTTTATAATGCAAAATAAATGATTAAAATTATACATTTTTATATAACTAAAAGAAATCTAAATTATATTATTTTATCCCTATTTATTGCCTTTAATTTGAGATCGAAATGTGTGCATGTTTATGCTGAATTCTACATATATTTATACATTTTTAATATTGTTACACACACAATTCTATATCAAAAAGTTTAAATTTGGGCGGGATAGACCGGTCAGTGAGAGACGACAGAAAAATGTGAAACTTAAGATTCGAATACGAATCTTACTGTTTCAATGTTAAGAAATATATATGTGATTTGTATGCAAAGCCTACGTAAAAGGAGAGTTCTATTATGTCTATTTTATTTACATAATTTATTAAATTTTAATTTATATTTCAAATAATTTTCTATTTGTAAATTATATGTAATTAATGCTTCTTCTATTACATGTATATTTTAAATATTTTAATATACACATATATATTATAAACAAATGTTGTTAGATTTACTTTGAGCATTCCAGCATCAGATTTTCAATTGGATGGACGGTTGAAGAGTTGGAGTGTGGAGTAGATTGAAGCCTGTCCATTAAAGTATAAGGATTGGCTATCTTAATATACCCCTGAGCACTTATAGCATATATGTATGGAGATGGTAATCTGGACCAATTGATGATTGCTGGTTTAGCATGAAATACATGTATTGGTGATTATTTATCTTTTCAACATATATGTGTTCAAGTGTATCAGTCATATGAAATAGTGTGGAGAGTGGTGGGTCGTGTGAAAGTCTGTGCTCATATACCCTATATATTATTAATTTACCCATTTTGGAACTAGCCAATTGGAAATAGCATATCTTTATTTTTTATTAGGGATATATCCTGTTGCATTTGAACAAATATATTTGTGTATAGCTAATTAATATATATTGTTATATGAATCATTACTGCTATTAACTTTTATTAAATATTTTGTTAATAAAAATCGAATCTTAATTCTTATTCTCATTTCAATATTTCTTTTGTACATGTTATTGATGGTGCTGTGATTAAATCAATAAATCATATTTGATCCCAACTTGCCTAATATTGCTCAGTATAATTTTTTTTCCTCCCACCAATTATTTCATCTAGTATAAGTTTTAAGAATCCACAGATGCCAAATAGTTGTGTTTAATAAATACTTATCCTGTGCTGTTCTACCAATATTCTCAGATTAGTTTCTATCTTATGACTTTCATCGGTGAAGAATATCTGGATCTTAGAGAAGTGACCTTTTTGATGCAATGCACCTTCTCTTTTGCAGCCATCTATTATTTCTTTGTTTTATTTTCAAGCTAATGTCTAAAACTGCAAACATATTACAATTTCAATCTAAGCCAACTTGCTTATACAGTCATATAGATCTGAAACCAGTTCAGTACCTATATATTCTAGTATCATTAGTTTTGACAACTAAAGGCACCTCTATCTTTTGGCTGGGATTGGTATAAAACCAATAAAATGACCTCAGCTTACATAATGTTCAATAGCAAATTTGGTTTTTCTCAGCATGATTATGCCACCTAGTATAAAATTTATTAATCAATAGATGCCAGGTGGTAATGCTTAATAAATCCCTATCCAGTGCTGTCCTACCCAATATCTCCAGATTAATTTCTGGGTGTACTTAGATTATGCAAATTGGCTTAGAGAGAAAACAATGTTTTGAATTTGGATTGGTAGTTTGATAGTAAAACAAAAAAGTAAAGGATGACTTCTAGGAGAAAAGGGCACTAGATCCAAAAGATCCAGGCGAACTGTTCTCCATATCCAAAAACTCCTCGCAGTAAAAAACTATAAGCTAGACTCTAATGCAGAGATATTAAATAGAATGGTATTGGATAGGGAATTATTAAGCACTATGATCTGACATCTATTGATTATTAAAGCTTACTCTAAATGAACTAACCATGGTGAGAGAAAAAGAATTTGCTTTTGTTACTGTAATTAAACACTAATTGATCTTGTTTTTTATAAGTTAACAAATCTTATGTTTTCATCAAGAGAGTTCAACAATGAGGCTTGGAAGGATGACATCCTAATATATCTAGTTAAGAATAATATTTTAATCACAGCAATATATATAAAACATATATATTCTATATTTATTTAATCATTTTATTTATATTACCACCAAAACTTACATGATCACCATTTCTTATGCTTACATAAGTTTTAATAACAATAGCAAACTCTCCATACAGTAGTTCCACCCAGGGAAAGCCTTAATAATCAATAGATGCATGAAGGTTTGTACATAAAATCCTTATCTAATGCCTACTCATCAATATCCTCAGACTAGTTTCTAGCATGTGGCTTTCGTGAGGAGCCTTGGAACTTGAATTGAAAACTTTGTGCTTTCATCTTGGGATCCTAGCTTTGTAGTTAACTAAATAAGTAAGGGGTGGTTGCTAGATCTGCATTAGATCTTACGATCCAGGAGCAGGGTTCTAAAATCCAAGACTCATCACTGATGAAAGTGACAAGCTAGAAACTAGTCTGGGAATATTGGTGAGTAGGCATTAGATAGGGATTTCATGCACAAACCTTGCATTCTTTGATTAATAAGGCTTGCACTAGATGTCACTACTGTATGAAGAATTTGCTGCTGTTTATTTATTTCATCTATATACATTATACATGCACAGACAGTACACTCCTCCCCTTCTCTAGAAATAAAGCTCTTATTTACATACATAATCCTTTGAATTTACAGGTTTTCTGTGAACATGAGCTCTTCTAAGGAAAAATCTCTGCTCCTCTCCTTGCAAAGTTGCATACAGATCCTTCTTCTCATTGTAGCTCTTTTGAAATATCATAATCTTCAGCCGGTTCAAGAATTTGATCCCTGGTTGAATTATTTGTTCTAGTTGGATCAATATTCACAATTTGGTATTCTTTTCAATAAACTCTTCATCATTATCAGCTGATGTAAGCTTAATAGTATCAGCATCTAATGACTCATTTTCACGAGACCTTAAATAGTAAAAATATGTCTCTTAAATATTTTTCATTATCCGCTTGTATCAATCTAATTTGCCAAGATAAGATTTACAATATTACTCCTGGCAGCATATATCCAAACACTTTCTCCACTTTAAAATGTTCATAATTTTTTACATTTTCATTGTGTAGTAGGCAATAATTTAGAAAGATGGGTATAGAATTTTCTATGCATTAATTATCAATTTGGCTGGTGTCTTATTAGCTGTCAAGATATATTTTAAGTATGGGATTACCACCTTCTCTGCAAGATCATTAGACTCAGGATGATATTGTGGGATAAGTATGTGGCATATTTCCTTATTGGATAGATAATCCTTAAATTGCAGAGATGCAAAGCCAGTCCCATGTCTTGGGATAACTATGATTTGTATAAAGATCTCTTTCAGCACTCTAATAGTATTTTCAGCACTAGTGTTTTTGATGATTTATATTCGGTCAACCATGAATATAAGCCTATGACTATAAAAAATATATATCCACTCACTGATCTGACAAGAGCCAGTTATAGGTATTTTCAAGATTTAGTTGATTTACAGACAATTTCTGGATGTGATTAAGTAAGGTGAGCACATGCTTCAAAGTAAGTGGGTCTAACTTTCTGAAATGCAATATCCTATTCTTCAGAGTAGGTCCAACATTGTTGCCTTTTCAATAATTTATATATTGGTGATATCACATGAGACTTTCCTTTTAAAAACTCTCAAAGGAATTCAATTTGTTTTAAAATGCTTGCAGTTCTTATCTATTCCTAGGCCACTCAGCATTTTCTATTGCTTTTACTTCAGCTTCCGATTGTATTTTTTTAATAACATTTACATGAATTCCCAAAGGATCAAACCAATTTCTCCCTGGTAGCAGGCTAAAATCTTTATAATGATATACAATGGTAAAATTTTAGTTTTAAAATTGGATTTCATAGGTACATTCACTTTTTCATGTATACCTTATCTTATTTCCATTTTATGTAGTGATAATATCAGTTTTTGTGATTGACAATTTCTTCTTACATTTATTGCTAATTTTCATCCAGTAACTTCCGTAATAACTTTCTGCTCAAATAGTTTTATATCCATTAGAATATGATCTAAATTTCTTATATTATTTTTACTTTCTTACTCAACAATCCCAGATTTATAATCTGGCATTAATTTTGTTTTAACATTTCTGTCTTTATTGCAGAGACTGCAGCTAAATATCCTATTGTTTTATAAATATTGTATTTTTCATTTTTAACTTTGAAATTTCTTTTTAAGTAGCCATCTTCCCCATAACAACAACATGTCAACACATTTTTAAGCCTTTTGCACTCTGGTCTATTAATATCTGTTTTCTTTCAATTTGTTATAGAAATTTTGAAGCATTATCTAATATAGTTTCATGAGCGATGCAATTTTCTATTGCATGTTTATAATTAAAGTCCAATTCACTTAATAACACTTTTCTAAAATTATTGCTTATTATTCCATATAATAGTTGATCTAATAAATTATTATTTAACTCTAGGCTATAATCACAATACTTGGCTAACATCCTTAGTGCTACCCCGTAGTCATGATATTTTTCATAAGGTATTCTATTTCTTAATTTCAATCATGTCACACATTTTCTTATTGCAGGTGTGAAATAAATATTTAGGTGTTACTTCAACTCCTGATATGAATTGATTTGCTAATTTTACTACAACTTTGCCTATGAACCACATGCACATATAACTATTAACATAGTCCACATAACTTTTCCATGATTTATGAATGTTTATGCTTAATGACATTTTTTAAAATTTTAATAATTCACATGGAGATTTATATTGCCTGGGCTATTCTGCTACAACTCTATTCAGACTTTGACAATTGCTGACTTGTGCCATTCTCCTATGAACTTCAAGTCATTCTGCTATGCCCTAGCAGTATTTGAATATGAGTCAGGTAGTATTTGTGGATTTTAAATAAATCTAAGTACAGGTTTATTATAATAAAATAACTTTATTTAATATTAATAACAAATAAGAAAAGAATAACCAGTAGAATAATGAGAAGAGATCAGTCTATAAATAAACTCTTGAATATATGTATCACTTTCTACACATGTTCAGTAGATAAACAATTCTATTGCAATGCATATTAACTTAAGAAAGTCCTTCTTGCTTACATTCAAGAATAACTGCAATATATATATATATATATATATATATATTGTACTGGTATAAATCCACCACGCTTACTCATACACAGTACCCGAGTTCAAACCCAGCCCACGTTTAGGAATAAATTCCAAAACGCCAACTGAATTCAAACCCAAACCCCGGTATGACCAACCGATGATGACTTTATAACAGCACGGGGTTATCCCTTTTCTAGCTCAGCTTAGAACATGGACTAAATTCTTACAGTTAATGATATATAGGTTTATTAGACTATAGATATTGGAACGGTCATTCATGTAACGTATATATTTAAGTTGCCAATACAGACAGTAAGTGGCTAAATAGACTTAGAGAGTAATAAGGTGGAGGACACAAAAATTTAGATTAAATAAAGTGTTTAATAAGCAAAATATAAAGCATATAAATATAGTGTTAAATAAGACAAATAGAAAGCACATGAATATAGTGTTATATAATAGAAATATACAGCATATAAATATAGTGTTATACAGTACGGTAAGACTTCATAAATCCTCTTGTATTTGGCTACTAGTCTTTAGTGAACGTTTTATTTAATAAACAAACTTATGCCAATAGCTGGGTAGTTAAATGATTGACGGGTGGTTAAGAGAATCAGAGTATTTGAGCACTGGAAAAAATATTTATCTAAAGATTTTTATTAACTTATTTTATTAGAATAGGCTCGAGCCGGAACGTAGACGAACAGTGGAGGTGGTTTTATATAAATACGACATAAGAGATAGATGTACTGGTGGTTTTATATAAATACGACATGGAAGATAGATGAACTGGTGGTTTTATATAAATACGACATGGAAGATAGATGAACTGGTGGTTTTATATAAATACGACGTGGAAGATAGATGAACTGGTGGTTTTATATAAATACGACGTGGAAGATAGATGAACTGGTGGTTGCCTGGATTCAAGAGCCCTACAGTAATCAATTGCGGTGCATTAACGGAATACCGGGCGGCTTGTACTTTGACAAGGCTTAATGCCCCCAAGTAGCTCCGAGACACGACAACCAGCCGGGATCATTTCGAACCCCGGTGATCCAAGAGATTACCGGGAAAGAAAAACTGCTTTCATTCCCCAATGGTAGAATGGCGAGACGCTAACTTCAGCGAAGGGACGGCATTGCCACAGACGTGAAGGACGAATACTTGAAATGGATTTTTTTAAAGAAATTATATAAAACCTGGAAACTATTTGTCTGTTTCTACGCCACAGGCTGAGATCCTTATCCCAATAAAAACATAGCGAAATTAAACTGACGGTGAAAAACAATAATTAGTTAATTTTACTCTGGGACTCTTAACCCTTCAGGTTGACAGGCGGTAGCGACAGTATTAAATTATACAGGGAGTTATTTCTCAGATCAGACATGACATTACGATAACACTTTGAAACTATTATATATATATTTAATATTGAAACTTAGATTGTAATTTTATAACAACTTAACATAGAATAATAAAGTGATTTAACATTTACTAACTCGGAATGTGAAAGAATATTTAATTCAGAACATGAAATTACTTTTAA
The DNA here is from genome assembly GCA_028023455.1 of Epiperipatus broadwayi. Lineage (NCBI taxonomy): Eukaryota > Metazoa > Onychophora > Udeonychophora > Euonychophora > Peripatidae > Epiperipatus > Epiperipatus broadwayi. Next base: position 646,544 of record JAQFVV010000272.1, read on the forward strand.
ATTAAATTGATCATTATTACACACTAGTTTACACAGAGTTGGAAATATTACTATTGGCAATGTTTGTTCATGAAATAAGCAACATAAGAAAATATAAATGCATTCATTTAAATGATTATTACTATTAATTACAAATGTTATAAATTATTTCTAAAGACTAGAGCAGAGGATTAAAAAGAAAAGAAAATTTACTGACAGGTTAAACAATAGCATTATAAATGATATAAAAACTTACATGTAATTTATTTGATTGATAACATTAAGCTCGGGAGAAAGTTAAAAGTTCGTGTAACACAGTTACTCTTCTTTCTTCATCCGGCTTGCTTTTCCCGATTGATATTTCCGACGAACGTAGGCGCGCATTTTGAAAGTTATTTGCAAGGCATTGTCAATTTGGAGATTGGAAGCTGGAAACTACGAAGCACATACAACATGATCAGTCAGCGGCACGAAGATTCAATTTGGCAGGACAGAGATCAGCTCCTGGCACTTAGCCCATCAACATTGCGGTTTACAGGTAAGCTTCTTAATAAGATATTTGAATTATTGTTAACTGCTGTGTTGTCTCGAGACTACCTCTCTCAAACACGACAAAAGTTAGAATGTAAGTTTTTCTCTAAAATAGCCACTGCTGACCTTTCCGACTTGTTTTTGTTTTAGGCTCCGCCTACTTTCTCTAGCCTCTAGCGATGCAGCTTGACCAACAATCAATTATCTGTTTTTAGCAATCTTTTAATTTAATATGCTATTTTTAAATCGATACAGTAATTACATATAAAAATTCCTTACTAATTTTGAATACAACTTAATTGCTCTGAACATTTGTGCAATTAGATTTTAATTAAAAACACTGATCAAAGGAATGTGATTTTTGATCAGTATTTTTAAACGACTTTATACAATTTTAAAACTAAAATTTAAAACAAATACGCCCGCACTGAAACTTTAAATTAAATGATATAAATTCACAAACCACGCACACACGAATATTATTTCATGGTTTGTGACATTTATATACGGAAACTTTACATATTTATTTATAAACTATAAAATATATAACTAATTTTTATTATAATTTAAAATAGACAAAACCTCACTGCGGGCGAACAGTAGTTTGAATTACCGTACATAAAAACACCTGAAACGAAGATCGGTTCTCCGATCTGTCTGTTTCATTTCTTGTCACTTTATAAAAAAAAACAACAAAAAAAAAATGATTATACATAATTTCTGATTAACAGTTTTTCTTTCTCTTTTTTCACATAATTGATTTTTTTATTGATTTGACCTTGGAGAACAGTCTGGGTGAGGGTTTGAACTTAACATTTATAAAGGTGGGTATATTACCGTAATTCCTTTTCTCATCATCATGTGCATGTCATAGTGGTCATTTTCCGGGTTATCATTTATTGTATATCTCTACCTTCTCCCTGGGTCGGGAGGTATATAAGGGTTATAGGTATGTCTTTTTAGATCTCTTAGTAAAATAGCAAAAGCGGTCACAATATTGTGCTTTGGTATATTATTATATTGTTCATTATTAAAAGTATCTTGCTTTAAAAGAATTTCTCTAACTTTCTGTGATCTAATGGCATCCATTATAACATTTTCACTTTGGGAGTTGAGAAGTTTTTCTCCATTTTTTATGAAACTATTTTTTTTAACATATGTCCATGCTTTAAAACAAAGTTTATTATTTCTGTTTAATGAGTTCAGCTCCTCATCAATTTTGTTCTGATCATATTTCATAAACAAATAATTATAGGTTTTATTAAAATGGGCAGCATTGTACACAACTAAAGATCTGTCCACTTTCTTCGTTTTCATATCAAGAGGCCATTCAGCATCATTTCTAAACTTTAACTTTGATGTCTTCATTAATCCACTTTTCCACAGAACATCTTTATAATTATTATGAAAATATAACTTCTCATTAATTATGATTTCAGAAGATTCATCCATAACAGTATGTATTGTTCTATTGATATTTTTCATCATCGATACAGCCACTCCATTAGAGGGTGGTAAACTGATATAATCACTTTGAGATGGGCTGGCTTGCAGTAAATTTGAAACCACCATTTCCTCAGTACTTTCTTCATTCTTGGCTAAATCTGCTAGAGTAAAACTTTGACTATGAGTAATCTCTGTCACATCTAATTCTTTACATTTTTGTTGAGTAGAGTTGGCATTTGTATTCACTAATCTAATCTCATGAGGTTCCAACCTTATTTTAGTTGGTTGAGGTTCTGTGTCCTCTGCTCCACTCCTCGCACTATTGCTTTCCTTGCTGTCCCCAACTTCTTTTGGGGTGGCCTGGTCATCTTCATTTTCTATTTTTGGGTCTTCAGAGGGATTTATTTCTTGCTGACGCTTTGCATTTTCTAGCTTTGAGTTGGCTCGGATGCCTCCGTGCCTCGTCGATCCTTACCAGCCTCTCCAACATCATCATCATAACCTTCCTGTCCTCTCTCATCTCTCTGAGGATCGCGTTAAACTTCGCATCGCGATCGTGCTCCCTCTGTTTGTTTCCTTCTATTTCTGCCATTTCTGCTTCGTTTTTCCTTAGAAATGTTTTTAGCATAAGACTTTGATTCGTACAACGCTTTGATTTGTATATATCATAAAAGGTTACTGATCCCTGCTCCTTGTGCCAAATCCTCCTCCGCTGCTGATACTGTTTGTGTGGCTTACTTCCTTTCTCTCTTTCTTCCTTCGCCTACGTTCAGTCTGGTTTTTGTTATCTACGCTTTTTTCTTTATTTAGGAATATAATATGACATGTCTAAAATCATTACTAAAAATATACAGGGAAAAAAAAACTTTCTTTCACCCAGTTCGCACTGTTCTCCTCAGTCCTATAATACATACATATTCATAATGGGTACATAACATAGTATTTTTTTTTTTGTATTTCTGTCAGTAATTCTCTCTTTTTATATATGCCACCCTACTCTCTTTTAAAACAACACTCGCCACTGCTGTATGGACAAACATGTTTGCTGACAAATTTATTTGATAGGCGCCAGCCAGCAACATGTGACCAATAGATAATTTAATCTACTGATCCCCAAATATATACTTTTATATGACCTAATAATTATTTGATTTAAGATTTACTGTTTATATAGGCAAAAAAAAAATTTAATACTGACTCCGGTAAGGTTTTTTTTTTTTTATATTACAACATATATATGCACACACGTTTTTATTTTTAAAACACAAGAATAATCCTACTTCTTTCTTCTTTTTTCACAAAAAATATTTTTCACAACAAACGAAAATATATATATATACGTACACAAATATATATACGCGTACACGTTTTTATTTTTTTAGAACTGGACTTAATTCTACTTCTTTATTTTTTTCATATGATTTAAACGACAAGAATGAACTCGCAAAAACATTATGGAATAACTCATTTATTTTAATTAATTACACGCACGAATTGCTTCCGCTCTCTTTTCAAAAAAAAAATCTTCACTCTGTTTCTTAACAATATTTGGGAGTACTATACTGAACCTTTGTGTGAGGGAAAAAAAAATTTTATACATTTGTTTTATTACTATAGTTTTCACTTGCGCATTTTAATACGCCAAATACGTATCAATATTATGACAAACGACACAAAAAAAATTGAATATTTTTATCATTTAACTGTTTACTTCCGTTCACTCTGCAGGGTGTGGGAGATTTCTTCATCGAGCACCACGGAGGGCGTCCAAAAATATAATAACTGTACCGGTATAAATCCACCACGCTTACTCATACACAGTACCCGAGTTCAAACCCAGCCCACGTTTAAGAATAAATTCCAAAACGCCAACTGAATTCAAACCCAAACCCCGGTATGACCAACCGATGATGACTTTATAACAGCACGGGGTTATCCCTTTTCTAGCTCAGCTTAGAACATGGACTAAATTCTTACAGTTAATGATATATAGGTTTATTAGACTATAGATATTGGAACGGTCATTCATGTAACGTATATATTTAAGTTGCCAATACAGACAGTAAGTGGCTAAATAGACTTAGAGAGTAATAAGGTGGAGGACACAAAAATTTAGATTAAATAAAGTGTTTAATAAGCAAAATATAAAGCATATAAATATAGTGTTAAATAAGACAAATAGAAAGCACATGAATATAGTGTTATATAATAGAAATATACAGCATATAAATATAGTGTTATACAGTACGGTAAGACTTCATAAATCCTCTTGTATTTGGCTACTAGTCTTTAGTGAACGTTTTATTTAATAAACAAACTTATGCCAATAGCTGGGTAGTTAAATGATTGACGGGTGGTTAAGAGAATCAGAGTATTTGAGCACTGGAAAAAAATATTTATCTAAAGATTTTTATTAACTTATTTTATTAGAATAGGCTCGAGCCGGAACGTAGACGAACAGTGGAGGTGGTTTTATATAAATACGACATAAGAGATAGATGTACTGGTGGTTTTATATAAATACGACATGGAAGATAGATGAACTGGTGGTTTTATATAAATACGACATGGAAGATAGATGAACTGGTGGTTTTATATAAATACGACATGGAAGATAGATGAACTGGTGGTTTTATATAAATACGACATGGAAGATAGATGAACTGGTGGTTGCCTGGATTCAAGAGCCCTACAGTAATCAATTGCGGTGCATTAACGGAATACCGGGCGGCTTGTACTTTGACAAGGCTTAATGCCCCCAAGTAGCTCCGAGACACGACAACCAGCCGGGATCATTTCGAACCCCGGTGATCCAAGAGATTACCGGGAAAGAAAACTGCTTTCATTCCCCAATGGTAGAATGGCGAGACGCTAACTTCAGCGAAGGGAAGGCATTGCCACAGACGTGAAGGACGAATACTTGAAATGGATTTTTTAAAAGAAATTATATAAAACCTGGAAACTATTAGTCTGTTTCTACGCCACAGGCTGAGATCCTTATCCCAATAAAAACATAGCGAAATTAAACTGACGGTGAAAAACAATAATTAGTTAATTTTACTCTGGGACTCCTAACCCTTCAGGTTGACAGGCGGTAGCGACAGTATCAAATTATACAGGGAGTTATTTCTCAGATCAGACATGACATTACGATAACACTTTGAAACTATTATATATATATTTAATATTGAAACTTAGATTGTAATTTTATAACAACTTAACATAGAATAATAAAGTGATTTAACATTTACTAACTCGGAATGTGAAAGAATATTTAATTCAGAACATGAAATTACTTTTAAAATAAATTGATCATTATTACACACTAGTTTACACAGAGTTGGAAATATTACTATTGGCATTGTTTGTTCATGAAATAAGCAACATAAGAAAATATAAATGCATTCAGTTGAAATATTATTACTATTAATTACAAATGTTATAAATTATTTCTAAAGACTAGAGCAGAGGATTAAAAAGAAAAGAAAATTTACTGACAGGTTAAACAATAGCATTATAAATGATATAAAAACTTACATGTAATTTATTTGATTGATAACATTAAGCTCGGGAGAAAGTTAAAAGTTCGTGTAACACAGTTACTCTTCTTTCTTCATCCGGCTTGCTTTTCCCGATTGATATTTCCGACGAACGTAGGCGCGCATTTTGAAAGTTATTTGCAAGGCATTGTCAATTTGGAGATTGGAAGCTGGAAACTACGAAGCACATACAACATGATCAGTCAGCGGCACGAAGATTCAATTTGGCAGGACAGAGATCAGCTCCTGGCACTTAGCCCATCAACATTGCGGTTTACAGGTAAGCTTCTTAATAAGATATTTGAATTATTGTTAACTGCTGTGTTGTCTCGAGACTACCTCTCTCAAACACGACAAAAGTTAGAATGTAAGTTTTTCTCTAAAATAGCCACTGCTGACCTTTCCGACTTGTTTTTGTTTTAGGCTCCGCCTACTTTCTCTAGCCTCTAGCGATGCAGCTTGACCAACAATCAATTATCTGTTTTTAGCAATCTTTTAATTTAATATCCTATTTTTAAATTGACATAATAATTACATATAAAAATTCCTTACTAATTTTGAATACAACTTAATTGCTCTGAACATTTGTGCAATTAGATTTTAATTAAAAACACTGATCAAAGGAATGTGATTTTTGATCAGTATTTTTAAACGACTTTATACAATTTTAAAACTAAAATTTAAAACAAATACGCCCGCACTGAAACCTTAAATTAAATGATATAAACCCACAAACCACGCACACACGAATATTATTTCATGGTTTGTGACATTTATATACGGAAACTCTACATATTTATCTATAAACTATAAAATACATAACTAAATTCCATCATAATTTGAAACAGACAAAACCTCACTGCGAGCGAACAGTAGCTTGAATTACCGTACATAAAAACACCTGAAACGAAGATCGGTTCTCCGATCTGTCTGTTTCAATATATATATATATATATATAAACCTTAGAAACATATCTTCCTTATAACTATAACACCAGTATGCAGACTATTAGTGCCACTGTAATATGTGAATCATACTCACACTTGTTTCTTCAGAATTCATTATACATAATAGCTTCTTTGTAATTCACATTAGCTCTTCATAATACACATTGACCAATTCCTAAATCCTAACAGGGTTTTGTTTATACAAGAGTCCAATTATTATTAATTGTTCCTTATTTACATAATTTGCATTTAAATGTATGATTGATATATGCAGATGTTCTAGAATAGTTTAATACAATAAGGAGATAATTTTTCATATAATGTCTGCATTTATTTATATAGTAAAGATCTTTATTTGCATTCATGCACATATATTATACACTTACATTATTTATGGTAACAGCTCCCTCCTCTTTTATAATCCTATGATTACATGCTGTATGGAAAGTTCTTGGCCTCAAATAAATTCTTTCCTATTTCAAACCCAAACCTGTTTAATAGTTAAATGTTTTAACATTTGCTTATTCATTACATATTATACACACACAGACAGTCCAGCGATTTTTAAATTAGACTGGTGTTAATGACCTACACTTGAAATTGCACAATCTCAAAAATTACTTTAGATACTTGAGGATTTTCCAAAGAAGTTCAAAACTGATTCAAATAGTTGGTCCATAATCAACTTACTTGCCTAAATACTCTCTATTAGAGAATAAGGGTCATAGACTATATAATTAAAACATTTGTAAAATGATTAAGCTTTCACATATGTTGAGAAGATACTACCCAGTTTACAACCATTAGTAAAAAAGCCAATTTTATTATACTTCAAATTTTTATCAAATCTTTAAATAATATGACGAGCAAGTGTTATTATTAGATCTTTATATCAACCTTCAGATAATAAAAATATACTAAGAGAGGATGCACAGATGTTGTCAAGAGAAAGCAAAAAATGAAAAAGAATGAAAGTAGAGAAATAAAGATAAACGGTATCTGGAAATTTAAGAAATTATTTTACATAAACTCCATTTTTTATTACATTATAGAAAAAACAACATAGTTTTTTTTTTTTTAATGTCATAGCATCGGCCGGGACGCGAACCCGCAACCCGGGCAACTGCCTGCAAGTGCAAGGCAGTCGCGCTGATCTCTCGACCACCAATGCAAGACTTTTCCAAGGTAGTGTACACCTTTTTTACGTGTGCACGTGGGAGCAAAACATGGCATATCTTTTGTCCCGATTACAAAAATACATTCATTATAAAGAATCAAAAACAGTTGTTTTTTTTTTCTTGCTCCACCCACAAGTATAAATCTTTCAATCAGTGATTAGAAAAAATGACAGATATTTTTCAAAGTACCATTAATGTACATTATATTCTGAAAACCACATTTATTTTAAATGCAAATCAGGATTACACAATATTTAAAATTTCACTTAACCCACAAGACGTTTTAACTGAATCCCTAATAATTATTTTTCCTGTTTAATTTGTTTTATTATAATTTTGCAACATTTATTATATAGATTTTTTTAAAAACAAAACATCCATTCTCTTCAACTGCTCATGCACTGACAGTCATATGTTATAAAACGCCTTCGGTTCTGTAGCAACATGATTACAGAGCTACATCATGCAACCTCTCATAGCAAGGGATTGCTTCTAAAGCTGTCAGTTGTCTTGGATACAATGATTTTTATATATATTTTAAAAAAAAAAAAACAGCAATTGACTTCTTCAATGTTTTTTTTTCCTTTATTTAAATAATCAAAACTAGTAGCAGGTGGAATTCAATTAAAGTTATTTTACTTTAAAAAATGAATAAGAAAAACAGTTAAAAATAAAAAATGACAAGTAAATTTATATATATTTAATAATAAAACGTTTACAAAATAACATTCGAAAAATTTTACACTGCTCACTCTTATTAAAGATCAAATTTCTCCAATAAAATTTCAATTTGCTAATCAATATTAAAATCAACTTTAAAATATTTTATTGCATAAAACATTTTAATTATTGAAATTTTAACAATAAAATATTTCATGTAAATGTTTAAAAAAATTGCAATATATAAGTAAATCTTGTGTGCTTTATGTTTAAATCAGCTGCTATCGATTTATAACAAAAACAAAGCCCAATCTATATTTTTTATTCCATAATATTATTTGAACATGATGTAGAAGATTTTCAATTCGACTAAATATAAAGATTCACTCTCATCCTTAGTACTTCTCTCATGCAAATTCTTTTTTTCCATATGTCATAGCATCGGCCGGGAGGCGAACCTGCAACAACCGTCTGCAACCAACTGCTGCAACAACCGTCTGCAACCAACTGCTTGCTTGCAAGGCGACTGCGCTGCCCTCTCGGCTAACAACGCTTGATTTCATGCTAATGGTATATGAAAACTCAGGGTTGGAAAAAAATTAGGTCTATAATATTTTTTTCTCATTACTATATTCTTATTTCTTGTAATTTTCATTAGTCATTTCTATTACGTTTCTGTTTAGGACCTGATTCAAAGGTAAGTTTTCTTTTAAGACACATATCTATTTTTCTTCCTGTCATTTCCAATTTATGCAACAGATTTTCGGTGTGAGAGAGAACAAGGAAAGTTAATAATATCGTAAAGTATATGTTTGAAAAGTTCATATCTTATTGTAATACTAAATATCTATAAACTAAATAATTAAATGGTTAAATGATTATTTGAGAGATCAATCGATGTTCAAATACCAAAAGTGACAAATTGTACTTTGATTCAGGTGCATTCCCCACTTGAATCTGAAGATTTACTATTGCAAATTTTCATCCTTTTAAAAGGTTTTTATTAAATACTTTTGGGTTTTCATTAAATGGATTATGTCCTGTACATAAAGGGTCAGATTGACCTTAGATCAACATGGGTGTGACAAGAATCTCGGCCTCAGGGTGGCCTTTGAGCATTCCATCATCAGATTTTCAATTGGAGAGATGGTGGAAGAGTTGGAGTGTGGAGTAGATTGAAGCCTGTCCATTAAAGTATGAGGATTGCCTATCTTAATATATATCTGAGCACTTATAGTATATATGTGTAGAGATGGTAATCTGGACCAACTGATGATTGCTGGTTTAGCATGAAATACATATATTGGTGATTATTTATCTTTTCAGCATATATGTGTTCAAGTGTATCAGTGTTATGAGATAGAGTGGAGAGTGGTGGGTCGTGTGAAAGTTTGTGCTCATATACCCTATATATTAAATACTTTCGTAATATATTTTCAATCATATATTAGTACATTCTTTATCTAAATCCATTAACATCAAACAATTTTCTGCTCAAAGTTTTTTTTTTTTAAACTGGAATTTATTAGTCAAGTAGAAATACAAGTTGAATACAATGTGTTTCTTTGGTCATTAAACATTACTATCCACGGTTTATCTTGTGCTTAATCCTCCAGCAATACCTGGATAAGCTTGAAGCTACAAGGGATTGTTCATACTTGAGAGTTCTTGGATTTTCTGGGGATGGAATATTTAGAATTCTATAATTCCCCTCCAGGATCGATGTTTAGATTATCATCATTGACTTCATTGGATTGAAATTGTATTACTGCAATGCCTATCATGGTTGATAGCCTGTTTTCATTCAAGTCTGAAAACTCAATTGGATGGACATCATTGTCAGGAGATCGGGAATCACCCCCTTCTGCTGATGTCAATGTTTTTTCCCATTTTTTGTTCTTTTTATTTCTTGGTTTTGTTGGATTTTGATTTAACATGGTCAGTTTAATTTGATTATGACTAGTATCCAAAGATGCATTATTATCATCCTGCTGAGAACTACTTGAGCCTATTGTTTTCCTCTTTATGGCTTTAATTCCATGGACAAATGAATGATCATTTTTTTCCCATTGGATTACGGTTTATTTGTATTGGTTCTACCTCACTGGTTACCATGCCATCAGAGAACTTAACATCTAATGTTAGCTTTTCCCCTATTGTCTCCATTTGCTTATCACATTTCCGAACTTGATCTTCCTGAATGGGGTGAGGAGGCTTATCTTTGTAGAGTTCATCTCCTTTCCATAAGTTGCATTTGTGATTTTCCTGTTGATATTTTTGCATTTTTCACAAATATGTCGGACATTGTTTAATGAGGTGACTTCTGTCCCCACAAGGAAAACACTGTGGTGGAATGCCATGGAATGATATGTAAATTGGGCATTCCTTCTTTGCAAGGACTGAAGGGATATCAAGTGGTGATATATTTTTGTGAAGGGTTAATATAAAAGAAACATTATTAGATGATTTCTATTTCCGAACATTTTTCCCATAGGAATTTGAAGTTTTCCATCTTCCCAAATTGATCAAATTAACCCTATAATTGTACGCATCTAAATGACATGTTAAAATGTAAACAAAATAACAAAATTAAATTAACGTCAAAATTCATAATAAATATAACTGAATCTAAAAATGAATTACAATTTATTCAGAAAATACTAACGACTAAAAAAAGACATTTACAGCATAAAACAAATGCCATTTTTAATTATTATTTTTAAATCAGAAATATTAATATTGATAATTAATTTTGATATATATTAGACTGACTGTTAAAATGCAGAGAGAATAATTAGATAGCAGAATAGGTGATTATTGTCTAGACTTTGAATTTAGACCAAGAAAACTTTAAAACAAAATTCCATGTTACAGACAATTAGCTAGTTCACAACCAACTCAGTTAGTTATTCAATATTGGTTAATGAATAGGTATCTAATAATCATTTGATAGAAGGTACAGATCTATATTATGTTCTAAATAAATTGTTTCAATCTCATATTTGTTCTCATTGTTGTTGTTGTTGTTTTACTAGTATTTAAATATATGTATTATTATTATTATTATTATTATTATTATTATTATTATTATTATTATTATTATTATTATTATTATTATTATTATTATTATTATATATTTATTGCATACAATTTTTTGCAAAGACTTCATAATTTAGTTGACTAAACAACAGTTTAAAATTATTTGGAGCTTGAAATCTTTTTCAGACCTGAGAATTTTCATTTCAACTTTGTGTTCTTTCAGGTAACTTGGCTTACAATAAAACCATTTAATAATGGTTTGAAAATTGTTGTCTGTTAATTAGAAAAACAAACTATCATCAAATAAAATTATATAACCTTTATGACTAATGTGTTCTTATTCATTGTTCTTTTGTAAAGACATGCTAAAAATAATCAGAATTACTGGTAGCATAAGATATATTTTTTTTCATATCACTATAAGATGACCTCTAAATACATTAAAAGACATCATCTCATTTAAAAAACAATCCAAAATAATCCTTCCATCTTCAAAATAGCATTGTCATTTTATAAAAGAGTGTCACTATTGATTTTAATAATAATGTAATACTGTTTCTCAGATCTCTATCCTGCTCTCAAGACATCAAACATTTTTAAGCATTTTTATTAGTTGTTGACTTTTAAATATCTACATTTATTATGAAGCTCCACATTTGATTTATTATTCTGTCAAGTAGGATGTGTTTCCTTTTAATTAACTCATTATTAATAAGATCAGTGTTAGAAAAGGTCATGATTCTTCTATTTCAGAAAGAAAATTTTTTTTGCAGAAAAAATTAAAAGAGTGTGACAAAATGTCAAATAAACCAAACAATATAAGTCAGCATGTGTTATATGTGAGCATGTTCATATTTCTCAGAATGATTTGTATAATCATCACAAAATGGTACTTATATATTAGTCCTACAACATAGGAGAGATAGTACAACATTTCATATTTGTGATAAATGTCTAGCCTTGCAATCCCATTAAATAAATCCTGTGATCTCATACAATCTCGTCCAGTAACATGATAAATTTACACGTTCATTTATTGTCCAGATTTTGTTCAGATAAGTTCTTCTCAAAGTGTTTCTTATTTCGGTGTTGATTTATTTTTTCCAATTTTCTGATTAATAATACAATTTTTTTCTTTGATTATTAATACAAATTTTTTCTTTAAAAAAAAAAAAACAATACAAAACGATGAACATTTTATCCACTACTAAGATCAATGTGGTTGAGTACATCCATACTATGGACAAACAATGGCATTGTAACATTGAGGATATAATAATAAAATAGGTTTTCATAAAGGAACATGGTTGGAAGGTTCCAAAATTCCAAAGAAAATATGTTTATGTGTTTGAAAAATATTTCTTCTTTATGGATGTGAGACTTGGATACTTAAAAGAAAAACAATACAAAACTTTTGACCTCTCAATGAAGTATGAAAAGATGAGTGTTAGATGTAATAAAAAGAGATTGAAATTGAAATATATGGTTGGGAGGACAAACAGGTATAACCAATATCATTGAAAAAAATACAAGACTAAACTAAAGTTGGGCTGGACATGTTGCTAGAAGACATGATAATAAATAGACAGTTAACATTTTAAATTGGATAACGAGATTTTAGAACGAGAGCACTTGTAAGAAGATGAATGAAATAAGAAACTTGACTAGTTTAATATGGAAAAGAAAGACTATAAATTGGAGAAAATGTATTAAATTTGGAGAAAATTTAAAAGGATTTGCTAATAAACGAAAATGATGAATAATGATGATGATTTTAAATAAACATTCAAATCACTGTTGTGTGAAAAACATTTAAAATAATGTTTTATTTAAAAAAAAAAAAATAGCAGTACATACGATAAACTTTAAAAATGTAAACATGATTTTTTTTATTAAAAAAATCAATTTTTAATTATTAATATGATAGTAACCTGTAATTATATTCTAAATTAAATCTTAGATCTTGATTATATATAAGCACAGTCTGTAACTCATTAAAATAGTAGTACAACATTGGTCTTTAATGTCTGGATTTATCGCAAAATAACAATTTAGTAAATGATACGAAGTCTTTCGTAATCTACTTACGTAATATGTCCTTAATTAATCTGCCAACATTAATTTGCAATAAAAAAAAATTACCAACAATAACAAAAAAAAAAGTTATTAATTTTTAAAAAAAATGTATATGAAATATTTTTAAAATACGCTTTCACATGATAATAAATTAAAAATGAAGCTTTTTTTTAAACAAATAATAATTAACTTGAGTAACGGCAAAATTGGAAGATTTTTTTTTTTAGTGAAGATTAATTAATATGTCATCAGAACATGACAATCTGATAATGCAGCTGAGAATAAACAACAGTAATTGTTAATGTAATTAACATACATCAAAAGGCAAGCTTTCATAATTATACACAAAATCATAATTTTTCAATTCTAGTAATCAACATTCCATTCAACTATACTGTCATAACAAACCGCTCCACCCTCTGAAACAGACTAAAAGAAATATCTACAGAATTTGTGAAGTTAAAATCAATATCTAGAACTAATTTATCATTAGAATTTTAAAGATTTTCTAATGTAACATACATACAATTAAACTAGTCGTAGTCAAAATTGTCATTACCGCATTTACAGCCGACAGTAAATGTATTGACAACAACTTTCTAAATTTTAGGTTTATATATAGGATATATGAGCACATACTTTCACATGACCCACCACTCTCCACACTATCTCATAACACTGATACACTTGAACACATATATGTTGAAAAGATTTTTCAATTGGATGGACGGTTGAAGAGTTGGAGTGTGGAGTAGATTGAAGCCTGTCCATTAAAGTATGAGGTTTGGCTATCTTAATATATATCTGAGTACTTATAGCATATATGTGTAGAGATGGTAATCTGGACCAACTGATGATTGCTGGTTTAGCATGAAATACGTATATTGGTGATTATTTATCTTTTCAACATATATGTGATCAAGTGTATCAGTGTTATGAGAGAGTGTGGAGAGTGGTGGGTCATGTGAAAGTCTGTGCTCATATACCCTATATATTACATATATAGCCACAGGTATATAAGCCTGTGTGTTTCAGTTATTAAATTTTAGGTTTATAAATCAATAATCAGCAGCCATAGATACATATATAAAAAAAGTAACAATTATATATACAATTAATGCATAGACATTGATAGCTCAACTGACCTGGGGCTTATATTAACTTCTAGTAAAATAAGTGATCGAATGGTTTGATGTTTGAAAGTTCATAAGAAGTATGAGCACTAGAAAGGACAGAATTTGGTGCAATCTGTGAACTTTGAACTCCGGAATCTGCTATTCTACCACTACCCCCAAACAATGCAGGAATTGTGATTAGTTAAATGCTTGACAATAAGTGAAATTGGATGACTGCATAGTTGGCTATGAGCCAGATGTATAAAATAAATATAAAAAAAACAGAGATGGCATGGAAAATCCTCAACTATCAAAAATTAAAATCTGCCATCTAAGTGTTGATTTTGAACCTGCAATTACAAACAGGGTAGACAATGCACTAACTATCACTGAAAGGATATTTTACTATAAATTACATTTACATATTATCATGCATTAAGTTTAAAAAATAATTACGTAAATGACTAAAGCAAATTTTTTTAAATATATATATTTACTTGCAACTACAGTGAACAATTCAGATATAAACACTATATCATCAAAATACCTTATTTAAAAAAAAACATATGCAAAGGCAGATTCTTAAAAATAGATATTTATAATGATAATAAACAAAATTAAACTGTGGTTTTTATTTCCAGCAGGTTGTAAAGTCTACAGCCAAGGATGGAAAGTGTTAAGAATGCTCTGATAGTGGACTGACCCTGCCAATCAATGATGATGATTTGTTTAGATAATTACAACTGCAGATCCCTTGAAAGGAAGATTTCACAAATTGGAAGAACTTTGTAATATTAAATGAGAATTTGTGAAGTTAAAAAAAAAAGTGAAGAGTGAATTGATTTAAAAAGTGGATAATTATTTTACTACAAAGGCACAAATATTGGAAGTACAAGTGGAGTGGAATTCATTATAAATAAAAGTTGAAGAACAACATTGTGGAGATTAATAGTATTTCAGACAGAGTGACATGGCTAATTATTCAACTTAATGAAATATACCAAATGAGATAATTCAGTTTATGCCTCAACTTTTCATTGTGATGAAGGAGATTTTTATATGAATGTATTATGGCTATTGAGCAAATCAAATAACATTTTAAAATTGTCATATGAGATTTTAGTGCTACAATTGGTAAATGATTGAAAAATCATGTGCTGAGGATAAATTTAATTATGGTAATAAAAATGAAAGAGAGAGAGAACTAAAACATAAGGAGTTCACAGAAAAAGAAAAGATATGTATTACGAATTCTTTCTTTGAGAAAATGCTAAATGAAAATAGACATGAAAGCATCCAAAAGAAAATACAGCAAAACTGAATTAAGTTTTGATTAAAGGACAATAAGTATTTCAAGTATTTAAAGTTCTTAATAGATTCAACACACAAAGTGATTATTGATTAATGAGATGTAAGGTAAATGTTAATGCAAAATTAGAGAGACAAAAATTATTAAGGAAAACAGTATTCACAATTGATATTCCTACCTTTCAAAAACATTCCAATGAATTTAAATTAGAATTTACATGTTATTTTAAAATACTAACAAATTTTGAAGATGGTTGAAATTTGAATGAAATCAATAGAAAGACAATGGATACAATGTAAACAACTGTATCAAAAATAATTGTATAAAAAAGTAGGAATCTACCAATAAATTTTCTATTGAGACAAGACAATGTATGAAGAAAAGTAGAAGTATGATTAAGAAGAATTGAATATGTAGAGCCTTGTAAAATATACAAAAAAAAAGTTAATAAGAATATAAAAAAATGTAATTGTAAATTAGCAAAGGAAATTTGGGAATAAAATAAAAGTCTCAAAAATAAAAAACAACATCTTGGTATTGGAATGAAAGTTATTTCTGCAAAAACAAAAAGGGATGAAACTATAATAACTAAAAACAGAGATGATATCATAAAATGTATGAAAGAATTCTATAAAGAATTATATAATAATTATTCAGCATTTTAAATGAAGAAGTGAGCCATGCAATTAAATATATAACAAAGGAAAAAGCTTCGGAAAATAATGGAATTATAATTAACATTTAAAAAAAAAAAAAAGAAATTGAAAAATAGTTGGCAAAGTTATATACAAAATGCATAAATGATAAAAATATACCAGATGATTGAAAGAATGCAGTAATAATATTTATATTTAAGAAAAATGATAAAAATGATACTAGAAATTACAGATCTATCAGTCTTTTGTCAGTTTTATAAACAATTTTTACCAAGATAATTTATAACTTATTTACAGCAAATTTTGGATTTTAACCAATCAAAAGAGCAAGCTAGTTTTAAAAGTGATTTTTAGCATAATGGATCACATCCAAGTATCAAAAGAAGTTATAGAATGGTCCAATGAATACAAATTACCATTATGCTTTGGATTTGTAGATTATGAAAAGGCATTTGATTATAAAGCGCACAGGATATTGTCATATTCTGAAGAATATTTATCAAAATGCAAGAGCAATAATTATATCATATAATGATAATAATATTAACAGTAAGAAGGGTAATTCCATGTCTCCAAAACTGCTTACAGCAATTTTACAAGAAGTATTTTGTGGATGAAAATGAAACGGTAAAGGGGTAAAAGTGAATGGAGATTGTTTAAGTTATCTAGATTTTGCAGATGATGTGGTTTTTGCAAATAATACCTCAGAGTTTCAGAGAATGTTGCAAGAGTTATCAAATGAAAGTAAAAAAGCAGGATTAAAGATAAATGAGAAATATTGCAAGAGCTATCAGATGAAGCAAAAAGATTAAAGATAAATGATAAAAAGACTAAAGCAATATGCACTACAATAATGATATATTAGAAGGTAATAAATATTTTGGTCAAATTATTCATGCAGATGGTAATATAATGAATAAAATGTCATAAAATTAAATTTGGTTGGAGAGCTTTCAGTAGAAATAACTAATATTACAAGAAAATATGCCTATGCTATAATGTAAAAATAACTACCTTAGAGTTATAAATTTTTAATTCGTATAAAATTTTAAAAAAACTAAAATTTGCAATTTGTTTATGCTTTTCTGTACAAGAATATAATCTGCAGTCAACACTATTCCACGAGCAATATTGAATTCACATTTACAAAGTACACAATAAACTTTTTAAATATAAGAGGAAGCAAACTTTAATCATGAATATTCTTCTTTCCATTTACCAAGAATACACACAAGAATTTAATTTTTTTCTTAGATAGTTTATCCATTGTTACTTTCATTTACTCATTATAAAAATGAATTCACTTTATTAAAAATTTAAAAGCACAAGAGTTAACATGGCAAGAATAGGAAACAAAACTTTTTATTGATTATTATAAATATTCTTTTAATATATTTGGTAGAAATAATATATTATTAAAATTTTGCAATTTTGATTGTGTATAATATAATATAATGACTCCTGGAAATACAGGAGAGTTTGTAATTCTATTAGCAACTATTTGGTATGATTCCCCCATCCCCCTATAATAAAAGCTATATAATGTTACAATCATGTTTTATTTTTTTACAATCAGTGACTCAACATTCATCTAACTATTACAGATTAACTTGAGATTTTTATCCTGTAGCTAAAATTATCTAGATACCATTTACTAATCAACATTAAATTGTTAACTGTGAAGACCACATATGTCAACCTCTGGCCCATGGGCCAGATTGCACCAGATTCATCCTTTTACAACTTTTAATCTGGCTCACCACTAAGATGTTTGATTCCGATTGTCAAATTTTTGAATAGAGCCTAGCGAGAGTTATGTTTGATTTTTATTTTTTGTGCAATTAAATAATTATGTTGTTTAATAAATTTATATTTTATAATATCTTTATTTAAGTCTTTTAATGATTTAAATTTAAAAAACTAAAATTATTAATATTTTAAAATAGTGAAAATAAATATGAAAACAAAGTTCTTAGCGATAACAAAAAAGCATGTTTTAATTAGTTGCACGGAACATATTGAAATGGTTAGAACGAAATATTAGAATTTTATAATATTAAAGAAAATGATATATTTACAATTAATTATCATCAAAATAACAAAAAAAATTATAAAAGTTAATAATTTTCATGTTATTAAAAAATTATTCCCTACTGTTTTTGCGAAAGCAATTTTTGTAAAGCCAGCAAGGGTGATATTTGCTTTCTCATAACATATTTCCTACAAGCAATCTTTGTTAAAAGAAAATATTTTCAAAGATAATTTCCTACTAGAAACATAATTTTTGCTTTAATAATAAATGTTTTACAAAAATATTATATCATAATCATTAAAAATTATTGAAAATTACATTTTTTGGTCTTATTTAGCTCCTCTCAGAATTAATATTTTGAATAGTTAAGCTGATATCATGCCACTGCACAACACATCTTTTCTCCATCAAGATCTCTTTCTCATTTTGACTAGCAGTGTGTGAATGTGTTATAACTTGTCATTTGATATTTACATTGGGATTTTGCCTTATTCAGTGCCTGTATTTATATTGTGTTCTAGCTGCAGTGTAAAAAGTAGTTTTGTTTTTATTTTAATATTTGCATTGATGTTGTGCCTTGTTAATTGCCTGCATTTATATTGTTTTCTGTTCAGTATCTGCAGTGTTAAAAACAGATTTGTTTGACACTTCTGAATATATAGCTTTGAAATTTGGAACAATGTCAGGGATTATCTAAAAAAAAAAAGTAGATACAGAGAATCATCAATTTTAAGACAACTGGACAGAAAAGTATTATTTTATTGTGAATAAAGATTTGCCTATATGTTTGCTATGCAATGAATCCATATCTGTCAACAAAGAATACAACTTGAAGAGACACTTTACTTCAAAATATGCGGATCACCAAAAAATTGATGAACAACTACAAAAAGATGAAATAGAGTATTGAAGAAAAACTTGGATACCCAGCAGAAAATGTTCACCATGCAAAGAATGCAGTGCGGAAGCATTGTGAAAGCCAGCTTTGTGTTAAGTGACAAAATTATTAAGCATTCTAAATCATTTGGTGAAGGACAATTTATCAAAGAATATTGGTTGGATAATGCAAGTATAATATGTCCTGAAAAGAAAAAAGATTTTGAAAATATTAGTTTGTCAAGATGTACTGTTGTCTGGTGGATAGAACTCATAGTTGATGATATCCAAAAAAGTTTAAAAGAGAAGATTGTTAGATTCAAAACATTTTCAATTGCTTTGGATGACAGCACTGATGCCTTTGACACAGCACAACTAGAAATATTTATTCAGGGAGTTGATGTAGATTTTAATATCCCAAAAAAATTGTTGGCATTTCAGCCACTAAAAGGAACAACAACTGGTGAAGATATATTTGAAGTCAAAACAGTCTTCGAGATATCTGGGCTTAAATGGAGTTCACTAACTGGCATATGCATGGATAGAGCCCCTGTAATGATTAGCGCATGGAAGGGATTTGCTGGAATAGTTCATGAAAAAGCAATAGAACAACAGATCCATCTGGAAAATGTAACAAATTTTTATTGCATTATCCACCAGCAAAATCTGTGTGCAAAATCAATTAAATTTACAAATGTTATGGAAGTTGTAGTAGCCACTAATAACTTTATTAAGTCACATGCACTTAATCACCACTAATTTAAAAAAATATTTGGCAAACTTATTTTTAGATTATGAAAAATGTGCCTTATTATTGTGAAGTGAGGTGGTTGAGTAACGATAAAATGTTAAAATGATTTTATGATCTGAGATAAGACATAGTAGATTTTATGGACATAAAATAAAAAACAATTAAACAAGTAAAAGATGATAAGTGGATGTGAGATTTAGCATTCCTTGTAGATGTCACTGGATACCTAAATGAACTTAATCATAAATTGCAAAAACCAGGACAATTGATTCATGAACTGTATGGACATGTCAGTTCTTTTTGTAATAAACTAAAATTGTTGGAAATTTACCATTTTCCTACTCTAGCAACTCATAAAAATATCCCTTATAATTGTTATGAAGATGAATTGAAGTCAGCACAATTGAAATTAACAAGTCTAAACTAACTAAATTATAACAGATTAAAGATGTAATTAAATATAAAACATAATTTTTTGTTTTTAATTTACAATTTTTTTTTTTCTAAAAAGTAACAATTGATTTATTACTGTGTGGGATTTGCTTTAACAACAGGTATGGCAAAAATTTTAAATGTTAACAATAGATGTGTGCCATATCTGTGTGTACCCATTGAATATCACCACTGCTAGTAATTAACAATCAAAAATATATGTAATATACTTCTCACATTTTTACATTTATCTCAAACTTTTGATCAACTATAACTTTGTCAAAACTTTCTTTTAAATCAAGCCATGCAAATCTTACCATATCTGTTATTGCTTAAGTTGATTACTAAAGCTTGCAAGGGATGGCACTATTATATGGAGAGAATACTACTATTTTTATTGTCATATCTTTTAGCCCTGCTGTTTTTTTAATTTAATTATTGTCCTATTCAATTTTGTATCCATTATTCTATTCACCTTCCCATAAACATAATCATCTAATGAATCTATTTTCTTATTATTTTTTCTTCAGCCAAAATTTTTATTATAAATTCATTACATAACTTTTCAATTTTTTCTCTTCTCTATCATCACATGTTCTGTACACTACATTTACTTTTCATTTCCCTTTTTCATATATCATCATATTTTTTAACTATCTTTATTTCTTGCATGTTAGAACAGAACTTCTTAAGTTCATCTTAATTTCTTTTTTCTTCAATTAGCTATCCACTTAATCTTTAACTCCTCTTCATTTGTGTTTTAATAGTCTCTAAACAATCCATATATGCCCTTTTTCTGTCTTTTATCCTTTTTTGCATTTTTTATTTGGTTCTAAATAAACATTCATTCATAATTTTATTCATTACATTCATTAACTTTTCCTAGCTTTTAAAATCACCAACTTTCACAATTGATTCCAAGATATTATTAAACTAACTCAACTTAACCTCGTTATTTTATTTCTCACATCTTTATTAGCCTTTTAATAAGTTTTTTTTTTTTTTGTGATCAATAATTTATTCAGTGATTAAATAAATTGTGCGAGATTGTGAGATATAAGGGTCAAGAAAAAAAGATTAAATGAAGTACAAAATATAAAGTACATACTAATGATAGCACTAAGTCAAATAACAACATAAAAGATTTAGCATGTACAAAAAAGTGCTCAGAAACTGTATTTAGTTCTGAAAGATGATGATTGTGAGTTAAAGCATTATTAAAACATTACATGACCACATTTCTCATCCACACTATTTCTTTCCACACTAGGGGAAAGAGTTGCAACTATTTTAATAGCAATGGTTTAATATCAATTCTAGCCAAAGGATGTTGGGGATAGTGGTTATAAAAAAGCAAAGACACTAATATATATATATATACTGAACTGTTTTCAGATCTGTATGACTGTATAGGCAAATTAGCTTGGATTGAAAGCACTACTGTTTTCAGTTTGACTCTATTCCTTTATAGTTGACTAAATAGGTAAAAGGTAGTTGCTGTAGGAATGCATTAGATCCAAAGGCTTAGATACATTGCTCTCAGATTGAAGGTTCCTCATTTATGACTGTCATAAGATAGGAATTAGTCTGTGTGTATTAAAGGAGTAGGCACTAGATAGGGTTTACATGCACAAACCTTCTGGCATTCACTGATTACTATTTCTTGCATTAGGTGGCAATATTATATGGAGAGAGTAGCTAATATTTTAAAGCACTAATAGCTTTTTTTAAAAAAATACAATTTGATAATGGAAATATATATGTCAATACCAAAATTATTTCTAGACATCTGTTTAAAGTTGTGGCTAAAATTTTAAAAAGGTATATATTATTAAAATGATTAGACATATTTATTTCTGATATAAACATTAAATTTCTGTGGATAGTACATCTGGAATGACTTATGCATTAATAAATGCTGGATACCATTACTTAGTCACTGTATGAGTAAGAGGCACTCTTGTGCAAGTTACATTTTAGCACCCGTTCCCATTCTATAAAATAAAATTTGTAAACTAAAAGATATTTTTTCTGAGAGCTTTCACAAAAAAAAACTTGAAAATATGGCTTTGGTCATTTAACATGCTCATTAAATACATTATTTGTTTTATTCATTTATTTTTATAAAATAAACCCAGAGGTTAAAACAGATGCTAAACAAACAAATTAATGTTTTAAAAAATAATTTTTGAAATAATAATTAAATAATACATTAAAACAAAAATATTTATTTAGTAAATTTGAAGTTTTTAATTTTTTCTTTAAAAAGTTTTCATATTATTTTTTGGACAATCCTGCAAAATTGCTAGTAGAGATAGAAAATATCTGCAAATAAGACAATTTTTTTTAAATATCTAAGTGTTTTTATCATATTTAAAATAGACATTACCACACACACTCATGAAAACATTACACTGTTCCTTTCCCCTTTTTAGGCTCGCTCTGATATTATATAAGTATATTCTAATTTACTCAGCTAAAATAATTTAAAATATTATCTGCAATCAGAATATGATTCTCTGGAATGCTTTGCCTCTCAGTTTCATCCCACTTAGTGAGGAGAAAAGAGAGTCCAGCTTGTTTCCATTATTATTTGTGAATTAATATTTAGATCAACTTTAACTGGCATAAAAATATTTCATTAAAAATAGTTCTTGCTTATTTGAAAACCCATTCGAAATCTCTCAACATAAACTTCTTCATGTTCCTCAATAATAAAATATTTCAATTATTTAATTTTTTATGTGTATGTTATTCAACTATTAATAACAATAATTTATTATATATATTGTCCAATATTTAAAATTTTTATACTTACATTGTTTATTGATATAACTTTTATATTTCATTAGAACCACCAAACTAGGTCAATTTTAAATAGCACAGCTGATATAACTCTTTCATGTTATTAGCACCAACTTGTTAAAAAAAATTTCTTTTTAAAAATTCATTAATTACTGTTAATTCAGAACCTCTTTCAAATATAAATTGTTTATGTTTTCTATAAAGAAAAACAGTTTCATTAGTTTTCATTCAATAATAAAATATTTACACTGCTATATTATTTTATTTTTTAATGTTTATTAATAACTAAATCATATTATATATATATTATAAGCATTTATTTTTATAGCGTCTGTATATAATTGTAATTACATTCATATCGGCCTTTCAAGCCAATTGTGCAAATGCTTTGCGAGTGTTAAATAATAAATGAATACCCTATGACCAATACAAGATATAGAATTTATGCAGGAATAAAAAGAATCCCTCTTATTCCTACGACTCAAATATTTATATATGACCAAATCTGAAGTACTGGCACAGAAGGCATGACGATAGAACGGTCACTTTAAATTACTATATACAATGTCTGAATGAATGAAGCTGATGAATTTTATTCCTGCATAAATCTATATCTTGTATTGGTCAGAGGGTATTCATTTATTATTTAACACTCGCAAAGCGTTTGCACAATTGGCTTGAAAGACCGATATGAATGTAATTACAATTATATACAGACGCTATAAAAATAAATGCTTATTTATATATATGATTAAGTTTCAGTTGGAATAACGTTTAGTAAATTCTAGAAAATTTCATCAGCTTCATTCATTCAGACATTGTATATAGTAATTTAAAGTGACCATTCTATCGTCACGCCTTCTGTGCCAGTACTTCAGATTTGCTGATATATAAATATTTGAGTCGTAGGAATAAGAGGGATTCTTTTTATTCCTGCATAAATTCTATATCTTGTATTGGTCAGAGGGTATTCATTTATTATTTAACACTCACAAAGTGTTTGCACAATTGGCTTGAAAGACCGATATGAATGTAATTATATATATTATATTTTATTGTATAGTTTGACAATTAGGAATTTATTAGGATTTATTTAAAAGAAATTTTAAATTTTCATACTTAGATTGTTTATTCAATACATTTTTAGAAACCATAAAATCATCTTGCACTTTATTTTGTTTATTCATAGGTTAAGTTGGATAAGGATGAAAA
Source organism: Epiperipatus broadwayi (assembly GCA_028023455.1). NCBI lineage: Eukaryota > Metazoa > Onychophora > Udeonychophora > Euonychophora > Peripatidae > Epiperipatus > Epiperipatus broadwayi. The sequence goes on from JAQFVV010000272.1 coordinate 671,128, forward strand.
AAATTAACATTTTGTTTGTTCCACTAGATAATTTTTTTAGACTTTGTCAATAGTGCAATCATTAAACATCACATGATCACTATCTCATACTAGCACATAATTGTTATTAAACAATTCAAAACAAAGCAAAACTCTCTATATAGTAGTGCCTTCTTGTGCTAACAAGAGCAATCAATGGATGCCAGAAGGCTTATGCATAAAATCCCTATCTAGTGCCTACTCATCCAATATCCCCAGACTAGTATGGGTGCTGAATTGAGTTCAGACCCATATGACTATATAAGCTATTGAGCTTGGATTGAAAATATTGTGTTTTCAATTTCATTCTCATAGTTTTGTAGTTAAATAGAGTTAAAAGGTGGGTGCTGTAGGGTTGCATTAGATCCTAAGATCTAGGTGCAGTGCTCTCAGATCCAAGGCTCCTCACTGACGAAGGCTACAAGCCAGAAACTAGTCTGGGAATATTGGATGAGTAGGCACTAGATAGGGATTTTACACATAAGTCTTCTGGCATCCATTGATTGCTCTTGTTAGCACAAGATGGCACTACTATATGGAGAGTTTTGCTTTGTTTTGAATTGTTTAGTGCAATCATGTAAGTTTTACTATAATCATGAAAATTTCATTAAATAATTATACTATCATGAAATTTGTTAAGAATTAAATATTTTTACTTGTTTTTTACTCATTCTGTTTTCATTAGATTTGTATCATAGTGTGAATTATGAATCAATTAAAAGTTTTTAGCTAGAGAACTAACCCGAATCCACACCCAAGGAAAAACTGTTTAGTAAAATGTAAAAGATAATATAGCCTTAAAAAAAGATAATATCATTATTAAAAATAGAAATGGCTACTTAGTAAATTATGTAAAAAAATAATATGGAATAATAAAAAAAAAGTGAAAGATAATATTGTTATTGAAAAAAGCTTTCTACAAGTCAGCATCTGAATTGATCCTAGGATCCCGCAATCCACACGGTCGGCCATCTTACCATTACTCTAAAGTGAATAAGACATATAAACTCTGTAAAATATTATTGATTAACATAATTTCATCACAAGCAGAATTACTGTAATTATGACGCAATATTTTTAAAATGTTTTATTTTTAAATAAATTATTAATAAAAATGGGTTGCTTTTTTATTTAAATTTGGATATTTAAATAAAAGTGATTGGGAAATCTAGACACTTTCATTTAAATTTTATTAATTATAGTACCAAAAGGTCATTGGCCTGTTCAGTTTAATGCAATAGTAGAGTATATATATATAGTATATTTAAAGGCTTGGGCAATTATCACAATAAAATTAAGTAAAGAAGCTTATATTTAAAACATATTTAGAATCAGAATGTATTTCTAACAATAAAGTGATTTAGAAATCTAAACATTTACATGTAAATTTTATTAATTATCATGACAAAAATGGCATGGTTTGTTCGGTTTAGTGCAATAATAAATAAGAGTATATATGTAGTATATTTCTAGCTCCAGCCTTGAAATTTGAGGCTCAGCCAATTGCCATAATAAGTAAAAAGTGTTTCATATTTAGATAAAAAATATTTACACTCAGAACATATCTCTAACAATGAAGTGATTTAAAAATATAAACAATTCCATTTATGTATAAATTTTATTAATTATCTTAGTGTCTTGGTGCCCCCGTGATAGAATGCCTTAGTGCCTCACACAACTGCACATAGTGGTCTAGTGCAGAGTGATGCATTCCATAAGTGGTGACGGCCTTTGGATTAAAGTTCAACCTATCCCTAATGGTATATAAACACCACTTGACTTCTAGAATGATTAACCATCCAATTATATAAGCATTACTATTAGAAAATAAACTAATAATCGCATTTAGCAGCAGATTAGCAAAATTCAAAATAATTGGATCAAATGTGATATGTCTAACTATTTCCACCATCTATCATTAAATGTTGTACGTACAGAAAATTGTAAACTTTATTTTGGATCAAAAGTTTCAATTTAGATTTAAAATGAATTGTGTTTTTAACATGATTAATAAAGTCTTATTTAACTTTTTTAAAAAAAATCTAAAGCTAATCCCATTAAATGCTCCTTTTTTTAATACTTTTTAAAATGACTTTCAGCTATTATGAGTGATAGGATTTGGAACCGTATACATTACAGACATTTCTGTTAGATGCAATAGTTAGGAATGACTAAGTTTATTCGGTTCGTCACAAATCTCTATTATATGCTGTATTACTTTGTACATATATATACTCTGCATTCTATTTTTTTTTTTAAAAAAAAATAAAACCTAGACTTAATATTAAAATTCGCAAATAATTATTTTGAAATTCAAGAGCAAAATAATTTCACTTTTTATTTTAACAATTTAACATTTTTAAAATAGCTGCTTCCTCATTTTCTCCATTTCATCTTCGAGCTGATTAAGATTCCACACAAGCAGCAATTGAAGCAACTAAAAGAGAAAAATCACTTCACTCAGCAATATTGCTTTAATTGGTTACTAAAAAAAAAAAATCAACGCTAAAAAAGAAAAGCCAGATAATTTTTATTATCACATATAACAATCAATCACTGTTTAATTTATTTAGACTGCTACATTAATATTTATGAGCAATCGTTTTAATAACTTCGGCTCACATACTTATATAATATCTGCTGTCGAAATAACTAACCGACAGAAGGAGATAAAGTTCTGCGCTGTCTCAAAAATGAAGCGATTTTCATATATTGGGATGGTCGCTAAAGTCACTCCATCTATGCTCATCGTTCAATAGCATTCAGTTCAGCCAATATTATTCATTAATACCAGTAATTCATTTGTGATTATTATAAGACCATATTATAGTTCTGAAACATAATTCATATTGGAAAACTCTTCTAGTTTCATCAATGTAGGCATATTTCTCATGTCAATGCACTTTTTTTTTTTTATCTTGCTGTTATTTCAATCAACAAACTTACATCAATTAGAAAACCACTTTAATGTTTCTCACTTCATGTCTTTCTTCATGTATGAGTCTTGGAGTTAGGCTTAGAACTTTTCTTTCAGGTTCAATTTATAATACTCAGCTAGCCATCTGATTTTTATCAGTAAAAAAGATTATAAATTAATCAGATAAAGAAATATTCTACTAATTAAAAAACCAACAACATTACAATTATTAGTATAATGTTGCCATTTCCATTTTGAGGTGAAAGTCGTAGTACTCTTATGGGTTTTATGATCTTAGAATATTCTTTTAACTTTACTTTGTATGTAAACATAGATGGGTCTCATGTTATGGGAATTAACACATCTATGTGCTTTAACCACAAATTGTGATTTAAATCCAAGTGAAACTTAAAAATTTTTTCAAAGAAGTTTAGAAATTTTTAAGCAAGCTAAAGATAACTGACTTAATAATACTATATATTCCAAAAACTTGAGCTGAGTCAAGCCACCATGAGAAAGTATTTTTAAACCATATATATATATATATTCTAAATTAATAGCACTGGATTAACTTTCAGGACTTCTCACCAGAATCATAGTGCAAAATTAATTAACTAACAATGCAGGGAGCAGGTTGAATTTATAGTTTATAAAATAGCAAATGTGAGAAATATAAATTATAAAAGTAAGATGTTCCCATTTTTTGACAAAGGGGTGCAAGACTCCTTGCTGTTGATTGAATATAAATCTCTTGCAATAACCCATACCTCGTTAAACTTTCTCTTATGATTATCCCTCTCTGTGCATATGGTCTTAATAATAGAAGAGGAAAACATGCGGTTTGTAACAAGCTTGTGCTCCAGGAAAATTGACTTATATTGTCTTTTTATAAGGATAGGAATGATGGGTAATTTTAATTTACACAAAGAAACACAAATTATCAAATGATTTATTGTTCAGAAGTTCATAAAAAGTTCAGCAACAATAGGTAACATTTGGGTAATGAACCATGGATTTTGATCTTCCAGAGTTTGACTCTCTGTTACTATACCAAACATGCGAGGAATTCCATCTTTATTGTTAAAAGGAGGTTTCCTGACAACAGGTTAAGATTGTAGACTGTTATTGATATTAGGATTGTCTAAGTGTTGATTGATTTTAATGATATATATTAAAGTATTAATAACATATTGTAAAAGAACAAATCCAATAGCAGCTCAAATTAATTACATTACAAAAATGTACAATCAAAAAATGTACATATTGCTGTGAGTGTATTATATATATGTGCACCTTAAAAACCCTAGTTTAGGTAATTAATAAAAATTCATCTATAGATTTTTTTATATAATGTTACTAAAAAGTTTATAAAACAGATGTACTATATAAAATTGAAAACAATAAGAGTTTGGCTCATACTATGTAACGGTAAAAGAAAAATAATTTTGATGCATGTGTAAGAATTTGAATTGCATAGTTTATAAAAATATAACATTCTGTGATCATTTCTGATTTGCCTTCTCAATGAAATTTTTAGTAAAAATTTAACTCATTCTTATAGTAAATTGAATAGCAAATCTAAATATGTTATTGAAAATTATTACTAAAATTAAGAAGGTTATCACCTGATTTTCGAAACTGGCTAATGATTTTTTCTTTCTTCCTATTGCTATCATAGAATTTTAAAAAAGAATAATTATATATTTTTATTATATCATAATTTAAGAAATGAGGAAAATGTTTACCAATAAACATGCTGTTATAAATAAATAGATGCTAAACTAGATTTTGAGAGAGCTGCTGCTTGGAAAACATCCATTGAGTATAATGATAAATGTAAAAAACAACAAGTGAGACAACTAGGGTGGTCTAGTCTATTCTAAGCTTTAACCCAAAAAGTAGAATTGCAGCGATCCCCTGTAAATGCTTGTTAAACCTGTTTTCCCTGTAGTTTAAACCATTGTACCTTGCAAAAGTATTTTTCAATACTAGGATCCACCATAACTAGTATGACATTAGCCAGTGGAAGACTATCTAATATGTGTGGCTAGAAAACCACCTACCACACTGTCAAAACACCTGGAGGGTTGCAATCAGATTCAGAGTCTAACACTGAAGTTTTCTAAAACCAGCCATCACCTTCTTTAATCATACTTTGAGGGCAAAGTGGACCATGGCATAAGACTATCAAGATCTACTGTACACTCTATCTAATGTCATCCTGTATGAACTAACTTATACATTCATAAATATAGTGAAAGAATGATATCTGCAGAAAACCATGGTTTCGCACTTTTCAAACTTTACACTTGGTTAAGTCTTATCAATAAAATTATTCTAAAGCCTTAAGTTTAAAATATCTCTAATAATCATTATTTTTATTATCTTTACTATTTTATATTATATTTATTATACTTAGTAATAGTCGAAAATAACATAAACAACAAGTTTATATATCTATTGTCAATAAATTGTTAACTTATTTTTAATATTAATCAATTTAGTTTGAGTATGCTTATCAAATTCCTCAAACATTATGCTATTAATAGGCACAATTCTGAGAAAACATGCAATCCACCAGAAAACATGCAGGAATAGCAGTAATAATTTATAAATGATGATCAAGCATTAATAAGTTTTCCAATGGTAAACTTTCTATTTAGAAGGTTCGGTGCCCCAAATTTTGATTTTTTTTTTATTGAAATTAGAAAAACAAATTAAAAATACTTTTGGGAGTAATTGTACTTAGTTTAAACTTCAGTGCTAGGTTATAAAGCATCTCCATCATAGATATCTGGTTAATATTATTGTATATATTAGAATTTAAACACTTATTTAAATGTATAGTAACCATTTTATAAATATCTATTTTTGCTCACTTAATGTTCCATTATACTTGGAGGAGTTAAAAATTACTGATATAACATATATGTCACTTTGTTTGGCATGTAAAAAAACTTTACACATTAAAAATTTTCTTCAATTCAGTTTTCATCAAAAAGTAAGCTTAGCAAGAAATTCCTTAATTCCTTAGCTTCCACAATATTTAATAAAAATTTTCTCTCTAATCTAGTGCCATCTATGCTAAGTTTGATTAATCAATCATTACAAAATGGTAATGCATTTAAATCCCTATCTCCAGCTTAATCTTTGAATTTTGCTTCATTAAAAACATTTGGAATATTTTGAATTTCAGGTTTTTAGCTTGAAAAGTAATATGGAATTAAAGATGACTGCTAGATGTATAATGGCATTACTTTCATCTTTGAATTCCAAGGCTCACTGATAAAGATAAAAATCAGAAACTAGTTTTGGAATAGGAATTTAAATGAGTCATCTGATTATTCAAGCTTATTATAGAAAGTTTATCTTATTTTATCAAAAACCAAGTCAACCACAATACAGTAAATAGAATCTTTGTTTGTGCTTACTGTTAAGATAACATTAAAGTCAATGTAATAAGTTGATTTGAACATTATATTTACATTTAAATATAATGGTTATAAATGAGCAAGTGGGGAGAGACTAATGCAAGTCAAATTGCCTCTTCAATAATTATTCAAAGAAGAATATTATTAATATAATACACCATATACACCTTAAATGACACTTTACAATGCAGTTTAACATATGATTTATTTTATTTCCTTACAGTTTCAACTATCCAGCAGTCATCATCAGACCAGTACTGAGATTTAAAGCTCTGATGATGACTGCTGGACAGTTGAAACTGTAAAGAAATAAATCATGTTAAACTGCATTGTAAAGTATCATTTAAGATGTATATGGAGTATTATATTATATATAATTCATCAATGCAAATAAGAAGAAGTGGAAGGAAATTTTAATACTTCAAAAAAGAATATTATTATTGGTCTTTCCAGCTAACATATTAAGATAATTTTAAGTTTTCTGATGAAATCGCCATGTATAAAACAATTGGATGACTAGATAAGTTGGTTATTAGTCATATATATATATATAAAATTATAAACCTGTTTAAAACCTTAAATTTTTTTTTACTAAATCTTATTCAAATCCAGATCTTGGACAAGGCAAGTGGTGTCCAACTTTCATGGCATTAGAATCCTCAGTTCAAAAAACATTTAAGACAATATTTTGAAAACTAAAAATCCAAAAATTAAACTTTTGTAAATATTGCTGCATTCAATTTTCTCAACAACCAGCATCAATTACATCAACACTAACTATGATTGTAAACATAATCAATGATTAATTTAAAAGATTTTTATTTTTAAAAATGCGGGATAGTGAGAAAATTTTTTTGGTTTAATTCTGATTCAGAAAAATATATAAAAGATTAAAATGTCATCCTCAATCTATTTAATAGTTTTGCAATTGTATTTGAAAGTATTTGCATTACTAGTTTTGTTAATTATAATATGACTATGAGGGTGGTGTCCCTTGAAAGCGCTCAACCACACTTGCATTATTGTTTTAATATATAAAGAATTTTTAAAAAAATCAGCCTTGTGTGTTTATGCGTTTTTAGCGCAAATCATACTTATATTAACGTTCTTAACAAAATAAACATTTTTTTCATAAATATCCCCAGTTATTAGATAAAAGATAAGTCCTAGTCAAGCGTTGTTAGCCGAGAGGTCAGTGCAGTCGTCTTTGCAAGCAAGCAATTGGTTGCAGACGGTTGTTGCGGATTCGCCTCCCGACTGATGCTATGACGTATGGAAAAAAAAAAAAAAGATAAGTCCTACATCACAATCCAAATTACATCTTCACAAATGCATATAATTTGCTTTTCCTTTCAAAAATACATAACTATCTATTTTTAATTATAATTTCTTTATTATTTTACTTCTTTATTTCTTTATACATGTGTTCAATTTTTTTTCTTTATTTTCTCAATAAACTCTTTTTAGCTAATCTTTTCAATTCTTCAATATTTTTAAGATTACCAGCTCTTCTATAAATTCACATCTTCAAAGATTTCGATGATTTCTTCTCTCTTTAAAAACTTTCCAAATCTGATCTGAACATAAAGCATCATTTAATATTTTTTTATTGTCAAATCCAATTTCAACAAGCATATATAATAATTGAAAGATATCAAATAGCAAATTAATTATTAATGCTTATAGAAATAATTATTTGTTATAAATTCAGAAACCCTGTCAACATTATCTTCTTATTAATACATTTGCTTCAAGCTAGAAAGCTATTAATTAAATAGAAAATATATATAGATAAAAAGCATTTAAAAATGTACGATAACTCCTCTGTTTTACAATCCCATATTTTATGCATATCTTATCGGATCCAGATTATTCTGTCACCATTAACCTCTGATTAATATCTAGATATTTATATACTGAACGATACTGAATAGCTAGCTATATAATGTATTGTAACAGTTAGCTGAGGATCTGCAGGTTATTCGATATCAATCATCAGAGGGCGCCACGAAATTTGTAATCTAGAATTTCCTATCTCTATTTGTAAATGGTAGAATTCTAATGCTAAGTAATGATGTTTTCATTAGATGTTTCATGTACTGATAATATAGGAAATTTAAAGTTTACTGGTGAAGGTATCTGATCACAAATCTCTACAGAATCCTTAATCATTACTAGAATTTTATATCTGTTCCCTAGATCTAAGAGAATCGTGAAATTCCGTTGAATATTTTGTTTATTATAACAGATTGAATAATTGGCAGAGCAATATATAATAAACTTTAGGCTAAAATAAATAACAAATATTTATACAAATTACTTACTACTATAATAACTGTTATACAGACATTATATACCTGTATCAATATATGTAATATATAGGATATATGAGCACAGACTTTCACACGACCCACCACTCTCCACTCTATTTCATAACACTGATACACTAGAACACATATATGTCGAAAAGATAAATAATCACCAATATACATATTTCATGGTAAACCAGCAATCATCAGTTGGTCCAGATTATCATCTTTACACATATATGCTATAAGTGCACAGATATATATATATTAAGATAGCCAATCTTCATGCTTTAATGGACAGGCTTCAATCTACTCCACACTCCAACTTTTCAACCATCCATCCAATTGAAAATCTGAGATGGAATGCTCAAGACGACTCTGAGGCCAAGATTCTCATCACACTCATGTTGATCTAAATTCAATCTGACCTCTCATGTACAGAACATAATCCATTTAATATATATATATATGAGGGATGGGCAGACATCTCTACTATGTAATAACTGAAATACAGACTTATTATATACCTGTATCAATATACGTAAGACCCACCACTCTTCACTCTATCTCATAACACTGATACACTTGAACACATATATGTCAAAAAGATATTATCACCAATATATGTATTTCATGCTAAACTAGCAATCATCAGTTGGTCCAGATTATCATCTCTACACATATATGCAATAAGTGCTCAGATATATATTAAGATAGCCAATCTTCATACTTTAATGGAGAGGTTTCAATCCACTCCACACTCCAAGTCTTTAACCATTTATCCATCTATTGAAAATCTGATGATGGAACACTCAAAGGCCACCCTGACTTCAATAAACAATTCCTATATATTTATTTCAAAGAACTATGTTAGACAAAGTTCATGATTTTAATTCTATGGTATAGGATCAGGTTTTTACAAATTTTGTAAGATTGCTTTTATCATAATAAATGATAATAGTCTATTACAGTAGATTGGCATATAGTTTATTAGAAGCTCCCAAGACCATATCTATTAAACTTAGGATAATTTAATTTCAAACAGAATTCCCAAGCCAAACTAGCAAGTTCATGCAAAAGCTTCTCGCTGTACTTTTAAGGAGGCTTTACTGTGTCGTAGAGTAGCTTGTAGCTACTTTCTGGTATGCAGCTATAATATTTAAGATCAGTAAGAAAAATATTTCTTTTTATTATCAGTCTATTTATATTAAATATTTATCTAAGAGAATGTTAATCTCTTAATTAACAATTTTCTTTTTCTAGAAATGAATGCAAGATTTATAGCAAAATAAACAGCAAAATATAGTTAGACATCCCATAACAAGATTATAATATTAAGATCAATTAGTTTTTGATAACATATCATATACAATACAAATTTATTTCTGATTTTTCTAAATTTTAATTATTTTATGTTACACTTAAATTAAATGGAATACATTTTGTCAAGTGTAAGTTCAAATTAATAAAAACTCTTAAAAGACATCATTATTCTTTCTTTTGTAGAAGGATTAAACTTTTTTAAACTTTGAAATTAAATAACAATTTTTATATCTAAAATTGTATGTGTGTTTATACTATATACTCCCAAACTTTGATTATTATGTAAAATAATATTATATAATATGGATTGAGCTTGGAGAGATCTGTAGTGGATCAATAATGAGTGAAAATGATGATGATAATGTAATGATATAATAATCAATCTAAATAAGATTGAAAGAAACAACTAATTATATTTACAATTATTTAATTAACAACTCGGCTTTCATCTCTTACTAAGACCTTTTCAAGATACAAAGTTTTATATCCATAATTAAATAATTATAAATATAATTAGTTGTTTGTTTCAATCTTATTTAGATTGATTATTATATTAAGTATATATCTATAACAACATTGAGGACAAATAATTTTTGTATCGGATATTTGACCATGATGATAATGAAATAAAATCTTATTTTCTAATATTTAGATGGGTATACTTTTTTTAATTTTAATATATTACATTCAACTCGCCTCCTTTTTTGTTAACTACATGTCATAAACATGGAATAGATATTTTTATTTTAATGGATATGAAATTTTTTTTGTTGTTTGAAAATTATAACATGAATATATTGTAAGTTAATTCTGAACAATTACTCCATAAAACTTCATGTTAAAAATTAATAGATTTTTAAATAACTATATCACACATTTATAAAGACAATAAAGTATTGCACAAATTAGTTTAACTAGTAATATAAAAAATACATGCATATTAAATATATATACATAGATCGAAAAAATATCAATTTTGAATCTCATTTTGGGCTGTCAAATATATAAAAATAACTAAGATTGATATGAATTATTTAGCTCAACATGGGGTTGCCAAATATGTAAGTGTATGTAAATAAATTAAAAAAGTGATGATTTCTGTTAGTAGTAGTATAATGATGATCATATATATCAGACTCAATTTGGTTTACATTAAATCTGTCATTATAAATGAAAATGGTTTTGAGTATGTGTGTTTGCATATATTGGAATGGTCAGTATACAAGGGAATTTTTTCAAATTTCTAAAGAAGTTGTGCTTTTTATACAGATTTAATAATGGAAAAAATGTTGATTACATTTTAATAGTATTAATTAATTTAAATCTTTTAGATAGTAAAATATTGGTTTGACTTATTTATAAAACAGTGCACAAAATAAATGAGTGAGCTTGTGGTTAAGACCTGTAGAGGTCCTTACTATCACATTTTTACACACACATTCTTGAGGTTACAGCCTTGGTAAATATTATTTATTCAATTGTATAAATTTTAATAATTTCATTTTTTTAATTGTGAAAAGAGAGAAATGAAATAATTTTGCTTCCTTTGATTTTAAAAGTATACATTAATTTTTAACTAACATTGGCTCTCTAATATATCATCAATTTCTACAATGTTGTTCTTGCACTTTTTATTTATAATAATTCCATTCCAGTTGTGCTTCCAATATTTTTGCATTCGTATTAAAATACATTTCATTTATTTTCAATTGTTTCTTCATCTTTTTTTTTAATTTCACAGAGTTCAATAATATCCTTTTAATATTAACCGGATCTTGTTCCAATTTTTCCATTTGCCTTCACTTGAATATTATCTGCAGCTATGCGTACCTAAATAAAAAGTCACTATAAATAGTAACCCGAGTCTAATTCTTAATAGTCTTCACTTTTGGCTGTCAGCCACCATCTTGACTAGCAACATTGCAACCTCTTGGTAATAAGAGTCTATCAAGATTGTAAATATGTATATAAAGATCCTTCACACACCCAGTGATCCTGTTTTCAAAAAAAACTTAAGTGATATTTCACTTATCACACAAAAAGAAAAAAAGATCATCATGTTTTCTAATATTAAATTTATGGTAATAAAGTTATCACAGTGACTGATGCTACTGATAAGCAACCCATTCATGTTTGTTTACTATATTTATAATCACATAGTAATAATAGCTGCAATGACAAGAACATGTGGAATAAACATTAGGAATTTATTCTTCTCAATTTCTTTAAGGCTTCAAAAAAAAATCAAATGGTCTTTCAATTAACAGAAAACTTCTTTCAGAAACTATTTAAATGGATATATTCATTTAAATATGAATATCTATATAGATAAGTGTATGGCTTCCCAGATAACGAATTCAAATAACTATTTTTAAAACATCTAAAATGGTAAATTAATTTCAATTCAATATGAAATGGAAAACATCATTGTTTAATGCATATTTTAAAATATTTAAAATCTAATTGTAAATATAAAATAAAATAAAAATTTCAACTAAAATGTATAAATAAATTAGATACTTTTTGCCTAACCTTTTCATTAAAAAAGTCCACTCTTTACACACATTAATAATTAAATTTTCCTGGCAGCTTTTCCTTTCCTTGTAGATAAATTTTCTAGAAACATTTTATAACTCGACTGATAAAATCCTTATGGTTTAACTTCATGGATTATTTTATCTTTTAAATGAAGACAGTTAGTTCCTTATAATATTGGTGGACTTTATTCTTATATGTAAACTCACACAATACAAAAATTATAAATTCTTTAAATTTTGGCATTTTCTTTATGCTTGAAATAAAATTATCATTAGCTTTGCCTGTGAGTGATAGTTTATGTTTGAATGAACTTTCCATGCATCTTATGTTTGAAATGAGATTCTTCAGATGATATTTTTCAATGGATAATCATCAATAATCCAAAAGGTTTTTTTAGCTGATTATTATCGCAGGATTGCAAATAATTGCTATAATTGCTACGTTTAATTTGCATCAATAAAGACATTAATTTGTATTCACCTGCACATGAATATCATTGTCACTCATAATACTAATAAAACTAAACATTACATGATCACCATCTCTTATGCTAGTGCATAACTGTTATTAAACAAGCAAAACACTCCATAGAGTAGTGCCACTCTGTGCCAAAGAGATCCTAAGATCTAGGTGCAATGCTCTCAGATCCAAGGCTCCTCATTGATGAAGGCCACAAGCCAGAAACTAGTATGGGGATATTGGATGAGTAGGCACTAGAGGAGTATTTTATGCACAAGCCTTCTCTCTGGCATCCATTGATTACTCTGGTTGGCACAGGGTCGCATTACTGGGAGAGTTTTGCCTGTTTACTAATAAAACTGTATTTGAATTAATTTTTATGCTTGCAGAAATCTTTTATATCTTCTCAACTCATTTAAAGAAAGCAATTTTCAAAAACAAAAATAATAAACTAAACAATAACTTGTTATTAAAAAAAATAAATCAACATGTTTTTAATCAGATAAACTCAGAAAATTTAGTAAACAATGTTATTAGGCTTTACACTAAGAACATTTTACATTAAGAATTTCATTGCTTTGAAATAAACAAAATCAATGTTTTTAGATTAACACTACAAAATCTTTTAATTTATATTTTTAAATTTAAAAAAAATAAATTCATTTTTTTCTTTTTGCAATTAAACAAATTAAAATATCAAAATGTGTACAATTGAATAAAGTATTCTACAATTATTTATTGTGTGCATTATTATCTAAATATGCCTAACCAATATTTTACAAGGTAAGAGATTTAAATTAATACCATTAAAATGTATTATGTATGTTCCACTAATAAATTTATCCAAAATATACAATTTTCATTATGTTATTGAGAGTCAACAGTTTCGACTGACTAGCAGTCTTCTTCAGAAATTTGAAAAAAAAAAAAGTTCTCTTTACAAATTACAAACAAACTTTTTTTTAAATTTTAAATCTTACTTTATAGATTGTTGGTTTGTCATATTTGCATAATGATGTCCAAAAATATATTATTGTATATACTTTTTTAAAATACTTTATTCAATTGAACACATTAACTTTGCTCCCATTAATATTTTAAAACTTTCTAGAAAACATTATCTGCTTGTGATGCATAATGAGAAACTGTTAAGTTATTATAAATTTATGAAGAAAACTATTAATCAGTTGAAACTATCAATTACCAATAAAAAAGCATTGTGAAAAGTGCATGATAGGAACAGTATTTTTTATATGGCTGTATTATATAGATCATGAGGCTGAAACATCTCAAAATATATAAATGTAAAAGATCATCATAATTTTTGAATTATTCAAAAATTCACGCAAGTTTTGTGTGTCCTACAAAAACAATTGTATGCCTTGTGATTTACTGACTCAAATATTATTTTGTGTGAAAGTGTATTTGTTTAAAATGAGCTAAATATATTTTAAACAACAAATAACTGCAGCAAAATCTGGCAAAGATGATAACCAAATTGAAAATTTGATGACATTAGCTAGAATGTCTATGTGATGGGTATTTGAATTTTTTTCTGCTAAAAAGTTTCTGAATTTAAATTCCATGACATCAATCTAATAAGTTAATGAATATAGAAACATTACAGGCAGAAACCGATTATCATATTGAACGCATTGTGAATTAACTATGCCTACATAACCAAATTTAGTAAGAACTTCCAAAACAAATTCATAAAATCAAAAAATATTTTATGTGGTTAAAATATGTAAACAATTTTTTTTTTTATGTGTCAAAGCATCAGCCAGGAAGCGAACCCGCGAACCCGGGACAACTTTGGAGTGATAAACTTCCAAGAACTAGCTAGATTAATACAGCACATGCTTTTAGTAACAAAGTCATCCAAAGTGTATAGTTTGATCAATATACATATATATTTCTCAAGTTCTTATGAATTAGTTTTGTTTTTACATTTGATCTAACTTTGCATTTCTTTTTCCACAATCTTTTTTTTTTTTTTGGATGGTCTTATAAGTTAGAATCATATAAATAATTATTCTAGTCAGTTTTCTTTAAAGATGCACGTATACTGATCTTGTTAACATTAGTAATTACCATACAACTATTACAAATCATGATATGAGATTAGAATTAGATAAACCTTTTCAAGTTACAGATAAATTTGTGATTTTACTTTTAGTAAACTAACAGAAAAATTTAATAGCGATGAGTAAGTGGTTATTTAATTATAAATTCCAAGTTAATTTTTAATCAAATGAATGAGTCGTGGTTATGATTACATTATGAAATGTCCTTCTTCATTAATGGTTTAAGTATCATAAATGCTGATCCCATGATTTCTTTTTATTTGGCAGTTGAAGAGTCTTATAGTGTATGTTTACATATATACACATACACAGACATTTACTTAAGAAAATATTTTATTTCACATTAAGAAAACAATTTTTTTTAAACTTTTTTTTTTTTTATGAAGCCTTAGTAACTAACTATTCACCCCTCTTTCTAATGTAATTCTTTTTATATCAAGTAATAAATTCATGTTGAAATATAATGTAATTTTAAAGCTACTTGATCAAAGCAAAAAATGATTTATGAAAAATATTTATACGAAGGAGTATTTTTTTTTTAAAACATCTAACATCCAATTATCAAACGTACTGGTAACTTCTTTGAAACCAACAAAACTCTTAGAAATGATAATTACATAAAATATAAATAATTTAGTAATGTAATTTTTCTTAAAATACTGACCATAAATGATATTTTTTCTAAAACATAATCTTTTTTGAAAATCTCAGATAATGCTTATAAAATACATTAATTTATCGTATTTGTGAACATCTAAAATATTTTTATAGATGTAATAAACATCTCCATATTTCCCCATTCTTTTTAAATACATATAAATAAAGATATAATAAAAGACAAATGACCCCCCAAGATGCATTTCGCGCTAAACCAGCACTCATCAGTTGGCCCAGGTCACAATCTCTCATATACATCTTTATTATATGCGAAGTATTTATCTAGAGTAAAGTGTTATATTTTCATGTACCATTGTCAAACTTCCTCCACTCACAACTTTGACACCATCCATTTTAGATAAATACACTAATGATTATTACTAATCATTTTCGAAACTAGAGATTATCTCTAGCACAGATATAAACTTTAAACCTCAGTTAAAGATTAATATATCTGATTTTTTATTTTATTTAAATTTACACACACAAAGTTATTCATCTTTCTCTGTCCCGTATGTAATAATATCTTTATAGATATAATAAACATCTCCATACTTCCCCATTCTTTTTAAATACATATAAATAAAGATATAATAAAAGACAAATGATGCACAAGATGCATTTTGTGCTGAACCAGCACTCATCAGTTGGCCCAGGTCACAAACTCTCATATATATCTCTATTATATGCAAAATATTTATCTAGAGTAAATTGTTACATTTTCATTTACCATTGTCAAACTCCCTCCACTCACAACTTTGACGCCATCCATTTCAGATAAATACACTAATGATTATTACTAATCATTTTCGAAACTAGAGATTATCTCTAGCATAGATATACACCTGGGTCTCATTTTACGTGATAGATAGGTTCCTCAGAAAATGCGCGCAAACGAAATCGCGCAAAAATAGATATATCTTACATTGAAAAAGGGGGGATGTGGTCTGTGATTTTTCAAAATTCGTGTAAAAGCAAAGCACCAATGTAAAATTACTTTAAAATTTGCACAAAAAAAAATAAGGAAATAAAATATGACTAATAAAAATTTCAAATTTGAAAAAAATTGATACAAGACAAACTTTTTTTAACTATAATATTTAATTTTATTCAAAATAATATATTTTTATGCATAATTTACATTTTTTTTAATACACATTTTAATTATTATTGATATTTGCTGAAAAACATATTCGTTTACAAACTGAGGAAATACAACTAGCGCTAACTTCACACTCATGTTGTGTCAATAGATTTCTCATGACAATGTAATTAGTAATTAATCTTTGAGACGATGATTTTATTAATTGTTTATGAACTTAGACTTACGATAATAAAAAGACATTTATTCACCACTGCTGGGAAAAATTTAATTAAAACTAACAACTAAAAATTAAATTCTTATTTTTGTCTTTAATTTTCAATTCCGTTTAAAAATCAAATTTCGTTTCACTGCTATTACTCACCTTTTAAAAATAAACTTGCGGACACTAAATGATTAATAATTGATTGCATTCTTTTTTAAAAAACAAAAACAGAATGTGATTTAAAATGCAAAATTAACATGCACAATGTTTGAACAAATTTACGTTATAATCTTGTAAAATTTAATGTGTGTATACATAAAACGTGGAAATTATGATTTTAATTTCATTATTGCATAAAATATTACTATTATAAAGCATTGAAAATATTGAAATTACTAAGATGAAAGTCGAATTCCAATAATGTGCTATTACTTTCAATATAATGTAAGTGCACAAAATTTATTATTTAAAGTAATAGCGCATTATCGGAGTTCGACTTCCGGTGAACTTCAAAATCGTGTTAAATAAGTCCGTGTAAAAAGAGACCCAGGTGTAAACTTTAAACCTCAGTTAAAGATTAATATATCTGATTTTTTATTTTATTTAAATTTACACACACAGAGTTATTCACCTTTCTCTGTCCTGTATGTAATAATATCTTTATAGATATAATAAACATTTCCATACTTCCCCATTTTTTTAAATACATATAAATAAAGATATAATAAAAGACAAATGACCCCCAAGATGCATTTCGTGCTGAACCAGCACTCATCAGTTGGCCCAGGTCACAATCTTTCATATACATCTTTATTATATGCAAAAATCTAAAATATTCTACAGCTTTACATATCACATATCAATACTTGAATTACAACAAAAAAATGGCAACTACAAAAATAATAATCAAATGATATAATGTTCAAGAAATGATAAGAAGTTTAAGGACTGGAAGTGACAGAACTGGCTGGGGACATGATTGATGAATCTTGAGTTCCAGCATCTACACTAAACTCATACAGGACAACAACTGAAAAGCATCTTTAAACTAAACTGAATACAGTGCAATCTGATCTTTTCACTTACATTACAGACTAAGCATTCACAACAACAACAACAATAATAATAGTAATGGAAGCCTAACTGCCTACCCACCTTTCACCATGTCTTCCTATATCTGGAATCTATGAATCTCACATTTAACCACATCAAAAGCCTCACTCACAGCCTCACCTCTAACCCAACCAGCCCCAGACCCAGAGTGTGATCATCCTATCACAAACTCCAACTCATCAATTGCAACCAATTCTAACAAAGCTGTACCACCACCATCTTCTAAAAATCTGGACTCTCTACCATGGATCTCATACTTAATCCTCATCAAAAGCCTTACCCAGCTTCTATCTCTAGCACACAGTCATATCCAGCCTCATTAACCTATCTAATTCAACAACTGCAACAAATTCTAACATAATTCTATTGCTATCTCTCTCTGGAATACTCATCTATTCAAATGCACCAGAAAACACGCATAGCATAGTTAAAAAAACCTTCTCAGCAATTATGAAAACAATCCCACCATGCCTCCTACCCATACCAACATAACCCCAACCCCTAATGAAACAAAGAAAAAACCTGATGACCCCAAAAAAATCTGACATCCTTAAAAATCAAAAATAACTGACGATTTAATGCCATTGTCTTCAGACCTTATAGACAATTGCCACACTATCATGAAAAGTGTTAGTCCCTCAATAACATTATCCAGGCAACCCAACAAAATATAAAACTAAATCTGGTTTGCATGTGTAAATATAGAAATCCAGAGCATGTAAAATTCATGTAATCTTATGTAAATCAATAAATCAATGATTCACCTGCTTAGAATCAAGGTATACAAGCTCCAGAGTTTTACACTTAGAAAGTACTAAAAACCTAAATATGAAAGGATAAAAAAACTTACCTATACACACTTCATTCAATGTAGAATTAATTCATACATTTTTTTCATTGTTTTGTGATAATTTTCATTCAAAATTTAAACAAAAATCAAATCATTAAATGATAACTTTAAAAACAATAGGGAAATGGAGATATCATAGGACCAGATGTCTACATAGTAGTCTTGTAGCAAGCAGTTCACTTGTTTACAATCAAGGTAACAAGCTCCAAAGTTTAACTTTAGAAAGTATTAAAAACCTAAACCTGACACAAGATGCAATTAATGCTGATTAGTATTTTTCCATTTTCCCATAATATGAATGAGATTGGAGGGATTCTAACCAATTTCCTGTATGATATATTCTGATTAACAAATATATTATAATAGACAGCTTCCACTATAACTTATGAAATACATTGGCTTTAAAAATAAAATAAAAAAATAAAATAATACAGATTTTTATTTTTAATAATAGTACATAGCTGTGATCAGAAATCTCACTTTAAAAATAAAAACTGTTGTGTCTATTTTAAATTTCACACATAAATTTGTTTTAAACTATTTTAGACAGTTGAGATTAAAATATTTTATTTGCACTTAAGTGAAAAGTTATTTTAAAGATAAAAAATTGAAATATTACAGGAAATTATTGTAGTTTTAATATTTGTAAAAGAATGTGTTATTTATTTAAAAAGATCAAGGGAGATGAAATATTTAAAATTTAATAAAATTATTTATTTTTTTATTATTAATGTTAACTTCAAAGTTATTTTTGGATTAGTGAACACAAAGTTAATTCAAAAACATGTATACAATGGGTGTGGGTAAGTGTCTAAAGAGGACAATAAAAAATTGTTTTGATATCATGTGGCTTCTAGAAAACTAGTGAAAATTATGATTTGGACATCATTAATTTTAATAGAAGGGGGGTTGTTTACCCTTACAAGAAAAAAATGATTTACTTCTTTAAAAACTTTCAAGATATCTACATCTATTTTTCTTATAAATGACTTAATATATCACCATGATGATCAGCTAGAAAACAAAAATAAAATTGAAGCTTGGGTAGCCTCTCTTCCAATTGCTTGCCTTGCTTGCCTTACTTGTCTAATTTCATTAAAGGCATAATGCTAAAATAAAAGACAAAAAGTCTATCTAACAAAAGGAAACTTACAGAAACCTATCTTTCTTCAAGTCATCAGAGAAAGTACAACTCTTAAATAGCCAGAGGAGAATGGCATTGCATGAATTAATTAATAACTTATTAACATTTCCCCAAAAAACAACTCATCATGGACAAAAAAAAACTTTATCTCCAGAACTTATAAAATTCCATTCTAATAAAACTTTTTTTGTGTGTGTGTTTGTTTTTTCTTTTAATGTATTCATTATATCCCTGAGAAAATAATCTGAAAATCAAAGTGGAAATCAACTTTAAATATAAGATTTTTAATATATAAAAAAATAAAGATATTATTATTAATAATAACTTTTATGATGAATTGTTGTTTTGCATTTTTTTCCTCTTAGCTCTTCCTACGAAAACATTCTCTAAAAAAATAGAGGTAATATTTAAAATATTTTTTTGTTTTATATGTAAAACATACATGCAAACATCTTACATTACTTTGGTGTGAATGATTGACTTAATGTAATTATAATTGAATACTTAGTAGGGTTATATATTGAATATTAGCATTTATTAGTATTATTAACATTAAATCTCATAAATATACTATCATTCAAGAGTAAAAGAGTTTTGATACTTGATATGTCATTGGGAATATTTGTAATCTAATTAGGTGTTTGGCAAATTTAATTTATTAGGTATATAATTAAATAGTGGCTTTCTTGTACATTATGTTGTAATATGCAGAAACATATGTATTTATTTAAGAGATGATAATTTCCTCTTATGGTATAATTAATCAATATAAGAGATGATGAATTCCTCTTATTGCATAAATATTTTTGATGTCTCTTATCATATATGGAAAAAGAAGGTGTGAGCAATTTTTTGTGATATATTTGTTTTACTTTTGCCATTTAGTTAATAAACCATTACTGATAATTTTAGGTTATTTATAAGTAGATATGCTGAACTTGTTGAAATAGATATTAGTCATTAAAAAAAATCTTTTACCTAAGAAATATGTATATAAATTATAATTTGAATTAATTTCTTATATTATTATTATTAAATAATTATATTTTTTATAATCCTTGTGAAGATTTCTTTTAGATTATGGAAAACATCGCCTAAATATTAATGGAATTTATTGACTTTGAATTATTATTTTTTTACTGTTTAAAATTTTTTTAATAACAAAAAAAAAGAGTGAAATATATTTATTATTATTAAAACTGTGAAATTACTTAAATGTCAAAAACGTATATAATTTATTTTATTAAATTTGGTTTTCGTATTTTTCTTCAATTACAAAATCCTCTTTTTTTGTGTGTGTCAAAGCATTGGCCGGGAAGTGAACCCGCAAATCTGGAACAACTGCTTGTAAGGCGGCTGTGCTGACCACAAAATCCTCACTTATCATTGATTTTTGGTTATCCACATTGAGACATACATATGCAAAAAAAAAAATTTTTTTTAACCATATTAAATTACCATTAGCTATCATAACATTATAATATAAAAAAGAAAAAAATGATGATTACATTAAAAAAAACACTATGATTATTTATTTTAAATATATTTTGAAATCAATAAATTGCTCTTTGATTTCGATGTATATTTATTTGAAATATACACACATATGAGGTAAAAGAGTCTTAGTTAGATATAAGATACATTTTATCTTTTATAAGATTAGTTGGTCCAGAAGTGAGAGATTTATTATTAAATCATCCATACATAGTGCTATAGTTTTGGTTTGCTCAGTTCATAAGGGAATATTAAATAAAAGAAGCCAACTTCACTTTCTCCAATATTGTCTGTTAAAATATATAATAAATGCTGGCAATCCAGCTCATTTCAGTTTTTATAATTTCATAAACTTCAATCAAACAAGCAGTCTATACTTCCCATATGTTCGGCTATGAAATCATAGAGAATCTTTCCTCCTATACTTTTTGGGGAGTTCAAATTTAATCAATATAGAACCTAGCAGCATCTGCCTTTCTTTCAAAACTGACTTCCTCTGTGTTCTAATAATAAATGATTAATCTAAAACTACTATTTATAGTGATTCAAAACAATTTTAAAATAAGATGATTAAGTACATATTTTTCTTCTTAATTAATAAAAACAAAATAATAAGTAAATTACCATATTTGTTTTTTTAATTTACATTTATTAAAACCAAAAATAATTAACAAATTTTTTTTAAAATAAATCATAATTCTATAATTAATGTGTATTACAAAAAAAAAACCTTGTCTTAGACAAAAATATTTTCCTTTCTTATCACATTGTAAATTCAGAGTTTTTCATCAAAATCAGAGGTTATCATTGATTAGCCCCCCCGCACACCATCTGATGTCACTGTTGTTAGTCAAAAACCAATAGATATAATGTTACTGGGATGATTTACAATTTACTTTTTTTTTTACACTACTACATGTCAGCGCATAGTGCTGGAATTCGCAGGGAGGGAGGATCCGATGTCTTTGCCGATCCAAAGGATCATCTGTCACATGTGAGACAATTTTTAAAACATTATCCATCTCAGTGCATAGCACCTGAATTGGCAGGGAGGGGGATCTGATGGTTTTGCTGATCCGAAGGATCGTCCATCGCAACATACACAATATTTTCAACCCTATTTTAAAACAATTTATGAAACACAATTCGATTTGAAAATTCCTTTCTCATCAAGCCAAATGTATGCTTTGAAAGTCTCATAGCTGTACCTGTGCAAAATATGTTTTACACATGATTTCTATATAATGCTGGAATGTACACTTTTGAAATTCATTTAACCTTAAAAATATGTATACGGAAGTGCATCTTTTGTTTTACAATTAATACTATCTAAAACTACATCAGGTCATATAAAAATAAGTACTTTGAATTCACATGCAAAGACTTAGGCCAACTTGAATTCTACACATCCTCACATCATACTGTAGTGATCTGTGAAGTGTGCGATAGTACTGTGAAGCACAAAAGCTGTTTAGCGGCCAATATGAACAGAACTGTTCTATAGGCCACGTTCTGTGCTTTTGCATGGAAACAGCAACATCAGGCAGTGTGTGGGGGCTAATCAATCACAACCAAGTAAGAATTAAAATATTTGTATTAAATAGAAATCTTTCTTTATTTGATTTTAAATAATTTATTGTATTTCAAAAATACCAAAAAATTCCAGACTTTATTTTAAATAATTATATATTTAAATTTTGACTGTGTTCATTTCTACTTACCCTTTTAAGTTTTAAATATGTATGTGCACACATAATGTTTTGTGCCGTGAAACTAATCCATCCCAATATATATATATTATTACAACTTTATTAATAAAAATAAAATCATTAATCATGACATAGATTGATTAATTAAAACAATTTTTTGTGAAAAAATATATCATTAGCAATATTAAAAAAAAAAAAAAACTATTTTTTTTTTCAAATTCAGTTAAAATCTATAACATGTAGAAACAAAGCAAGATGTAGATTTCAAATATGATAAAAAATCTTAATATGAAAAATGGTATCAAATGTATGATAAATATATTGGATATCATGTTTGCAAAAATCATAGAAGTTTAGTTTTTAAAATTAAATGCAAACATGTGGCTGTTACTATACTATTACAAAACAAATAAAATCCCAGTTTGCACTTAATGTCTATACTAACAACACCAATTCACTTATTGTCAACGATGTGGAGTAATGATTAATTAAGCACTGTTTTAAAACCATTTCTGCAAGTATGAACAGTTTATCAATGGAACGAAATAGCAAAGCCAACCACATACAATTTATAATTGAGTCACTGAAAAAAATTATTGTGATTTAATATCTGACCTATATATTTCTATAGCTTTTTTCCATATGTCACAGCATCGGCCAGGAGACGAACCCGCAACAGCTGTCTGCACCCAACTGCTTGCTTGCAAGACGAATAAGAAAATCGGCATAAAATAAAAATCTTACTTTTGTAAATATTTTTAAATCATTAGTTTAAATAAAATAGTAAAAATAAATATGATTTCTAGATGGCTAATACAGTATGTTTCACTAATGAAAGTTTAAAAAAATGTCTGAATATCTTACTACCACTGTCATCTGCTATTCATTCATTATATTTTAAAAAATGACCAGAACAATCAACTTTTAGACAGATGATTATGCTATCTGTGCCAAATATATTAATTTATAAAATATCATATGCATAATATTTTATTAAAAAATTATCTAATCATTATTAAGATTTATGAGAGAATTTGTTTTATTGAATTAAGTTCACTAAAGGTTGTTTTAATATTTGAAAACAATAATTTCAGAAATTACTTTCGTGATGTAAATGCATCATTAATATTTGTAGTGTAGTTTAAAATAGAAAGATTTAAAAATGCAAAAGGTTTTCGATGTAGAGTTGTGGAATCAAAAAAGAATTTTTTAAAAAATAAACCTAAAAGAAAGTTACAATTATCTAGCCATTAATACATTGCACAGGGTTAAACCTGCATTTATATATGTAATATATGCAGGATTCGAACTATATTACATATATAAATGCAGGTTTAACCCTGTGCAATGTATTAATTTATATAAATAGTGTATAATAGTCTACCCATCCCTTGCATATGTATGTATAAATGGATCATTCTCCTGTACGAGGGGTCAAAATGACTAATATGTCAACATGGGTAGGATGACAACCTTGGCACTAATAAGAGATTTGAACATTCCATCATCAGATTTTCAATGAAATGGAAGGCTGAAGGGTTGTGAATTGGAATAGTTTGAAGCCTATCCACTAAAGTATAAAGATTGGCTATATTAATATAAAGCTGAGCACTGATTATATATATGTGTGAGGATAGTATATTTGTGATTATTTATCTTTTCAACATGTGTGTGATTAGATGGGTCAGCAATATGAGATGGCACTGAGAGCAGTGGGTCGTGTGAAAGTCTGAGTTCGAATCCCGCAATTATCTAGCCATGTAAATGGAATAAATAATCATCAGAAATTAAGCTCTATAATTTTTAGTACTATATTAAACATAAATAAAAGACAATGCCGAACATATCAAATATTATTAAAGAATAATATGGGATCAATTTGCATTTTTTTGATATTCTTATAAATGATAGACAAAGCAAAGAGAATAAATGAAAAAAACAACAACATTATATTCTAATGCATTTTTGATGATTTAAAATTGGGATGGTATAATAAAATGTGTTAAAAAAGTGATACTCAATGGCAAACCATTACTAAGACAGACAGACAAATTTTATTGTGTTATCATAGTATTCTGTTTTCTAATAATCTCAACTTATATCCTAGGCAGAGAATATTCAACATACTCTTGGAAGAAATCGTTACAAATAATTACTATCATTAAAGCCTGGTAAACCTATACAATCTTTTTCAATAACAATATTCCAAAAAGTATAACTAATAAAAACAGTATTTGTTCTTATTAAAACATGTTAAAACATCAAATATCAAATTATAATACATTATCAATAATGGTCTTATTCAATTCCAACTTAAAAAAATATTAAAAATGAAATTAATTATCAGTCTTCATCAGAAAAATTTAAAGAAATAACCAAATTGTTACATCATTGTTCTAAATTTAGTATATAAATTTCAGAATCTTAGTTTTAAAATTATATATTACAATTCACCTTACATTTAAATCCATAATTTATATAACAATAATATTTTTCTAATTATCTTACAAAATATCTATAATTTATATCCATATATAAACGTGCACGAACATGTAAACATACATTACATATATATATATTAAACTTATATAAACCAAGGAATAAAGGCATACATGTCAAGCATTGGTGGTCGAGAGGTCAGCGACAGCTGTTTTACAAGCAGTTGTCCCGGGTTAGCGGGTTCGCTTCCCGGCTGATGCTATGACACATGGAAAAAATATATAGGCATACATATAAAATGTTTTAATTATAAAAATTTAATATTTCTAAAGTTATAATCAATTTAAAACAACTATTTACATTATTTTATCTATTGTTTTGCATTTAAAAACATAAAATAATTAACTCATTATTTTTAAAAAATATTCTATTATATAATTATTTATTCTATTTAAAATTAATTGGGGGGAAAAGAATGAATTAATTTCGGTATATAAACCAATTAAAAAAAAGGTAGAGACTTAAGAAAATTCATATATATAATATTAAAAATATAAAGAAATTAATTTTCAATTCTAATTAACTAAAATAACTCAATGATGAATAAAGATTAATTGGTCAATAGACTTCATTCATTCTGAGAAATTAATGATATAAAAATATACTTAAGATAAACAATAGTCATTGTATGTTTATAATGAAAAATTTCCGCCCCCCTAAACCATGAGTAAATAAATAATAGAAGTTATTTCTTATTGCTGACCTCTGAAAAATATTATATTTATCAATGCCAACCAGATCCTATTATACCGAGACATTTTTCTTTGTTCATTTTTCAGTGATTTTCTGGTTGCATCAACAGATATAAGACCATTTGGAGATTAGCATTGCAGAAAGCAATAGAGCAGTGGTGCCCAACCTTTAACTTGACGCGAGCCAGTTGAGAATTTAAAAAAATTTGGGGAGCCACAATTATATATTACATTTTTCATATTACATTTATAAACATGGTACTTGGGTACTAAACCTGCAATGTAGGGAGATAGGTGGGGGGGACGGGACGGCCTATTCACATTGGTATCAATCCGCCGTTTCTAATGTGGCCAAAATAACGTGTACACGGATCTTTCTCGATGAAAACATCAATATATACAGCAAAATATATATGTGTACACGAATCTATCTCAATAAAAACAACTATTTACAGCACTAAACATCAATATATATATATACAGTAAAATATATACGTGTACACGGATAAAAACAACTGTTTACAGCACTAAACATCGATATATACAGCAAAATATATACGTGTACATGGATCTATCTCGATAAAAACTATTTCCAGCACTAAACACAATATATATATATACAGCACCAAACCAAACGTCTACAAGGATCTTTCTCGATAAAAACAACAATATATACAAGAGCACTAAACACAATATATATATAGCACCAAACCAAACGTGTACAGCAAAAAAAAAAAAATGGTGTAATATGTTAAAAAGAAAAAAAAAATGTAAATACATTTTATTTATTAAAAATTTGGTAACATACATATAAATTACAATTACAGGAAAAATATATTTTATTTAATGTGAAACCTGACACTGCATATCGTTATTGTTTGTATTGTAAAAATGTTTACTTTTTTGAAGAGTGCAATTCGAGCCCCATTAAACAGTTACGCGAGCCACATGTGACTCGCGAGCTACGGGTTGGGCATCCCTGCAATAGAGAATAAAGGTATATATATATATGCAAATATTTAAAGTTAATGTTTTTTGTCATGTATTTTTTTTAAATTAAAGCGCAACCAAAATGTAACTAAGTAACAATCAATTAAAAACTGGATTAATAAACTGAAATCACATCAACCAGCAATAATATTTTTTATTAATCTCAGCCCTATAAATCAGAAATAGTTATATCAGATAAAGTGATTTTAATATATTGATTCAGTTTTTAATTGGTTAATTGCTTAGTTATATCTTGACTGAGTTCTAATTTAAAAAAAATGCAGATAAAATCTCATTAGAATTTCAATATCTACATTTATAAAGTCTTGGGGAAAAAATCCTCTATTTTCTATGCACGTATATATTGTAATGAACTGGTTACATATATATATATGAATTCATAGTATTATTTCCAGGAGCTCCCATGTAGTAAAAATATTATAGCTTATTTTAGCCATATGTTTTAGTTCAATTTTAGCTATAATACAGTGATGGGTAAATAGTGGCTCGAGGGCCACCTTCGGCCCATCAAAACAATCAGAAAAATCTGCTTTGAACCGAGATTTCCTTCCCGAGTGCGACTGAAGATTTGTCTCATATTTTCCACTAGGATGGCCATGTCAATACACATGTGCAGTGTAGATATGATGTTGTGCTTTTCCAGTTGTTCTGGTTAATTTCAATTTTGTCTTTGCATTAGCAAATATATACATTTCCAACTTTAGTGAAACCAAGAACCCTCCAAAAAAATGTAAAATCGGTGATGAATGTCATGTGTTTAATGAAAAATGGACAAACAAATATTTCTTTGGTAATCCAGAGAATAAAGCAGTGTGTTTATTGTGTCATGGAAAAAAGGTGTGTCCCTCTGCTAACCTTCACTTCCACAAAGTAGCCTCCCGATGTGGCCCTCCACCAACCTGTGGCCCTCCACAAACCTCTGTGGCCCCTGAGACAAAACAATTGCCCATCCCTGCTATAATATGTTTTAGTTCAATAACAAGTACTTTCTTCTGAGTTTCTTTTTTCTCAAATCATAATATGTATGTGGTGAGATTTAAAATCATTATTTTTTCTCCTTTGTTATTTTCTCCTCATACTTAAATTCTATTGGTTGAGAAGTTTTAAAAAATATTTTATCCAATAGCTTTTTCCAAATATTGTTAATTTTCTTCAATTCACACTTCTCATTTATGTTCCCGAGCTTTTTAAAAATCTTTATAGCTTCTCTTAGCAGTCTCTAGTCATATTATTCAATTTTACCAAAATATGTATTTTGTTAAAATTAATGTTATGGTTAGTTAATTTTATGTGTAAATAAATGGCTGGTGAAATGGATTTTTTTTCTAATAGCCAATGTGTGTTCTTCCTTTCTTATATGTATCATATATATATAAAATGATAGAGCCACATTCAGGTAGCTAAATGTAATAGAAAGTGTTGTTTCTATAAATATAATAGACCCAGATACTGGAAAATGAGTAATCTGTAATATATTTTTTTATTAACTGGACAACCTTATTTCTCAATAGGATTTCTCTGTGTTTGGCCAACGGGAAATGTGATGTTGAAGAATTTGTGAATTAAGAAACTTCAGCCATAAAAACATTATGGCAAAAAAAAAAACATTATGGCACCCCAATCATTCCATGATGAATCAAACTGTTTTTATATCCATTATCATCCATAATGTTAGCTCTTATTTCTTAATATATATAATTAATTTTAGAAATCACACACTAGATTACAACCAAAAAATATCTTAGATTTTTATCTCTTGTTGTTCTTTACTGTTTAATTAACATTATCTTTTGTTAAAAAATTGTAAACAAGCTAATACCTCAGACCTATTTGTAATTAATTAAATTTGCTTGTTTCTTCTGAAATTTTTCAGACGAGATATTCAAGATAGATTTTTTTTTTTAAAAAAAGAACAATTATGAGATTTAATAAACAGAAATAAATTCTTTGTTTTTATTAGAATAATAATGAAATCACATATGATTTCCTATATTTTTTAATTATATAACTCAGGGTGGCCTTTGAGCATTCCATCATCAGATTTTCAATTGGATGGAAGGTTGAAGAGTTGGAGTGTGGAGTAGATTGAAGCCTGTGCATTAAAGTATGAGGATTGGCTATCTTAAAATATATCTGAGCACTTAAAGCATATATGTGTAGAGATGGTAATCTGGAACAACAGATGATTGCTGATTTAGCATGAAATACATATTGGTGATTATTTATCTTTTCAACATATGTGTGTTCAAGTGTATCAGTGTTATGAGATAGTGTAGAGAGTGGTGGGTCATGTGAAAGTCTGTACTCATATACCCTATATGTTACATATATAGACACAGGTATATAATAAGCCTGTGTGTTTCAGTTATTAAACAACATTTGTGAAATTTTTATCTAAAGTTCACTTTTTTACAAAGTAAATGCCTATTTATTTTTAATGAGATCAAATTTACAGGGTTTGAATCAATGTACCATAATATACTGATACAATATGTATTAATACAAGTTTATCTACAGATGTCAAACTCATTGCATTCATATCTTTAATATCCACTTTAAATAAACATATTAATGATTATTACTAATCAATAATTAGGTTAGAGATTACCATATCATTTTTAATCCAGATGTAAATTTTTAACCCAGCTAAAGATTAATACACCTATTTTTGAATTTAACATAAACACAAGATATCATTCCCCTTTTTTATATACAGGGTATATGAGCACAGATCTTCACACGCCCACCATTTTCCACACTATTTCATAATAATGATACACTTGAACACATATATGTTGAAAAGATAAGTAATCACCAATATACTTATTTCATGCTAAACCAGCAATCATCAGTTGGTCCAGATTACCATCTCTACACATATATGCCATGTGCTCAGATATATATTAAGATGGCCAATCCTCATACTTTAATGGACAGGCTTTAATCTACTCCACACTCCAACTCTTCAACTATCCATCCAATTGAAAATCTGATGATGAAATTCTCAAAGGCCACCCTGAGGTTGAGATTTTTGTCACACCCATGTTGCCCCAAGATCAATCTGACCTCTCATGTACAGTGTATTAGCTTTTTCAGATGTACTTAAAACCTCCATTATATTATACATTCTTGAAACATATGAATAAAGATACTTAAAAAAATAAATGACTCCCAAGATGCATTTTATGCTGAACATTAATGATTCAATTAGGCCAAATCACACAACTTCATTATTGTTCAATATTTATCAAAGATGAATGACTATAATTTGATATTTAACTTTTACAAGTACTTTTAATAATATATTTCAAGAATGTGTGGCAGATTGGAAATTTGAAATCTAAAAAAAAAAAAATAGATATGGAAAATTGGATTGATGATATCAGGTGTTTGTTTAGAAGAATAAGCAAATATATTAATCTCTCATTGGATTTAAAATTTATATTTGGATTAGATAGGATATGACAATCTCTAGCCTGATAGATGAATAAAAATAATCATTAATGTAATTTTCTCAAGCTGATTGATGGTGTCAAAAATGTGAATGTCAAAAGATTGACATCTGCAGATAAGGTTATAGTAATTTAATACTGATAAATACTGAACAAAATAAAAACATGTGTTAAGAGGTTAAAATATGGACCAAATAAAGAGTGCTGATTTAGAATGAAATGTATCTTCTGAGTCATTAACATATGTTAGATGTCTTTACTTATATGTTTCAAGAATGTATAGAAGTTTAACATATATTAGATATAAAATGATTTGGTTGTTTAGAAGAATCAATTTTTTTTATATATTTTGCTTATAATTATACTAAAAAATAAAAATAATCTATGATAACTATTGATACCATATCTGTTCTGCAGATGGTAGCTGCAGATGAATTGCAGAAAAAGCTTATGAATATTAGAAAATTGCATTCATCCTTACTAAGAGCTGATGAGAGATGCAAAAATGACAATAAAATGTCAAGGCCTTCAAAAATGTTCAAAAAGGTCAATTTTTTTTCTAGATATCACATAAAGAATGATTAGTCATCCAGATTAATTGATAATACATTTTTTATAGATTTCCAAACTGTCATCTTAGAAAAAAAAATTCTTGTTAGAGTATTTTTCAGAGTTAAGAAATTTTACAAGGATCACCAAATTTGTTTAATTCAATTATGTATGTATTTAATAAAGCTACTTGTTGAGTTTATTAAACTTTGCTTATTAATATGCTATTCATTTCCAAATTATCTGCAAAAACTATGAAAGTGTAAAAAATATTTATAATAAGTATGTGCACATGCATGAAAATGCTGTAAAATATCCGGAAATTGGATTCTAAGCTTCAGAGATAGAAAAAAGTTTTAGAAATTTTCCTTTGTAATTCCGAAAGCTTTTGGTTGTAAAGCAGTCTAAATATTCCCAATTACTATGATAAAGACATTAAAGAATATTTTATTATCAAAACTCTTGCATGCTGGATTACTAATGCAATGATCTGGTTTAATTCCAGATAAAAGATAGGGAATATGTACAAAATATAAATTGTTGAACGTTTTCATATTTATTAATCTGTACTTTATGGCAAAAAAGATATACCTTCATAAAAAATAAGTATTTTTCTGTAAATTTATATTATGAAATATTATAATTATGTATTCAGTGAAGCTAATGTCTCAACATTTGCTGCTTCTATTGACATTATCCAAAATAAATAAAATTCAAAAATTAATTTTAGAAATGTAAATTTTTATACTTACATACATATATATATATTCTCATAGACAGTAGCTATTTCTTATCTTGCAATAAATCTTATGCAAGTCTTATACAATATTGCATGCATTAATTTATCATGGCAATCTAAATCAGCTTAAATTTCTTTGCTTTTCTTTTTAAAGAAAATATAAAATTTATTTGAAATGACTTCAAAGCATTATGTCAAGTTTAAATGAATTTTTGAAGTTTTTTCTTTAAATGTTAAAATAAAAATTATTAATTTAATTGTAAAAAATAAATAAATTGTATTATGAAGTCTGCCATTTGTGCTAATACTAATAAGAAATCATCCACTCATAAAATAATGAAAAGAGAAAAATGAATCTGTAGATTTGTAATAAATTATAAATTTATTTAAACGCACATTGATTACGTAAGTAATATTTACTAAGGCTCCAAAGCGTAAGCTTGTGGTTAAGACCTGTAGAGGTCCCTATCTTTGCATTTTCATGTGCATATTCTTGAGCTTTACAGCCTTAATAAATTATAAAAAAAAGCATATATTTTTTTCTGCTAGAGTTTAAACACATATGTAAATATATTAAAGCAGTAGCAATATTTTCCCACAATAGTGCCACCTAGTGCAAACTTTATTAATCAGTAGATGCTAGATGTAGTGCTTTATAATTCATATTCAGTGCTTTCACATTCAGTATCCCTAAGACTTGTTTCTAGTTTATGACTTACATCAGTGAAAGTCTTAGATCTGAGAGCAGTACTGCTAAATCTTTGGGTCTAATGCACCTCTTCTCCAGCACTCACCTTTTATCTTTTTGCTTAATTAAAAAGTTATCAGACAGGCTCAAAAATATACAAATATTTTTAATCCAAACTACTTTTTCTGTATAATCATTCAAATCAATAACTAGTTCAATATCACATGATCACCATCTCTTATACTAGTACGTAATTGTTTATAAACAAGGCAAAACTCTCCATACAGTAGTGCCAACCAGAGTAATCAATGGATGCCAGAAGGCTTGTGCATAAAATCCCTATCTAATGCCTACTCATCCAATATCCCCAGACTGTATGGAGAGTTTTGCCTTGTTTAGTTCAATATCTATATATTTCAAAGAAGGACTTTATTAGATCCAAAAATCCAGATGCATTCTTCCCAGATTCTAGGTTCCTCACTGATGAAAATGATAAACTAAAAATTAATATGGGGATATGAATGTGACATTACTGGATAGTGATAATAAGGCACAACTTTTTAGCATATACTGATGGTATTATTATAGAGGAAAAAAATTGCTATTGATTGACCAGTTTGAGTAAGCATAAAGAAATGGTAATCATGTGCTGCTCTAGTGTAAATATATTTAGTGCTCTAAGTTCTTAATTTATTGTCTTTTTTCTGAATATACAATTCTATATTTTGAAAATTATTTCTGATAATTTTAACTAGTACGTGTACCACAATCTTTAGAGTAAGTTGTATAATAGGTATGTGTATATGTGTTCAAAAGCAGTCTGTATGTACAAAACAGTAAACAAAATAAATATAAAAATATTTTTAAATAATTCATTAGGAAGAATTGAATATAAAGTCAGTCAAATAAAATAAAAAATAATGAATGATACTATATTATAATATCACTATAAATTACAAAAGAATGCTATAGAAGAGAATATAAGATTAAAAAGTACAAAGCAATATATGAATGTTGGAAGGAAAGGTTATTTCAGCAATAAGAAAAGGTGAAACATATTAAAAAAGAGGGATGACACTACAATATATGTAAAGGAGTTCTACAAAAACTATATAGTAATAAAGATCAATAACAAACAAGCCTCACAATTCTAACATCATAAATGAAGAAATTTAACACATAATTAAATCCATGAAGAAGATAGCTTAAAAAAAACAGATAAAAAAAAATTGGTAAAATTTATACCAAATGTTTAAAGGATAAAGATATACCAGATGATTGGGAAAAAATGAGAAAAAAAGAAAATAAAAATTACATTACTATTCACAATAAACTTTGGACTCAACCCAATCAAAAGGACAAGTCAAATTTAAAAAATAGTTCTAGTAAAGTGGATCGTAATCAAATATTGGGAGAAATAATAGAAAAAACACAATAAAGTGAATAATCATTACATTTTGAATTTGGAGATTGTGAAAAGACATTATATTCTAGAAGAATTTCCATAGTAATTTTAAAGCTTGATACCAGGCATGGGAAAACTTTTTCCTGTCAAGGACTATTTGGATACTTATTACAGGCCATACAAAATTATCGACTTAAAAATTAGTCTGCTATATTTGATTAATTTATATGTAATCATTAGAAATGGGCAATCTTTTCAGCTGGCAGGCCCATTTCACCTTGCCCTTTTTAAATGAGGGCCATATTTTTTTATGAATTAAAAATAAAGTAACATCGTTACTGACTATTCCACATTTAAGAACAATTTGCCTTGAACTATTCCTCATCACATATTTATATTCTCAATTTTCTTTTTATGTTTTGGACAGATTAATTCTATAGAAGCTAGAATGCAGTCATTTAAAAACTCCCTTCAGAAAAGGGTTTCAAAGTTTGTGATTTTACCTTGAAATTTTTATGAAACATTTTAACCATCTGACTAAGTTTCTTGTCAAGTTTTCTATTTTAATATTTCTTCTTAACAATTTTGTTGTAATTAGAATGTTTTGATAAATAGTGTCTTTTAATATTGTGTTCTTTATTAACTGAAATATTTCCCAGATATATCAGGCATATCCGTTTATTATGCAATTTTCTATGTCAATTTTTTTTATCTTATTCAGTGTAGCCATCCTAATAAAATAAAAAAAGTGCAAAATAATAATAATAAATCAAAGTAAAAATTCAATTTTATTTTTGCAAATATATAGTTTTAAAATAAATTTATTAAACATAGTAATATACTAATATACATTTAAACTTTATAAAAATTACATAGCATTCAGAATAAAAATTGAATAGGTCAATGCAGAGAAAAAGATATCTTAATGAGGCTAAGAGGAAAACGAAACTTTCACCCAAGTATCATCATGTAGACTCACAGGTAAAAACAGAGAGTCTCGCTGCTTGACTTGGTCAAGGAGCTTGATAAAGACAGTTAGAGCTGAATCCTGGGAATGACCAAAGATGAGCTGCCAATGCATCAACCATAAAGAAAATGTTATAAAGATAAATAATCTTGTTGCCGCAAAAGATCCCTTCTTGAGAGTATTACAAACAGGAAGAGCATCCCTAAAATCCAGAGAGACATTCGCAACAATATAGTCCCTAATCAACTTAAGAGCAGGCAAATATAGAAAATATGGTGTATTGTCTCATCATACAATCTACACAACTGATACTGAGAAGAAGCCTCTGCTGGTCACTAAAAAATAATTTGTTGGGAGTGCATTTAAATTTAGTTTAAGCACAAAATCAACATGTCTTGCTTCAATTAAAAGAAGTTTCATTTTACGCAAGAGAACTTTATTTGAAACACCTAATGAAGTCAAAAGAGGAGTATAATGTGGAAATTTTAATTATAAACATCCGAAAATGTCAATTTCCCATCAAGTGCAACTTGAACCAAGGGTATCGACTTAATAACCAACTTCCATAAATCAGCAATCCAATAACTTGAAAATGGAGGTGGCATATCTGTAGAATCAATAACCAAAGGAAGAGATAACTAAGCAAGCTTATAACAAGTTTCATGAAAAAAAGATATAGATCTCTGGAGATACAGAGTTGAGACCGAGTGCAAACCTAGACCATTTAAAAGCTTTGACATTTAAATTTTAGCAATACTGATGGCTACCACCTTGCTTTTTCAAAATAATTTTGAACAAAGTGAATTTATAGCCCTCTCAAAATGCTTCATTAGCCTAATAATTGGTAAATAATAACTAAGTCTTGAATAGACCAAAGAGTTCAAGAGTGTAACCTTACCCATAAGCGAAATGTCTATATTGACAAGCAATGCAACTATTCTCTTTGTTTTATCAAGAATAATATTTTGAATCTGCCTTGTAATTACTGAACGAGATAAAACAATTGGAAAGCCAAGGAAAGACTGAGGCTTGGCTGTGAAAGTTGAAATAATTGACAAACCATATTTAATTTTCCACATTGCAGATTTTGTAACATTAATATGAAGATTAAAGGTATTAGAAAAAGAGTCCAATTTTTGCAACAAAGCCGGAAGAAAAGATTTATCAGGAAGAAAGACAGAGACATCATCAACATAAGAAATATGATGAATAGTCTGTTTAAGAGCAGGAACATAGATACCAGGCAGTTTAGATTCTATCTGTAAAAGTAATGGATTTAAATATGTAATAAAACATAATGTGGCAAGAGGAGATCCCTGTGGCACTGAGAGATGTGGATGAAAACCATCTGCAAGTTTACCATCCAATAAAGTAAAGATGAACCTGTTAAGTAGAAGATTGGCTATAATACAGACATATGGAGTAGGAACCTGATAATCCTGAAGAGTCTGAAACAAAACAGAAGGCAGAACACAATCAAAGGCTGATGTAAAGTCCAGCTGAATGACCACAGGTTTTGATTTATTATGATGCCTAATATACCCAATAAGAAAAAGGAAAAGCTGAACGTCTTCAGTTGTTGAATGACCCTTCTTTGCAAATTGAAATTTTGATAAATGAAGATAAATATTATTCTGTATATGATCTTTAACAATAGATTCAATAGTCTTTATTAAAAGAGGTGTCATTGAAATATGACTAATATTAGATAATGGAGAAGGAGTTAATTTCTTCTTAAGAAAAGGGACCATCGCCACTGGATAGAGATCAGGAATATTCACAAAATCATTAGCTAGAATATAAACCATATTACAAACTATTGGAGCAGTAAAAAATGAAAGATGAAGAAGGACAAACCTGGGAATACCATGAATCCTAGGATGTATATTGTCTGGAAAAGAATTTAATTTTTGAATAATCATAGTTTCAGTTATATTGTGACTAGAATCAAGCTCAGATTCATTCCAGATGTCGCCAATTCTAAAAGGCAACATTTGAAGCTTAGTTTTGAAATGATTACATAGTTCAAGCAACATAATAGGGCCAGAACATACTTTATTTCCTGTGTCAATCATTAATGGAGTAGGTCTAGAATAAGCACCTAAAGCCCATCTAATATAACTTCGTGTCCAGTTATGATGATTTTGAGGAAAAATTTTAGACCATTTAATAGCCACATAATGAGCAAGAGATTTCTGTATATCATGATACTGCACTTTAAGTTGCATAATATTTTCTATGGTAGAATCAAAAGAAGAAAGATTAGAAAGTTTGGATGAAATATCATCCAATTGCTTAAGTAAAAACTTTGAACCTTTTGTCTTTCTAGTATAAGAATTAATAATAGAACTGAGAATACCAACAAAAGAAGACCATGCTGATATGGCAGGTAATGAAAGAATATCCACTTTTCTAAAAAAAAAAATATGCCTCTGAAAAAATTGAAGCAGGAGCTGTTAATCTATTTAAGAGCCTTATTGTAAGAGAACTATGAGACTGAGCAACAAAGGAAGTATGAATCAACAATGCAACATGCATAGCCAAATGATCTGAGAAAGGAACAACCTGAAGCTTTGCTGAAATGTCAAGGTGAAGTTCAGGAGAATAGTAAAGAAGATCAACAATAATTAGTGTGACAAGTAGAAAAAGAAAATGCATTAAGAGGAAAACATCCTTCACCAGATAAAAATACTCTATTAAAAAAATGTAGGAATTTGTTATTAAAATGCATGTAACACATATTGAAATCACCAAGAAATATAGTTGGATAAGAATTTGAAGACAAAAGAGAATTAATTTTATTAAATATAGAATGAGCAAAGAGGAACTCACTCTTAACATATAAATAAATGATATTCAGAGTAAAACTCCCAAATGTAATATTAGTCATCAAAAAATTATGATCCAAGTGCATAATTTTGATATCATTAAAAGCAAGATGCTTACTGACAAGCAGTGTGACACTGGATGAAGCAGATATATTAGGAACATAATTAAATGAACCAAGATTTTGCATTAAATCACAAATTCTATAGCTGGAATGATAATGTAACTTTGTCTTTCCGAAGCATGCAATATGAAAATTACATTTCTGAAGTCAATGCATTATAGCATAAACTCTAGAAATAGAATTTAAATCTCTAACATTAACAGCAATAACATTAAGCAATATAATAAAATATATAAAGATGTAAATGAGAAAATATTAATGCAAATTATCTGTGAAGAATTCAGGTATAAGATTAATTTTTGAATTGGGATCAGAAGTATGAGATATTGGATATGAAGGACCATTATTTAAAGTAAAAATAGAATTATTTTGAGGAGAAAGTAACAGCGAAAGATCTAACTGCTGAGAACTTTTATATCCTGACCATTTACTTTTTTTCAGGTCTTTTTTCCTAGAACTCTTCCAATGTCTAGTCAACTTAGTCTATGAAAATCACTATAAAAACAAACAAAATACGACCTGTAGTCAGATAGACTATGTGGATTAATTTGTTGAAATATTGCACCTATGATAGAATTAACTATAACTGTTTTGTAAAAATTGGATGTTGTTGGCAAAATAAACATTATACTTAAAACATTAATTCAATATTTGAATTATACATGTGTTTAAATGTTTTTTTTTATTTAAGGCCATTTTATATATGCATTTGAAAATGTCTGGAAGCCATATTGAGAGCTTTGGCAGGATAGAGGTTCCCCACCCTTGTTTTATACTATCAAAATATAAATCTAGAGTATTATCATATCATGAAGAATATTTATTAAAATACAACAGCCATTGAATGCTTAGATTACCTGATGTTGAAGCTAAGAAGATTAATATTGATAGAATGGCATGTGATTCCATATCCCAACATTTTTACAGCAGTTTTACAAATGGTATTGTGTGGCTTTTAAAATGACAATCTAA
Organism: Epiperipatus broadwayi; assembly: GCA_028023455.1. NCBI lineage: Eukaryota > Metazoa > Onychophora > Udeonychophora > Euonychophora > Peripatidae > Epiperipatus > Epiperipatus broadwayi. The sequence continues at coordinate 710,408 of JAQFVV010000272.1, forward strand.
AAACTAAGGGAATATTTAAGTCGTATAGATTTTTCTGATAAGGTGACTATTTTTGTAAATAATGTTTTAGAGCTTCAGGAAATGTTACAAAAGTTATTAGATAAAAGTAAAAAAGTAGGACTAAAACATTCAATGATTTCAAGCGTTGGTGGTCGAGAGGTCAGCATGGCTGCCTTACAAGCAGTTGTCCCAGGTTAGCGGGTTTGCTTCCAGGCCGATGCTATGACACATGAAAAAAAAAAACATCCAATGATTTTTTTTCCCAGAAAAAAAATTAAGATTGAAAATCATAAATTATAATAATTTAATTATAACAATAATGAATAATATTTCTATAGAAATATTCAATTCATTATTGGATAATCTCTAGTCTAATGAGTGATTAATAAAAAATATTAATTTAATTATAACAAATATCTTAGTCAGATTATTAATGCAAATGGAAAAATAATAAATATAATTAATCACAAAATTAAACTTGAGTTAAATACTTTTGGTAGAAATAATATTAAAAAAAAATGCCTACGAGTTTTAAAAGAAAGATTTTTTAATAGATATACTTCATTAGTTTTTATATATGGATACTTAACAAAAAAACAATACAGAGACATCAGATTATACAAACTAATATGAAGAAATGTTCATGGGAATAACAAGAAAATATTGAAAATAAAAAACATGAATGACTGAACAAACAATGATTGATGAAAGAACAAAAAGGCTGAAATGGGAATGGGCTAAACATATTAATAATAGAAGAGCTATGCAACTACTGCATGGAGAGTTTTGCCTTGTTTATAAACAATTATGTGCTAGTATAAGAGATAGTGATCATGTAATGCTTAATGGTTTAACATCAATCCTGCCTAATAGGATAGTGGTGGCTATGGTTGTTAAAGAGCCAAAGACACCAAAATGTATGAGTGGTGAACTGAGTTCAGACCCATATGACTATATAAGCTATTGAGCTTAGATTGAAAATATTTTTGTGTTTTCAATTTCATTCTCAGTTTTATAGTTAAGTAGAGATAAAAGGAGGTTGCTGGAGAGTTGCATTAGATCCTAAGATCTTGGTGCAATGCTCTCAGATCCAAAGCTCCTCACTGATGAAGGCCACAAGCCAGAAACTAGTTTGGGGATATTGGATGAGTAGGCATCAGAGAGGGATATTGGATGAGTAGGCATTAGATAGGGATTTTATGCACAAGCCTTCTGGCATCCATTGATTACTCTGGTTGGCACATGGTGGCACTACTGTATGGAGAGTTTTGCCTTGTTTATAAACAATTATGTGCTAGTATAAAAGGTGGTGATCATGTGATGCTTGGTAGATGTACAATTAAAATTTTTAACTGGATCCCAAAAGATTGTAAAAATTCAAAAAGAAGACCACTTGTGATATAGATATAGGAACTAAAACAGTTTTCTAAAAAAATGTGGAGATGAGAAGCTATTAATTAGAGAAACTGGATTAAACATGGAGAGAGTTTCATTCTGAAATTGATTGATACTGAAAGAAAACAAAGACAATGAATATTATTGCAAACAAGTGTAAACTACTATTGGTTAATTTAAGCTATTTGTTAGGAAACTTAGAATAAAGTACAGCAGACCTAAAAACTTCACTGTACATCATTTAGTAAAATGTATAAATTAACTTAAACTTATGGATAATTTTATTTAGGCCTTGCATTTAATAAGGACATATATGAATATATGAAGTTTTGCTAAAAACAAATACAATACTACGACTTATAAAGATGTATTTGTCATTTGCATAACAGCTTAATAAATTGATAACATATAAGGTATATGAGCACAGACTTTCACATGACCTACCAGTCTCCACACTATCTCATAACCCTGATACACTTGAACACATATATGTTGAAAAGATAAATAATCACCAATATACATATTTCATGCTACACCAGCAATCATCACTTGGTCCAGATTACCATCTCTACACATATATGCTATAAGTGATCAGATATATATTAAGATAGCCAATCCTTATACTTTAATGGACAGGCTTCAATCTACTCCACGCTCCAACTCTTCAACTGTCCATTCATTTGAAAATCTGATGATGGAAACTCAAAGGCCACCCTAAGGCTGAGATTCTTGTCACACCCATGTTGACCTAAAGTCAATCAATATAGATATGCATGATATAAACGAAGAAATGAGTGAGGGTATTTCCATATAATAATTCAGCAAAGTATGTTAGTAGTGATTATATTACAAGAAACTATGGCTACTCATTTGTTTGTTTGCATCATGTACATGAAAATATTTAATTTAACACACACACACACACACACATATATATATATATATATATATGAATATTTCACAGGTTACAGATGTAAATTATATTCATCCATGTTCGATTTGGATTATGAATATACAGACATTTCAGCTTGATCACTCAAGCCATCAACTGGATGATGATTAAACTATAGAAATGGTTGTAGAGGTGCTGTAAACAGTGATTTATAACAAGGCTTCTTAAACTTTTTTATATAGCGACCCCCTTCAAGCTTAGGAAATTTTAAACGACCCCCTCCTCCATATAATGAAATATATATTAACCGTAGATGTAGATGTAATATCGCACTATTTTACAATGTAAATAAAATAAGGATTAAAGAATACGTACCCATTCATTTCACATATATATAATTGGAAACGTTGACGGGATATCGGTCGTAATAAAACACAATAAATAGAATGACATAAAACTATATATAAATTTATTCAATAGAAAAAATAAACTTTTGTAACAATTTTTTTATAAGAAAACATAAAACTATATCTATATATTCAATAGAAAAAATAAACTTTTGTAACAATTTTTTTAATAAAAACATATTATTAACATCAAACAATATTAATGTGACGGATGTGATTGTTTATTTTTACACAAATAATTAAATCCAGGCTCAATTTGAGTTAGTGCAGATCGTAATAAATTTTCAACGTTTATTAAAGTTGAACGGTATTTTGATTTTATGTAAGTTAATGTGGAAAAGGCTGATTCACATAAATATGTTGTACAAAATGGCAGTAATTTGTTCATTGCCATTTCCGATAGTAGGGGATATTCTGATTTGATTTCTATCCAAAATTCATGCACAGGCACTTGAGAAAATCTGAGTCGCAAGGTAGTATCACTTGTTAATTCGGCAAATTCTTCTTGTGCTTTTAAGTTTAAAAAATTAATTTCTTCCATTTCAATTGAAAATGGATTGCAAATCCATTGTTGTGTATCGATATCATTGGGAAAATACCTATGCATGTAAACTTCCATATCCTTCAAATGATTAACTATAATTTTTGTTATAGGAGTATCTTTTTTGAAATATTGTTACTAATTATATACTCGTCAGTAAACGGAAACATTTCGAGCGATCCACTTTCCACTCTGTTCTTCCATATAAGAATTTTTTTAACAAAGGCCTCAAGTTTATTTTTTAACATAAACATATTAACGCAGACTCCCTGCATTGATAAATTCATATCATTGATTTTATCAAAAATATCTGCCAAATAGCATAGCTTGAGAAGCCATAAATTATCGTGAAAATAATCGGCCAAATTAGAATTTTGCTCTGTTAGAAATATAAGAACTTCATCTTTTAAAGTTAATAATCGTTTCAAACTTCGACCTCTTGATAGCCACCTAACTTCAGCATGTAGCAATAAACTTGTATAATCCGAATCCATATCAATGCACAAATTTTTAAACAATCGACTATTAAGTGCTCGACTTTTAATAAAGTTGATGATTTTGACTGCATCAAAAAACACAGTGTTTAATTCTGGTGCAATTTTTTTAACAACAAGTGCCTCTCGGTGAATCATACAATGTGTAAATGTAATATGATCATTTCCAGCTTTAACAAATGCTGTAAAACTAAGATCTTGTCCGGTCATTGCTGCAGCACCGTCCGTGCACACACCAACACAATTTTTCCAATTTAATCCTTCTTTTTCAAAAAACTCATTTACTTTTTTATATATATCTTTTCCACGAGTATGACCTTCCAGAGGACGACAAAACAGTATATCTTCATGAATGCTTCCCTCATAAATATATCTTACAAAAAGTAACAACTGTGCCATTTTTGAAATGTCTGTCGACTCGTCCAGTTGTATTGCAAACTTTGAGCTGTCTTTAAGCCTCATAAGAAGCTGTTGAAATTGATCATTGCTAATGTCTGAAATTCTTTTGGACACAGTGTCATTTGATAATGGAATTTTACTAATTTCAGCAGCATACTGTTTTCCATGAACAATTTCAGACATTCTTATAGCTGCAGGTAGTAAAAGTTGCTCTCCAATAGTAAAAGGCTTTTTCGTTTTTGCTATCAAATACGAAACTTCATACGATGCCAATAGATATTTATCATTCAAAGTAACATACTTCTCCAAAGTGTTCTTTTCTTTATTTGATGTTTGCAAAAGACGCTCAAAATATTCTATTGGCTTTTTTGATACGTTGCATGTTTAGTATTCAAATGTCGTTGCAGTTTTGAGGTTTCATGCTTTCTGCAGCCAAAACTTCTTTGCAAATTAAGCACACTGGTTGTTCTTCATTGTTGTGAGAAGAGCATGTGAAGCCATACTGCAAATATGATTCGTCATATTTTCTTTTTTTGTTTTGCTAGAAGTCGGATTTGAAGCACTGCAACTTGGTTGTGGGCGTGGCGACTTATTAGTTGGAATTTTAATTAGCCATTTATCCATGATGGTTAAATAATAATAAATAATTAAACAAAATGTAGTTGAACTTTAACGTAATAATTAAAAACACCAACTGAAAATTACACAATAAATACACACATGTCACTACGAAGACAAAGCTGAGTCCAAACTGAAGTACAAACAGAAAAATAACTACACTCGAATCTTTACCAGTGCAATGACAACAAATTACGATCAGATCAACCCCGACGCAGGCGTGTTCAAAGTGTGCAGCGCACAAAGGCACCGTATCACAAAGACGCCGAAAAAGAACTTTCATTTAATTTTTTTATTATTCTTTTATAAAAATAATATGCCGATTCGCCTAGCCTAGCTTGATTATGCTTCCGTATTGTATGTGTAAGCTGTAAGGCGACGCGCGTCTGGGTACTTATAATCACTAAGTTATCTTGCAAACACTGACGCCGGCGGCCAGACATCAATGTCGAACGTTCAGTTGAAAATCGAGAAGCGCGTTGTATTTATTATTTTAAATGCTACTTCCATATTTTCATTTATAGGCCCTACATAACAGTTTTGCATTGCCACTTTTTTCAAAAAATAGTTATAATAAAACTACAATAGTATTTTGTATGATTTTTATTTGTATTTATATTTGTACGTAGTGTGTATACTAATTTTAAAATTTTATTTATAATGATTGAAAAGTATCAGATCTTTGCGACCCCCTTTCAGTAGTCTCGCGACCCCCCTGGGGGTCGCGACCCACAGTTTAAGAAGCCTGGATTTATAACAATGTTAAAATTCCACCAATAAAAAAAAACATGTATATAAAATAGACATAAAATAGACAAATAAAATAAAAATCAGAACATCTTCAGAATAATGTTTTTTTTTTTAAATTCTTCCAAATAGAAGGAGAATTCTTCCAAATAGAAGGAGGCTTGCATGTATCATCACATTTGTTGATACAATTTGGTCTTTTTAGTATTTCAATAATTCTGATATTAAAAAAATCAATATTGTAATATAAATCCATACCATGGAGTGAGAATGCTGTTGATAATGAGTACTGCTTAACTGCTTTAGCATGTTCATCTCTTCTATTACTGATAATCAAAATAAGAAACAAAAAAATGACCAACTTTTAAAATTTGTGTTCTTTATATAAAAGGAACTATATATAGTATTGGACATACTACTTATCAAAAAAATAATAACATCATAACAAACCTAGAGATCCAATCACTCTTAAGGTTCATGAAGTTTATAAAATTTCATATGACATTTGTAAAATGTTTTATGTAGGTATGAGCAATCATCGCATCAGTGCTAGAAAAAATGAACATGCTAATGCAGTAAAGCAACACTCATCGTCAACAGTACTCTAGATTCAGATCACAATATTTATTTCTCTAATATTAGGATCCTATCCAGATGTGTCACTATCTATCAATGTACAATCAGAGAAGCCTTTGAGATACTAAAAAGACAAATTGTATCAACAAATGTGATGACACAAATTTCCTCCCAATTTGGAAGAATTTTCAAAAAACATTCCGACTTTTATTTTATTTTTTAATTTTATATACCTCTTTTTTTTCTATTGGTGGAACTTTAACACTATTATAAATCACTATTTATAGTGTCTCTACAACTAACTTTATAATATTTTATTCATTACTCAGTTCAAGATTTGTGTGATCAAGCCACAACCATCAGTATATTTATAATCTAAATCAAACATGGATGAACCTGCAAAATATATCATTTATATATATACAGACTTATAAAATGAACTTATGGTGAAAATTTCTTTCAGAATTTAAACAAGTTTAGAATTTTTATTAGAGATAGTAGACTCACAATCAATATATCTAGCCTTCCAATTATCGATTGGTAAATGAGTATATAGACATTTTTAGGAGAAAGTAAAAAAAATAAATCATAAAATCTCACTGTCATAGATTAGATTATTTTACTAAGTATTGACTTTTTCTTCACCCCTTCCCTTGCAAAAAAAGCAATTGGCTATTTTTTGTCTCTGTTTATATATATATATATATAGCTATACTTAAAATGTCTATTTTAGTATATGCACTTTACACATGAATAAAGATATCTTTAAAAGGTACATAATCCCTTTTCAGATGCATATTTATGTAATTGAAATGTATGTAGTGAAATAGTATTTTTTAGATATAACTAAAATATTACACATGGGCAAAAGAGAGAGTGAAGTTCGATTAATTATACCACATAGTTGTATTTAATGGAAATAGTTATATTATCTGGGCTAAATATATGATAATTTCTACCTTCATAAATAATTAGTATTAATGTATTTATCTAAAATGGAAGTTTGCAAATGGCAAATATATGGCTGCACAAAGTTGGGGATTTGTAAATTAAATTGTAGAAATTTATATAGACTGTAGTTGATCACTTGAGTTAAATATTTATTTTTATTACACTTTTCTTTTTTTTAATTCATAATTATGTTACATTCTTCCTTTTTTTTTTATGCAATTTTTTTTTTCCAGAAAACTATTTTTAGCAAACTTATTTTACTTAATATTTAATGTATGCGGGATTCGAACTCAGACTTTCACCTGACCCTTAACTCTCCATGCCATCTCATATCGCTGACCCACCTGGTCACACACATGTTAATATTATAATCATACAAAATAATAAAGCTTGATAAATACATACTACAAATTTATTTATGTTCCTAATAATTTAAACATGCATTTTAAAAAATCATAAATATTAAAATTATTGTTCTGTTCGGCATAAAAATATTTATTCAAATCAACGTTATTTCAAAGTCAATAAAAATTTTACTGCTGAATTTTCAACATGGACCAACAACAATTAAATTTATAACTAAATAGAGAATCAATTTAGAAATATTAATTTTATATTCAATAAAAATGATAAAATTATTTAAAAACATTCATCAGAGTATAATAATACAAATTAATATACAGTATGACAAAAATAAAGAATATATGTATATTTATCAAACACAGAGAACACATCAACTGCTAAAACGCAGAAGTGATGGTGTTTTACAGTCCGTGAGCCATTTTGTTTCCATCTGTGAATTCACTTACTACTATTCAATTTTATCAGCATACTATAAATAAATAATGTTTAAACTTATTTTTTTAAATAACATAATAATATATCATAGAAAAAAAATTACAATTTAAATATTGTTTACAATAATGAGACTTAGCTCTGTCATGTTTTCACGAATCTTTTAATGTTTAAAGTTAACTAGAACATTTTTCAAATTTGAATCAGATGTGTCCACTCTTTTTTCTTTAAAAACAATTTCATTGATTTAATTTTAATATTTTTTATTAAGAACAAAACTGCAACGCTTGCAAAGGATGGATAATTATAAAATTAAAATAAAAAATAATTGCAGATTTTTGTGAATTATTCCTCATAATTAAAGAAGAGTCGAGCATTGGTGGTCGAGAGGTCAGCGATAGCTGCTTTACAAGCAGTTGTCCCGGTTCGCTTCCCGGCTGATGCTATAACACATGAGAAAAAAAATTAAAGAGTGAAAGCAGGACTTTTGTTCGTTTTTTCTCTGAGTGTTAATTTTTTTTTTTTTACTATAATATTACTTTACAGATCAATTTTCACTTTTTATTTTTATAATCAGAGATTTAATGTGTTAAGTTTGACACATGCAACATAGGTTGACCATGCATGACTTAGCAGATTGGAAACTCTTAAAAATTATACTTGTAATTTAAAACTAACTATCCACCAAGCTACTCAACTACATGTAGTATGAGTTCTGTGAAAGATCTTTTTTGTTTAACTTTTATTTAATGATAATTTGGTACAGATTTACATAACAATAATTGAATAGCTAATAATTATAAATAACGTTATTCCATCTCTAAAAAAAAAAGCCTAAGTTTGGAAATAAATCATAAGCTTCTGAAACAAATTTCCAAGCTTCCTCAAGATTTAAATTCCTGTGTGTGAGCATCGCAAGTAAAAACATTAACAAGACTCTTCACATCTAGGTAAGTAAGCCTCCTTAACAGTTGAAAAGCAGGGATAAAGATGAAGACAATATGTCAAGTAGTAAGAATTTGAGCAATTTTCATTCTTGTTTTACCCCTGTTTATAAAATAGTTAGACATGCATCAATTAACTAAAATGATAACAGTTAATTAGTTTGGTTACTGGTTGGCAATATGAAAGAAATCCAGCATAGAGATGCTATTATTAAATAATAAAATCGTATATATATAATGTAGTCCTTTATACTTGAGATGTCTGCTTGTAGCAGTGAAACCATTGGTTGTGTTTTAGAGTTTATTTTCTTTGACTAGTCTGGTTGAGTTGTGAATTTGGGATAATTTTGATTATTTTATTGGCTAGTTTAGCTTTAGTTTTGTAATATATATATATATGTGTGTGTGTGTGTGTGTGTGTGTGTGTGTGTATAATGACTGCCTTTTCATATGAATGCTCAACACCAAAAATGCATTTTAGATCATATTTAATGTTTCCAATATTACCTTATTATGTAAACATTAGTATTACTCTTATTATTTTGTGAGTATATATACATAAACATAAGAATAAAACATAATCATCATATTATTCAAAAAATAGTCGAATAGTTTGTATTAGATAGTGCCTAATTGCCCAGAAAAAATAATAATCTTACAATATAAAATAATAGTTAACACATATAATATCAAACTTGGTACCCAACCACATGTGAGCTGAAAAATGTATAAAAATATAAGCTTAATAAAAATAATGCAGCAAAAAGTTAAAAGTTCTATCTTAGCCAAACAAATGAAGAAATCTAGGAAAAATTATCTCCAGCCTCATCAGCAGCTAAATGCATTTTGGTGAGTTGTAATTGTAGATTTATGTATAGCTGGTTGATTTACTGCATAAAACTGTAGGCTATGAGAGATAGTGAATTTGTTTGATAATAATAGTTGGTTGCAGAGTTTGGATGGAGATGCTAATAATAAACTTGGTTAAATTAGCAAAGTAATCAACGAAACTGGAAATATTAAATTATTTTATTACTTAGAATGATTAATAAATTTTTACAAATAAATTTTAATGGAAGTATAATAAAAATTAAATTACATAAAAACTGATAAATTCCACCAAGACTTCTTTAATTAAAAACAATATATTTTTTTTGCAAAAAAAAAAAAAAAAAGAGAGAGAAAGAAAGACATGTTAGGCAATAGTAATTGAATTGAAAATAATTTAATTTTTATTGCAAATTCATTTTTAATAAAAATTATTTTTAATAAAATAATCACAATTATAAATAAATGCATAGAACTTCTTATTTCTTTCCAAAAACTTTACACTTCCATATATTAACTAATGAACAGATATATATAAATACACGTATTATACATTTCCAACGTTTATATATATATATATATATGTTCATTAGTTTATAGATGGAAATAAAGATTTTGGAAAGAAATAAGAAGTTTTATGCATTTATTTATAATGTTGGAGAACATATATATATATATTTTAAAAGAAAAAGTGGTTGTTTAATTTGTCATTGTAATCACAATTAATATAAATAAAAGATAGCCATAAAATTTAATAAAAACAACATATGTGTTGAATTTATTCACTCATAACTAAGAAATTAAATAAATTTAGGTATTATTAAAAAAGTTTGATAAAGAATGAATAAAATAAAAAATTAAGCAGGAAAATAATTTCAAAACAACTATAAGATTAAAAAAAAAGATTTGCAATTCAATTTAAATTTTATTAAGTGATTTATCATCATCATCATCAACCTTTATCAATCCACTGCAGGATGAAGGTCTCTCCAAGTTCAATCCATCTTTTCGTATCTTTAGCTTCCTTTCTCCACACCACCCCTGCATACTTTCTTATTTCATCCATCCATCCATCTCACATGTGTCTCTTTCTGGGTATTTTACAATCTCTTGGAATCCCGTTTAAAATTCCAATTGTCCATCTGTATATCTTAATATCAACGTACATTTATATAAATCATGTGAGATCAGATTCACATCAAATCTTTAATACTGGATAAATATGCAAAGCAGTAGCAAACTATCACTGAAGTCTCTATTGCCAGAAAACATTTTCCCAAACCCAGTCTTCCTAAAAGAGATCTGGCAAACACTTAAGTTATGGTTGTGAAAGTTGAATGCTGGAGATAAAATACAGAAAAAGTGTTCACACTTTTTAGCTGTGATGCTACTTTTGGGAATACCATAAATTTTAGATGATGATGAAGTACTTAGTGAAATTTGACTTGAATTCTCAGGTAATCTAATTCATTAAAAACGAATATAGTACTCAGATTAATAATGAAAGCAAAAGAGATTCTCCAAATATGAGGTTGATATACGTCATCACATAATAAATTAAAGAGTCTATGAGAGCAAACAATGTTGACCCATTCTGCAAAAATTTGCACTCATATAATTACCAGAAGTCAATATGAATGTACCTAATAATAATTATGAAATATCTTATATAATTCTTAGATAGAATTTTTATCTTTCAGTCAATATAGTTTTTTTAAAGAAATTAAAAAAAGGCTGGTCAATCTGCAGTATCAAATGGTTTTGTTTGGAATTCAAAGAAAATTATGAAATTTGACCACGGAAGTACAGTTCTAGGGTCTGTCACTCTATCACTACCCATGCAGGCACAATAATTTAATTAGGAGGTAACTGACTGGTAAAATCTACCTAATGAATAAAAAACATGCTTTTTATCAGACATTTGCAAATAAAAATTTAAATTATCATTTTTCTGCAATGAAATATAATTTATTCATTATAAGTCTGTGCTTGATGAAAGAAATGTCAAGTAAAATGCTAGAATGAATTATTGAGAATATGATCAAAGTTCAATGTTTTGAGATTAAAATTAATTAAAGTTAATCATGTTATAATAAACGGAATTTTAGGATTAATCGCATTATAAAAAGATTTCATATTAAATCAGGCAACGGAAGTTTTATAAGATATGCAGAATAGGAGCAAATAATTAGAAGACGATTTTAATCCTCCTATTTAATACAAGACTATATTATAAAAAATATATAAAATTTTATAGTTTTAAATGTTCATATATATATGCATCTGTATATATCTTCTATTCATTTCTCTTTTTTTAAAGCATATTAAGATAGAAAAGAATATGGGAGCATCATATTAATAAATGAAAAATCCTTCATGAAATATATATATACTCAAATTTATGTCTATTTTCATTTTAAAAAATATTTAACCATTTATATGCTTTATATGCAATTATAATAAAATGTTAAAATGCAACATCTGGAAATTACAAGATTGAGTTTTACTATCAGAACAGAAAGCTTTTCTTTTCTAGTTGCTAAAATATTACTTTTATATATATATATATTTGTAGGAAGTAAAATAAAAGCTTTTTTTTTTTTTTATCTCCAACAAAGAGAAACATTATATAATGAATGAAATATGAAGATGCCTCGGAGCTAATCATTAAAAAGTCAATTTTAACAAACATTTTCATTTTTCTTTCTTTAAAATTTATGCAGGCGCTATTCATTTGCGTTTTAAATGAATTTTTTTTGCGTATCAAAACGTGCATTTGTTATATTTTAGTTTTAAATTAAAAAAATGATGGGGGGTTAGATATATATATGAAAGATGTTTTTAAAGTTATTTTAGTATGGACTGAAGTAATGGGAAAGTTGGCAAATGAATATTCACCTTTTTTTTTCATGGCTAACACAAGTTATATATAATAAAAATAAATTTATATAATTAGTTGCTCTTTAAGTAAGTCAGCTGACATTTGAATAAAAAAGTAACTGACTGTGCACTTTAGTTTCATTGTCAACCAAATTGAATTTTTTTAAAACTTTTCTCTCTTAGGAATCAATACTGAAACCTTGGCTCTTGAATTTATAAACCACTACGTTGAATTACACAATAGTTTTACATTGCTAAGTTCATCTATGTGAGACATGCAATTCTGATACAATCTGAACTTTTTTAAGAGTCAAAAAATTTAGGGCTTGTCAAGCATTGTTAGCCGAGAGGTCAGCGCACCCGCCTTGCAAGCAAGCAGTTGGTTGCTGCCAGTTGTTGCGGGTTCGCCTCCCGCAGATGCTATGACATATGGGAAAAAAAATAGGGCTTCAAAGTTTACAGTGTAGAGTCTCTAGAGATGATAAACCAACAGTAAATTCTCAAAAATCTGCATTAGATACACACAAATAACTCTTTCTGAATTTAAGATGTTTTTTTTTTTTTTTAAAAAAAAGTTATACTGTAAAATACCCTACTCATTATTATTTGTCTGAAGGTTTATGATATTGGCATTTTAGTAATAATTATATGCTAGACTATTTCCATCATCTAATATTCAAATATTGAATGTCTAAAAGTACAGGTTTAATCCCCAGATTAATATTGTCACTGGTCAGACCAGCAACACTTGAAGAATTAGAGAAGAAAAATACCACTGAAAACATTATGTTCTACATTAATCTGTATGCTACTACTAACCATTGAATGTATTTACAAAGTTTAAATAAAGTTCAAATTTTTTAAAGACATTCAATATTTAATATTAGATTATGAAAATAATCCAACATATAATTACTACACTACTCATTTTAAACAAAGATTTTGAAATCTAATTATTTTATATTTATTCATTATTATTTATGAAGAAAGAATCTTCCAATGTGAATGCCTTAAGAACAATTTACAAGTCAGATTGTCTAGAGACATTTTAATAACTTTACAAATAATACCATCTCTTATACCAGGGGTGGGCAAATAGTGTCCTGAAGGCCACAAGGGGCCTGCCAAGACAGTCAGAAAAAATCCACCTTGAACTGAGATTTTCTTCCTGTGCACAGCCAAAGATTTGTCTCGTATTTTTCACTAGAATAGCCACGCCAATACACATATGTAGTGTAGCTATGATGTGCAGTACTTTTCCAGTTGATCTGATTAATTTCAATTTTGTCTTTGCATTAGCAAATATATACATTTCCAACTTTAGTGAAACTATGAACCCTCTGAAAAAATGTAAAATGGATGATGAATGTTGTGTGTTTAATGAAGAATGGACAAACAAATATTTCTTTGGAAAATACAAGGAATAAAGCAGTGTGTTTATTATGTCATGAAAAAAGGTGCAGCCCTCCGCTAACCTTCGCTCCCACAAAGTGTCCCCCAATGTGGTCCTTCACCAAACTCTGTGGCCCCCAATCCAAAACAATTGCTCATCCTGTCTTATACAAATGCCAAGTCAACAATCAGACAAATATAATGGACTGCTTATATCCAACTTTAATGTTATTGTATGAATAGTAAATCAATCATTGAGACTTGATATCAGAACAATAAATATTAAAATACAAATATAGTTAAATATATAATATTAATTATTTCTGATTATTATTTGCTAAAAATAAAAAAACACAAAATAATTTTTAATTAATATCTTCCAATTGTAAATGCAATTTATTCACTGGACTTTAAACACTATTTAGAAAAAATCTTTTATTGTATATATATATGCATATGCAACCTTATGTTTCGACTGTCCTGCAGTCTTCTTCAGAGCTATGATATAATGGACAAAATAAAATAAAATACATATCTATATACATAATACCATAAAAAATGTAAACAATGAAAAAACATAAAATATAACAAAACATAATAAAACTGAAATAAATGTAAATAAACCCAAATAAAATAATACAGTTAATATAAAATATACAATATAAATATAAAATAAATTTTACACATATATTCCTGACTGTATATATACATACTGTATATATGACTGTATATAGAGATGGTGATCATGTGATGTTTGATGGTTTATATACATACTCATGAACAACTATTAATTTAAATATATTATTCATTTTTTTTTATTTTAATAATCTCCTAATTACTTCTATTCCTTATAAACTAAAAGTTTAGCTTTATTAGCTCCACCTTAATAAAATACTTAATAATTTTATTTTCATATAATTCTCAGTTCAACCTTAATTCATTTATTAATATATATTTTAATTTTTAAATCATATAATATCTATTATTTTCTTATTTATTCTTCTGTTATTATTAATATTATATATATATTTTAAATGTAAAAATTATAAATATTTTAATGTTTTTATTTACCAACTTTTACTTCAATTTTTTAAAAGTAAAAGAAATATTTTTTTAAAATATTTTATACCCTAGCTCCCTCTATTATATATTATTCAAACTAAATATATCTATAATCACTACAACTCTTTATATATATACTTTTATATTCTTTAACTTTTATTACTGTTACTATATAACTCTCATTTATAAATTTATGTTATACTGTTTTATATATAAATATTCTGCTAAGTTTTTTTCCCTTAATATTAATATCTATGAATATTCCTATATAACCATTTTTTACAATCCATAATTCATTTATAAATAATTTTGTTTTATATATTTTCCTCTATATATCTTTTTAAGAACTATATTTATACCAATTGATCCTAATTCCAGAATCCCTATTAAATTTTGGTTGTATCTTTCTTATTAGTATTGCTTCTTTTATTTTTCTTTCTTCAATATTGTCTGTATGTATCATCATTTTATTGAACTTTGTGTAAATTAGTGTCCTGTTTCCTTCATATATATATAACAGTGATTTATTATCTGAAATATGTTGTTTTAATCTTGTTTTTATAGAATTTTTAATTTCTCTCACATATTTGTTATCAATCCCACTATCAAACATTGTTTGCATTTTATCATATATACACCATTAATTATTTCTTTATTATTTTTATTACATACTATGTATATATGATAAAATGCAAACAATGTTTAGATAGTGGGTTGATAACAAATATGTGGGAGAAACTAAAAATTCTATAAAACAAGATTAAAACAACATATTTCAGATAATAAATCACTGATATATATATATGAAGAAAAAAGGACACAAATTTACACAAAGTTCAATAAAAATGATGTTACATATAGACAATATTAAAGAAATGAAAATAAAAGAAGCAATACTAATAAGAAAGATAAAACCAAAAATTAACAGGGATTCTGGGATTAGGATGGCATTGGTATAAATATAGTTCTTAAAAAGATATATAAAGAAAAATATATAAAGACAAAATTATTTATAAATGAATTATGGATTGTAAAAAAAATGGTTACATAGAAATATAAACATGAGTGTATATATAGATATTACATATTAAGAAAAAACTTAGCATAATATTTATATATAAAACAGTATAACAAATTTATAAGTGAGAGTTATATAATAATAATAATAATAATAATAATAATAATAATAATAATAATAATAATAATAATAATAATAATAATAAAAATAAAAGGGTATAAAAGTATATATATAAAGAGTTGTAGTGATTATAAATATAGTAGGTTTGAATATGTAATAAAGGGAGCTAGGATATAATTTTGTAAAAATACCATTTTTTTACTTTTAAAAAATTGAAGTAAAAGTTGATAAATAAAAACATTAAAATATTTATAATTTTTAGATTTAAAAAATATATAATATTATTAATAATAGGAGGATGAATAAAAAATAATAGATATTATATGATTTAAAAATTAAAAAATATATTAATAAATGAATTAAGATTCAACTGAGAATTGTTTGAAAATAAAATTATTAACTATTTTATTAAGATAAATTTTAAGTTTATAAAAAATAAAAGTAATTAGGAGATTATTAAAACTAATAAAAATGAATAATATATTTAAATTAATAGTTGTTCATTAGTGTATATATATATATTGTAACCAGCACAGATGTTCATTACATTGTTTTTTATTTATTTATTAAACATGAAAGTAAATTAAAAAGTTCGCATTTAAAAATTTTCTTTAAAAATTAAAAATTGAAATTAAATATCATCTTAAACTCGTATATATTAAATCGCACAGATAATGAAAAATTATTAAAATAAAACTTTATTTAAAAAAAAGTATTTTAAAACTAAATTTTAAAAAAATTTGGAGATAAAATTATATCTTTAAATTTATCTTTAAATATATCTGTGATTTGGAAAACAGGTTAATTAATCAGAAATGGAAATGATAAATTTAATTAGTCAAATGTAAACCAGCCTTGGGCATTTAAATGTAAAAACATCTGTCAGATAGGAAAACAATAGAAACTTTTAGCAAATGAAATAAATCCATTGGGAAATCGAACCTCAACGAAAAGGATCATCACATCGATGACGTAATGTTAAGTCAATCTTTCAAAGTAATATAAAAGGACAAGTTTGGAAATTATTAGTGAGTGATTATGATTATTACGATGTGACAGATAGGTGTTAGTGCGGAGGTGCGAGAGAAGGGATTGGAGAGACACACGATTCAATCCCTTCAGTTTTGCTAAGAAAGAAAGAGAAATGAACTATCATTTTTCTACATTGAGGACCAGTTAAAGCAAAAACCTCCGGATGGATAAATAAATTGGCCAACAGAATACCAATCTTAGGATGGCATGGGAATTCACGTTCATGGCAAGCAACGGATAAAGATGAACTGTTTTAAACTGTAAGAACTTTATAAATAATGAACATTAAATTAAAACTTTCCATATTTAAATGATTGCAATATTATCCTATCTGACCAACTTAATTTATTAATAATGTTATTTGATGTATTTCCTTTTTTTATATATATATATTTAAAATCATTTCCATTTATATTATTTATTTTTTGTTCTTTAAGTTTTATCATGATTTTTGTTTTTTGTTAAATTAGTTATATAAATGTTAAACTTAAGTTGGGCATGAATGGCTGTATAGATTTGTAAAGTTATATTAGGGGAGGGTAATCATAGGTTATTTGTGTCGTTGTTAAATTGGGTCAATGGATTGGATATATTGATGTAGTTAGTAGATGTAGTCGGAGATTTGCTACTGGCATAATCATTTATATATACGCCGCACTCACCCGTTTGCCTATGGAAGGAATTATAAGATGAAGAACGCAGTTCCTTTCTATGGAGTTTTTTTTTTATTGTTCTTCTCATTAGATAGATGTAATATTCCTATCTGATGAGAGTCAATGTCTTCTCTTAATCTTTTTGGTGCTGCTGTATTCCGTATTACATTGAATACATCAATATATCTGATGAATTGATGCCAGTTTGACTGCGGATTTTAGCCTAAGGTTAAATAGGGATAGAATGTTTATTTTCAAATGCAAATCTATGTAGTCTATTCATACTCGACATTAAACAAAAATGCATTAAAGTTGTTTATAGACGTTTGCATTGATTGGTTATCGGTTAGGTATGTTTTGGGTTTTCATATTTGATCAAAATATATAGACATTCGATAAATAATGATACCTTACGGTATCTAAAATGTATTTATTCGGATGTCTTTTAAGTTATTGGTGACAATGCAAGTATATTATGCTGAATACTAGAGGGTTTCTTATATTTCCCTATGCAATTGTCAGTAATCAGTAATTTTGTATTTTGATCGTTTATGTTTATTTTGAAATGTTTTTGACCGTTGAAATCTATGTAACCGATCTATAGCAACATATTAAAACAAGCTTTTATAATCCCATCTGTGCGAACTTAATTAAAATGTAAACTCATAATATAATAGAAATTAAAATGTAAATTAAAATCTAAGGTAAAGTTAAAAATAATGTTAAATGTTAAAATGTAAAACTATTACTAAAATAATTTTAAATCTTATATATATGTGCATAAATAAATGTTTGTATGTTAATTACTGGCAGTGACTTATTTTATTCCTCTTATATATATATTCTTATATTATATTTTTAAATCTTTGCTATTCCACTGAGCTAGTGACATGAGCTAACGACCGGATGCAAAAAAAAAAAATTTTTTTTTTACTTACGTATCTGCCTACTCTATAAATTTTTCTAGGTTCAAATGCCTAGATGGCGCCCGTAGTGCAGATTACATAAGTCTATAAATTCTCCGGATCGTTACAATATATATAGTCAGGAATTCACATGTATAATTTATTTTATATTTATATTGTATATTTTCTTTTATATTAACTGGATTACTTTATTTGGGTTTGATTACCCTTATTTCAGTTTTATTATATTTTGTTTTTATTTTTTACATTTTTTGTAATATTATACATATAGTTATCTATTTTATTTTATTTTGTTCATTATATCATAGCTCCGAAGAAGACTGCAGCACAGTCAAAATGTAAGATTGTGTATGCATATGTGTACAATAAAAGGCTTTTGCTAAGCAAAATAAATGAAGTGGTGAATTTGGTAATCTTCCAATTGTATTAATCCCAAGAATTCAGATCCTTACTTGAATAACATATATGAAAACTTACTGAATACATCAGCAACTATTCTCTTTAAAATGTGCAATATCATGAAATTGTAGTAATAGGAAATTTAATTAGCTGAAATACTGATTATGGTACCATAATTTTGTCTCCTTGACAATCTCACTCGAGTTATTGCTTTGTAAATTAAATGATAAAGAATTTACATGGTGTTCTGAAAACTTTTATCTCAGCTATATCTTCTTTCTGATACAGGAATGACCTAGAGAGCAAATATATTTTTCAAGTCTATATTTTATAATTATTTGCTTATTTATATAGTTAAATACATTTACATCTATAACAAATGTTAACTGTTAAAATGGTAAAACTACAAGAAAATAAATGTATATTTTCTATTGAGAAATTCTTGATCCAAAAGAACTTTGTAATAAAATAATAGAAGAAAAAATGTTTTTATAATAAAATATTATTTTTAGAAAAAGATATAGCTTAATACATAGGTAATATGTTAACAGAGAAAATTAGAAAGACAAACAAAATAAACGTCATGATGAATAAAAAACCATTAATGATAATATTTCTCATCAATAATGGCATGAATCAGAGATCATTAAAGGCATTCGTAAGAGGCCTCTTCCCCGCTTATTTATAGCATCAATGACAATAAATGCATAGTAATCAGAATTTCAAGAATTATTTGAAGTTATTAATTTAACCCTTTCTTGAACATGATTCTTATTATGTTGTCTAGAATAAACAAAATAAAAGAGTTGAAAATAAAAGATAATGTTAAAGCATTAAAATTATAATAACAATCCCTTAATAAAATGGATTTTATATCTATACAGTGGCATAATTTCTTAGGTCAATGCATATTATCAATGATTAAAAACCATATTTGCCAAATAAAGAATTACTACAAAACCTATTGACAAAATCGTGATCTGTTTACTAACGAAATATTGGCAAGGGTTAATGCATGTTTCTTTTCACATTTGAAATAATTTTTATATTATGTAATAATATGAGGTATAATGTAATCCACTTTATGACAAAATGATTTTCACTTGAGCAAAATACTATATTAATTTTTTTAAACTTTAATAAAACCAACGGTGATTTTTTTTTAAAGGGAAGAAATAATGCTTTCTTGCAAAAGTTACAGATATTTTTGACAAGACAAAAAATTTTATAATTTTTAAAAGGACAAATAAAGCATTTTAAATTATTTATAGTTATATGCTCGACTTTTGACAAAATATCATAGTTGGTGAGAAGATCACCTTAAATTCAATATTCACAAATAAAAAGATCACCAGTTCAATTCCTACACTGTCAGTGTTCAGACAAATAATATCTAAAAAAAAAAAAAAAAGAATACTCTTTGAAATATTGTGCTCCACAATAACCAGTAAATCATTACTGAATTTGTTAAACCACTAAACATCACATGATCACTGTCTCTTACACTAGCACATAATTGTTGTAAACAAAGGCAAAACTCTCCATACAGTAGTGCCACTGCCAACCAAAGTAATCAATGGATGCCAGAAGGCTTGTGCATAAAATCCCTATATAGTGCCTACTCATCCAATATCCCCAGTGCTCTCAGATCCAAGGCTCCTCACTGATGATGGCCACAAGCCAGAAACTAGTCTGGGGGATATTGGATGAGTAGGCACTAGATAGGGATTTTATGCACAAGCCTTCTGGCATCCATTGATTATTCTGGTTGGGACAGGGTAGTACTACTGTATGGAGAGTTTTGCCTTTGTTTACTGAATTTGTTCTGACAATATCCTCACAATGCAAAGCATTGCATGACATTGCATCATTTTTGCTATACCATGTGCATTTCATTATGTGTGCATATCATGACATACACTTTTACATCACTATCCAAATTAATATATTTACTTTTCACCACAGTTCAATATTATTATTTAATATATATATTATAAAAGCTTTTATTTATTGTGCATTAAAAATCCAAAAAATAATTGTTTTCTTCAATCATAATTAGGGTTTTATATTTAATTTGAAATAAAATTAAAAGGTATCCGGAAATTAATTATTTCAATCACTTGTAAAAATTAGTGATTGATTAATTTCTGAATATACCATTGCTTTTTTTAAGTTCAATCTCAATTGTTTTTGAAGATACAATTAGTTTTTGACCTTTTAGAGCACAGAAAATAAAAGCATGTACACCCAGGTCTCATTTTATGCGGATTTATTTAATACGATTTTGAAGTTATGCGATTCATGTTTCTTCTTAATATCTTTGTATCTTTTATGCGATAAAAATTATTAGATCAAAAGTCAAGCTCCAATAATGCACTATTATTTTAAATATTATAAATTTTGCAAACTCACACATCATATTTAAAGTAATAACGCATTATCAGAGTTCAACTTTCATCTAATAATTTCAATATTTTCAGCGCTTTATAATAGTACTGTAATAGATTTTATGCAATAAAGAAGTTCAGAATTCAATTAAAATCAGGATTTCCCCATTTTATATACACACATTAAATTTTACAAGGTTATAATGTAAATCTGTTCAAACGTTATAGATGCCTATACTATGCATATTGTTGTTTTTGCATTTTAAATAACATTCTAATTTTGCTTTTTAAAAAAAAGAGTACGTAATCAATTAATCATTTAATGTCCACAAGTAATAAATTTTACAAAATTATAATGTAAATCTGTTCAAACATTACAGATGCCTATACTATGCATATTGATGTTTTTGCATTTTAAATCACATTCTATTTTTGCTATTTAAAAAAAGAGTACATAATCAATTAATCATTTAGTGTCCGCAAGTTTATTTCTAAAAGATGAGTAACAGCTTTGGGTATAATTAAATTTGACAATTAAAAATTAAAATCTGATTTTTGATTGTAATTAACAATTTAAAAATTACATAATTTGATCTGAAATTAATGTGATCATGAAACAATGAAATTTGATTTTTAAATGGAATTGAAACATAAAAAATTAAAGACAAAAATAAGAAGTTAATTTTTATTAGTTTTAATTAAATTTTGCTCAACAGCTGATGAGTAGATGTCTTTTTATTATCATAAGTTTAAGTTCTTATTTTTTTTAAACTTTTAGTTTACCATAATGGAGATGAAAAAACACTCAAGAAAGTGAATTTCTTTGGAAACAAAAGTTTCAATTTTAGATCGCTTAGTGAAATGGGAATGACCAACAGTGATTGGAAAACATTTTAGTTTGGGTGAATCCACTATAAGAGCAACTTATTGGGATTTAGACATAAAGGCCATAGAGTTGACAAAGATTATGTTGTGGAAATGGGATGGAGCAGAATATGGGAAAACTTAGACTGGGGAAGGTAAAATAAAGTAGTTAACAGGTTTCTCTGGGCATAATTGCTGAAAGATTCTTGACTTCATTTAAGGAGAAGCTACAGTACATGACATCATCACATGATGAATCTGATGTCTCAACTAGCAATAATGATTAAAATAACATACATGTATGAAAAAACTGTAAATTACGCATAAAAATATATTGTTTTGAATAAAATTAAATACTGTAGTTAATAAAAAAAGTAAAAAAAAATTGTCTTGTATCAATTTTTTACAAATTTGAAATTTTTTATTAGTCATATTTTATTTCCTTTTTTTAAATGCGAATTTTAAAGTAATTTTATATTGTTGCTTTGCTTTTATGCAATTTTTGGAAAATTACAGTACCTATTCCCTATTTTTCAAAGTAAGTAAAGTCTATTTTTGTGCAATTTCTTTTGTGTGCATTTTCTGAGGAACCTATCTATCACATAAAATGAGACCCAGGTGTATTATAAAATATTTTTAATATATATTATTTTTAATTTTTTATATATTTTATTTTTAATTTTTTAATATTCAGACATTTTTATTTATTTAAAATGAGAATGAAAACTATGTCATTATCTATATAACATTTCAAAGGAAATTCACATCTCATTAAAAATTGATTCCAATATTATTTTGTTTATGAAAGAAATGTTTTTTTTTTTAAAAAAAAACTTTTACAATCAAGAAAAAATAAAATTTTATCCATTTCCAAAGAAGCAATCAATTGAAAGTAAGATTGGTTTTTATTTCAATTTTATTTTATTATTAACACTTTTCAATATAGTCTTTTAAAAAAAATATAAGTGTTTAAAAAAATCTCACCTCTTGTGTCCCAACACTGTTACAACAAATAAACTAGAGTACCATTTTGAAATATTTCATTGTCATATATTTCTAAAATATTTACAAAATTTGAAAGAAATTTATTTGATAAAAGTATGTTAAAGCTCAATTACAAACTATATTCAAAACAAACAAATACCATCAGTAAGTTAAATAAAAACATTTAAAAAAATATTTATAATTTTTTATAAGTAACTTTTTGCAAAAGAAATTGAATTTCAGAATGCTGTCAACTTTCAAATAAAATGCAAAAGAAATGGTTAACTGTGATGAAAAAGTACTGAGAATTGAAATGTTGTCTAGAACAATAGTAATTAATTTCAAAGTTGTGAATAGATCCCACTTTTAAAAGCTATTGTTCATATTTGTCTGAAGGTTTGTAATGATGGTATATTATAAGATGCATTATGTTGGACTATTTCCATCATTTATGAGTGAATGTTGAATGTATAGAAAATTTTAAACTTTATTTAAACTTTCCAAATATAAACAACTTGTTAGTAATTACATGTTTCGAGTAGTATTATTCTCCACTCTTCTTCAGGTGTTCCTGGCCTATATGCACAGTGACAATATTAGCTTAGAAGTTGAACTCACACCTTTAGATTTTTGAATATTCAATTTAAGGCAAACACTCTACTCAAAGGCCTTTGACAGAACAGCTCAGTTGGTAGACCGTTTGCCTTAAATTCGATATTCAAGAATCTAAAGGTGTGAGTTCAACTTCTAAGCAAATATTGTCACTGTGCATATAGACCAGCAAAATGAAGAAGAGTGGAGAATAATACTACTCGAAATGGTGTAATTACTAACCTGTATTGTCTATTTGTGTGTTATTACTTAACAAGTTGTTTGTATTTGGAATTTAAATAAAGTTTAAAATTTTCTATATATTCAACATTCACTCATAAATGATGGAAATAGTCCAACATATCACATCTTATGCTATTGCTCATGTTTTAATATTTGACTACTTCATTATTAATTACTTTTGTTTGCTAATAAAAGATTGTATACCATTATCTTGGATAGTGAGGATAATTGGTAACCCAAAATGCATTGAAAATCAAAGACTTCACATAAAAAATATCAATTATAAAGAGTTTCTATGAGAAAAAAAGTAATTTATTTTAAATTCAAAATATATAAAAATTTAATTAAATTAAATCTTAAACTGAAAAAAAGTGTTAATTAATGAATGAACATTTCACTAAGCATTTTATTTTTAAAAAGTACTAACTTGTGGGCAAATATACTGTATAAAAACTTTTGGTAGCTACAATGTTTTAAATATATATAACTTTTTTATAGTCTACCATTTTGTTTCTTAAATAGCAAGAGTATTTACTAATTCGTGATTTGTTAAATAAAAAAAAACTTAATATAATATACATTTTAAAAATTATTTTTGATGCAATTTACATTCTATAATCAAAGACTTTTATTGCTGTAATTAATAGCACCATAATTTTTTTTCATAAAAAGGTTTAACTGAAATACACAGGCTTATTATATACCTGTGTCTATATATGTAATATATATGGTATAGGAGCACAGACTTTCACATGACCCATCACTCTCCACTCCATCTCATAACAGTGATACACTTGAACACATATATGTTGAAAAGATAAATAATCACCAATATACATATTTCATGCTAAACCAGTAATCATCAGTTGGTCCAGATTACCATCTCTGCATATATAGGCTATAAGTGCTCAGATGTATATTAAGATAGCCAATCCTCATACTTTAATGGACAGGCTTCAATCTACTCCACACTCCAACTCTTCAACCATCCATCCAATTGAAAATCTGATGATGGAATGCTCAAAGGCCACCCTGAGGCTGAGATTCTTGTCACACCCATGTTGATCTAAGGTCAATCTGACCCTATATGTACAGAACATAATCCATTCAATACATATACAAGTGATGGGCAGACATCTCTACTATGTAATAACTGAAACACAGACATTATATACCTGTGTTTTTCTGAAGGTTTGTGATGATGGTGTTCTAGCTGTATTTTTATATTGGACTATTTCCATCATCTAATATGTGTGTTGAATGTCTTTAGAAAAGTTTAATTTTTAGTTAAATATTCCAAATGCATTTAACTGTTAGTAATATCACAGCAAACAAATGTTAATAATATCACAGCAAACAGGTTAGTATATGCACTAACTGTTAGTAATATCACAGCAAACAGGTTAGTATACGCACAACGTTTTGAGAGGTATTTTTCTCCCCTCTTCTTCAGGTGTTGCTGGCCTGACCAGTGACAGTACTAGCATGGGATTCGAACCTGGGTCCTTAGATTCTTGATTATTGAAATTTAAGGTAACGCTCTAACCAACTGAGCCATCCTGCCAAAGGCAACAGTATGTAGTAATTTCATATACTTATCTATGAGGTTCCTCCTGATTTCTCCACTTTTTCCTCAGAGCAAAGTTGATTAGTGATTTCCATACATTATGTATAGTCACACTAGGTTGGCTTATGGGATTTTTTGCCATTGTCATGTGAGCAGCTTCTTTAAATTTTCTTCTTTGTACCTTTTCTTCTTTATCCAATATTTTTGTATTTTCCCAATTGAACGTATGTTCATTGGTCCATACAGAGAAAACAGATGTGTCTAAGGTAGCAGACCATGTAAGGACCAATGAACATATGTTCAATTGGGAAAATACAAAAATATTGGATAAAGAAGAAAAGGTACAAAGAAGAAAATTTAAAGAAGCTGCTCACATGACAATGGCAAAAAATCCCATAAGCCAACCTAGTGTGACTATACATAATGTATGGAAATCACTAATCAACTTTGCTCTGAGGAAAAAGTGGAGAAATCAGGAGGAACCTCATAGATAAGTATATGAAATTACTACATACTGTTGCCTTTGGCAGGATGGCTCAGTTGGTTAGAGCGTTACCTTAAATTTCAATAATCAAGAATCTAAGGACCCAGGTTCGAATCCCATGCTAGTACTGTCACTGGTCAGGCCAGCAACACCTGAAGAAGAGGGGAGAAAAATACCTCTCGAAACGTTGTGCGTATACTAACCTGTTTGCTGTGATATTACTAACAGTTAGTGCATATACTAACCTGTTTGCTGTGATATTATTAACATTTGTTTGCTGTGATATTACTAACAGTTGGTGCATATACTAACCTGTTTGCTGTGATATTACTAACAGTTGAATGCATTTGGAATATTTAACTAAAAATTAAACTTTTCTAAAGACATTCAACACACATATTAGATGATGGAAATAGTCCAATATAAAAATACAATTATATACCTGTGTTTATATATGTACATATAGGGTATATGAGCACAGACTTTCACAATACTCACCACTCTCCACTCCATCTCATAACACTGATACACTTGAACACATATTTTGAAAAGATAAATAATCACCAATCGTATTTCATGCTAACAATCATCAGTTGGTCCAGATTACCATCTCTACACATATATGCTATAAGTGCTGATATATATTGGTGATTATTTATCTTTTCGACATATATGTGTTCAAGTGTATCAGTGTTATGAGATGGAGTGGAGAGTGGTGGGTCATGTGAAAGTCTGTGCTCATATACCCTATAATAAGCCTGTGTGTTTCGGTTATTACATAGTAGAGATGTCTGCCCATTCCTTGTATATGTATTAAATGGATTATGTCCTGTACATAAAGGGGTCAGATTGACCTTAGGTCAACATGGGTGTGACAACAATCTCAGCCTCAGGGTGGCCTTTGAGCATTCCATCATCAGATTTTCAATTGGATGGACGGTTGGGAGTAGATTGAAGTCTGTCCATTAAAATATGAGGATTGGCTATCTTAATATATATCAGAGTACTTATAGCATATATGTGTAGAGATGGTGATCTGGGCCAACTGATGATTTCTGGTTTAGCATAAAATATGTATATTGGTGATTATTTATCTTTTTGACATATATGTGTTCAAGTGTATCAGTGTTATGAGATGGAGTGGAGAGTGGTGGGTCGTGTGAAAGTCTGTGCTCTTATACCCTATATATTATAAAAAGGTTTAGTGAATGGTATTTATTTTACATGAGTGCAGTACATTAAATAGAAATTTGATAAAGAAATCTAATGCAAAATTGATTAAGTTTTAATAATCTAAATGATAATTTTTTTTTGCTTATGCTAATGGTGTCTTTTTTAACATCGCCCACTATCAGAAACAAATTAGGAAAGTATTGTTTTAAATTTGAACAAATGAATGAAATTTTTAACTTATGTTTAGTAATCTTTGATAAAATAAAGTTTATTAACAAGATAATGCATAGTTTTTCTGTCAAAATAATTTACAATTACAGTGCGTAATATTTTACAATTATGATTAACATATGTAATTTTTGCTGCAAGCAAAATAACATTCCCAAGAATTTTAATCCATAAGATTGAATGAGTGAATATATTTTATTTAATGTACACATTTTAAAATTTAATACTGCTACACTTTGTTATTATATGTTGATCAAACTATGTTTTTAATAATTTAGTGTACTCAATAAAATTGGTATGTTTTTCTTTCTACTCACTAATGATGAGAATCTTTACTTTGAATATATAAATGAAAACACTGACAGAATTGTAAAGATACTGGATGAAAACCAGATAAAATACTATAATTGTTTGAATACTGTATCCTACACAACAGGGGTGTTAAAATAGCAGCCTGAGGGCCACATGTGGCCTGCTAAGAGTTTTTATGTGGCCTGCCAAGACAATCAAAAAAATCCGCCTTCGTCTGAGATTTCCCTCCCATGCATGACCGAAGATTCATCTTATATTTTCCACTAGGATGGCCACATCAATACACATGAATCATGTAGATATGATATGCAGTGCTTTTCCAGTTGATCTGGTTAATTATAATTTTGTCTTTGCATTAGCAAATATATACATTTCCAACTTTAGTGAAACCATGAACCCTCCAAAAAAATATAAAATCGGTGATGAATGTCAGGTGTTTAATGAAGAATGGACAAACACATATTTCATTGGTAATACAGGGAATAAAGCAGTGTGTTTATTGTGTCATGAAAAAAGGTGTGGCCCTCCGCTAACCTTCACTTCCACAAAGCAGCCCCCAATGTGGCCCTCTGCCAACCTCTGTGGCCCCCAAGCCAAAACAAGTCCCCACCCCTGCTATACAACAAATAAACTCTATATTATACTGTACATTTTTAGTGTCATTATCATTTTATTTTCAGATAATATGGCTTTCATGAACTCATTATCCTATGACATCATCAATACAATATGGCTACCATTTTGAAAATAAGATAGTTAAAATGGTTTTAAAAGAAAATTTTAAAAATTGTAATAGTAAATAATCAAAGACAAAATCTCCATACATTAGCACCACCCAGTGCCAAACAGAGTAAGCAATGGATGCCAGAGGCCTGTGCATAAAATCCCCATCTAGTGCCTACTTATTCAATATCCCCAGACTGGGTGGCACTGCTGTATGGAAAGTTTTGCCCTTGTTAATAACAGATGTGCTAGCATAAGAAATGGTGATCATGTAATGCTTAGTAAATAATCAACTGTAAATTAAAATAGTGGATAGAAATTGATGATGATCACTCTAGAAAATTCTTGCATTAAGATCTGTCACTAACAAGGGTATAGATATATTCTTTTTTTAAAAAATTTTGTGACTTTCACCTTACAATATATATATATAAATTTGCAAAATTTAAATTTTTATTATTTAATTGTAAAAAAATATTTTATTCATTACAAAATAAATTACTTGTTAAAAAGTGCTAATTTTTATATTAAAATACATAATAATTTTGAACTGTGTATAAAAAGAAAATCTGATGAATTGAATAGTGATCAAAAGTGCATGTGAGAATGATCTGATGGGTGAGGTGGTGGCTGCCCGGGCCCATGTTGAAATATACACTAAAATTAATTATTGTACTGATTTTTTTAAAAATAAATATATTGACTGATATTCAATATATATTTTTTCTATTGCATTCATTTTGTTCAGTAGCTTATTTTAAAAAAAAGCTCTTTACAATCATTTTAAAATGTATATTTTTGAAGACTTGTCTCAGTGACAAAATTGATTAGCTAGATTTTGTATATATGTGATAAAATGTTATATCATAGAGTCTATTAACATTCAAAGTAATTTAATATATATATAATGTGAATTTTTCAAACACCATTAAACGTAAATAGTCTAGAAATTTTTTACTCGTACAGTGTCAAACTAATTCTGATACAAAGTAATCATTCTTCATATGTATACCATATTCTAATATTCAATAAGTAATGTTAGACATTAGTTAACAGTAGTCTTATCTTTTGCACCTGCATGAAATTATATAGACCAATCTTAAGCAATTTAGACTAAGAGCGATTAATATATAGTAAATTTCAATATTTCTCAAGTGTTAATATGTATTAAAATAGATGTGTAAGTAAAGTGAATAATGTAATATATTCACAGTCAGTCCAAGATGCTTAAGATTGGTCTATATAATTGTATGTAAGTACTAAAGATAAGGCAGTCATTCTTATCTTTTCAAAGACTGTGTAACCATTTTTAACAAATTTATTGTACATGTTAAAATCTCCCATTAGTATTATCAGATGTATTGAGGGTGCAAATTTTGTATTTAGTATATGTATATGGTTATTTATAATTGTTTCACATGGAAGAATATACAGATATGCTATGTTCAGCACTATTCTTTTATGGTATAGATTAATAATTAGTATGTATGCATCAATGTGTATTATTTTAAATAAGCTAAATGGGCAAGATTTGGTTATCACAATTCCTATCCCAGCAGATGGTGATAATGTGACTCTGGAAAACAGTGAATAACCTTGATTGTCATATAACTTAGATGGATTTCTTTGTGGTTTGTTATATATCTTTGTCTCCAGCAATCCAATTACGTGTGTTTGGATCATGTTAATCCATTTTCTGAGTTTCTAGTTTTTTCTACAGAGTTTAATCCTCTGACCCTATTTTTATCATCATTACTTTATTTAGTGTATTTATGTAGAAATAAAAGAAATATATTTATGCTAACGGTTCATTTCTATCTAAAGATATTGGACTTCCATCTAACAAACCTAGAGACTTGTCATAAGCTGTTACATTTGAGCATGGCTCACTTCTTTTATAGCACACTGGAATCTAATATGTTTTTGGTTGACTTATAACTTTTTTAGCATTGGAGACTGTGGTAAATCCTCTTTACTCAGTTCTGGGGTTTGTAATTCACTTTTCCTTTTCTTGCTTAGTGGATGAGCTGGTTTACATTTGAATGTTAGTACATTTAAGTTCTTGTCTGAGTGTGTTGAGCCAGATATTGTTGATTCTATAATGTCTTGTGAAGTTTTGTTTAGAATTACTGTTTCTGGAATGGTCTTCCTAATTTCACTTGTGACTTTTAATGGAATGGAACTGCATTGATCTGATAGTTGATTCAGTATTTGTATATTATCTTCTGATGGTATATTTGGGGTAAAACTAACAGAATCATTGACGTTAGCATCATTTATACCAGTGATTAATGATTTTCCATTTGTGTTTGGCATATTATTTTTATCATTTTTTCCCCTTGCATTGATGTGTTGTTGTTCTCATTTCACAGGGTAGACATTTAGTTTTTGGACACGCATTTATGATGTGATCTCTTTCTTTACAGTTGAAGCACTGAGGTTTAACTCCATGTATTATTATGAGGAGCATGGTTTCTTGATCCATAATCAATGTAGGGATGTCATTCAGATTTAGACTTTTGTTTAGGAGCAGCTTAAAATTATAATTGTTGCTTAGTATCAGTGTAAGCCTATCTCTTAAATACAAAGGTTGGAAGGTCAGTCACCACTGACCCAAAAGGAACCATTAGTTTCGTAAAGTCATTAATGCAATAATTGAAGTAGGTGTTTTTAATAATCCCTGTTACATAGTTTTCTCTATTCTGGTCTATCTTCACTAGCGTATATTTTTCTAGCATGAGAATAGTTTTTTCAAATCTATTTCTTTGCTCTTCATCAAAAAATTTAATGGCAATATATCTGGGGTTAGGATGCCCCAATCCATTGTACAGAATTCCACATGCTATTTGCTGAATCGCTTCATACAGTAAATTTTTTGGAAATCTGTAAAGAGAGCAATTTTCTATTCATGATAGCTAGAACAATTGAGCAATTGGTAAAAAAAAAAAAAAAGTTTAAATAAGAAATATAAACTTTTCGATATTATTTGATTGAAGGCCTCTGAGATTCTTCTCAAACTTTCTTCTGACCAGGCCTCCTCCATTACGTTGATAGGTTCCTGAGGGGTGTCGGTATGTCTAAATTAATTAGGTCATTTACTGTTGATCTATGGAATCTTGCACTTTGATTTGTATTTTTATCCATAGATAAATTTACGTAAACATTTTGCCTACTATTATCATGCTGCAGCAATAAAGTTGAGGCCTTTGTAGCTTCTGCATATGTGCATGACTTCACTTCGCATGTGGAGTCCATGGCGTTTGACATATGGTTAACTTATTCTATAGAATGTGATCAAATAGATTTTTTTATGAGGTTTGTCCTAATTTCAAATCTTTAATAGCAATTTAGTCTCATTCCAAAATTATTTTAGCAATTTGATATCGTAAAAAAAAAAAAACCTCAACGTAAAAGCAACAAACTACTCCAAAATGGCACATGCGCCGATCGAATGTGATCAATATTTAATCTCTTAATTACATATTATTTTCCCTTTTGTTATATATTATATCTCCTACTTGTTTTAATGAAATAATGGATTAATAGACTCTGGAGTTCATGAACAATGGATCGCAGTTCTACTATCATTTTTGGTTTTCAAACTTTTTATGAACTTCCGAACAAGAAAACATTCAATTTTCTTTTTTTTTTTATTAAGTGAAAAAGTAAAGTTTGTTGCAGATATTTTTTGAAAGCATAGCTTTTTTTTCTTTTTTCCATATGTCATAGCATCGGCCGGGAGGCGAACCCGCAACAACCGTCTGCAGCTAACTGCTTGCTTACAAGGCAGCTACGCTGATCTTTCACATAACAACGCTTGATAGCACTGCTCTTTTATAATAAATAAGTTAAGTTAGAGAATATATTTCAATAATTGGAGTATACAAATAACCAAGCTAAAGTCAATACTTTGTGAAAGTCTTTTAACAATAGAATTTTCTTTTATTTTGTTCTCATTTATGTATGGACGGAGATATTCTATGTCGATTCATTTACAATATGTTTTATAAATCATCGATTAGTGGCGATGAGCTTAATTTGTAAAGTACTACTGCCAACGTACTTTCGATGATAGTAACATCGCATGCGCTATACCAGTTAAGTATATAAAAAAAATCAGTTTACTCAATCCAATTTGAACAATATGCTTACCTTAGCTCTTGGGAGTTCTTATACTATATGATCTGTTCAATGAACCATGTAAGTAGTTTTGTGTTATAAATGCACACACACATGTAAAGAAATAGTTTCTTTACATTTCTCTACACATAAAATGTGTGCGCTTATATATACAAAACTAATTGATCATTAAAAAACTGTACAATTAAATCATCAATAATATCAAGTCTAACTTATCTACCTATACATATCTTTAAGTAACTATCTAATGCTTAAAATAATTTTATTTTGTTGGTGTAAAACATTCATTCACTTTAATGATAAATTTAAAGTACGAATAAATTAATGTGTCACATATCCTTATATATAGCAAATGTCTATAAATTTACAATATCAGAATATTAAAATAATTTTGATATAACCCCCTTAACTTTGGGCTTTGTATTTTTCGTATTTATTCTTCTAATCATTAATTATTTTAATACACTTATATTAAATTCCACACTTCATTTATTACAATCTTTAACGACTAAACGTTGCTGAATTACTCATTAATCATTCAAATTTTTTTTTTTAAACTTAGAAAAAGAACACTTGGGCAAACAGAGATCATTAGCATATAAAAAGAAATAGCACTTTTACAAATGTGGAGTGAAAAGATTTCATGTCAAATGCATTAATTCAATTGTTATTTTCCGAAATCTTTTATCAGTATATATATTTAATTCGAGGATGGATTCATGATAATAGTAGAAGTTAATACTTGAATAAATAAATAATAATTAATCACGCAAAATAACTTTAAAATGGTATTTAAACATGAGCAGTTACAACAGTTTCAGTTTGAGCATAAAATAAAGACAAATTACGGAGTCACAATAATAAAGCGTTTTTATTGGTTAATCAATAAAGCCAACTCATTCTGCATTAGAACACAGAATTAAATAATTCTACATCATCATAATAATTAAAAAGAAATAGTTAAACAAATTATAATACGATTGATTTATTTACAATATTATGAGGAACCCAATAAAGTGTACTTAAAAAGCTTTTACCTGTCAATAAAACTTTGTGATTTAAAATTTTTAAATCTCCAGGGGATTATCATATCTGCCTGCTATGATCCTAAATCGAGATTTAAATCCAGATGAAACTTGAATATTTTTTTCAGATTCTTATATGCTTAATATTTTTCTTTCATGTAGCTAATTTATTGACAATCTAGTTCTTTCATGTAGCTAATTTATTGACAATCTAGTTAGACATCTAATCATTGGTCAGCAAATGGATATCTTTATTTTTAGAGCGAACTAAAATATATAAATAAACTCTCATTTTGTGGCATTTAATTAGATTAAGTTCTGACTTCTTCACTATTCCTCTGCAGAGAGAAGTGCTAAAAAGGCTTTACTGCTGCAGTGAGTTGTATGGAGCTGTTTGACTTTTATTTAATATTACTGGCAATAAATTCACTTTAATTTAATGCTAAAATAAAGATATACATATTAATAAACATTGCTGTAACATGTAATTCTATCAACAGAGGAAATAAAAGACATCCCAATCACATCCAGTCCAACTACCTTTTCAAGGTATTGATTTGTAAATGCTATCTAATAATTCTTAGCTAGAGATTTAAATAAAGCTGAGTCAGAATAAATCCACAAATCTTTAGATCTCACTATTAATCAACTGAACTTTATTAGAACTTACTGCTTTGAGTAACAATATAGGTTGTTTGGCAGAAGAGTTATAATTAATACAAATTAATGCTAACTCTCAAATTAGAAGAAGTAATGTAAATTTTTGAATGCATAATAATTTCTTTTAAAAAAATCTTAATTTACAAATAGCTAGAGAAAGCCAAAGTTTATTTAGGTGTAGTGATAACATCAGATTAAACTTTAATATGATGTGTCCAATAAGGACGTTAACTGTTAAAAAAAATTAAGAAATCAAAATGTATTGGCCCTATACAAAGATTGGAAAAAATATTCTGGAAAACCGTAAAGTTAAACAGTAATGTGTTGCGCCAAAAAGCATTGAGTCTATAAAAAGATTTCAGCAAAGGATCTATTAAATAATTAAATGTGTGGTTTATATATGTAATGATCAGATAGTTTACGATAATATCTCCACACTAAACTCTAATATATTTATTTCTATACTTCAGTATTAGAGCTATCTACAGCTTTGAAAATGAAGGCATCGTTCCTTCGAAAGCGCTAAGTATAGAAATAAATATATTAGAGTTTAGTGTGGAAATATTATGTAAAATATCTGATCATTACAAAGGATCTATTGAAAAAAGTAATATCAAACCAATTAATGCAAAAGGAAAGTGGTTGCATATAATTCAAAGTTGATATACATTCAAAGTGTCAGGTAGAAATTATTCTTTCATCAATAACAATTTTAATGGCAAAAAAATTAAAATATATATATATTTCTAGTGTCTGAACCTATCCTAGCACCTCTCTGAGGAGTTCCAGAGCATGAAACCATGGTCAGAGATGTAGGGGTCCTGACAGAGATATTTTAAATGCTTTCTCTAGCTAAGCATTTATCACAAAGCCTGTTGAGGAATTGGCAATCCTCATTGTTTATAACTTACAAGCTTAATAGAATAGGGTCATGTGATCTATGACTCTTATTTTATATATATATATATTAAGTTTTGTTCATAGATATTCACATACATAATCAGATTGGAGGAAAATAGCAGCATATATGTATTAAATTCAAAATCATACTAACAGCTTGTAACAAATGATAACTAATTAATTAAAAAATTATCACTCTTAGTGTCCTTAACTTACAATTATTAAACAATATGAATACTATTTAAATGTGCGTGTATTGTAGATAGAGATTACTGCGCATAATCATAAAAACAAGTATTTATAATTTTCAATTATTTTATAATTCTACAAAAATAAAATATTTTTTCCATTTCTTAATTTTAAACAAATTGTACAAAATAGTACAAAAAAAAATTTTCCCTCTCTCCCTCTTTAAACTCAAGCAAGGAGTAAATTTTATAAACACAGCATTTCTAATTAGTTGAAGAATAAGAAATTATGATTGATCAATGATTGTTCTATAAAGAGTAAAAGTGGACGGTTTATTTTCTTTCTCCTAAGGTCTAAAAACATATCTAAACGTTGTCTAAAAAAAAAAAACTACTCACCAAGATAAAACAAAGAGATAAATTGTTGGCTCCTGAATGGCTTTTCAGAGACACCTGGACAAGCGTCTCCTTCCCAAGCAGATGAACACTCACCTTGAGAAATTCAAAGCACCCATACTTACACCATGATGCAGCTGTCTCTCCAAGTTTAATCCATCTTCTCTGATCTTTAGCTTCTCTTTTCCACAACACCCCTGCACATTTTCTTATTTCATCCATCCATCTAACATGTGGTCTCTTTCTGGGTCTTTTACAATCTCTTGGAACCCAGTTTAAAATTTCAATTGTCCATCTATTATCATTTCTTCTAGCAATATGTCCAGCCCAACTCCATTTCAATCTTTTCATTTTTTCAATAAGGTCAGTAACACCTGTTTGTTGTCCTACCCATACATTGCGTTTTCGATCTCTTCTTGTTACTCCCAACATACATCTCTCCATACTCCTTTGAGTGGTCTGAAGTCTCTGTATTGCTCTTCTATTAAGTGTCCAAGTCTCAGATCCATAAGTAAGAACTGGTAAAACATGTTAAAAACCATTCTTTTCAAACACATAGGCATATTTCCTTTTAGTATCAAGTTATTTCTACCAAAAGCACTCCAACCAAGTTTAATTCTATGGTTAATTTCCTCCATTATGTTTCCATCTGTATTAATAATCTGACCTAGGTATTTGTAACTGTTAACTTCTTCTAATTCTTCATAATCAATCTTTATTTTTGTATTTTGAGCAAATCGATTAAACATTACTTTAGTCTTTTTAACATTTATCTTTAGTCCTACTTTTCTACTTTCATCTGCTAACTCCTGCAACATTTCCTGCAGCTCTGAAGCATTATTTGCAAAAACAACTACATCATCTGCAAAATCTAAATGACTTAAATACTATCCATTTACTTTCATTCCTTTAGTTTCCCATTTTAATCCACAAAATACTTCTTGCAGCACTGCTGTAAAAAGTTTTGGAGATATGGAGTCACCTTGCCTTACACCTTTCTCAATGTTGATTTTTCCAGTATCATTATGTAATCTAATTGTTGCTGTTGCATTTTTATAAATATTCTTTAAAATATGACAATATCCTAAATCTATACCTTGATGATCCAATGCTTTAATCACTGAAGAAATGTGTATAGAATCGAATGCCTTTTCATAATCTACAAATCCAAAACATAATGACAACTCATATTCATTTGTCCTTTCTATGACTTCTCTCAATACCTGGATATGATCTATTGTACTAAAACCACTTTTAAATCCAGCTTGTTCTCTTGGTTGGTGGAAATCCAAAGTTCTCTGTAGATGAGTTGTAATTATCTTGGTAAAAATTTTATATAAAACTGATAAAAGGCTGATAGGTCTGTAATTTCTAATATCTTCTTTATCACCTTTTTCAAATATTAATATTATTACTGCATTCTTCCAATCTTCCGGTACATCTTTATCATTTAGACATTTGGTATATAACTTTGCTAAAATTGTTTCTATTTCTTCACCTGCTTCTTTTAATATATCAATTATAATTCCATCATTTCCTGGAGCCTTTCCTTTCTTCATACATTTAATTGCATGTCTCACTTCTTCATTTAAAATTCTGGGCAATTCGGAAGATGTAATAGATACAGGAGGTACTTGTTCTTTATTACTATATAATTCTTGATAAAAATCTTCTACCAATTTCATGATGTCATCTCTCTTCTTAGTAATAATTCCATCTTTTTTTCTTATTGCAGATATAAATTTCCTACCAATACCAAAATGTTGTTTAACATTCTTGAGACTTTTATTTTCTTCTACAGCTTTCCTTGCTATTTCACAGTTATACTTTCTTATATCATTTTCAACTCTTTTCCGTACCATTTTACAAAATTCGAGATATTCAATTCTTTTTAATACATCATTTTTGTATATCTTCATATTCCTTCTTTTCTTCATAAATTCTCTAGTCTCAGTAGAAATTTTATTAGTCAATTGCTCTACCAGCTATCTTTGTTGCAGTTTTTAAAAGTGTATCAGTTATTTTCATATTAATTTCATTCAAATCTGAATCATGTTCAAAATCTCCTAACACTTGAAATCTGTTTGTAAGTTCTAATTTAAATTCATTAGAATGTTTCTGAAGATTAGGAATATCAACTGTAAATATTGTTTTTCTCAATAATTTTTGTCTCTCTAGTTTTACATTAACACGTAACTTACACCTTACTAATCGATGATCACTTCCTGTGTTAAATTTGTTAAGAACATTACAATCTTGAAATATGTATTTCCTGTTAGTCAAAATATAATCCAATTCTGCTGTACCTTCATTTGGATGCTTCCATGTCCATTTCCTTTTAACATTTTTTGATAATATAAATTTTTTCTTTTTCTGCAAACTCCACAAGTCTATGTCCTCTCTCATTTCTATTACCATAACCAAAATTACCTACAGCAATTTCATCTTTCATTTGTCTACCAATTCTAGCATTAAAGTTCCCATAACAATTTTAAAATGTTGTTTACTCTGATCAAAAGCCTTTTGTACATCCATATAAAAATCTTCTACTACTTCATCACTATGAGAACTTGTTGGGGCATAAACCTGAATTATCTGCATTTGGTATCTGCTATTAAGTTGTATAACTAATCTTGCAACTCTGTCCGATACACCATCAATCTCCACAATATTGTTCTTCCACTTTTTATTTATAATGAATCCTACTCCACTTGTATTTCCAATATGTGTGCCTTTATAATAGAGTATATGTCCACTTTTTAAATCAATTGTTTCTTCACCTTTTCTTCTAACTTCACAAAGTCCAATAATGTCCCATTTAATATAAGACAATTCTTCTTCTAATTCTTGCAATCTTCCTTCACTTGAAAGTGATCTGCAGTTGTAAGTACCTAAATAAAAAGTCGTCATCAATTGGCAGCCTGGGTCCACAATCAGGGGATTCTTAGCACCCTCTGCCTTCGGCCACCAACCGCTGCCTTGGTTGGTGACTTTACAGCCTCCTGGGAATAAGGGCCATGCTTTATTTTTGTCTGTCATAATTGTATATATGTATTGGAAAAATATTTATCATTTACACAAACATTCATTCTGCCTTATCAGGCACTGAGAAGAAAGACCATGGTGTTTCTTGATCTTAAACTCAGAGGTAAAAAGCCAATA
Organism: Epiperipatus broadwayi; assembly: GCA_028023455.1. Classification (NCBI taxonomy): domain Eukaryota; kingdom Metazoa; phylum Onychophora; class Udeonychophora; order Euonychophora; family Peripatidae; genus Epiperipatus; species Epiperipatus broadwayi. The sequence goes on from JAQFVV010000272.1 coordinate 749,504, forward strand.
AACTCACCACGCTGGCTAATGCGTGTTGGTGAGCAGCCCATCCATGTTCGTATACTATATGAATAATCACATAGTAATAACAGCTGCAACGACAAGAACGTATGGATTGGACATTAGGAATTTGCCCTGCTCGGTTCCTTTAAGGCCTCCTAGAGGAATCAAAGAGTCTCCTTTCAGTTAATAGCAAACTATATATATATATGGGTAGGTATGTATTCTTATTGGAAAAAATTCATTTAACTAGATCGAATTTAACTTATGAGATCCAACATGCTTACAACCCATATAATTATTTTATTATTCAACTACAACTTTAATCATACAAATAATGATTGGAAAAATATCAATCAATTGATAAACAGATATATATTGTACTATCACCAAATTAAATGGGCATTCTCCAGCTCAACTCTCAAACGACTACACTTCAAATAACAATCAACTTATCAGAATAATATTTATTAAAACAATACTTTGACTAGCTCAGAAAATATTTCCAACATATTATTTTTATTGTTACATTTTAATTTACCATTGTCAAATTTCCTCCACTCACAACTTTTGACGCCATCCATTTCCGATAAATACACTAATGATTATTACTAATCATTTTCGAAACTAGAGATTATCTCTAGCACAGATATAAACTTTAAACCTCAGTTAAAGATTAATATATCTGATTTTTAAAATTTACACACACGGAGTTATTTACCTTTCTCTGTCCCGTATGTAATATCTTTATAGATATAATAAACACCTCCATACTTCCACATTTTTTTTAAATTCATATAAATAAAAATACAATAAAAGACAATTGACCCCTAAACTAAAATTAACATTTAAAATAATTTATCTTATTTAAATAATAAACTAAGATAATCAAAAAATACATAAATTAAATACAAAAGTTTAAATTTAATTTCCAGCTCATTTATTATGATAACAACTTAAACTAATTAAAATACTAACAAAAAATTATGAAATCTTTTGCATGAAGCATTCAGCAAGGTGCACTGTTGGTTTAACACTGAGAATGTATCCCAAAAGATATACTCTCAATGGCATAAGAATACTCTCATGTTTCACAACACACCTAAAATAAATCCCAAATTAAATAATTTATAAAATTAATTATAAAACAAGAAAGCAAATACTATTATCCTTTCATAAAAATAATATTTAAATTTAGCATTAGTTAAAATTCCTATCCAATATCACTTCATCTAATTATTTAACATCTCAGGTTTATTTCCTAATAATAGTGCTAAACAAATTAATACAATGTAGCCAAATATAATGAGGGATTTTACATATATTTAACTACTCTCACAAACAACTATGAACAATTAGAATATTTTCAAGATTCTTAAAATAATATATCTACTTAACTCCTCCTCCTCAATAATCATAAATAAGATTATAAATTCTTATGAAAACATCATATAAAATATTTTTAATAAATTCTAAAACATTTCATCTCATATTATGCTATAAAATCTTTTATTTCTTATATGGCATTCACAGAAAATATTATATTCTTAATATAATTGCAATATTAAATATTTTAAAATTAGCATTGTATAAACTTCATAATCACCAATAATATCTTCTGTAATAATAATAATTATATTTTTTTGTAAATCATGTGCAGTAATATAATGATTTAAATAATTTTTATAACTCATGTGTGTGGATACAAAGATTCAAAAATACTCGGACACATCAAACAAGAAACTCTCAAGACAATATGAATTCCAAAAACATTAACAATTTTATTTTTTAATAACATGCTTAAATTAACAACAATATAATTTTAAAAAATTTAAAATATTTACAAAATAACAAAAAAGAAAATTAATTAATCAAATTTAAAAATTTACATAAAAATATATTTAAATGAGGCATTTATTTATATAGCGCTGTATTTATAAACATAGTGCTATATAAATAAATGCCTCATTTACATATGTTTAGTTTCATTTAAGAGTGACGTTTCATAAATTCTAGATAATTTCATTGACATCATTCATTCAGACATAGTAAACAGTAATTTAAAGTGATTGATTTATCCTCACACTTTCATATCCAGTACTTAAGATTTGCCCATATATAAGCATTTGGGTTGAATGAATAAGTGGATTCATTTATTCGTTCGCAAAGACTTTATCTTGTGTTGGAAATGAAAGTATTCATTTATTATTATTAACATTCATAAAAAGCACATGTATGTTAGCTTGAAAGGCTAATCTTTAGTTTATAAAAAAATATTATAAAAATAATACATAAACATTAATTAGCCTTTATTGTGACTATTTGTTGTATAGAATTATATAAAACATGGTACATTACATTAATAATACTATTATCTTTTATATTTATGATAGTAATATTCCATCATCACTATCATAATAAAACAACAACTATACTAAATAAAATTTATTTGCATCATTATTTCTGAGATACTTTATATTTTCCAATAGGAAATTATAATTATAATAATGCCTATTAATATGATAAATCTACACTAAGATTAGTAATTATTAAAATTTTCACATAAAATTATCCTTAAGATATTAAGCATATAGTTCATATACCAACAATGTATTTATCTATACCCTCCTGGTATATAATAACATTCTGATATGAAATTAAAATTAAAAAAAATATAGTTAACGTTATAACTTTATTCATAATTTTGCAAATTATTTACCATAAAATATCTAAAATAATCCTATAACTTGACTTATAAAATATTCAAATTATATTGAAGAATTATATATTGCTTGTATATGCTATGTTTATTCATTTCAAAATTTACCTCCATAATATACTCCAATGTTTCATTCCATCATTCTCTCTCTCTCTCTCACTCATAAATATGCATTTAACTTTTGAATTCAGTTATCTCTATTATTCATATATTTCTAGAAATATCAAATCATTCCTTTTCATTTTTCACCATAAAATCAATAAATAAATACCATTTGTGATAAAAATCTTCTTTCCTTTGCATTCACAAATACTGACAAATTTTCTACAGATCAACTATTATTCTAACCAATTTTTAAACTATCCCATTTACAATGTAATATCCAACTGTGATTAATAGTGATTATAGTGAGGATATGAATACTACAATAACTCAAACTAATATGAGATATGGTTAAAGGTCTTAAGGTCACATATTTATCATGTACCTTAAATTCCGGTCATGGCTTCTATTTGAGCACTTACTGAACTATGGAAAGAACACAATTGCTCATGTACTAAATATATAGAACTTTGTTACCTGTATTTAACTCATTAATTCTTGATAATATAATTCAAATATAATCTTCCTCCTCAATATTTCTTGTGATCAGGATTTCATTTTACAACTAATTTCTCAGATCATTATCCTTCATCTTCCACATTCTGAATACTTCTCTTGATATCACAAAGAAATTCTAAACACTTTACATAAAATAATCTATAAACTATATTTCCAAAACAAATATTGATTTCATTAAATATCCATTGTTATCACACATTAATTCATTTATATCATAATACTAAATAATTCAGAGATCAGTGTTTTAATTTATTGTAGCCAAACAAATATTGTCTAAATGATATCTTAGAAACTCATAATCATATTTAAAAAATATGCATATTTAAGCATTCATAAAATTGTTTAAATACCTTCAGATAACACATACAGTATTTTCCATCTTTATATTGCATTCATAAAACAATATAGTTTTAATCATATAAATATGATCCTATCTAATTTTAACACTCAAGAAATATGAAAAAAATAAACAAAATATACATTAAATTATTAAAAAGCATAATAATTTACTTTTAATCCCAACAGTTATTGGAATTAAATACAATGATCTCTTTTACTTCTTGGTCTTCTGAATATATCATAAGTTATAGATATATTTTTATCTTTCAGAAAAACTAAATTTTTCTGGCATCTATTTTTTTTTTATTTTCTAAATAAATATTTCAATCTTAAACCTAAGCTTATTTCTAAACAAACACGTTTCTAATAAAAAAATATTAATACTAAAAATAATAATAAATTCAAAGCTATGTAACATTCTTGTTTGCTTTCATTCCTCCAGCACTGTCAATTTAAAAAAAGAGAACTCGCTCTATTGCTATTGACTATAAAAAAGTTTGAACAAAACTTCTCTCTCCTCTGCCACACTGAACAAACTACATAATACACAAAAACTAAATCATTTAAAATCTCTTCGAAATACTGCCCATCCATAGTTGAGAAATAGGTTATCTAAGTCCATTTTTTAACATTTTAAGTAGAACAGATATTTCAGAAGAAAATATTCATTAATATAATTTTTATATTAGATAATAATTTTTCCCATATGTATATTTTTTATATACAGGTCCAGACTTATGGCAAAATATATTACAAGATTAATATTTCTTCAAGAAGTGCTTATAAACATTCCAAAGAATAATGGCACTTATCAGATAATAAGTTTTTAGTAGCCAACTTTCATTCAAACTTCTTTCCTATTTAAATGCTCGTATTTAGATGGCAATAATTTCTTACAAGACATTTCTTAAAAAATTCAAAATTTTTATCTTCTCTAACACGCACATATTAATTAAATAATTTCTTGCAATATTGTATAGTCTCTTTACTCAGGTAATGTTTTATAAAAGGCATAAAGATAATCTTAAGATAAATTGAAATTTATTCTCTCTTACAAACAGAAAAATCCTTTTAAAATGTAAAATTCAAAAAACATTTTCTCTTCATCTTGACATGCACAATTTTAAAAATATAATGTTCATTCAGACTGTTTTTTTTTAAATGAATTATTAGTAAAAAACATTTTTACAGATGCATTAGCAAATAAAATATACATTCACATTTTTAAAGTTCCATCATATATATTTAATTTATTTTTACAATATCACTTTTATTCTTTCTTTTCTTTGTTTTAAAGCACATGTAACTTATTAAATAGCTTTTAAAAATTATCCTCAACATAATAATAATAATAATAATAATAATAATAATAATAATAATAATAATAATAATAATAATAATAATAATAATAATAATAATAATAATAATAATAATAACAGGACATAAATTCCATGACAGTTTATATTTATGCGGATTTATTATAACTGTTGAATGTAAATATTCTTTCACTTCACATATACAAATAACATTAAATAAAAAGTTCTTATGATTCCTTAGGTTTTTCTTGATAATATGGTTGCAATCCTTATGGCTTCTTCCAGGCATTAGGCTGGTAATAAGATAATAACTATTGGTCTTCATAAAATTCCCACAGTTTCTTTACACATTGTTATGAAAATTTTATTGACAGGAAATTTACTCGTTTACTCACTCATGGGATACATTATTATAATTATTTTAAATTATACTTTTCAACTTTACTAAAAATATATATTTTATAAAAATTTAAACTTAAATTAAGATAGATTAAAGATAGGACAAAACAAAACAATACCAGATTAAAAACTGAACTGTCTAGATTGATTAAACACTTATATTCATATCTTTCTTATCCAATAATTTCATTGGTTAATCCAAGTTACTCTTAAACACTAATTTATATATCTGCTACGTTTCTGTCTACAAAATAATTTTCTAAATAATATGACCAATTATTATTATATATTATAAAAATTTATTTAATATTTTATGATATAAAATACCTTTATTTAACATTAAAATATTTTTAATAACCTGAATATTAATTTTAAAATAAAAAATATTATTTATAAAATACAATAAAATTAATTGCTACTTTTAAAGTAAAATTCACACTATTGTTTGCAACATTTAATGTATGTAATTTTTCATTAACAAGGAACTAAAAATTAATAGTTCTGCCAAACACATGTAAGCTCAAGGATAAATATACACAATTTAAAGACATGTGACACTGCTGTAGATCATTCTAAAATAATTTAATTACCAATTGTTTTAAAAAAAATTTAAATACAGAAGGTTATTTAAAATATATTAGAAATATAATACAATATTAAATATTTGAAAACCAGGCACTCTACACAAACCTGAAGCTTAATTTTAAATATAGGGGATTTGAACTCAGACTTTCAAGCACTCTTCAACTATCCACACTATCTCATACAACTGATACAGATGTCCATCATCAGATTTTTAATGATATGGATGGCTGAAAAGTTGGAGATTCAAATAGATTGAAGCCTGTCAATTAAAGTATGAAGATTTGCTATCTTAATATAAATTGTTCACTGATTATATATGTGTGTGGAAGATGATAATCTGGACCAACTGCTGAGTGCTGGTTTAGCATGAAATATGTATATTGGTGATTATTTATCTTTTCTACATGTGTGTGGACATGTGTATCAGATGTATGAGATAGTGTGGATAGTTTAAGGGCACTTGAAGGTCTGAGTTTGAATCCTTTATATTTTTAATATTAAATATTGTAATTAGACTATTGTTTAACATTATATTCTTTAAATATAATAAACATTAAATAATTTTATAATTTTTAGATTTAGTGTCTGAAGCTACCCTAGTGCCTCTCTGAGGAGTGCCAAAAGCATGAAACCATTCGTCAGGGGATGAGGTGGTGGTTTTCAGATAGAAATATTTTAAATGTTTTCTCTTGCTAAGCATTTATTTCAAAGCTTGTTGAGCAGTTAGCAAAGCTCTTTGTTCATTTTCTGCAAGCTTAAAAAAAAGTGGAGTCATGTGATATATGACTTTTTTTTATTGACTATTAAATAATTTTATCCTTCAAATAATACATTATATTTTGCTTTTATCATTAAATTATATTAATGCAACTTTAAAATACTTTAAATAGTTTTATAAATTCTTTATCTAACAAGTTTAAACTTATTTTACTCACAACAATTAATACAAAATATTAGGAACTAATAAAAAATAATATTTTTTAAAAACTAGCTATTTTTAAATTCTACTTAAAATTGACTGTGACAAATGGCAAGGTCACAATATATGTTATAATATTTATTAATAATTGAATAAGAAATTAATTATAAATTCTATTTGCCTTAGCATTTGCAAAAAAAAATTATGTTAAGAAGAAAAAAAAATTAAATATATATTTAAGGAAAAAACAAAATGCTAAAATTATTTAGGGAATATTAATTTTAGTATTTGCTATAAATATTATTATTTTATCAATGTCTTTTATTTTAAATAAAAATTTATCCCATCATAGCATCAGAATTCTGATTTTAACCTTTAATGGGCTAAAAATATAGATCCCAACTCTTTTTAAAAAATAACAAATTTATAGAATTTAAGGTTTCATTTGTTGTACTTTTCTTGATGTCTTCTCTGGGTATAATGACTTTACAACTCAATTATTCATTCATCATGAATAAATAGACAAAAATCATTTGAAAGATGATAGGTACTGCTTATTTTAGTTTTTCAATGGTTATGGCATACATGACCAACACATTTTTAAAATTAACATCTGTATGAATTTCAGATTTAGTGGATTAGTGCACTAATAAAGTTTTCCTCCCAACATAGTGAGATTTTCAGCTATTGCATTGTTTTCAATATTAGCTTTGTTAATAATTCACAGGTTAACTCTAATCAGCTTAACTTTTGGGAATGCTGTTAAACAGTTTTCACTTGTTAGATGATCAAATGTCCTTGACAATGACCATATTATAGTTTTCTTAAAACAAGAAAACTTTCTCTCTAAATACTACAACTAAAAAAAACTGGCTTATCTCCCAATTTTTTTTTATACAAATGTTATTCCAAGTTATATATAGTGAATCCAGGTACTTTTATCTATTATTCCAAATTAATTTTAAAAATATATATTCTTCCTTCTTTTTTTTTTTTAAATCACTTGCTGGTATAAATAAGGATGAAAAAAAGAGCTTATGTCTTTTAGGGGGAAAAAATAATTCCAATCTAGGTGCGTTTGCTCATAAATTGACCTTTCTTTCCTTTTTATATACCTATTTTAGTGTGTGAGTGAAAAGCCTGTAAGATCAGACTAGCTTTATTTCTAAAAGGAGTCTAAACTGGTACAATGCATACAATACAAATAATTACAACAACAATAAAACAATTGTCATTTATAAAACAACAACAAAAAAAATCTTAATACTGTTTACAGTAGTAGTTTTGTAATATATAGGGTATATGAGCACAGACTTTCACACGACCCACCACTCTCCACTCTATCTAATTAATAACACTGATACACTCAAGCACATATATGCTGAAAAGATAAATAATCACCATCTTTTCAGCATATATGTTTTTGAGTGTATCATTGTTATTTAGATAGAGTAGAGAGTGGTGGGTCGTGTGAAAGTCTGTGCTCATATACCCTATATATTACGTATATAGACACAGGTATATAATAAGCCTGTGTTTCAGTTAATAGTAGTTTCGATAAACTTCTCTGCTAAAGATTTTGAGAATTTAAGTTAATCTCCAGATTTAGAAAATTTAAATATTTACTTTTTATTAAATACACACACAAAAAATATTCTTTTTTTTTTTTTTCAATTGTATTTTCCCCTGAAAAATCCATTAATCATTTAAGTAGCAGTTTATCAACTTGCTAAAGTTACAAATGCAGAAGTTCAACAGTGGCACTTGGGAAAAGATTGAGTTTCCAAATGAATAACCTACCATGAATATCAGGACTGTGCAGAATGGGTTCCTTTTTTTTTTTTAGTCTGTAACTTTAAATACCATGTATATGATACTATTGTATATATATATAAAGAGATGGTAAGCAATAGCAAAACTTATACAGATGATGATTATATAAATCAGTGGTTTCATTATAGAACTTTATTACCTTAACAGCTGAATATATATGTTCAAACAGGGAATTTAACATAAATATGAATTGCAATAAAGGTCAACATCATCTCAGTACTCATTGGTTTGACACCTTTCTTACGAGTCAAAAATGACAAGATTTTTTCTTTATACTTAGTGCACTCATCTTACTAGTTTAAATTGACAAATTAGGCACCCATTTATTGACCAATATTGGATACTTACCAAGAAAAAAAATTCCAGATACATCCCAAATTTGAACTGTGGGTCATGAAAGTATTCCATTCTCATTTATATATGTTTAATGTCAGGTATATATGTTAATAATAACTCAACAATAAAGAAATAGCATTAGAATATAGAGAAATGTTTGTATATGTATACATTAAGTTTTTTTGTTAAAAATAGGATGAAATTACTAGAATATATGATAGTATTACATTCATTAAATGAAAGGTTAGTAAAAGATAATTCAGAATATCTGAAAAAGACTGCTATCCATTCAAAACTGTCATAAATAAAGAATTGTGAATGCATTGAGAGAAGTCTGAGTTTTGTGATAAAGATTCAATAGAAACAATGCAATAATAGAGAAAGAAGTTTTGGATATTTTGAAAATATATCTTATTTTTAACCATCTTTATCAGCATCTGAAAGAACCAGGATGTGTGACTAATAAGTTCAATTGAATTTCACTAACATTGATCCAACACTGTCCCAGCTATCTTCATGTATGAAGTAAAATAGACACACTTCTCAACAGTAAAAGAAATTTTCATACCAACTCTACCCGAAAATATACTTGATTAGACCAAGATTAAAAAACTGTAAATGGAAAGACTTCATTAGTATACCATTAAAGAGCTCTATTTTTGAAAATGTATATATGTAATTCGACTTTAGAGAAAAATAATATCTATTTGTCATATTTTGGAATTTAAAGGTAATCTTTTATTTATTTTAAGAATTATATATATATATATTGCTTATAATACTTCATTCATATACACTTTAATGCAACTAATTTTCTTAAAAACATCTTTATTTTCTTACAGTTTCAACTATCTAGCAGCCTTCATCAGAGCTCTATTCTTTGTCTCTGCTTTACTGCTTTAATTAAAGCAGTAAAGCAGAGATGAAGATAGAGCTCTGATAAAGACTGCTGGACAGTTGAAACTGTAAGAAAATAAAGTGTTTTTTAAAAAAATTAGTTGCATTAAAGTGTATATGAATGAAGCATTATAATCAATCTATATGATTATATGAAGATATGCAAAGAAAGTGAAGGAGAAGAATAAGAGAGTATATTTTAAGAATTATTTGATAAACTTTTAAACTTTCATTAACAACAAGTTAGTTATATTTATAATTTAATTTGGATGAACTTACTTTTAACCCTTTTCCCGCTCTTATGAAGCTCCTCGTAGACATCTGACGTCACTCTAACTCTGCCAGTTCTTATGCTAAAAAATTCGTTTGATAGGTTTTGAATAGGTTTTTAAAAGTTCTGTAAGATGGTGCCCTCTTCCGAATTATTTTACAAGTAAAAAATAAAAAAAAACGCATTTAAACCTAAACAAAGAAAGAATATCGTTTGTAATTGGTTGTTAGTGAGCTCTCAGCTGAAAAAGACATTCTGATTGGCTGGAAAGAACAAAGAAACCGCCTGATCAAAGAAAATAAAGAAAAACGCTGAGATTTTCATTTCGAATGCAATTTTAAGTATTAAAAAAATATAATTTCAGAAATTAAACTAGTTTTTTAAAAAATATACTAAAAAAACAAAATTATTTTCGAAAAATATTGAAGATTTTAGTAAAAATATTAAAGATCTAATAAAAAGAAATATTTACTTTTCTATAACGTAAAAGTCGACCTTTTTGTTTATATTATAGCTTTTATGTTGCCGAAATTGAATATTTTAGAATAAATAAATAGCAATTTATTTTTGAAAGAACTTTCGTTCTCTTCATAACCTGAAAAATTAGTAATATATTTTTTATAAACGTATCTGAGTTGAATTTAATATTATAGGCGAATATGTTTTAACAATAGGCTTTGTCTTCAGTTTGTGAGTTGGCCAATTAAAAGATTTGACTTTTACCTCATACAACCAATAATATAATTAGCGGTTAAAAGGTTAATATTTATATTTTATAACATCTGATCTAACTCAGTACATTTGTTATATAGCATGGTATGCTTTGAATGTTTTAAATATTTCTATTTTAAAGATAGAAGATGTGATTTCTTTTAAAAATCTAATTGGGTAAAATAGTCTATATTTTCCTTTAAATAGTTGAGATAAAAGAAATCAGTTTAGTTTCTTAAATTGTTTTTTCATAAAGAGTTTTAAAAATCATTTCTGTGATTATTAATAATCATAGTTTTTAAATAATCAACATTTAGTTTTAGATCAATTTTCACCTAAAGAAAAAGTTTTTTATAAAAAAAATAAAAGATTTCATTTTTTTTATAGTTTAAATTTAATGTAATTAAAATTTAGTTTATCTCTGCAGATATTCAAAAATCATTAATGTAACCAAATATATGTGTCTAGTGCGATGTGTGTGTTGCTGTATAAATTGTTTAATAACTTGTTTAATTGTGTTTAAATTTGTAGGCTGTTTGCCAGTTTGCTTCATACATGTGTTTGAAATTAAAGATTAATATATATATGCATGCATTTTCATATAGTGGTTCTTAGATATTTTATCTGCCACCTTAAATTTAGTATATTATTTACACGCCACTCTGTGATTTATAATATCCCCACTTGACGTACTTGAGATTGATTTTTATTCGCTTCAGATAGAGACATTTCTTCCCATGAACTTTATTTTGCTTTGTGCACTGGATGAGATGCTGTTTATTATTGTTTTGCTTTTAAAGTGGTATGGAATCCAATGCACAGTTTATAGATCTAATTTCATAATGGCATGTGCAGTGTGAATATTTATAGTGAACTTAAGCTGATTTGTTATTGCTCATTTTTATATAAAAGCGAAATATATATATATGCACACATCATAACTTAGAATACATATCTAATAGAATTATATAAATAACAGAATACTTAATAGTCTTCAGAGATCATGCAGTGTTATAATGTAAAGTTTTGGTAATAGTAACAATTAAAGCTGCCAGATATCCAACACACTCTGTGCTAACATAAAAAGAAAATTACAAGTGAAATACGCTTGTATGTCGACTATATTGAATTATTATAAACTTTGTTTTGTTTATCGTTAGATGTGTTTTAGCATTTATTTACTGTTACTTGCTCTTCCGATTGATATTTGCAAAGACTCTCTGCTCTTTATAATCTAGAGGCAATTTTAAATGTCTATGAGTGATGGTACAACTGAGTAGTCATTTATAATTGGCATCCTCACCAGTAAAATTTCATATTCTGGGCTATAGATCTAGTGACATCTTCTGGTATCTGATATTAGTGTACTTACTGTCCACTATATATATATATATATATATATATATATATATATATAGTGGACAGTAAGTAGACTATATATATTAAAGATTTTATAAAAGGGCACAATATATATATATATATATATTAGAGAAAATCTTTAATGAATAGAATATTGGCATTAAAAATATATAAATTATTGAATGCAAAAAACTTTCAATAAGCTTTCAATAAAATACTTCTGAAAAAGTGAATAACAATGAAATTTTACTAAAAATGTTATAAGAAAGAAATTACAAATGTTTTATCTTGTGTTTGGAAGTGAGAGCATTCATTTATAGTTGAAATCCACAAAGTGCATGTTCATTAGCATAATGACTGATTATTACTATTACAGTTTATAAAAACATCGCGCTATATAAAATAAATATCTCATTTACATGTTCAATTTCAATTACGAATGACGTATCGTAAATTCTAGTAAATTTCACAAGCATCATTCATTCAGGCATAGTAAAGGTAATTTAAAGTGATTGCTTAACATCTTCACACTCTCATTCCCAAATGCTTAAGATTTGCCCATACATAAACATTTGGGTAGAAAGGATAGATGGATTCATTCTATCTTTTCACAAAAACCTTATCTTGTGTTTGGAAGTAAGAGTATTCATTTATAGTTAAAAACCCACAAAGCGCATGTGCATTAGCTTAATGGCTGATTATTACTATTAAAATTGTATGGATTGTATGGTCATATGTGTCAAATGAACTGAAATATTAAAATTACAGATTATTCAATTTGATTAGCTCAAGTCTTTTTTTTTACTTCACTGACAATTGACATAAAAAAAATCATTAGTCTTTCAGCTTACCACTGTAATTTGTGCAAGATCACACATGGCATAGATCACAACAACTTTGAATTGTTGGCTCAATGACAAGAAGATAATATGCTGAGTGAAAACTGTAATTCACTGAGGATGAAGCACAAAGGATATTTACAAATACTAATTCTTGTTCTTCACTTTCTTTTATAGGTAATAACTAGACAGTACAAATTAACAAAAACTATGTTTTTATATCATACATTAATATATTTATCTATCTCCATATAATAATTTTTCATAAAAACATTGTGTAACTACTCCCCCCCCCTTCCCTGTTCAATAGGGTTCGCATCCCTGGATCATATAAAAATGTAAGGGGATAGTTTTTATGTAAATAATATGTATTTAAGTATTCAATAAAACAAAAAAAAGCAATCTAGATAATAATTTTTATTGATGCAAGTTTAAAAGTTTAACTTTCATAAAAATCAAATTAAATCAACCATTAATTGCAAACTGCAGGAATTCATAAAATTTGGTCTGTAATGTTTATGGGTTTCAGCCTTCCAATTCAAACACAGTTATCATTATCAGAAATCATATTTTATGATGAGTAAATATAAACTAGATAGTATATTTTTATTGTGATATTTCAAAAAGAGTATAATGGCTACGATACAAATAAAAAATAAAAAAAATGTTTTGTAACATCATTTCAAGAGGAATGCAATTGATAACCTTAACATTCAATGTTTTGGAAGCTGGAAGGGATTACTTTCTTATTAATGTCATTAGTAAACTAATTACATAATAATAACTACATTATTTCCAACTTTTAATCTAAGACTCATTGATAAAACGCTCTGGGGATGGAACTTTAAATGCATTACTATTTAGAAAGCATTGATTACTAAATTTTACTATAGATGGCACTAAAGAATTGCAGTTGTTTTGTCATATATAAATCTTATAAACGTGTTTATTATGAAAAGATAATACTGTAATTAAGTTCGCAAGTTTTAAATGCACTGAGCAAGTTTTTGGCAGATTACTGCCAGAATCCTACTGCTGTTTGAAGCTTGACATTGACAGTAATCTGCCAAAAGTTTGCGCAGTGCATTTAAGACTTTTGAACATTAATTATTACCTTCTCATAATAACTTGATTATAATGAGTTTATAGGATTTATCATATATAGTATAAGTAAACAATTAAATGTTTGTTGTTATTATTAGATAATAATCATTAACAATGCTTGTGTGGTTTAGTACAGTGCAAGCCTTGTATCTCAAGATAAATAGATCAAGGGGCAGTTCTCATCTCTGATGCTCAAACTTTTTATCAACTCCCAATCAAAAAACATTTGATTTTTTTTAAACACTGACAACTATTAAATTGTGTTGTTTTTTTATATGTCTGGCATCAACAAACAGTAAGTCTCTAGTACAAAACCTCTATATATAATGTTAAAATTCTATTAAAAAATAATGAGCTCTTACACTTAGAGAAACTAAATCAGTGAGAGTTTTTACATTTTATTATAATATAAATTGATTTAAACGCACATTGATTACGTAAGTAATATTTACTAAGGCTCCAAAACGTAAGCTTGTGGTTAAGACCTGTAGAGGTCCCTACTATCGCATTTTTACATGCACATTCTTGAGGTTACAGCCTTAGTAAATATTACATTTTATTATAGTAAATCAACAATAATTATATATGGATGCTTTATAAAACATAAGTTTTTTTGTAAATGTAGAATATAAGAATATTTTGCCTTCACAAATAAGTATTGTTCTGCTGTAAAGTATTCCAATGTAATAATAAAATTATATAATCAAAATGAGTCATGAAATTTGCTTTGCTGGTTCAAAAGATTATTTCAAATGGTCATTGTGACTGAAAATTTGCTATTACTTTTCATGTTATTCAAACAAAATCTAGTCTTTAAATAAGATTTAAAGCAATGATCATGATTTTATTGAAATATTTATATGTGTATGAAATGTTCTAGCTAAAAAAAAGCTCAGATTTCTAGGCAAGAAGTTCCACCAGCAAGCAATTATAGGATCTATTGTTATTTGGGATATCATGTTTAATACTTTTATTTGATTATCCAAATGGGTAATTTATTTACAACTTTAAATTATCGTAATAGATTTCTAACTATAGGATCTTTCCATTGACTCGTAAATCGAAAGATTTCGTGAGTATTAATGTGTAATAAGAAATGTGGACTTAATCAGTGAAATATTGAATAGCTTCACGCTCTCAGATCTAACCACTTCAGCTTCATCTATTTATATAGAAAGTAGGTTGAAGTAAAGAAGGGTTCCCCTCTTTTCTTCCAAAATGTAAGCTTGTGGTTAAGACCTGTAGAGGTCCCTACTGTCGCATTTTTACGTGCACATTCCTGAGGTTACAGCCTTAGTAAATATTATTTACCTTCTTTAGTGAAAAATTGATCTGATAATCTTTATTAAGTATATTATTCTATCACTGTGCTAAATCAAACAGAGTACTGATTGCCAGGAATAGTTTGTGACTGCTAATTAATCTTTTAACATATATGGCCAAAAAAGAGATTTATTTATTTTTAATCTACAAATCCTCTTTTGAACAGAATAAATCTAATGCAGTAAGTTTCTAAATTTGATTTTTTTATTCATGTTTGCATATAATCTCATGTTGCTACATTGGTACCTCTTAATTAAAAGAACGTATCACTATGGTTGGGAACAGTTTATTTAGAATAATAATAAATGTCTTCATTATCTCTATTTTATTATTTATATAAAAACAGTATTTATCTTCACTTGAATATGAGAATAGATCCTTTAAACTAGCAACCAAAATATAATTTTTCAAATAATTAATATTTATTAGTTAACAATCATATTAAACAGTGTTTTGAACTTACCTTAAGCTTATCCTCAAATAACCGATTTGTCCAAACTATAATGATATCAAAATTAGATTGAACATACAATATAGATGATCAACCAAATTACAATGAAAGTAAATAAATGGTCAATGGCATAAGCAGAACAATTAGTAAATTCAATTGTTTCCAGTTTTTAAAGAGGATTTGGTTATGTTTTGGAAGTTTATTTAAGAGGATAGTTGGACAACTTCACTCAGATGACTGTGAGCTTGTCCACTAATTGGGAGGTGGTGAATGCACAAGTATACTCATGCTTGGAACAGGACACAGGGATAGTTATTGACATTGTACCCACACACAGGGCCAATCAAAGGGAGGGACATGATGGGCAACTGCCCCAAGCCTTAAAATATGAGAGGCCTCAACTTGGCAACTCGATATTTTAAACAAAAATATAGAAGGCAAAGTGATGTCATGGCTTATAGAATGACCCTAAAAATACCCCCAAAAAATATTTGAAAAAAACTTTTCCAAGTAGGTATACCATGAGTCAAAAATATAAGCCAGTTTAGGGATGAGGTATCAACTTGATGACTGCAATAAAAATGACTGCAGTGCTTGGCAAACAGCAAAACTAATAGTCTCAGCCTCTTGTCAGTTAGTTCTGTGCTACAGTGTTTTATGATTCTAATAGTGCTAGAGTAATTATACCATATCCAAATGCTATCTGGATCTGATCTGCTTGCTCATCTCTGTGACTTGTAACTAATTGCTCCCAGAGTCCTATTTTTGGCCCTATAAGTAAAAACTCTTGTTTCTTCTCTCTCTCCCTGTGTTGTTATTTTAAATTTTGAGGGACCTTTAAAATATTAATTGCTTCAGTCATCATATTTTCTCTGAAAGGCTCTACCTGCACACAAAATGAGCTATCTGTGACTTGTTTCTGTTATATGTCAACTAATCTTCAACTAATGGACTAGTCCAGATTTCAATAGCAGATATCAGCCAATGGGTAATGATGATTAGTGAATCAGATTGTTTTCATTATGAAAGAAGATCTGATTGTAAATAGTACATTAAATTGGAAGTAAAGAAAGATAACAATTTACTGGCAGACCTGAAAGGCAATATACATGTTGTCCATTATATAGTTAATGTAGTGAGGCAAGTTCACATTAGAACTGCAAGCTTCTAAAACTTAAATTAGACATGAGGCAAGCCATCTCCAAACAGCTGGAAGTGTCACCATACCTACTCATGAGGCATACTGTCACAGTATAGCTGGAAATAAAAGGTAAACTTGGAAGAATACCTGACGTCCCTCACCTTAGTAGTTTCCTGGCAACTAGATGCTATGCCTTGCCAACAGTGTCAGATGAAAGTGCACCAGTTGTATATGTAAATACATATTTGTATATTTCTTTTAATTAATAAATATTTAATCATATTTTTATGTATTAGTGTTTATTATAATCATGCATAAACACAAGTATCAGAGATTGAAAAGAAAGTGTGAGCATTTCTTCTCAAGCACTAATTGTAGGTCAATAATTAAACATTCATAATTCTCCACAACTGTAATGAAGAACCTTTGTATTTTTATGATTTTCTACTTTAATTTAAATTATCATATATATTATTATTGCAAATGCTAAATATCTTCTCATTTATTTATTGGATTGTGTGTTATGTAGAGTATTTGTATTTTTATATTGGACTATTTTCATCATCTAATATTAGTATTGAATGTCTTTAGAAAAATTTAAGTTTATTTAAATATTCCAAATACATTCAACTGTTAGTAATAGCACATCAAACAGGTTAGTATATGCACAATATTTCACGAGATATTATTCTCCCCTCTTCTTCAGATGTTGCTCACCTGACCAATGACAATACTATCATGGGATTCGAACCTGGACGTTTAGATTCTTGGGTATTGAATTTTAAGGTAATGCTCTAACCAACTGAGTCATTCTACCAAAAGCAACAGTTAGTAGAAATTTCATATACTTATCTATGAGATTCCTCCAGATTTCTCCACTTTTTCCCTAAGAGCAAAGTTGATTAGTGGTTTCCATACATTATGTATAGTCTCACTAGGTTGGCTTATGGGATTTTTTGCCATTATATATTTAATATGGCTTTGCAATAAATTTAATTTGTTACTACCGAAACATTATTTTGAAAGATAAATTCTTTTTAAAAAACATGAATAAAAATGGAATCCTGTATTTTGCCATTTGGCTTTTTATTTGAGAAAGTAAATACTTCAAAATTAAACACAGATATATATATATATAGCACATGGACATATCAATGAATTAATGGATAGCCGAATTTATGTAAAAATTATAAATATATATATACCTTTTAATTAATTACGGATAAAAATCTTCCAATACAATACTGATCTGAATTGCACCAGTTTTGACTTGCACCAGTTTTTATTAAAGATAGTGCAAATATATACTATTTGCTAATCAAGTTGAAAAAAATTAGCCCTATAATATCAAAAAGTTAAACTAAGTAAAAGTTCATTCAAATGACTAAAGAATTATTTTAAAAAAGTCAGAATTTATAAACTTGATAACTACGACCTTTGTATAATCCAGTTTTTTGATATAAAAAAAATCGCATTGTAATAAAAATTTTAAATATTGCAATCAAGTTATGATCATGTTTTGTTTTTCTCTAATGTGATTTTTAATAATTTGTATAATTTTTCTGCGAAATGCTAATGTTTAGCTACTTTTTGAATCATAGAATAGTATTTTTTTTTAAAAAAAAAAAAATTCAACATATAAAACACACACACACATTAAGAAATGTTTCTGCATAATCGACAGACTACAAAATAACAAAAGCAATACTTTTAGTAAACGGCTACTTTCTAAAACAAAAACTGTCTAGATATTCAAACAATTTAGATCAATTATTCCTATGAGAGATTTATCTCATATACTATACAAAATTCATTATTTATGCGAGTTTTGTATTTAAAATTTGAAGATAAAGCAAACAATGAGAAAATAAGGACTTTTACAGAATTTCAACTACTAGCATATACCATTCACTTTCTTTACTCGGAACAATTTAATATATATATATGAATATGCAATAAATGCAATCTATTATCAATATAAAATATATTCTTTCATGTCTTTTAAGAAAATTCCATGATAAGCTAAACAACACAAAACCTATTTCACCATTTATTAGCAATTTCTTTAAAAAAAATTATAGTATTCCGTCTCATATTCATAGACTTATTATTTTCACTATAGCTTGAAACAATATTCTTTAAACGCTTTTAAATTAGTAATTTGTAAATTTGAGTTTATAAATTCCATTGCCCCTATGGCCTGAAAAAATATTTTTTAAATGCTTTTAAATTAGTAATCTGGGTTCATAAACTCCACTGCCCCAATACCTATATGAGTACCAGCATGAATCATTCCCAGCTGTTTATTAATCTTGCACCTTGTGCACACTAAACTGTATAGTTTATTCACTCTCTTCACATTGTTTTTTCATTATTATATACATTTATTAGATAAAGGTATTATTCACAGTTTCATGTATCTAAGGAAAGATTTGGAACCAAGTGGCAGTGCAAACAAGGGGAATTTTAAACTTGTAATTAGGGGGAGGGTATTATTTACATTTTAGATTTCTTTTAATTTTTATCAGTGCATCCTTTATCTCAACTCCACCAAACTCAGATCATTTTTTCACACTATGCATGCACTTTATGAATAATCTTTACTCATCATGTGAGCTAAAGATATCAAACATCTGAATCTCTATAACAAGGAGTTTAATATTTTTCATTACATCACTCTCATACAAGATAGGGGCTATTTTTTATCCACTTAACAACTTGTGGAAGAGTGAATAAACATTGCAATGTAGAGTTATTTCCAAATATGTTTGTTTTAACCAGTGCACTCTTCATCTCAAGTTTAGCATATTCCAATTCTCAATCAGTACATAATTCATAACCCCATTATGCATGCATTTCATGAACAACTTCATTCATCAGAATCACCATGCCCATGTTGACATTTCAATATTTTTTATTCTCTCTCACATGGATCCATTTTTAATATCTTGTGGAACATAAGCATGGATGTTTAAGTGTTTGACACTTCTAGTTTACCTGATAAATAAAGGTCATTCATGAAATGCATGTATAGAGAAGGGGTTGTCTGAGTGTCTGCACTGGTAGACGGCTGTAATGTTATAAAATTAAGTTGACAGATGCATTGACAAAACAAAAAAAAAACATTTGAAAATATCACATATGCACATATATTAAAATATTTAATACACTTTCTCTCTCTTCAACTCAAGAATGGCTTGGTTGCATCTTTTTACCATAACATCATTTTCAGAACCAAATCCTTAATCTAAGATTCGTTTCCACTTTAATATAATACAAACCTCAATTAATATCTATAAAAATTTTCTATCATTTAATAGGGTCCACTATATTTTTTCAATGAAGAAAATATTAAATTATTTATTTAAAATAAATATTTTATTTTATTTGCTTAAATAAATAGATGTAAATGTCAGATCAGCTTTCTTGAAATACTTTGAGATATGATTAAAAGAAATATATTTTTGTAAAGTAGGTAATTTATTAAAATATATAAAATACTGACATCATTTGTAATTTGTTTTAATAAACAAAATTTGATTATTAATAAATTATTTTATAGTAATAAATAAATTAAAACAGACAAAACTCTCAATATAGTAGTGCCACTCAGTGCCAATCAGAGTAATCAATGGATGCCAGAAGGCGTGTGCATAAAATCCCTATCTAGTGCCTACTCATCCAATATCCCCAGACTATTTTCTGGCTTGTGGCCTTCATCAGTGAGGAGCTTTAAATCTGAGAGCACTGCACCTAGATCTTAGGATCTAACGCAACCCTCCAGCAGCCATCTTTTATCTCTACTTAACTACAAAACTATGAGAATAAAATTGAAAACACAATAATATTTTCAATCTAAACTCAATAGCCTATATATTCATATGGATCTGAACCCAGTTCAGTACCCATACATTTTTGTGTTTTTGGCTCTTTAACAACCATAGCCACCACTACCCTATTAAGCAGGATTGGTGTTAAACCACTAAACATCACATGATTACTATTCCTTATGCTAGCCCATTACTGTTATTAAAACAGGCAAAACTATTCATATAGTAGTGCCACTCAGTGCCAACTAGTCTGGGGATATTGGATGCGTAGGTACTAGATAGAGATTTTATGCATAAGCATTCTGGAATCCATTGATTACTCTGGTTGGCACTGAGTGGCACTACTATATGGATAGTTTTGCCTGTTTTAATAACAGTAATGTGCTAGCATAAGAAATAGTAATCATGTAATAAATAAATTGCTTATTTTATATTTTCTTCCTATTTATCTTTACATATTGTTTTTCTTGAGTCCATATTTTACATTTTAACAATGCAGTAATACCCCCCTCCTTCAGATGGTTGTTTGGTTCCAAGTCTTCATATGGATATCTAAACTATGACTAATATTGAATCATATATATATATATATATATATATATATATATATATGTAAATTAAATAATGTTAACATATATATATATATATATATATATATATATGTTAACATTATTTAATTTACAAATTATAGACATTGAAAAATCAAAAAAAAACTAATTAAATAAAAGTTAAGAAAAAGACAATGCAATAATAAGAAAGAAGAAACCATAAGAATCACTAAGGGTGCTCTAAGGCAAGAAATGATAAAATGTCCAACTAAGAAATGACTCATGTCTGGACTCATTACTGGAGGATATGTGCATAATTCAAAAATTCAAATTTAAGAATTTCTAATTTTATATTTAATGTTTTAAATTGTGAGGTATTCAAACCGTTAATAGTGGTTATGATTCACTACAAGAATTTACTGAAATAGAATAAACACAAGATCTTTCCTTTCTTATTTGTAGTAATTTGTTTTTTTACTATGGTTGAAAACAATGGTATTCTAAAGTTTAAATGGAAATATCAATGATAAAATAATTCAGTAATATTATAACAAGATCTGCATATAGCAAGTAAAAATTGAATATGCTATGCAATACAAGGACTTATAAAAACTGTTTCAAATAGGTCTTTCAACAGCAGGGTCAATACAATCAACAGCAATAACAATAAACAATAATAATAATAATAATGCATATTTCATTTTTGGCTCTTTAAAATAAAGCATATCCAATCTATTTAATATAAATAATATTTACCATATTTTGATTTGGGATTAGTGATAGAATTGCTATAGTTAATGAACAGGAATCTAATAAAATTGATTCTGTGAGTCTTGTTATAGTTTCCAATTCAAAGTTTGGTTATTATATATTACATCTTATATCGTATTTTCACAATGAGCTAATGAAATTATAATAACATAAATAAAACAAAAATTTAACTCAACTAATACATTATTTAAATATGTCAATAATTTTGTAGACATGCTTCATTGTATATAAATATTAATCTACTCACCAATAAACTATGCTTGGTTGCAATAAAATAAATAATTTTTAATATCAATACAAAAATAATCACAAAATCCTATCTTTCTTGCTTCAATTTTTTTTTTACTATTTCTAAATCATTTTAACATTTGATGTCATCTTTCAAGGAATTTTAGATTATAATCGTTGTCAACTGAACTAAAATATTTAAAACAAAAATATTACAAGCAAGAAAAGATAGACTTTGTGACATCCACTTCATTCAACTGTCCAAACCTATCACTAATCACATATCAAAAAAGGCTTGAAACTGATTTATATTAAGCAGATTTTATTTGTTTATTTTAAAAAGTAAAATATGAAAGACACATAATTTTTATTATTGGTCCAGTTGATGAAATATGTTCTCTTGTAATTGTTTCTGTGATTCTTATATTGCCAGTTTTTAGTGATTATATATAACATCTTAACTTTCACAAGCTTATAGTGCATTCATTCATAAAAATATTTTAAGATACAGTTGTATAATGTTTTAATTATATTACCAATATGATATTATAATTAAATTGATGATAAATTTTTCAAAATTATCATTCCGAAGATTATATTGATTCTGCTTCAAATTGAGAACATTATTTTATAATTTGTACATTTAAATACATATAAATTAATAATCCATTAATATCTTCTGAGATTTATAACTATTTTTTTCTGTTTTTCAATTATATATATATATATATAAGCCTGTTCTTCATCTGAGCCTCTCAAACTCTTTCAACATATTCAAATTTTCTCTGATTTTAAGTATATATCCAATTCAATTTCTTTTCAAATTATAATTTTCTTAATAAATAATACTTTTGTCATCTTCAATATTGCAAATTCTATCCTTTCAATATATTGATACATTCTTCTCTAAACTTGCAATTCAACAATCACCATTATCATATCCTTTTTTCTAATCATTCATGACTCTACTCCATATAAAACTATACTTTCAGCAAAAATAAAACACATAACAGCCCATTCATATATAGATAATCATCTTTATGTCTAAATGATAAATTAGCATTGATGTGAAAAAGTGGATATTATTCACAAGTTTATTAAAATCGCTCTTTGAATTTGACTTGTGAATTATTATGTTAACATATTGACTTAGTTGTTCAATAAATAATTATTTATATATGAAAAGAGCCTTTTAGGATTTTTTAATTAAAAAATATAAAAATAAGGGAAAAAGAGGTACAGAATAAAAGAGCTATTAATATTAACTTAATTGCTAAAGTTTTATAAACTTTTTGCTAGTTTAATAATAAAAAATAATAATTGTTAAAGTTATAATGTTTTGGATTTACAAAATACAGGTTTATAAAATTACCAAAGCTAGGTATAATATTTTTTTCATCTACGAAGTATTATCTCAAATTATACTGGGATCTATAATGATTCTCCATTTTTTCTCTGATTATTATTCATAGGAAGAATCTATACTTTTTTATCCATCTTTAACAGTTTTTCTTCTATTTGTTTTCTTTGTTTTTTTTATGTCTTATTATTAATTTCTATATTTAACACAAGAGATTAAAACAGGCAAAACTCCCCATACAATAGTTCCACTCAGTGCAAGCCAGAATAATCAATGGATGCCAGAAGGCTTGTCCATAAAATCCCTAGCTACTGCTCATCCAATATCCCCAGACTAGTTTCTGGCTTGTGGCCATCGTCAGTGAGGAACTTTGGATCTGAGAGCACTATACCTAGATCCTAAGTGCAGTGCTTTCAGATCCAAGGCTCCTCACTGGCGAAGGCCACAAGCCAGAAACTAGTCGGGGGATATTGGATGAGTAGGCACTAGATAGGGATTTTATGCACAAGCCTTCTGGTATCCATTGATTACTCTGGCTTGCACAGAGTGGCACTATGATATGGATGTTTTTGCCTGTTTTAATAACAGTTATGAGCAAGCATAAGACATGGTGACCATGTGATGTTTTGGTGGTTTAACACAAGAGATATAGGGTAGTATTGATAATAGTTTATCAAAGCAAGCAGTTCTCAACACTACCTTAAGCTTGAATAACTGATAATTATGAGATGCATTTAAATCCCAATCTCCCAAACAGTTTCCGATTTGCCTTTATCAGTGAGATTTGGGATTCTGAGCTGGAAATAATGAAGCATGCATATAATATATATATTAAAATACATTGATGATATTAAATTAAAAGAGTAGTTCATTTACACTATATAGATTCAAATTTTTCATTAGAGATTGATCAAAATTCTGATAACAGTAATAATAATAATAATAATAATAATAATAATTATTGACGAGAATATAAAACTGCACACTCTTACTATTATTTTAAAAATATTAATAAACATCACATGACCACCACCTCTTATGCTTGTGTATAACTGTTGTTAAAACAGGCAAAACTCACTATACGTATTGCCACACGCAGCAAGCTAGAGTAATCAATGGATGCCACTCACTGACAAAGGCCACAAGCCAGAAACTAGTCTGGGGATATTGGATGATCCTAAGATCTAGGTGCAGTGCTCTCAGATCCAAGGCTCCTCACTGATGAAGGCCACAAGCCAGAAACTAGTCTGGGGATATTGGATGAGCAAGCATTAGATGGCGATTTTATGCACAAGCCTTCTGGCATCCATGGATTACTCTAGCTTGCTGTGTGTGGCAATACGTATAGTGAGTTTTGCCTGTTTTAAAAATACTGCTGTATTATTCATTTTTAAAAAAGAAAAATCAATTTTTATTTATATTTTTCTAAATACTATCAGAAACACATATGTTAATATAGAACACAATGATTTGGGTAGTAGTATTCCATCTTCATCAGGTGTTGGCCTGATCAATTATCTAAGGCATAATTCCTTGTTAAACTCAGAAAATTCACAAATAACAAAATATATAAATATCTACATTACAAAGTGTACAAATGTCTATCCATTCCATGATATGCAAAAAAAAATATGTAATAGAATTTTCTTATTTTGTATTTCTTATCAACACTTTTAAGTTGATTTCTAAAATAATGTTAAGTTAAACACTGGTAATGTAAAATAATAATTACAGAATTTAAAAGCTGATTTCATTATTATATTATAAAGTTTTAAATCTTATAATTAACTTTGCCAACGGTAAAATGTAATTATACTGCTGGATGTACTTATATTTAAATACTAAAAAATTATTCATATTGCTTAAACACATTTCAACATTAAAAAAATAATGTTTGATAGTTCCTTCTGGCATCCATTGATTACTCTAGCTTGCTATGTGTGGCTATATCTATAGTGAGTTTTGCCTGTTTTAACAACAGTTATACACAAGCATAAGAGGTGGTGGTCATGTGGTGTTTATAGTTCCAAGTACTGTATAATGAATTTAACTACATTAAAATTATTTTTATCTGTTGTTGAATAGTATATATAGCAAAAAGTCAGCATGCAGTCAGTTACATATATATCCAAAGTCCCTTGTATATGATTATATTACAGTGAAAATAATTTAAAATTAATGCAAATGGGTACATAAAATTACTGAGTATTATTTATGTTTAGCAGCTAGTTGTAAATAAGTATGATGAGACTATTCTAATTCCAGAAAAAAAATACAGAGATACAGAGAGAAAAAAACAATATTTTTTTTATATAATCATCAAACGAAATGTTTAACAAAGTTTTCAAAATTTGCTTATCATTTCAGTAATAAATTTTATTTTGATAATGATATATATGTAGTTAAAGTGTTACACACACATATACATATGGTAAAATTCTGAGAATTCTTTTTTAAACTTTGACTAATTTCATTAATTTATGATTAAAAAAATTAAATCAATTAAAGCAAAAGTCAAAAATTGAAATAATAAAATTGTTCAAAGGTAAAATATTGTTTTGTTGAAAAATTCAGCAATTATTATTAAATAAAGTTTTTCTAAGACCTTTTATGTTAATTATTTTCCATATTATTAATGAAAATCTATTTTTTGAACCACAGTTCAATTTTTTTTTTTTTTTAAAATAATAATAATATAATTTTAAATAT
The DNA here is from genome assembly GCA_028023455.1 of Epiperipatus broadwayi. Taxonomy (NCBI): domain Eukaryota; kingdom Metazoa; phylum Onychophora; class Udeonychophora; order Euonychophora; family Peripatidae; genus Epiperipatus; species Epiperipatus broadwayi. Next base: position 776,104 of record JAQFVV010000272.1, read on the forward strand.
TTACATAATAAAGAATTTGATTGCTTAATTAAGAAATTAAAATATATTGTGAATAATAAATAGTCTTTTGTTTTTCAATATATATATATATTATAATCATTGAAATAAATTGAGATACTGCCAAATCTCACTGCGCTCATTACAAAACCTATCCGACAGCCAATCATATGGCATGATAGCTGTATCTCAATTTATTTTAATTTTCAACTATCTGCGCTTTGCAAATTAAAATATTATTATAATCATGCACAAAATTCAACTACTCTAGATTTTTCCATGAAATATATATAGGTGTCCAATGTATTAAATGATTTGGATTACCCAACAATGGAATACTATGACCATCTTATTTGCCAATTTTTAACACATCTCATTTTAGCATTTCAATATTTAGAACTATATTAGAATCTTTAATAAACAAGAGCAACTACGACCATCTGATGATAAAATTTTTAAGACTCCTAAAATGTTTATATATATATAAGGTATAAAAGGTGGTGGTTACAGTATAAGTGGCTGCACAAAGAAGTTTGTTTCTTTGATGCTTTAAAGAATCTGTGCTGAGCAAATATCTAATATCCTCTTCATAATCTTATTACTAATGTAGTTATTAATATTATGTGAATATTCATATAGTATCAGGGCAAAACTCTCCATACAGTAGTGCCACCTTGTGTCAACCAGAGTAATCAATGGATGCCAGAAGGCTAGTGCATAAAATCCCTATCTAGTGTCTACTCATCCAATATCTCCAGACTAGTTTCAGGCTTGTGATTCATATAGTAAATAAATTTACATTGATTATTCACAAACACCCATTAGCCAATATAATAAGTTAACTAGTTTTTATCACTAAGTTTAAAAAGAAAAAACCCTGATTTTCCTTCTCAGTTGCCTAATAATTCATAAATGGAAGATCAGTTGGATGTGAATGATCATTATTTCTTATATTTATAGTCTTAACAGACAAAAATTTAATTATGGTTTTTATTTCCGGGAAGAATGCTAATGCAGCAGTTGTCAATTGAAGGCAAATAATGCTCTAAAGATTCTCTGATCACAGACCAAGGATGGGATTTAATGACTTTCTATTTAACTAACTATAACTGTTGACCAAATTCAAGCAAGGAAAGATCACTTGAAATGGAGAAAGTACTATCTATGAAATTAAAAAGAGCCAATAAACATCACATGACCACCACACCAACTCTTATGCTTATGTATAACTGTTGTTAAAACAGGCAAAACTCACTATAGTATTGCCACACACAGCAAGCTAGAGTAATCAATGGATACCAGAAGGCTTGTCTGGGGATGTTGGATAGAGTACATTTATGAATTAAAAGAAATTATAAAAAGGCTCAATGAGTATGAATTGTTATTATGCTTTAGAGTTAAAGATTATAAAAAGGCATTTGACTCTGTAAGCATTTCTGCAGAGGATAACAAATGTTTGGAAATGATGAATTAATTTTAGTTTCAAAACACTGCAATATATTTTTTCTTTATAGTAACATAAGATAGAAAAAATAGAAAAATGAAAATTGCAACATAATAATAAAATTTTGGTAAAAAATAATAATATAAATTTAAGATTTTAGTTGGAGCAAAAAGATAAATATTTTTTTGCCTTGATTTTTCTTTACCTAACCTGTCAATTACGTTGAAGTTATGTAATAACATTCTTGAGGTTACAGCCTTAGTAAATATTACTTACGTAATCAATGTGCGTTTAAATAAATTTATAATTACCACTTTAAATTATCGTAATAGATTTCTGGCTATAAGATCTTTCCATTGACTCATTGTAAATCAAAAGATTTCACGAGTATTAATGTGTAATAAGAAATGTGGACTTAATCAGTGAAGTATTGAATAGCTTCACACTCTTAGATCTAACCACCTCAGCTTCACCTATTTATATAGAAAGTAGGTTGAAGTAAAGAAGGGGTTCCCCTCTGTTCTTCCAAAATGTAAGCTTGTGGTTAAGATCTGTAGAGGTCCCTACTATCGCATTTTTATGTGCACATTCTTGAGGTTACAGCCTTAGTAAATATTACTTATATGAGATTTAGAAACTGTTTTCTGTAATAAAAAAAAACTTTCTATATTCAATATTTTTTACAAGTCGTAACTGGATTCAAAATTTATCACATTCGCAAATGATATTTAAATCTTAGAATATTTAATCCTACCAATAAAAATTTAAAAAATATTTAACCTGGATCAATAAACAATGAACTTTATTTTTTTCACAGAAAGTGATTGTAGGTTGCAGCACTGGACACAAACTATAAAATTTTATTTATCATCAGTCAAATCACCAATGATAGTGAATGCCAGATCATAATGAAAATGGCAATACTAATATTTTATTAAATTTATTCCTTCCCTTATTTTGTTTTTTAAAACAGAAAAAGAAAAGGATTCAATTTTATAATATCCTTTTAACCTGCAATGGTTACAATGTGGTTTTGTAATGTAAATGCTATAAAAAGTTATCTAATACCGCTCATGAGAAAAATGTTATTTTGTGATGTTATTAATGTTCCAAATTTGGCTTTTGCTTATCGTAAACATTATTTACAATAAATATTATAATATATATAAAAAGGTAGAAAAAATAAAACCATCGATGCAAAAAATTGAGCTTCTGACTGGGGTCAGTTGGTTGCTTTCTTTTAGGAAAAAAACAATCGGTTAATATAATAAAATTAATTTGATTTATTTATTATTATAAGTATTATTTACAATAAGCATTACAGCATTTATGTATAGAGATGGTAATCTGGACCAACTGATGATTTCTGGTTTAGCATGAAATACGTATATTGGTGATTATTTATCTTTTCAACATATGTGTTCAAGTGTAACAGTGTTATGAGATAGTGTGGAGAGTGGTGGTTCATGTGAAAGTCTGTGCTCATATACCCTTTATATTACATATATAAACACAGGTATATAATAAGCCTGGGTGTTTCAGTTAATAAGCACTATAATGTTTATGTGAAAAAGTAAAAAACACTTATGTAAGCATAGATTGCAAAAATATGAGAAATAAAATTACTTTCATTTAGAATACAACCAATACAGCTTCTACCTGGGAGAAGATGGTTGCTTTCTTTTAATAAAACTGGATCACATTATAATGAAATAAATTTCATTTTATTTGTTATTAATATTATTTACTATATATTATAATATTTACAATAAGCATTACGATTATTTAGTAAATGTTGAAACATTTAACAGCAGACTAAGTTTGTTTTAGAATAAAGAAATTTGTTTTAAAGCAAAGTGCTTTCAAATACTGAAATATATCACAACCATAGCATTATACAATAAATGACAGTTGAGGTCTGGGTTTAAAGTTATTTTGTATATTATAGAATAAATTAGCATACAATTGAATATATGAGTAAATATACATCCTACTGGCAGAAATGGTAACTACCAATGCCATTTTTTAGAAGATGAGTGATAGTGTCTTTTTTATTTATGCTTGAATATCTTTAACTATTGACACTGCCTCCTTCACCTCTCTCTGTTGGTTATCTCTCTTATAGCAAACAATGTCATCCCTAGAGAGATCAAAATTTATCCTGATTACAACTTGTGATCCAAGAAAACAGAAGAGTGGTCACTGCTTTTCTTAGCCTGGTTATATAGATAGTTACGCTGGACAAGTATAAGTTAGCTCTTGTTTCTCCATAGTAAACCTTTAAGCAATTCCATTCTTGGCAATTAATTTTGTACACAACTTAGTGTGAAGTCTTTCTAATTATTTTATCTTTCAAATTATTTAATAATTTATTTAAAGATGGAGGTGAGCGAAAACTGATATCATATTTTCAGTACAAATATTTTTTAGCTTTTACGCACCTTTGGAAACATAAAGAAGACTAGATCATTTTTTGTCTTCAGACTGAATGTTTACAAGGTGCAAGATTCTCTCTAAAATTTGGCAATTATTAAATTTATTTTTTTGAAATTGTACAGTATGTTAATTAGATATTCCATATATTGTCTTATGTTTCTTTCTCCTATCTACTTCAAACCTGCACAACTTCCAGTTTCTACAGAGAAAACTTTTCAGATCTGCATATTTATAGAAAAAGAAAACAATAGATATAGGGTGTATAACACCACTCACATTTAAGGGTTTAAAACCATTCTATAATCCAAAACATTAATTTGTCTAAGGATATCTAGGTCTAAAAATGTTCTATTATGATGGATTTCTCAATAGTCCAAATTAAAAGTCATAGATACTAACTCAAGATGAATTTTATTAATAGTTTAGTGTATCATCAACATATCTGGAGTATAAAAATGTTTTAGGCAGACACTCAAATTTTGGAATAATCAGACTTTCAAATTTGGACAAATACAGACTACTGACAACTCCACTAAAAAGGAGCCCCATTAGCCAACCATGATTCATTATATATGTTTTTAATTGAGATTGCGCTTTACGCAAAAAAGTGAAGCTTGTCTAAATCTTATTAAAAAGTTATATGGCTTAGCACTTTCAGAGACCTTGAGTCTCCATAATCATAGCCTACTTTTAACTGAAGATTAGCTATGGTTTATGTAAAATTTTATGCAAATTTTATAACGACCATTTTCTGGAGATTGCAAAGCATGATTCTTTCCAGTTTTTTGATGCAAATATCTCATTATTAATTCAATTTAGATAATTATATCTTTTCCTGAGTATCATAATTAACTTGAATTTGTTTAAAAAAATAGAAAAAAAATAAAAGATAGTAAAAATCAGACGTAAAATTACTTAAGACTGACTACATAACAGTATAAAAAACTGCTAAACCCCAAAAATGGCATAAAACTTACAACATGTGAGCAAAATTAAAACTAATTTCAATTTTTCAAAACACAGATAAACTTAAAAAGATATCAAAACACATACCTATTCAATTAAATTAAGGCAAATGAAAAATTCTAGCAGTATCACTAACTACTTACAACCATTAAGAGTTAATAAAGAATTAATCAAATTTAATAATGTAATAATTCCAATCTTGATTTGTTATTTCTAAGTAAAATAGATTGACAAATAACACTGGGTTTTTTTTTTGCTTTACTTTAATAAATAATTTATCTTTCTATCTGTCAAACATAAAACATTAAATTCTAAGAATAGAAAAAGAGAAAAGAATGTTTATTCTCAATCTATTTCTAAGCAAAATAGATTGACAGATAACAATATTGTATGGTTCCAATATATTTTTCCTCTGAGCTCAAGCCCTAGTTGTGGCTGAGTCCAGCACCTGAATTGATGTACCTGTGTTAGTGAGTTTTACATCAGCAGTATGCATATAACTTAAAAATGGATATTTTTAATATATTGTAAAACCTACTGTGAATTATATTTATTATGGAAAACAAAATTAACAAACCTTAACAGCAATTATAATAAACAACTACTAATGACTTGAGTTAATTTCATTTCCTACTGAAAATCAAGGTATCAAAAGTTATATTTTTACAAAGAAATGGACTAAAAATAATAATCAGATAGTAGATCAATATGAGAAATATTAATATTTTATAAACTATATGGGGGAAAAATTTTGAAAAAAATATGAAATGAAAAGGGAAGAGGCACAATAGAAGTAGATAGAAAAGTGATATGTGTTTAAAGACCATAGCTAGAATACAAAGAGGATGCTTAAAATCTTTCTATTGATATATATATGTATGCAGTCAGTTAAAAAAATAAAAGCTATAATAGATGAGTGGATATAGATCAAAAAGAAAAAAAGAATTTGCTTTTCTAATTTAAGGTTTTGTCAAATTTCCTGATAAACATTGCTTTTCCTTTTAAAGATTTAGTAAAACTTTAAGAAGATATTATGATTTGTATGTATAAGTAAGATCTAATTTACTTTTTTGATTAAGTAGACTTCAATTTATTTCCTTTTTTATATGCTTTATTTAACAATTTAATATAAAGTCAGTTTTAAAATGGAGATTAATTGTTTTTCTGTTACAATAAAAAAAAAACATGCTAACTAAACTTATATAAATATAACTGATATATTTATATGTGATACCATGAGCTAAATTATGCCTTTTTTTCTCTTTTCTTTTAATTTCTGGTCAGTGCATCTCTTTTGACTTATTATTTCATTTTCATTTATATAAACAGTTACAGAAATTATAATAGATCCCATAGAAAAGGTAAACCCAAAATTTTTAATATCGTCATTGATTGCTTTTTATTATTTTGTAATTCTGTTACCCAGCTAATTTTTTCTATATCTCAAATCTTCTAAACATTTTTGTCTGATTATCCAATTTTAAAATCAAATATTCCACTTTTCATAGAGGATGTATTAAATGAGATTGTAGAAAACAAAATATAATCTAAAATAATACATTTTGACATATATGTAAAAATTGATTATTAACATTTAATCTTATTTTTGTTAATTAATACAACAGCAAAAAATACAATAATTGACATTTTCAAAAAAAAAAGTTAATATATTAATTTTCAAGCCGGTGACACACATTTAATATGTTGCACATGCAGCTCTTGATAATTTGGATGTTCAATACAAAAGCAATATAAATTTTTCTGACAATATAGTGAAGTATGGAGAGATATATACTGGGGGGGGGGGGACAAAAATTGATCAAAAGCAAGATATATGAAGAAACAAATGTTGACAACATTGAATAAATTAAAAGGTAAAAGTGGAGCTAGAAAAGCTGACAATAAGTTGATGGTTAAAATCTTAAACTGGCCAATGAATTTATAAAACCCAAAACAAAATCACATTCAAGATAGATGTTAAAATTTAAAAAAGGTTTCTGGAGTGATGTAGAGAAGGAAATTGAATTAAACTTAGTCCTTCATTCTATAGTGCCTAAATAATGGGTGAAAGTGATTATAATGAATTCGATCTTTTTTTCTACTGGTAATAAATATCTATTATAAATATTAATTTCAATACTTTAATATTTTTTGCAATTCTTTACAGCGATTTAATAACTGTATTTCAGCCCTTTACAAAAACAAAAAAATATTTGATACACATTGATTCAAACTTTCTGTAATCATAATTTTTACATCAACTATTTCAGATAAATATATTAATGATTATTACTACCATTCATTAAAGTAGAGATTATCTCTAGCTCAGGTATAAATCTTAAACCTCAGTTAAGATTAATATATCAGGGGTTTTTTTAAATCTCATTTTTTATACATGTATAACTTCTGCCTTTGTCTTTGTCAGAATTCTTTATTCATATGTTTCAAGAATATGTTGTTAAGTTTAAAATATATTTAACAATATGAGACTTGGACACTTAATAGAAGAGCAATACAGACACTTTAGACCACTCAAAGAAGTATGGAGAGATGCATGTTGGGAGTTACAAGAAGAGATCGAAAACACAATATATGGGTAAGAGAACAAACAGGTGTTACTGACCTCATTGAAAAAATTAAAAGACTGAAGTGGAGTTGGGCTGGACATATTGCTAGAAGAGATGATAATAGATGGACTACTGAAATCTTAAACTGGATTCCAAGATATTGTAAAAGACCCAGAAAGAGACAACATGTGAGATGGTTGGATGAAATAAGAAAGTATGCAGGGGTGATGTGGAGAAGAGAAGCTAAAGATCAGAGGAGATGGACTGAACTTGGAGAGACCTTCATCTTGCAGTGGATTGATAATGGTTGGTGATGATGATGATGATATATATTAAAAATTATAATTATTATTTATTATACAAAAATTAACAAAGCGTATGACACACTTGAATGAGAAGCTATAAAGATACGCAGAAATTATTACAAGCCAAGTGCTTTCGAGGCCTTTTGCCTCATATTCATAGCGGTACTGTGAGCTGCAGAATGAAGAAATAGGGCAAGGAAACAAAACAGTATGCAAAGCGTATGCAAATGAACTAGATAGTCCAATGTTTGGAGATGTCAAAGCAGGTATCTCGTCTATTGATGGAGTTATTATTGCCATTAATAAAATATGCTTCTCTGATTTTCCGCTTGATGTCATTTTTCTCAATACAGACTATTTTTAGGGCTGGAGGGTTATTATTTATATAAAAATGCTTTTATTGCTAAATAATAATAATAAATGTTTGATTAACTCAAAACTATTCCAAATTATTTGACATGTAATGATCTTGGTTTTTTTTTTTAATTTTGATGTACCAACATCATTATTCATAATTTATATCATAACTAGAAGCATATGTATATCAACTACAGTGGAATAAAAATGTGCTAAGCTCTTATTTAATAGCTTCGCAGATTTGGGTGAACTTGTAATGGAATAAAATATGTGCCATGAAAGAATGGTCTGGTTTAATAATGCCCCATGAATTGGAGTACCATTTATAACAGAATGAAAATGTTGAACTGAGCCAAAGTAATTATCAACCAATAAATGATAAGCACTTAATTTAAACTTTTATTAAGCCATATGTCTGGATGCCATTTATAACAAAATAAAATAATAATTTTGATTTAACCCCATAGATGTGAACAGAATTTTTAATGGATTGGAAATAAGTAAACCAATATTTCAAATTATTCTAAGAATGTGAGCACTATTTATAACAAATTGAAAGAGAATATAATATAAACAAATGTCAGTGTCTTATAAATAGCCATATGTCCCTATTAAACAAACCAGTTTTAATAGAATAAATGTAATGACAAAAGATGTGAAAAATAAATTTTAATGTTCTTCATGAATTAAAATACTGTTTATAACAATATGAATTTATCTCAAATGTTCAACATTATTTGTATTTGCATTTAAACAAAGTGATTCATGAATGGATAAAATAATAACCTTAATATGCCCTACAAATTTAGAAGCTGTTTTTATAAGAAAATGAAAGTTATAAAGATAAGAAACAAAGATTTTAGCATATCTTACAAACTTAAAACACCAATTGTATCAAAATAAAGTATAATCTAATAATTCATCTCTAATTATAACTAAATAAAATAAAAATAATGCTAAGCCATGCTATTTCATTAAGATTGCGATATCCTTATTGATTAAGCCAATTGCAGTGAGATCAAATATTTGATAATAAAAAGTTTTATCATCTATAAATTTATGTGCATTAATCTATTTTTAATTATATAAAACTTTCACATTTGAAATCCTATAAATTCATAACATCAAATTATAAATAAGATAAAATACCTCAATACAAAACTAATCTAGCATATTTTATTACCTTCGCTTTTATAATAATATAAAATCAAATCAACCTTTTATAAAAAATAAAAAAATCAACCTTTTATATAACCTTAGAATTTACAGTATCCAATCATAACAATATTCCCATTTGATATTTATTCAAATATGGTTAGCAAATCACAACAAATTATTCTTCAGTCTAATAATACTAAGTTATCAAACTTTAAATTATATTTATCATAACATGTGAAATATTATCAATGTTGTATTATGATCAAATGTCAATATTAAACCCTAGTACTGAAACTAAATTTACAAACTACACCAATGAACTTTAAATATAATTAAAGCAAATCATTTTATTTAATGGACTTCAAATATCAATTTTGATATTGTAACAGTATGGAAAATATGGGTTTACAAGATCCCTCAATTGGGTTCCAATGGATGAATTAAAAGATGGGAAATCATCATCATTCCCAAATAAACAAAATATAAAATTAAGTATAAAAGGAATGATAATGAATATAATGAGCATGTGAGATCAGTAAGAATAAAGATTATAAATAAGTTTACCAGCATTACAGAGAAGAATAATCATTCATCATCATGAATGATCAAAAAATAAAGTTAACAGTCAACCTTGTGACTGGCTTTGAAAGTGATACACTAGAGCTACTGCCAACTTCAGGATAGAAATATAAACAGTAATTATCTGGATGCACATTCTTAAGTATTACTTCAACAAAATAGAACAATAAGTCAAACAATCCTGAGATACAAAAAACATCCTGACCATCATAAATATTTTGGTTACTTAATACCATTAATGTATTAGCCAACTATAAACTCAATTTCTAAAGAAATAATAAATAAAATAAAATGTAGTGCATGGACTTTAAAGGATATCCCTTTGGCTAATTAGGATCATCTAGATGTCCATAACACTAAACATAAACCCCCAATCATCATAACTAACTGTTATGCACAAATCTAGCTCAGTAAGCAATAACTCTGTAAACTATTACTGTGAGCAAGAAATAAAAAATAAAACAGATTATAAATCACAGTAAATAATTCTTAGGTTTTCCTGACTATAAGTAAATAGTTTTATTGGGATTATTTTAAAATATCCTAGAACACTAAGCTGTCACAGGAAATAAAACACTGCCATTTCATAAAACAGGAGTTGGAATGAATAAAGAATAATAAAATATTTTAAAAAAAAATAATTTAATAACTAACTGATTAACAATAAATAAAAGAAAATTGCATGATAATAAGAAATTTTAAACATTCATTTTATCAACAAAAAAAAATATAGTTGATAAAAATTATATTAACCAGTTGATTTCTGTTCATTAAATTAATTTTTAATTCAATAAGTTATTTCTTTAAAATAGCTAAGAGAGGAAAACAACATTTGCAAAAAAATTAATTATCACAATCTTTGACTTAGCTTAACTAACATTTTGTTAAGTTTTTAGGAGGGAAAATGAATGAAATGAGAAAAACATGTTTCAAAAAAAAAATTTAATTTAGAAAAAAAAAATTAAATATTCTAAAAATTCTTTCATAATTTTGAAGAGAAAATTGAGAGGATTTTTAAAAAAAAATGTTTCACAATTTAGAAATATCAACTTAGTGAAAATATTTAAAATTATCAATTCTTACAATAAAAAAAATACTTTTTACTATAAATGAAATTTTAGTGTGCACACATGAAAATACCTTTACAATGGTTTTATTTTCTGTGGAGTCCTTCTTTCCAGTTATAATTTCCATTGAGTTTCTCCTTGAAGGCTTCTATACATGTACATGGTTAATTTGTCCTTTTCTTGGTTTTCAGTAATTCTGGTTAAAAATAGCAAATTTTATCCATTTTTTAAATAAATTTCCCAGGTGAGATTAACGCAGAGTCTCATGCACTTGGTTGAAAACAAGGTTGCAGATTACTTTAGAGTGTAACTTCTCTACATTTTTATTCCAGTGAAAACAGATTATATGGAAAAAGATGATGTCTAAATTTTAGCTAACTTACCACATGCTTTTAGTGTAGAAACCATTTTTATAAGTAAGCTCATAGTATGACAAAAGCTTGATTAAAACTTCTGCTATTCTATGCAACAGCTTTGTTAATATTTCTGCTATCACTATGCAATAGCTTAGTGAAGACTTCTGCTTCTTTCTACATCATCTGGATTAAGACTTGACTGCTTTTTCATCAACAACTGAATTAGAAATATCTACTTTCTACCAAACACTTGGGTCTTCTAACTTACTCACATCCCTATTACTTTTTAGAACAATCTTGCCTACAAGCCAATCACAATCTGTCTCCAACATGATAGTTTTTATAATAAACAATTAGATAATTTTTATAAATATGATTATTCAGCTATTTCTTTCCTTAATCAAATATTGAAAAAGTAATAGTTAATATCATAAAATTCTTGGAATTCCTTTCTAATTAAAAAAAATTTTCTCATAAAAAGAAAAACAAGATAAATTGATTGCGCTGATTTTTTTAATAAAGAGAGATAAAGAGAAAAGAAAAAAACAACTCTAATTAAAAATAAAATTTAACAAAAGTATTAAAATCTTTTTTAAACATAAAACTTTATCTCTTTTAGAAGGTCAAAATTAAATACCATTAAACAACTTATCAAAAAAAAAATTAAAAGCAACTGGTAATTAAGTAAAATTATTGAAGAGATGGAACAAGAAATTATTTATCTGATTTTATAATTTTCTCTCTCTTCTACCAACATTTACCATTTATAATACATATCACAACATGCATATTATAAAATAAAAAGAGGTTTGACAATTATGTTAAGAAAATTGCCTAAAATATGGTAAGGAAAATAAAATATTTAACTAATTTCAGACCCATTATTATTATAAAAAATATGCATGGGAAAATTAAATATTATTTTCCCCATTAATTAAATGATTCTACACTTAAACCCAAGAAGCATGCTGCCAATTATCTTTTTATTTTTAATAGTGCAGCAACGTAGCCAACTGGTTATAATGTATTATTACCACTTTTATAATGTAAATAAGATTACTATCTTTATAACTAAATATTAACTTGATATAATATTCACTCAATAAATAATAGCTTAAAAATATATGAGCATCCAATTGTAATTGCCTTTATTTATCTTAAATAATTTACATTTGTACTTTGTAAGTTATCAAATAAGTTCAGATATAAATTTCTATCCTAACATAATTGTTACATATAACTAATAAAATAATTATACAAAAATGCAATACAGAGAGTGTACCAATAGCTCAAACAAGCTCTTAATTAATAAGTGTGGTATGAGAAAATATTTAAAATCTCTATCCAGAACACTCTCATCTCCAGACCAACTGGTTTCAAGCTTATGGCTCACATCAGTGGAGAGCTAGAATATTCAGACACTAGATCTAAAATATCAACTCAAAACCCAACAATTATTTGAAACATATATTTAAGTAGAAACTCTGAAATATTTGGACATGAAAATGTCTTTAAATCCAGCTATCTAATTTAAATAGCTATATGGGACTGAACTAAATTCAGATCTACCATATTTTAATAGCCTCAGCATAGCCAAAGCCTTAAAGGTAAAATTATTATAATAAAAAAGCAAGTCATATATAACATGACATTACTTTTATAAGCTTGTATTTACAAAAATGTTATTGGTACACTCTCTGTATTGCATTTTTATAAATACAAGCTTATAAAAGTAATGTCACGTTATATATGACTTGCTTTTGTGATTATTAAAATAATTATAATTTCTAATTATCTATTAAATATCTAATAATTCTAAATTAATTAATTAATTATCATATAAAATATATATCTGGTCCAAATAATAAAATATTAAATTTAATACAAAAAGAGTAATATATGATTGTATACAGACTTACCAATCCAATGGTTTAATTTCCAGACTGTTATATAATTACTTTTAATAAATTATGTGGTATAAGTCAATACACAGGTGGTGGTCATGTGATGTTTATTGACACGAATATTATCTTGTAAGAATATGATTAGCCAATACATTTGCATTAAAAAAATTGAATGACAATTAAGCAAATCTATTTCTTTAAAATAAACTATATGACAAATAAACTATAAATGTCTAAAATATATATAATCCAATTAAATATTATGAGATATATTCTTCATTGAAATCAATTTAATAAAATAGGTAATTGTACATCAAATTCCATCTATTTCAAGTTTAATCTAAAATATGTATTTCTATGTGACATGAAACATGTTGTTGAACGTATACATCCTTGAAATATTTGAAAACCAGGCACTCTTCACTAATCTGGAAGCTTAAGTGTAAGTATAGGAGATTTGAACTCAGATTTTCAAGCACCCTTCAACTATCCACACTATCTCATGCAACTGATACACATGACCACACCCATGTATAAAAGACAAATAATCACCAGTATATATATTTGATGCTAAACCAGCATTCATCAGTTGGTCCAGATTATCATCTCCCACACATATATATAATCAGTGCTCAGTTTATATTAAGATAGCAAATCTTCATACTTTAATGGACAGGCTTCAATCCACTACAACCTCCAACTTTTCAGCCATCCATATTATTGAAAATATGATGATGAAAACCCAAATCCCATGAAGATTTGCTATCTTAATATAAACTGAGCACTGATTATATATGTGTGTGGGAGATGATAATCTGGACCAACTGATGAGTACTGTTTTAGCATGAAATATGTATATTGGTGATTATTTATCTTTTCTACATGTGTGTGGTCATGTGTATCAGTTGTATGAGATAGTATGGATAGTTGAAGGGTGCTTGAAAATCTGAGTTCAAATCCCATATCTTTGAAATGCAAAAAAGTTAATATTTCTAATCTTTATAATAAATAATTAATTGAAATGGAATATAATAAATATGTCTGCCTATTCATTCACCTTGTACTAAATAAAATAACAGTGAATGATTGTTACAATATTGTTCAATTTTAGATTCTCAATATTTATAAGTTTATATATTACCAAAATAATTGATAACCAATGAATAAGAGGATATTTTTAAATCAAATTTATAATTATTACAATTTTAAATCAAATTTATAATTATTACAATTCGAGATATAAATTTAAATTTAGATCACTTAAATCTTTTATATTCCATGCATATAAAACAAATGATTATTTATATATACATATATACGTATTAGCATAAGACCTGATTAATCATCCTTCAATATGTCACTTAAAAATAATATCACAGTTCTAATATCTATTCCTTGAATTATAATTAGGCAATATTTTATTATTCCAAATAATTGAGTCCTATGTCAGAGGCTGAGAGGATGGGAGTTGGAGGATTGCCCAAGTGTCTGTGAGGAGTAGAGATGGGGCTAGTTTGGTATCTCGGCTTTTGAGAGTGTGAATTAGGTCCAAGAGCTCTTGATTTGGCTGAATGTACTCTCTGGTCAAGGATAATGGCACATCGGAGCAACCAAAGAGCATAGATGAGACCAACTTAATTCTTGTGTTGAAATAACTTGTCAATATCACAAAACTGTATCTGCAGATGAAAACAATCACTATATACAATTTTCTGTTGATAGCTTTTATTTTCCATTATTAAAATATAAGCGATATTTATTTTTAGTAAAAAAAAAATATCCAGACAAATTTTGAACGTAATGAATTACTTTTCATTCCTTTAATACATTGTACAGGCTTAAACCTGCATTTGTATATGTAATATATGCGGGATTCGAACTCAGTCTTTCACACGACCTACTACTCTCAGTGCCATCTCATATTGCTGACCCACCTGATCACACACATGTTGAAAAGATAAATAATCACCAATAAACGTATTTCATGCTAAACCAGCAATCATCAGTTGGTCTAGATTACTATCTTCACACATTCCTTTATCAAATTCTCGATATTATTCTTCTCATCCCATCATTTTATATAGTTAATAAACAAATACTTTTCTCCTGTGTCATAGCATTAGCCGGGAAGCGAACCTGCTAACCCAGGACAACTGTTTGTAAAGCAGCTGTCACTGACCTCTCGACCATCAATGCTTGACAAAACAAATACTTTTAAAAATAAATAAAAAAAATTATATGAAAGAACTTAGATTTGCTTCTATTGAAGTCAGTATGTAAAAGAAAGAAGGTTCAAACCATTCACTTCTATTTATAATCTTTTTAATTAACATCACAAAAACAAAGATAACACTCTTTTATAACCCTAATGTCAAATTTATCCAGCATTCCAAAAGTAAAATTTTATTACACAACAATAATAAATAACAAATTAAACAAATATTTCACAGTTATTACATATAATAAACTATATTTACATTTTAAAAATACAAACATATTATTTTATTTCAATGCAAACTAAAATAATTTATACTATATTCTTATCATACTACACTGGAAATATTTATTCTATACATATTTCCCCAATATAATATTACATATATTATATAAACAAAATAACTGATATACATAAGACATTAAATATTTGTATATTATTATAATCTACTACTTGTATATGCAATAACCAAAATATATATAATAAGGAAGGAATAATAATTTTATCAAAACTATAAACTTTATAATTTATATATTAGAATGAATAAAATCAATTCATAATTTTGTATGTTGCAATTAATAACACACATTTCTTGCTTTAATATTCTTGTTGTCATAGTAACACATTTCAATGCTCCTAAGCCAATACATTTACTATTAGAATCAATTAAGAACAAAAAAAATTTTTGCAACTGATATTCCACCACATAATGAAATTTACTTCAAATTTATATATATTATGATATATGTTTTGTTGATTTAATATTTTCATTTGTTTACTTATTTATTTAAAAATCCCTTTTATTTATTTTAAATTTGAATAATTTATCACATTAAAACAAATACTATCATTTTTCACAAAAATAAAGTATAGAGGTGGGAGTGAAAAAGAAAGGGTATTTTATTTCTTGTATAATTATTTTGTATATGACTTTTATTACAAATATAAACCTTATATTTGTTAAGTGACTGCCATAAATAAAAATATTAATTTTTAAATCACTTTTATATTAAAAATTTAAATATTAAATATTTTGCAAAATAAAAGTGTATTAAACTACAGTAATAATCTTCCTCAACTCATGATTTCTAAATAGATGATTTCAGTTATTCATGATTAAAAAATTAAAAAATACTTTAAAACAAGTTTTAATTTCTACATTTTAATTATTTAATGCATAGTGTATTTATATAGTCTGTGTGCATTATACATGTTATCTGTTAATTTTAGTACTGATGCTAAGTTTTGGAACTAAATATCATAAATATAATATAGAATAACAGTATCTATTTAAAAAAACACAACTACTCATCTCAAAGTAATTGAAAAAAATACTGCTTTATCTAATAAATTATCCATAGAAATATATAATTTTCTCTGTGATTTGTTTCATTCATAATTATACATTTTCAATTCAATGGACACAATTCATACTATTATGAAAAAATAATAGTTATGGAATATAAATATAATACTGGATTGCATAAAAATTATTTTCTGAAATTCATAAAACAAAAAGAATTATGTTTGAAAAGTCAAAAGTTAATTATGATTTATCTTCAAATATAAGATTAAAATTAAGATTTCCATTTAGTTCATTATATATGAGCACAGACTTCCACATGACCCACCACTCTCCACACTATTTCATAACACTGATATACTTGAACACATATATGTTGAAAAGATAAATAATCACCAATATATGTATTTCATGCTAAACCAGCAATCATCAGTTGGTCTAGATTACCTTCTCTACACATATATGCTATAAGTGCTCAGATATATATTAAGATAGCCAATCCTCATACTTTAATGGACAGGCTTCAATCTACTCCACACTCCAATCCTTTAACCATCCATCCAATTGAAAATCTGATGATGAAATGCTCAAAGGCCGCCCTGAGGCCGAGATTCTTGTCACACCCATGTTGACCTAAGGTCAGTCTGACCCCTCATGTACAGGACATAATCCATTTAATACATATACAAGGGAAGGGCAGTTAGTTTATTATAGTACAAAAGATTAAATAATAATAATGTTGTATGTAAAAGTTCTACATAAAGATATATTTATGCCATGGATTACATAACATTAAAAAAACGGATACTTTTTTAAAGTGATATATTTTTTGTTAGTCTATGAGTTTGCTTATTTAAAATAAATATTTTTTCAGATTGTTATTAACCCTCAAGTTTAAAAAAAATATATATAATTGATTATTATTTTTAGATTTTCTACTTTTAAAACTGAACTCTAGATTGAAAAACTTTTACAAACCTTTAACAGTATTAATTTTTTCTTTAAGAAAGTAAAATAATTATTTTTGACATTTATTTTTATATCTTGATTACATATTTCTTATATACTTAAGATTATTAGAATACATTTTATGAAGGCTATGAATATGAGGCATGGATCCTCGAAAACGTTAAGCCGATAAACTTTAATACTAATTAATATCTTCTCTAATTAACAATTATATATTTTATTTATTTATTGTAAATTTATATACTTTTTTATTATTTTTCTTAAACAAAGCATGAAAGTTAATGGAAAAGATATTGTATAGTTTTAACAATAATTATCCAAAATATAGTTAATATTTACGAAAGAAAATTTGAATATAAATGAGAAGGGTGACATAATATTCAATGCTACAATGAAGTAGAATGAAAAAATAGAAAAAGAATATCTGAAAAAGGTTAGGATTTAAGTATCAAGTATTAAAAGAAAAAAAAAAAAATCTTGTTATAAATGTCTGAGAATACATACATTTTAATATGTCATTGGCTGCAAATTCTTTATTACTTTGTTATTTTAATGTTATAAAAGAGTATTGGTGGTCGAAAGGTCAGCAACAGCTGCTTTACAAACAGTTGTCCCGGGTTAGCGGGTTCGCTTCCCGGCTGATGCTATGACACATGAGGAAAAAAAATAAAAAAGTAATTAATTTTAAAAATTAAATATATAATAAAATGTGTTGAATGAAAGTTATTATCTTAACTAAAATTTAATCCTTTAGGAGTTCATCTATGACTAAATTAATCATCACTATTTTACCAGTGGTAAATTACATCAATACTCTATGTTTATTATTAATGATTATTTTATTAATAAATATTATCTATTTAAAATTAAATACTGAGTCCAATCTCTTTACTGATAATTTTAAAAGCATTTAAACCTGATCAGTATTTGTTCCTAGATAGAAAATTGTTTGATTAACCTTGTAAGCTTAAATATAGTGAATATATTTTATTTTCCTATCCTCTTCTCTTCAGTGAGCACGATCATGTTTCCTTACAATTTATACATTTAAAAAGCAAATATTTACTGTTTTATAAATAAATTAGACCAGTGATATTTAATCTCTAGTGGTATATAAGCTATTTTTTTTTATATCAACAGATTTTGTGAACTCCTCTTTGTAGAAATTTATATCAGAAAAAAAAAGTAACAAAAAAAAAAAATATTAAAATAAAATCTATATTTTAACTATTGCAAAAATATGGAGAACTGAAAATACTGATCCACTACTACTAAAATAATTTATGTTCTTTAGTTAATTGTTTTTTTATTTAATAATGTGAAGATTGTTTTTAATAATATGTACAGTGTAAAAAGTGCGCTGAGTCAAACCAATACAGCATTTCTTTAACAATATTTATGAAGCCTGGATATATCTCATTTGCATGTTTCCAAACACGTTTATTTATGGATCACAAAGATAAATAATATTGATGTGTAATTTGTTTTAAAATGTTTGCAATATCTAAATTATTTTAAAATGGATTATTAATATAAAAAAAAGAAATTAAACAATAAACTTAGTTTAATTAAAATTTTTAAATTAATTTTACATTCAAATTAATTAACGAACAATTGAGTGATCTGCAAAATTAGATAAATTTATCTGACGTACAAGTAGAACTTTTTTTTTCCTTATGTGTCATAGCATCAGCCGGGAAGCAAACCCGCTAACCTGGGACAACTGCTTGTAAAGCAGCCGTCACTGACCTCTCGACCACCAATGCTTGCATCTATATTATTTGAAAAAAAAACAGCATGTAGAAAAATGTGGAGATGAAATCTCATCTCTAACTTGGGCATTATATAAATGTAATACTATACATAAATTTATTTTGACTGTGTTTTATATCTGCATTTAAATTAAATAGACTTTTTAAAGATAAATTTACAACCTTTTAACACAAGATTTTCTAAAAGAATGTAATTAACACTTAGTTGAAAATTACAAATGGTAAAACATTCAGAATTTACAAACAAATATTAAGTTTATAAGTGTTTTTGTATTTCAATAATTAAACACACACACACAGCAATATTTTTTTTTACAAATATAGATAAGCAATGTATCAAAAAAACTGCAAAAATAATTTTGCATAAATAATTTTGAGACTTTCATTAATATCCCAAATAGTTAGAATACACTGTAAAATGAAATTATACATTTGCTTAGCATCTAGAAATGAATATTAACTCTTTCACAATTAAGACAAATCAATGGAATATATTAATTTCACATTCATTTGGAATATGTAGCTCAGTTTAAATGATTAACTGAAGTATCATCAACTTGGAAAAATGACATGATTATCAGAAAATAATGCTTGCATCATGGAATAAAAGTAACGTCCCAAAATATTCAAATAATCTGTAACTATACTGTGACCATGCTGAATATTTGGCTCCTAAAATAATATTGCTGCCCAAATCATGCAAATTCTACTATCATGATTCACAGTTGGGAGAAGTTAGCTTGGTTGGTAGTGATTCATCTGGCCATAAGAAACTCATGTAGTTATACTTTCATTATTTTTTATTCTTATGTTAACAATGCTTCTTCATCATAATTTTCATATAAAAAAGACAATGGTTTTGAAGTGGTAGCTTGACTACTTGTGGATATTATGATCGGCTATTTGGTAAACACTACAGTAATGTGTGTTGACCTATTGTAGTTTTGCACATCTTAGCTAGAATTCTTTCTACTGTTTATTAGTTCATCTCTATAAACAATCAATGTATAATCACAAATTATTATAACAAATTTTATTCTCTATCTATATGAATGTATTCATTGCTCTTAATTTGTTAGTTTTGAGAAGCTGAGCAAGAGTTCTGACATTTTTGGACAATAGAGCTCAGTAACTGGTACTAATAAGTTTCAAAAATAAATTTATTAATTACTATGTGCACAAATTGGAAAGGATATATACAAAGTTAAATGAGGTTATGCTAAGTCCTGAGAGTTCTTGTTGAATGGTTTAGTGGGTTGGCATGTTTGTCATTCTGTTGTTATTAGCTGGAAAAGTGAATAGGTTCCAAGTGTCCTCAAAGAAATGAGCTCATCTCTTTTCATGATCTCCTTTATTGTTTTGCGAAACAACAGACCTGGGTCTAGATGGGGCAGTTCCATTATCAACTTGCAGCGTACTACCCAGATTACGTAGAGGATGAAAATCCTGCAGAACAATGAGTATTTAACAGTACCATTTAGTTACTCAAATATGAATATTTATTTTTTTATTACACAAATGAGAATTCTGCAATTTCAATCTGAGGCCCTGGAATTTATGGATGTCAAATCCATGAATTGAATACAGGATACATGTCTTCCAGTAACTAGAAATTTATCATTTATTTCAACTGGCTTAGTCTGTGTTTGACTTTTTTCCTTTGATATTTAATTTGTTATAGCTGCTAATAAATAATTATAAAGTGAAGCATTTTTTGCTTTATATATATATAAAGATTATTTTACAAACAGGTGCAATTCAATTTAAATATTTTGTTTATTTGTATATACTATTTTAAAATGGCCTTTTAAATTATGCCAGAAAATATCTGAAAACTTACTAAAATAAAGAATGAAAAAAATTATAAAATTGTGGGTCAAAAAAAAAAAAAAAAAAGAAGGGTAAACTGAACATGTTTTAGAAATAAATAAAAAAGGAGAGAGAGAAATATATCTGGAAAATTGTGGACTATGAAAAAGAAAAGAAAAAAATTATGACATTAATTATAAATATTTGAACTAAAAAACCAAGTGATAGATTTTGCAATATTTTATTTTGAGCAAATGACTGGTGATGATGATGACTAATAGTACATAAATATTATGTATTGTTATATATATAAATCATTTGTTTAGGTTTTCTTTCCTTCAGTCATTTCCAAATAAAGTCTTCATATTTAATATATCAGTGTTTTTATAATGTTTACAGTATGAAATATATTTTTTTAAATATATATATTAATAATATTTTCCTTATCATAAACTTGTTAATAAATTTCTAGACACAGTTATTATGAATATTATCCAAAAGTTTAAGTTTTCTGACCCATAAAGTATAAAATCTTCAGGGTTGCAATGAAAGTGCAAAGTATCAAATTATACGCTTCAGTAGTTTATTTCATAACTTCATTTCTACATTAAAAAAATAGCACTTTAAACACAATCTAATTTTAATATTAAAATGAATGTACATTAGAATAAAGAATTAAAAGAAGGTTTCGTGATTCTGAAAAGTTTTTGAAATAATATATTACAATATTTTAAATTATTAAATATAATCTTGCATGTTTATTAATCTTTTTTAATAATATAAATTCAATGGCATGATTTCTGTTTAGTAAATTATTGTTCAAATATTTAAATGTTGCTGCTTTCCTGCATTTTGATATATTATCAAAAATGTCTATGAGATGAAAATAATTTTCTCATTTGACTCATAACGTTCTTTACATTTTATCAAATTAAATCTTTAAAAATCTGCCAATAATGATTTTTAATCTTAATATTTGCAAATCTTTTAAGTTAATATCTGTTATAATATAAATAAACTGTGAAAATACCATAAAACAAATTGATAACATTAAAAACATCTATCAGTAAAAAAAAAAAAAAAAAACCATTTTGCCTACTATAGTTGACTTGTTAAAAATAATATTAAAGGAAAAATAAGAGTTAATAAGTCTCAATGTAAAAAAAAAAATTCAAATGACGACCAATATAAATTTATATATGTTAACTAAACAATGGTCCAATCTAGCCACTAGGACACTAAAATGAAGTATTCTATTGATAGTAATAACAATGTAAATCAAAAATGCATCAGTATTGGATATAGCATTTCTAGATTCAATTATGTTACTACTAACTCAATATATAACTAGATATTATTATAAAATATATGACTTAATAATGTTTGAAAATAAAATAATATATTCCACAAACTAACTATGATAAATCTTCTCAAATTATAAAAGCCAAATTAAAATTTTATTGTTAAAATGAAAAACTATGTATGTGCTTTAGTTCACCATTACCCGTTTCAAAACTACAGTAATAGTGAAGGCCACTTAATGAATGATTAAAGTTCCAATAGACTGGGAAGAAGAAGAGATTACAATGTTATTATGAATCAATAAATACATTGAAGCAAATTTATTTGAACCATATTTGAAATTATTTAACATTTATTTTATCATTGGACATGCAAAATTCGCACATATGATAAATTTTAAAACTACTGATTATAAAAAGATAGAATAAACATTTAAATAGCTGGTTTATCTAATATGCAAAAAAAAAAAAGTTCATTATAACTCTATGTGCTAGAACTACTATTTTCTGATCAGAAAAATAATCAAATTTGCTCTATGTTGAACTGGATTACCTAATCTGTAAGACTCTAAAAACTCAATCCTTAAAAAAATATTAAATATGATAGCTTTTGTTTTATAAATCTTTTATGCTATAAATAGGTCTTTAAGATCAACTGTGATTTATCAGAATTATTCATTCAACCAATTAAAAACAAATCAATTCACTATCAGAAAACATTTTTAAACAAGGCAAAACTCTCCATACAGTAGCGCCACACTGTGCCAACCAGACTAATCAATGGATGCCAGAAGGCTTGTGCATAAAATCCCTATCTAGTGCTTACTCATCCAATATCTTCAGACTAGTTTCTGGCTTGTGGCTTTCATCAGTGTGCTAGTATAAGAGATGGTGTGTGATGTTTAGTGGAAAACATTTTTATTTGCATATATTTATACCTGCCTTTTTAATAAAAATTTTCCTTAGAAAGTTATTAAATAATATCATATCCATATTTTGGAAATGCATATTTGTCCTTCCTTTTATTATTTCTTCACATGCGTAACAGCTTCATTGATCATTTTATGACAAAATAGCAATGATTGTGACCACAAGGGAACTCACTTGGTTCTTCATTGACTAATGATCAAAATAATATACTTACAAATTATCCCAATTTTGTTCTTTTCAGAAATCAATTGAGTGTTTGGTACGATGTACAGAAAATAGGCTAGTATTTCTGCTATTTCATTCATTTCTATACAACAATAAAAAATTTGAGACTTTGCTTATATATTACCTACTAATATCATCAAAAACAACATTTTTATACAATTATTGTTATAAACCACCAAACATCACATGATCACCGTTTCTTATGCTTGCTCATAACTGTTATTAAAACAGGTAAAACTCTCCAAACAATAGTACCACTTGGTGCAAGCCAGAGTAATCAATGGATGCCAGAAGGCAAATGCATAAATCCCTATTTGATGCCTATTCATCCAGTATCCTGATTAGTTTCTGGTTTGTGGCCTTCATCAATGAAGAGGCCTTGGATCTGAGAGCACTGCACCTAGATCTTAGGATATAATTCAACCCTCCACCAGCCACCTTTTATCTCTATTTGACTATAAAACTATGAGAATAAAATTAAAAACAATAATAATTTCAATCTAAGTTCATTAGCTTATATAGTCATATAGGCATGAACTCAGTTCAGTACCTATACATTTTGGTGTCTTTGGTTCTTTAATAACCATAGTCACCACTATTCTATTAGGCAAGATTGGTATTAAAACACTAAACATCACATGATCACTATTTCTTACGCTTGTTCATAACTGTTATTACAACAGGCAAAACTCTCCATTCAGTAATGCCACTCAGTGCAAGTCAGAATAATCAATGGATGCCAGAAGGCTTGTGCATAAAATCCCTATCTAGTGCCTACTCATCCAATATCCCCA
This sequence comes from Epiperipatus broadwayi, assembly GCA_028023455.1. Lineage (NCBI taxonomy): Eukaryota > Metazoa > Onychophora > Udeonychophora > Euonychophora > Peripatidae > Epiperipatus > Epiperipatus broadwayi. Next base: position 800,558 of record JAQFVV010000272.1, read on the forward strand.
GACTAGTTTCTGGCTTGTGGCCTTCATCAGTGAGGAGCCTTGGATCTTAGAGCACTGCACCTAGCTCTTAGGATCTCCAGCAGCCACCTTTTCTCTCTATTTAACTACAAAACAATGAGAATAAAAAACAATATTTTCAATCTAAGCTCATTAGCTTATATTGTCACATAGGTCTGAATTCATTTCAGTACCTATACATTTTGGTCTTTTTGATCCTTTAATAACCATAGCCACCACTATGCACAAGCCTTCTGGCATCCATTGATTGTTCTGGCTTGCATTGAGTGGCACTACTGTATGGTGAGTTTTGCCTGTTTTAATAACAGTTATGAGCAAGCATAAGAAATGGTGATCATGTGATGTTTGGTGGTTTAATAACAATCCTGCCTAGTAGGATAGTGGTGGCTATGGTTATTAAAAAACCAAATACACTAAAATGCATAGGTACTGAAATGAGTTCAGCTTAGATTGAAAATATTATTGTTTTCAATTTTATTATTTATAGTTTTGTAGTTAAGAAGAAATAAAAGGTGACTACTGGAGGGTTGCATTAGATCCTAAGATCTGGGTGCAGTGCTCTCAGATCCAAAGCTCCTCACTGATGAAGATCACAAGACAAAAACTAGTCTGGAGATATTGGATGAGTAGGCATTAGATAGGGATTTTATGCACAAGCCTTCTGGAATTTATTGATTACTCTGGCTTGCACTGAGTGGCAATACTGTATGGAGAGTTTTGCATGTTTTAATTATTATTATATTGACTAATAATCTCAATAATCTTAATTGCAAAAAAATTCAAGCTCAAAGAGTACAAGGTAAAAGCAGAATTGAAAGAAAAAATAAATTGCATCATATGTTCAATTACACATCAATGTTAATGAATATTTGATAAGATGACCACAGAAGTGATTCACAGCAAACTTTGCTCTACTAGGTTTTTTGAGTAAAATACCATGAGGTATATAATATGAGGTATATAATAGACCACTCAAAGAAGTATGGAGAGATGTATGTTGGGAGTAACAAGAAGAGATCAAAAATGCAATGTATGGGTAAGAGAGCAAACAGGTATTTCTGACCTCATTGAAAAAATTAAAAGATTGAAGTGGAGTTGGGCTGGACATATTGCTAGAAGAGATGATGATAAATGGACAATTGAAATCTTAAACTGGATTCCAAGAGATTGTAAAAGACCCAAAAAGAGACCACATGTGAGATGGATGGATGAAATAATAAAGTGTGCAGGGTGGTGTGGAGATGGATTAAACTTGGAGAGACCTTCATCCTGCAGTGGATTGATAATGGTTGATGATGATGATGATGATGATATAGTTGTTGACATATGGTTAAAATTTTATAGGTTATAGTTCATTTTGTTCTGCAAAATAACACAAGATCACAAAGTTAGATCTTCAATCTCTTACAAAGAAACATATATGGAACTTTATTAAATGACTAGAAGAATCTTGTGTCTGATTGACAAAATCATGAAAATATGATTTCAAGAAAATCATGAACATTCATACATATTTCAGAGTTTGATTAATTGGTTTTATCATTTTATACTACTTCCGGTTTTCAACAACACTGCTCATCATGATGATTATGAAAGATGTTTACTATTGCAACATAATTCTTTGCTTATCCGAATAATATCTGTTTTGAAAATAAATATGTTATTGTTTATTTGATATTTTGTGACTAGTGAATTTTTATTTTTTAATATATTTCTACTGGGGAGAAGACTATATCAGGCAATATATATACATGTTTAGAGAGAGAGAGAGAAATTTATATCTGAAAAAAAGATTGCATGCAAAATACATTTGAAATTTGAGTGAATTAAAAATCAATTGGGAATCATGATTTAATGCTCGAGTGATTATGTGATGTTTAAGTACCAAAATGACAGCTGAATACAATAATTTTACTTAGTTAATAGAATAACTGAAACACATGCTTATTATATACCTGTGTCTATATATGTAATATATATATATATATATAGGGTAAATGAGCACAGACTTTCACATAACTCACCACTCTCCACTCTATCTCATAACACTGATACACTTGAACACATGTATGTTGAAAAGATAAATAAGCACCAATAATCGTATTTCATGCTAAACCAGCAATCATCAGTTGGTCCAGATTACCATCTCTACACATATATGCTATAAGTGCTCAGATATATATTAAGATAGCCAATCCTCATACTTTAATGGACAGGCTTCAATCCACTCCACACTCCAACTCTTCAGCTGTCCATCCAATTGAAAATCTGATGATGGAATGCTCAAAGGCAACCCTGAGGCCGAGATTCTTATCCCTATTAGTTAATAGAACTGGATTACCCCCTCCCCGACAGGTGGCATCAATCAGTAAACTTTTTTTTTTGAGTCTATCATGTTATCATTTGTACTAAATTGCACAAGATGCCAAAGAATTAAAATATATAATTATAAAATTTGGTTTTATTTGCAAACTTTAAAATGCTTCAAGTAATAATAATATATTACTAATAGGAGTCATCAAGCTTACATGGACTTTTGATAATAATATGAATGAAATTTTTCCAATCATTTTCAGAGTAGTATGAGAGACTACAGTACTTTGATTTTCCCCATATGGTTTGAAATGTTTTATTGTTATCACAACTATAATCAACAATCATTAACACCATTCTATATTGTGCTTGCTCAATGTAAATATAAAACATAAAAAAAAATATTAAAATATTTACAAATATAACAAGCAAATAGAAAAAGTAAGACAAAATATGCAAATGGTTTCATTGTTTAAAAGTTCAAAGGGTTCGAACACAGTAGTGACAGAGCTGAATCTGATTTGTGGGCTTTAAGGTCCAGAATCTGTCATCCCCCTTCCTAGCTTCAAACTATACAGTTCTTAAGTCAAATTAAAATTTAAGATAAAAGGCTAAAGGGCTCTTGTAAATGATTGTTAGAGATAGGGAGTGAAACTTAGATATAGGTTTCAGAATAACACTATACATGTAATCAACTGAGGGAAAAGTTACAATTAATTACACTCATCACTCTCTAATTCATATCTACTAGATATATATATAATAAGATTATTGGAATCTGCAACTTTTCTTTGTTAATTCCACTTTATTTTAATTTTATCATTGTTATTTAACATGCATATTACTTTGATCAACTTGGTTAAATTTATATATAATTGCTAAATAATAGCTTTTTTTTTTCTTAAAAGTTTACATAATTGTTCAGTATGAATATTATGATTATAAAAGCTGTAATAAAATGTATTTTAAACCTATAACTGAGTTTATTAAAGTTTATAATACATTAAAGATCAGCCTTTCAAGCTATTGTGCATAAAAATAAATGCTTATTTATAAAGTTTATAATGTAGCTGTAAAATTGAGACGCCAGTATTTATAAATTGTATTAAGAAGATGACAAAAGATGGCAAACTATTACTGATAATAATTAAGTGTTATTACATGTTCATAGAATTCTGTTTCCTAGTAACTTCATTTGCTTATAGACAAAAGAACGTATTATACATACTTTAATAACACAACATAATGACTGCGCTGACAATCATAAACAATAAACATTTTCAGGAGATTGACAATGGGCATATACATTTTATTTCATAATGGCTACGGCATAATAAGTAGAACAATAACAATAATATGCTCATCTGCTATATGTATTATCTTGAGTTCAATATCAGATTGATGCTGGCAAATTTGTTTCAAATGGTTAAAGATTTCCAAAGCAAACTTTTTTCAGATAGTCAGTAAATATTCACTTCAACTAAACAAGAATATTTTTAATAAATGGTAATCTAGTTATTTCTATATGAGGAGGGAAGTGAAACTTAGGACAAACAGGGTTGGTGAGATTGATATTTATATACAGATCATAATGTAAAAAGTATAATTTTAAAATAATGCTATTGTTTAAACTTTAAAGAATTTGAAAACCATAGTTAAAGGTCAAAGGAGAATCAAGATTGCAATTTTATTTGGAATGAAAATTTTAAAAATATTATGTGCCAAAATTTAAGTAATTAAAATACACTAACTCTAATTTCTTAATATAAACAATAATATTTAAATAATATTTTATCTCTTAACAAAAACATTTTTATATTATAAAAACCAATCATTTACTTTCAAAAGTAACCTTTATTAGTAAAAAGATTACTAAAAATGTTGGGTACACTTACCCATTGAGAATTACAAAGCGTTCAATGTAACAAACAAGGTAAAACAATTATTGATTATATAAAGTAAATATGCTTGATAACAATTATATCCATAAAAAAGTTGCTATAATGTTGATTAATGTGTATCTGAACATGAGTATTGCTATCCATCACCCAATGATCACACCCCTGGGGCCCTGAAGTGAAGACCCAAATGCTTCAGCTGAATAGGTGGACAAGTCCAGCATTGCACCAACCACCACAACAGGCAGCGAGGTCCAAGGCTCAAGTCCATTAAACAATAAATTCTTGACCCACAGCCAAGCCATGTCAAGACCATTCTAGATATCTCTGTCTCCCAATTAACAGTCCAAATGTGCAGGGACCACATTCGGTCTACCTGCCCAGAATTGGAAAGTCAATTAAGAAAAACTAACATATAGCGAGTACAAATCTGCCCAAAACCAACCTATGAAGGGGGCACAGCAGCCAACTAGAGCAGGAATGGTGCTGAGACTTTGACCAGGTACCCTCCCAGCAGATTTTCCAAGTAGTGGCAATAATTGTCAACAGCCTGCACCAATAAACCAGCCCCCTAATGACCGCCATCACCCCTGAGGAAGAAAAGAGGAGTGCAGATCCATGCTCACAAAATTATTGCAGCAAAGACTCCATCAAAGTTACAAAAATTGGTGGTGGCCCAAATCAGACCAACCATTTTACAAATGCTTTAATTTTGAAGTTAACTAAAGAGAAAAAAAATAATTGGCTCAAATCAACACTGCCCTAAAAAAACAACCCATCAAGGGGGTTCAATGGAAGGCAGTGACTTTTGCCCACTCAGCAGGTATTCCTGGGCTTGGCAATGCTCGCCAACTGCCCTCACGAATGTATCAAGCCCCTCATGACCACCACTACCACACCTGAAGAAAAGAATAGGAGTGCAGGCCTGTGCCCAACAATGCATCAGTTGGATTCATTGTAGTCTGGAATCAAGCCAGGTTTACTTGCACACCATGAATACACACCATTTGTCCATATCATCTTGCACACTGAGGTCTAAAGAGCTAAAAGTCTGCTTGTAATCATTATCAACCTCCTGTGTCTGCAAATGTTCACAATACCTGTTCAATCCACCCAACTATAAAGTCCTTCAGAGTTCACTATTGTTCTTATTTGTTGATACTAATTGGATTCTGCTTCTTTGGATTGAATTTTAGGTCTTGATTAGAAATCAAGGATTCGGTTGCATAATCTGAAAGTTTGTTGTTAAAGTTTGAAATAATTAAAAGAGGATGAATCATTTGTAGCTTCAATGTCTCTGTTTAGGAATAAAACATCATTTGTACTAATTTTGCTTTAAATCATTGTTTTTTTTTCCAAGAAAACAATATTAACATTTCAAGGATAAAGTGAATCAAAACTAATTTGTAGATATTTCATATACATATTTAAATGTTTGTTTAATAAAGTTTATTACTTAAAATAAAAATAAATGTACAAAATTTGATAAAGTTTTGAGATTATTTGTAAAAAAAAAAGGTCTCAGGTAAAGAGTATTTTTTAATTTTTGGATTTGTTTGGAATATGTGATATTTATATTTATTATTATATATTTACATTTTTATTTTTCAATTTTCCTTGAAAAAGACTATATTATAAAATAGTCGAAACATTGGGGTGTAGTTATATTTTTATAATAGTAATATAAAAAATAAAATTTAAAAAGAAGTTTGGTGTATTCATTTATATATATTGAAAGTTCATTAATATGAAATCATTTTTCCCTTCAAAATAACAATTATAAAAATTAAATTACAATATGAGAAATTAATATATATTTAGGCTATAACCTTAAGACTATGTGCCTAAAATGCAACAGTAGGGACCTCTACAAATCTAAACACAAGATTAACGACTTTAAAAGACAAGAGTGGCCTTGTCTTTCAAAGTTGTTAATCTTGTGTTTAGATTTATAGAGATCCCTACTGTCACATTTTAGGTACATAATCTTATAGCCTTAATATATATTACTTATGTAATGAGAATGTGTTAAACCACTAAACATCACATGATCACTATCTCATACTAGCACAATAATTGTTATTAAACAATTCAAAACTATATGGAGAGTGTTGTTTTGTTAATGAGAATGTGCTTTACAAATTATTAATTACAACTTTAAATATGATAAATTGTAATTTTTCCCATAAGCGAAGCTTTTTTTTAACAGAAATAGAATATGGAAGTATATTTAAATTATAAAATTTAATTTGCATTTAAAAGATATATGAAATTAATGTAAGCTATTTTGTTTTTATTTGTTAATTAAAGGAATTAGACAGCCAGATATGAAGTACATTGATGATATATATAAATATAATAACTTAAAGATATACCTGTAAATTTGAATGTAAGTGATTTCACGCAAATGGGAAATCAAAATCATGTCAAAACCAAAGGAAATATCTTTACGGGTCAACATATTTCATAATCATATTAAATTACATTAAGATTTGAGAGATATTGTAGCTTTAATGCATAAAAGTGTTTTAAACCAGTGTTCACATTTAAAAATTTAAATACTATATTAATATATTTAGCTGTTGTATGCCATTTAAATTTGATTATTTATTATACTAAATAAAATACTTTTTTTTTTTGGTTTTATAATCATTAATGGTGAAAGTTTTTACTTGGGATATGTTATTTATGAAGTCCTGATTGACTAGTAAAGATGATGGATGAAAATTGTGCACTCTATTATACAATTTCAGCATGAGGGTAGCTATTTTACCTTTGGATGATATAGCGTAATAACTATACCATCAGTCTTACAAAATGCCTGCCAAAACATTTTTTAACATTTTTTTTAAAGATTATTATAGTGAATAATCGATTGCAAATCAAAATAGTAAGATACAAATCGATGATAATCACTATTGTGAATCCTCACATAATGATCAAGTATATTTGCAAACATATGGGTGTATAAATATAATTTTAATATAAATAAATAGCACAGTTCTAGAGAGACTGACTTGAGTTAAGAATTTCTGTATCAAAGCTCAATCTATTACTTTATGACGTTTAAATGCCACACGGCTTCTCAAGTGACTAATCATTCCATTTTTAAAATTTTTATATCATTAATTATGAATGTTTAAAAACATCAGAGTTAATGTTGCTTATGGTGATTAAATACAATATAATACTTATGTTCATAACAATTTTATTTTATTACCCTATAAATGAAAGGAAATTAAATATCTCTTCATAAAAAAAATCTCATTGATATATGTATTATGCAAACTCACATTTCATTTTAACATGTATGCTTTCAAGATTCAAACACTTGTAATCACAATACTTCATACATGCACTTTCGATTATTTTTAATCATCTTATTTTTTAGATTAGGACATGGTACAAGAATAATAAAATATTGTAAATAATAACAGGAATAACACTAATATGATATGATGATTTGCAAAAAATTAATGTTCACAAAAGTCTCATATAAGTAATTCTTGATAAGATATGCAAAACTTCTTCCACCCTTATTGTATGGCTGGTGTTTAAAATTTTAATTTAAAAAAGCACACTTCCCATGTGCGAGGGGGGGGGGTTGGTTGTAAAACCTCTTGGCAATAATGTTATTAGTCTAAAAAAAGATAGAGCTAAGAGTAATGTATATTTCAAATTTTCTTAAAAAAACTATCCATCTATGTAAGAAAATAACGCATTAACATTTTAAATCATCCAGTTTATGTGATAAATGACAATTTGAGAAACAATAAATCAGATAAAAATAATATTATTTATATAGTGATAACTTAGAAATCAAAAAGAGCAAATAAAATAGATGGGGAAAAGAAATACATAGAAAAATAAAATATGTATAAATAATGAATCATGGTTTTTCTGTACAAGGAAACAATATAAATATTCAACAACGCATGAGTGATTTGGGGTTTTAATATAATGCTTGTATTAAAATATGAAAAATAGAATAAAAAATAACAAGATTATGAAGGTAGTTCTATTGAAAAATTTATAAATTAAGAAAAAAAAATTACATTATCAACAAATTTGAATGTTATAAAAGCAAAAAATTATATAGATACTGTACACTATATATTATTTATCCCATTGTGAAAATTTTTTGATCATCAAACCTGTTCCAATATATACACAAATAAAAAAAACCCTAATGTTATTAATATCTAACTCAGGGATCCCCAACCTTTTTGCACTTAAGAGCACATTCTATAATACTGGCCAGGTGGCAGGCACCATTTATTTTTTCAATGTAAATTTATAGTTGGATATTGTTAATAATACACATAATTTACAAAAAAATATGTATTTCAAAAATAAAATTTTAACATATAATTAACATTTATATTTTTACACTGTAAAAGTATAGTAGGTCCTACAATTTATTTGTATCAGATAAATAATTTTTTATCATGTTTGAATAGCAGTGGGCACACGTAAAATCATCTGCAGGCATAGGGTTGGGGACCCCTGATCTAACAGATGAATTAGTTGTACCATGTAAGGAAAAAAAGTACTTTCATAAATGTAAATCTTCAGGAGTGCTTGAAGTGATAAAATATATAACAGGTATAATGGCAAACATTTTCATGATCTGGTAATTTAATGTACTAACTATTTTTTCTACTTAAACAATGACATTTAGAGACAACATTTAAATGATCAAATTAAATACTCATTGAAATTGTTAAACTATTTTAAAATGTTTTATTTTTGATGGTTTTGAAACTTTTTCAAAACATATAGTTTATATTGTTTTTCTGAAGGTTTGTGATGATGGTGTTCTGAGGAAAAAGTGGAGAAATCAGGAGGAACCTCATAGATAAGTATATGAAATTACTACATACTGTTGCCTTTGGCAGGATGGCTCAGTTGGTTAGAGCATTACCTTAAAATTCAATTATCAAGATTCTAAGGGCCCAGGTTCGAATCCCATGCTAGTACTGTCACTGGTCAGGCCAGCAACACCTGAAGAAGAGGGGAGAAAATACCTCTCGAAACGTTGTGTATATACTAACCTGTTTGCTGTGATATTACTAACATTTGTTTGCTGTGATATTACTAACAGTTGAATGCATTTGGAATATTTAACTAAAAATTAAACTTTTCTAAAGACATTCAACACACATATTAGATGATGGAAATAGTCCAATATAAAAATACATATAGTTTATATATTTTAAATTCTGAGTAATATATTCTTGTTTTTTTAATGTTAGAACTCTGGGGAAATGCTTACATTTAACTTTTTTATTATTATTACAAATGATTATAAATATCAGTTCAAAAATATCACAATTATTCTGTCTGCAATGAAAATGTTAAAAGGTTAGCAACTACAATAAAATCAGATTATATTTATTATCACAATTTTTTTTTAAATTCAAATTTATATTACAAATGACATTTATAATCAGAGACTATAAACTGTGTAAAATTGTTGTCTTCAGTTATATTTTAACTAGTTTTATCATTAAAAAATTATTTAACTCAGCATCTGGAAAATTATTATTTTTACTGTGCAGCATATGACATATACAGAAATGAGGGTGCATGTGTGTACATACACATTGTATTTATGATATAGTACTATATTAAGATAGTAGAATACCTACAAGCAAAAATCACATTGCTGGTCCAGTATAATACCTTAGTTGTAATATTCATTGCATTCATATAGAATATACTTATATATGCATTATTACATAGTAAAAATAATAATTCAATAAAAAAAAAAAATTTAATAAGACAAATAATAATATATTTAATTTCACCAACCTGGATTTCGCCCCCATACTGGCACCTTGCATTATTATCATATATTATAACACAGCAAATGTACAATCACTTTGCCGGTTCTTTCGTATTTGCCAACCGATGATGTATTACCCTGAAGCCATATCAGTCTGACCTTGCGATCTTTAAGATAACGTCTCCAAGTGATTTACAGACAAATGCAATAGCTAAAATTTGTCCGCAGATCTTGTGGACTTGGCACGTTAAGGATTGCAACATCAGACTGATATAGCTTCAGGGCAATATGTCATCGGTTGGCAAATACTAAAAAAAAATTAAAAAATGTACATGCATGCGTCAAAATAATTTAGAAATTAAAAGTAATTAATATAATAATTGTATAATTATTATAGTAATTCTATAATTGCAGAAATATGTACATATTTTTTTTAATTTAAAATAAATATACAAATAAAGAACACTTTTCCCAATTTAATGCGAATCTGGCATTATTAATGGTGAACTGGACAATTAATTAAAACAGTCTAACAAAAAAAAATTTTTTAAAATGTACTTGTATGAAAAAATTATATTATCTTTACAAATTTTGTGATGTGATTCATGTTAAAAATATATAAAACAGGTTCTAGTCTAAAAAAAACTATATATAATTTATAAAATCACCCTATATTATGCTCAATTATAAAATACAGTGCGTAGTGCTGGAATTGGTGGGGGGGTAGCCTCCGATGTCTTTGACGAGCCAAAGGCTCGGCATACATCTATATCAGACATTGTATTACTCTCATAGCTGTAATTTTTATAATAGCCGATGAATTTAAGAAAAAAAAATTTCTGTATGATATAACTCAGAAATTAAAAATAAAATTAATTAATTGTAATTTTTATAATTACAGAATAATTTACAAAATAATATACATCAAAATGGCATTATTTATTAAAAACAAAAATTAAAATTACTTACAAATAGTGTCCATTGTGGTGGACTAGTAGCAAAAGACAGACAAATGACAAAATTTCCCAAAGCTCTCTCCGATTTTTAAATCTTGCGGGTCAAAAAAATCCAAAAATTGGATTAATCATGACAGTGTCTTGGTTGACATGACAACATTGTCATCTTATCATCGATGATGTTTGCCGGAAAGAAAATCAGTAAGTATAAAATGTCATCGGTTGAGTAATCCTAAAGTACCACTTTTTCTTTTAAAATATATATGTTCTCCAATAATATCAACAAATTAAAAATCCTTCTCTTTCTTTTCAAAAACTTTATTTTCTTATATCAATACTGAACATATATATAATACAAAACTCCAATGTTTCAACTGTTTTTATCTTCATACAGTCATTTTCAAGGATTTGCAACAACAATATGAAATACATATTTATAAATAAACCTCAATTACATAAATACCTTCATCTTACATTAACATAAACAGTAACAAACATATTAAACATACATAATTATATTTTACTTACATCTCTCTCCCACTGCTATTTTTTATTACTCTTTCTTTTACATTATTTAATTACAAATCTGTCTTAAAATCATCCAAGAAACTTTTTATACAAATTTAAAAACCAACCCTAATTTCAAATAACCTCCCCCTTTTTTAAATCTTATCTAAAACCCATCTCAAAACTACATTCCTAAACTATAGCTTTAAATGAATATAAAACAAATATAAACATCTTTTTTTATACAAAAAAACTTTTAACAATTTACCTAAACCTATTTAAACATTCATTTTAATTATACATTATTTTAGATTCCTTATCTACTCCATTAATTCTATTTAAAATAGGATTATATTTTTTTATGTAAAAATATTGTTTTACCATTCTTTCCCTGTAATTTTTAACCCTTTCCAACATTTTAATATTAAATTCTTTATGACCTAAAACTTTACAATGTATGTAAATATTTGAATTTTTGTCATATAAATGTTGTCTAAGTCTAGTTTTTAATGTATTCTTTGTTGTCCCAATATATGAAATCTTTTTCCCCTCCCTCTTACAATTTAAACATTCAATTAAATAAATTCCATTCATTTTGTCAATTTCTATATTTTTGTATCATTAATTAAATTTCCTAAATTCAATTTCTTTTTATATACTGGTTTAATAATTAATCTACTTTCCTCTATTTATACTTCTTATAATCTTTTTAATCTTCATAAAAGTATCTCTAAAAACATTATAACTATTATATATATAATTATTTACATCTTTCCCACTGTTTCTCTTCTTTATTATTCTTTTAATATTTTTTTTGTATAAAAAAAGATGTTTATATTTGTTTTATATTCATTTAAAGCTATAGTTTAGGAATATAGTTTTGAGATGGGTTATAGATAAGATTTAAAAAAGGAGGAGGTTATTTGAAATTGGGATTGGTTTTTAAATTTGTATAAAAAGTTTCTTGGATCATTTTAAGACAGATTTGTAATTAAATAGTGTGAAAGAAAGAGTAATAAAAAATACTAGTGAGAGAGAGAGAGAAAGATGTAAGTAAAATATAATTATGTATGTTTAATATGTTTGTTACTGTTTATGTTAATGTAAGATTAAGGTATTTATGTAATTGAGGTTTATTTATAAATATGTATTTCATATTGTTGTTGCCGATCCTTGAAAATGACTGTATGAAGATAAAAACAGTTGAAATATTGGAGTTTCATATTATATATATATATATATATATATGTTCAGTATTGATATAGGAAAATAAAGTTTTTGAAAAGAAAAAGGATTTTTAATTTGTTGATATTATGCATTATTATGCATATTTTGAAATAACAAGCTTTGAATAACAAACTAATTTGATATGAAATATGGGCTCATTACTAAAAAAAGAATTTAACAGAATACATTGGTTCTGAAAAAATGATATGCTGAATATAAGATGAGCAGAAATATAATTCCATAAGTAATATTTAAGTAGGACTGTAAACCAATTAAACTAAGATAACCTGTTTAAATACTGATTTATAATATGCTTATGCAATATGACATACAACTGTAAATATTTAAATATAAAAAGATAAATAAAAATATGGATTAACTCAATCCAAAATTAGTTTAACATAAAATAGTAATAATAAGCACAAGTTACGATAAAGTTAACATTTATATTTTCTTCAGTTAGTTTTAAAACAAACTAAAAAAGAATTAGGTATCATGCTGCTTTTTAAAAGAATTTTTGAAATAAAATTTCATAGCTGCAATTTTAAAAATATTCAAGATCAAAAATACATTTAGATGGTTAATTCACTCCGCCTCATAAGAAAGGAAGAGTGGAAAACGAAACTTATTATAGCAAGTGTCTATTTAAATTTAAAAGCATACTTAGAATTTTCTTTTAATATCACTAAGAGTGTCTTTTTTTATATTATACTTACAAATAGCAGTAAAAGTTTTATTACAAAGATTTTAATTTTTAGGAACTAATAAAAGCTTCTTCTTTTTTTTTTTTTTTTTAATTAACATGTTCCTGTCAGAAAAAAGTTATGTGGTCTTTGAAATTGTAAATCAAAAACTTTTTTTTTTTATTAAAAGAATAAATTTATTCTTGAAAATAAAAATACAAAAACATTGTAGTCAGTTAGTAAATATTAGTTCATGATAAGTTGAATATTGAGTAGTTTGTTAATGTTCACACTAGGATGTAGTTAGTCTTATGCAATGAGTGTTTTGTATTTGAGAGTAATTCTTGTCCAGGTTTCCTGAAACAAACGGTCTGGAGCCAGAAGTTGGTCTCTATCCTTAATTTTACAGATCAATTCTGTAAAAACATGACAGATGTTGCGATTGGTTTGGATAAATATTAGCTTGCATCTAGTAAGCCAAAGTGCAAAATGGAAAAAAATGGAAAGTCTGATAATGGAGAAGGTACTATTTTCTAGGGATTTGCTAATAAAAAAAGCATCTGTTATTCCAGGTGACCCACTATTGACAATGAAATCATGAAGTGGAGCTAGAAAGGAGCAGGAGTAAAAGAGATGCTGGATTGATTCATCATCAGTCTGGCATAATTGATACCGTGAATTGATCTTTGTGAATTCTCTTCTCCAAACCAAGAAAGGATTGGTGGGAAGTGAGGAGAGATTGAATTTGAGTACAAAGTCAATATATTTGGTTTCAAAGTGCCAGTTCTTAGAACACCTGATGATTTGCTTGTTATTTATTCCCAACTGAGAAGGCAAATTAGTTTGGTTTGGATTTATAAGCTTATATGTCTCCCAATAAGTCTTCTTGTTTTGTAGAGTATTTAAATAAAAAAAAACATTTTGCCTTTTCATTAAAATTAAAAAATTATTTGGGAATGTAATAGATCATAGAAATCATTAGATTATTTCATCTGAATAAACTTTTATTAAATTTTTATCACTACTACCACTTTTTTAAAAAAATCTTTACATTATTAAATGCAATTGTTACTTTTGGTTGATTATTCACTCTGGAGTAGGTCTTAACTATGGTTCCAAGTGCTATAAGTGTGTTTTTAAATATCAGATCAATATTTTGCTCATCTTTGACAACTTATCACCATTAAACTACAAATATAATGTCTTCACATTGTAATTGTAAAAAAATAAATATCTGCATGTTTATTTTCACAAAGCTATGATTTTTCTCCCCACAAACTTCTACATCACTCAGTTATAAAAAAGCAAACCATGTTAAATGTGGTCAAATATAAAATTTAAAAAAAAAGCTTTATTGTATAATAATAGTGCATCTGTTTGTCATTATTGCATTTTAATCCAAATCAGATAAAACTGGGAAATCTTTCTGAAAGTTGACTCAATGCTAACTTAGGCATTTTTACTTATAGATATATTAAACAATCTCCATATTTCCCCATTCTTTTTAAATTCATATAAATAAAGATACAATAAAAGACAAATGATCTCCCCACTATATTTTGTGCTGAACCAACATTCATCAGTTGGTGCAGATCACCATCTTCCATATATATCTCTATTACATGAAGAGTATTTATCTATAATAAATTGTTACATTTTTATTTACAACTGTCAAACTCACTCCACTCACAACTTTGACACCATCCACCTCAGATAAATACAATAATGATTATTACTAATCATTTACTAAATTAGAAATTATCTCCGACACAGATATAAACTTTAAACCTCAGTTAAAGATTCATATATCTCATTTTTAATTTTAAACATAGGATGAAGATTAGCTCCATAAGAAATGCCCAGTGTTTTAGCAACTATTTTTGTATATTGCTTTTTATCATATAACTAATAATTATGGGCATATTGATGAAGTTCAAAGGCAGTATTCTTTATAAAAAAAAATACAGTGATAATTTGAAAACATAACGGGTTCCTCATCTCAAACCAAAAAAGAAAAAAAATGTAAACAAGTTGTTTTATAACTAACTAAAAGTAATATGAAGCTTTAATTATTTACTAATTGTCATTAGCAAATGAATATATTTTATTTGTGTAAACCAGAGCTACTGATGCAAAGATAAAACATAGAAAGTATGAAAATGAAATTAAAATAGACAAAAGAAAACAGACAGTAATAAATCAGTCTCAAGACAATATTAAAAAAAAAGTTTGTTAGACAGTGGATATACATCATTGAATTAATAGGTGATGGAAAAACAAAAAATGTACAATAAATTTTGATCACAAAATCCTTAAATTATAAAATCATTCAGTTCATTAATTAACTTTATAACGTAATTTCCAAAACTGGAATGTTATTTTAAAAAGATGGAAATTTACATAAATTAACTCAATAATAATCAAGTGTTATGTTTTGGTCTATTGTGAAGACAACTCAATTTTGTTTTCAGGTAGAGAGCATTCTTAGATATATATGCATGTATTCAGTGTTCTCTCAAAATAACTGTAATGTATTTTAAGTTATCGGTCTAAAGGCTGTTATAGTAATTAAACAATAGCATTTGACCATTGACAGTCTTCTTTGCGGTTGTTTATCACCCTCTTAACACAGTTTATATTGTCATTTTAATTTTACATTGCATTATAAATTTAAATAATTAAGATACATATTATCACATTACTGTTAGCATTATTTTATATTTGGTTGTTATTTCTATAACAATTTTGATTTTGAGGTTATTTGGCATATTTATTTATTCGGATATATTTATCACTTCATAATATGCTGATTTTTATTTCAAATTTAATTACGTATTTCCAGTATAATGAAATACTAAATATTTTATACAATTACATTTCTCCTATAGTTAGGGAAGTTGTTTGTAAAACCTTACATTCGTTAATTGATTGTTTTAATCGATTTTGCTTAAACATTTATTTTTTGTGTGTGAAGGTTGAGTGAATGGAAACATCTGTTTTACTAATGACTGTTTGCACACTATTAAAATTTATATAAAATCTATTTTAATATTCCAACTTATGCAAACATTCAAGCCAATCAATAAATATTAAGCACAAGTTTGATTAAATCACAACAATCTAAACTGTGTTAATTATAAATTTCACAGTCTCATATTCCTGCTTATGTAAACATCTGAGCCAATCAATAAATATTATGCCCAGGTTTGATTAAATCACAATATTCCAGACTGAGTTAATCATATTCTTTAAAATCAATAATAATATTTTTAATTACTATTTATTTAAATTTAATTTTATTCAATACTTTAAAAATGCATTTATATTTTAGTCAAAGTAGTATTATATAAATTCTCTGTCAGAGTGGAATGCTGAGTCACTAAGAGAACACTACATAAAAAAAAGTTGAATCATCATTAGCAGTAAAATGCCACAGTATTAACATAATTTATTCCAAAATCTCAATTTTAAGAATTATATTGCAAACTGTAAGAGCTTTCCATTGTTAAGAATATATTTACTATATAACCAACTATTTTCAGTGAAAAGCATGTTCAGCATATAAATACTTCAGCTAAAATTAGACATTACATAGTGCATTTCTCCATATTATGTGTTTTTCCAAAATATTTTAAAATAAAATTTTATATATATAACATTTCTTAATGCAGTTATATTTATTAAAATTATTTTGAATGCTGATATGAGTCTAAGTACCCATAGATAAAAGCGATGTATAAGCTACTGCTTATTACTATTTTTCATTCTTAACAACTAGATTAACTTTTCAAAAGTTTGTTTTAGTCTGTACATAAATAACAAAATGGCTTATGTGCGCCTCATTGAGTATCTTAAGTTCTAATACAAACTTAAAAACAACACACTGATGCCGATTTATTACAATCTATTTACAACAGAATTATAGATACATTATTACCTCATTGATTCTTTTTTTTTTTAAAAAAAATTATAACATCATAAACAAGGCAAACTCTCCATACAGTAGTGCTACCTTGTGCCAACCAGAGTAATCAATGGATTCCAGAAGGCTTGTGCATAAAATTCCTATCTAATGTCTACTCATCCAATATCCCCAGACTAGTTTCTGGTTTGTGGCCTTCATCAATGAGGAGCTTTGGATCTGAGAGCACTGCACAAGGTGGCATTACTGTATGGAGAGTTTGCCTTGTTTATAAACAATTATGGGCTAGTATAAGATGGTGATCATGTGATGCTTAGTGAACTACATCATGTGATAAATTTTTGCTTAAAGGCAAGTTCTGACTTAATCATCAGTGTTACACATAACTACTATTTATGGTAGTTTGCATCTGCTTGCCATGTTACTTAGAATTTCATATTCTTAACTATACTATGTAACCAGTTAGTTACATAGCTGCATTAAAAATAAGTAGTTGGTAGCATGCTACTCAAGTTTAAGTATACAATTATGTAATTAATGGGGAAAATAATATTTAATTTTCCAATGCATATTTTTATAATACTAATGAGTCTTCAATTAGCTAAATATTTTTAAGTCCCAAAGTGATAGTACAAAAATTCTCAAACATTAAATTTGTTAAATAATAATAGTGAATATTTTTATATCTGGAAAAGAGAGACAGAGAACTATAAAAAAATGTAAATTAGTTTTTTTACTCTCTCTTCAGTAATTATAATTGATTAATAGTTTTAATTTAAACTATGAAAATGTACTAAGAGAAAAATAATGTTCTCTTTTTTGTAAATTATTTATTAGATATTAATTTTAACCATTTAAGAGAGATAAAGTTTTATGTTTAAGAGTATTTTTAAGAAGAAAACACAAGTTTTAATACTTTTGGTAAATTTTATTTTTAATTAGAGTTATTGATTTTTTTCTCTTTATCTCTCTTTATTACAAAAAAATCATATCATTGTAAATTAATTGATTATCTTGTTTTTCTATTTGCAAGAAAATTGTTTGAATTAGATTGTGATTGGCTTGTAATCAAGATTGTTCTAGAAAATAATAATGGGGAAGCGAATAAGTCAGAAGACCCAAATGTCTTGTAAAAAGTAGATATTCCAACAGAGTTGTTGAAGAAAGAGCAGTCAAGTCTTAATCCAGCTGATAAAGAAAAAAAAGTCTTTACCAAACTGTTGCATAGTACATCAGGAATCTTAACCAAAGTATTGCATAGAATAGCAGAAATTTTAATCAAGCTTTTAGTATATTATGAGTTTAGTCACAAAAATGGTTTCTCCAATAAAAACCATGTGCTAAATACAGCTAAAAGTTAGATATCAACCTGCTTTCACTATGATAAAATGTAAATAAGATATTATCCAGTAAAGTAATCTGAAACCTTGTCTTCAAAAAGCATGAGTCATTGCATATGTTATGATCACCTGGAAATTTTAGTGGGAAAATTAGATAAAACCTGCTATTTTTCACCTAAAAATACTGCACACCAGAAAAAAGACAAATTAATCTTGTTCATGTGAAAAAGCCTTCATGAAGAAAATTCAATGAAAAATTATAATTGAAAAGGACTCCACAAAAGAATCAAATCATGGTTAAGGATATTTTTTACAAAAGTGATATTTTTTTAGTTTAAGAATTGATCATATTAAATACTTTTATTAATGTTTCAAATTGTGAAACATTATTTTTAATCCATTCAATTTTCTCTTAAAATTATGAAATAGTTGGTTTTTTTTTTTAAATTTATTTTTTTATTTATTTTTAAATTTAAGTTTTAGAACATGTTTTTTCCTTTTTATTCATTTTTCCCTCCTAAAACTTAAAAGATCAATTAAGCTAAGTCAAACATTATGGTCTTTGATTTATTTTTTTTTTGAAAATGGTGTTTTTTTTTTTAAATCCTAGTTTTTTTAAAGAAATAACTTAATGAATTAAAAGTTAGTTTAATGATGCAAATATATATATATTGATAAATATGAAAATTTAAAATTCATATTATAAAAGTTAGTTTAATGATGCAAATATATATATATTGATAAAATGAAAATTTAAAATTCATATTATCATATCAATTTCTTTTATTAAATAATGATTTTAAAATATTTTTTATTCTTTATTCTTTCCAAATCCTGTTACATGAATTGGCAGTGTGTATGGCTTTATTTCAAGACAGCTTAATGTTCTATGGGTTTTTAAATTATCCCAATAAAAATATTTACTTATAGTAGGATAAACTTATAAATTATTTAAAGTGATTTAGAATAAACTGCTTTATTTATTTATTTATCTTTTGCTCACAGTAATAGAATATAGAATTTTTGCTTCACGGGCTAGATTAGAGCATTAGTTATATGGATTAGAGGTTTGGGTTGCTGTTTGGACTCTATATAACCCTGGATTCTGCAAAAATATATCAATTGATTTTTTTATTAGTTAGAAATTAAGTATAGTTAGCCAGTACATTAATGGTCCTGCATGTTTTAATACATCAGCATTATTTGATTTTTATACATTCTGATGGATTAGCATCTGGGTCTGTGCATCCAAATTATTGTGTTGTATTGCTGCCCTAAGTTTGGAAGTGGCTAAATAATTAACCTGGTCTATCGTAGATCCCTTTTAAGTTGATTCACAAGAATGACTGTTGAGTTTTTTGTTGATCTTGCATGAATGATGAATAATCATTACTTTTATTTGTAATTCTGGGTAAACTTATAATCAATTCTTTGCTAATCTCTCGTGGTGATTATATTCATTATCATTCCTGTTATATTTAATTTTATATTTTGTTTATTTGGGGATGATGATGGTTTCCCCATCTCATAATTCAGCTCTAATTTGGTACTGTTACAAATGGTTACTCAATTATGGAATTTTACAACTATAAGTTTTAATTAAATTAGATGTCAGTATATTAAAATAGTGGAAACCTTTTACATTATATTGATATAAATATATATAATGATGTATGTTTTACATTAATATATATATATAATGAACCTCATTTCATATTCATGTTTTACATTAATATATATATATAATGAACCTCATTTCATATTCAGAGCTATATTATAAATTTGAATAAATTCAGGAGTTTGTATAATCATAACAAATAATAATGTTTATGTTATGTGAAATATAATCAATCATAATTTATTATATTAAAAAAAATAATTAGTTCTAATATATGACATAAAATGGCTTTGTCCTTATATGGAATCAAAGTAATTCTGCCCTGCTTAACACATTTTGCTTTTTCTTCCTATAAAATTTTAATAAAACTTGTTTTATTAGTTCTAATATCCTATATATATATATATTGCTTTTTTGCCTTCTTTACTTTTATATATTCTCCTCATTTTCCATGCTACTTAATCCAGTTTTTCCTTCAACATCCTACATTCCAAAAATAAATCATTCTAAATTCTTATCCTGCTTTCCCCTTTCTTGATACACAAAGTTCTTATCCTTGCTCCAAATAATAATAAGTTCTATTTAGAGTTATCATGTATAAACAAATACTTTAAAAGGTCTTTTTCCTATATTGAATATAGTGGTATAGAACAAACAGGTGTTACTGATCTCATTGAAAAAATTAAAAGACTGAAGTGGAGTTGGGCTGGACATATTGCTAGAAGAGATGATATTAGATGGACAATTGAAATTTTGAACTGGATTCCAAGAGATTGTAAAAGACCCAGAAAGAGACCACATGTGAGATGGATGAATGAAATAAGAAAGTGTGCAGGGGTGATGTGGAGAAGAGAAGCTAAAGATAGAAAAAGATGGATTGAACTGGGAGAGACCATCCTGCAGTGGACTGATAATGGTTGATGATGATGATATTCTTTTGAAGATATTTTCTGCTGTTATTTTAAAAACAAGTTTAAGCTACTCACTTCTTTTGCTTTGGACAAACAATGCAGCAGTGAATTAAAACTAATAAAACAAAAGTAACGATTTTTATTTTCAATAAAATCAACTTTAAAATATTATGCCAGAAGATATACCGTAAAGAGCGATATATAAAAAAGTTAATTACATCAACTGAAAAATAACCTAATTAAAATTTGAAGTTTCAATACTTGTTATTGAAACAAAAAAAAGAGGAACAACTGTCATTGCTTGATACTTAACATACTTTATTCTAGCATCTTAATTTTAATGCTATATCATATGTAAATTAACTCCCATCATTACAGAGTAATAATACTGGTTAGTCTGGATTGGTCTAATAGGTGATGATGTGCTGCTTATGAAAATAAAAAACAATTATAGGACAAAGTTGTCGCTGCTAATGGGAGAATTGTCATATTTCTAGGAGTATATCTTAATACATTTTTTTAACATTGTAAAGATATTTTTATCAATTTTTTAAAGAATTTAAAGAAAACAATTTATTATAATAAATAGGTGAGCAAAATATAAAGATGTTGGATTTCGTACTACCACCTACATAACGATAAATATCATCGGAGATATGTGACAACCCAAAATTAACTTCCATGACTCTCATTGGCAGATCGTGTCAATCAATTTTCTCTACTTACTTCTCAATAGAAGTAGAAATGATTACTCAAATAGCAAATATGAAAATGTTATAGAAAGATAGAGGACTACAAAAATGTTTTAATATTCTACTTCCTATTACTTGAATGATGTTCTATATGTAGAATTTCTGCAGCAAAATATATTCCTACTATACAAGATATTTTATGAACAAACGCTAAGACAACAGACATATTGAAAATCCATTTTACTTTCAGGAATCAGCAATTCAAAATGTTTGTTATAAATGGCAATACTCAGAACATAAATGGATTTATTATGAAGCTATATGATTTTTTATGTAGGATTAAGTGATTATAATTTGGTGCTAAGGTGCAATTTTAAATAATAAGATTCCATAATGATCTGTAAAATATTATTACAAAGATTTAAAAAAAAGTTAAGTAAATAGATAGATAACTGATATCATATCTGAATATGACTTGAAGAACAAATTTACCAGATTAAAATTCTTAGTTTTTGTGATATTGTATTCTCTAGAATTATGTAGAGGGAAGGAGAGGGATTAAATGATAGCTTCTAGTAAATATTTTAAAAACTTATCACAAATAAAAAATTAATAAATTTAAAAAAATAATAATGGTAACAATATCAACAAAGTAAAGACAGGATGCAATACAAGATAACATGGTATACGACCATGTAATATTTGGTAAAAATTCAAAATCATTTATTATTACTTGACACCTCACTAACATAATCTACTCAAGCATAATATGAAATCATTTTATGTTACCATAAATGATCACGAGAGACAAAAATAGTGAATATAAATTTTGTAAGTGCTAAATATAAAATGGAATCCAAATAGTATTCATACAATTCATAGGAGCAGACTAATTAAATAATAAACATTCATATAATTAACAATTATCCAAAAAGGCATTACATTTTTTATAACTTTTGTCTAAAAATAATACTAATAATAGTGATGAAAGTAATAAACTATACAAGAGTTTACAAAAAAGAAAAGACAAGTAGAATTTTTAATTTGACAAGTTATATTAATTTTCTTTATTAAATTTTTAAAATAAAAAGGAATAATTTTTCAATGCAGTGTTAAAATCAACATTTAAAATAGTCCTACATCTCCCAAAACGTGTGTTGACTGAAGTATGCATATAATGTAAAGCATCAGAATATAGAACGATTGATTACAAAAAAAATCTTTGTAAGTGGAGATTATATTTTCTATTACAGACCACTATCAGTAATTAAATATAATAAATTAAATGGCCAGTTGCTCATCATTCAAGCACTAAAATAACGAAGCCAACTGACTCATTCACTTGATCAAAATGAGGTTATTATTCCCTCATCAAGGCTCAATCTAGAACCTCTAATTTTAAGATGTTATTACCATTACTACTTCAACTTTCTCAAAACAACATATAAAGATAATTATCCATTACTTTAAATGTAATACTTTCTTGTTATTTATCTTTTCTTTCTTTATTTAAGAATTCCATAGGAAAGAAACAGTTTCTCCAATATTTTTATCCTATTTAGATTTTTCTAACTTTAAAATCGAAGTTTATTTATATATGACATCACTTTTTATTGTTTTCAGCTATTTTGAAGTCAATATCTTCCATCAAGAAGCTTTTAATTCAAGTAATATAGTTTTGTTATTTAAACTTTCACTGCCTTATAATGAGTGATATATCATCTTTCTTAATATATTTTCTAAACATAATTTATTACACAAACATATAAATATCTAATCCAATATTTTCTTTATAATATCATTATTAATGAATTTCTCTGATTAATATTTTCAAAAAATGACTTGCATGAATGAAGCAGTTGTGAAGTGACAGGTTCTGGATCTCAAAGTCTATGGGTCATATCCCAGCTGTTACTTTCAGTGCAAGAATTTCCTATTGAAACAGACAGATCGAAGAACCGATCTTAGTTTCATGTGTTGAAGGACGGTAATTCGAACTACTATTCGCCCGCAATGGGATTTTTCCATTTCAAGTCACAAAAATTGAGCTATATATCTTTTATGTTTTGTAAATAAATATGTAAAGATTCCGTGCATAAATGTCACAAATCATGAAATAATATTCGTGTGTGCGTGGTTTGTGAATTTATAGCAGCTTAATTTAAAAGTTTCATTGCGGGTGTATTTGCTTAAATTTTAGCCTTTTAGAATTATACAAAGTCGTTTAAAAATGCTGATCAAGAGTCACATTCCTTTGATCAGTGTTTTTAATTAAAATCTGTATTGTACAAATGTATAGAGTAATTAAGTTGTATTCGAAATTAGATAAGGAATTTATATTTGTAATTACTGTGTCAATTTAAAATTGCGTATTAAAGTTAGAGATAGCTGAAAACGGAACAATGGAAATGGATAATTGATATTGTATGGTCAAGCTGGATTGCTGGAGGCTGGAGAAAAGTAGGCGGAGCCTAAAACAAAAACCAGACAGAAAGGTCAACCGTGGCCATCTTAAAAAAAAAAAACTAACATTCTAACTTTTGACATGGCTGAGAGTAGATCGTCTCAAAAACAGCAAAGCAGTTGCTAGAGAAATCTCTCCAACTTTTGTTAAGAAGTCCACCAGTAAACCGTAATGTCGATGGGCTAAGTGCCAGGAGCTGATCTCTGTCCCGCCAATTTGAATCTTCGTGCCACTGACTGATCATGTTTTATGTGCTTCACGATTTCCAGCTTCCAATCTCCAAATTGACTATGCCTTCCAAGTAAATTTCAAATGCGCGCCTACGTTCGTCAGAAATACCATCATGAGAAGCCAAGCCGGATGAAGAAAGAAGGGTAACTGTGTTACATGAACTTTTAACTTCCTCCCGAGCTTAATGTTATAAGTTAATCTGTCAATCAAATGAATCACATGTAAGTTTTTTTGTTTCGTTATAATGCTACTGTTTCAAAACTGTCAGTAAATTTTCTTTTCGCCTTTTCCTCTGCTCTAGTCTTTAGAAAATAGTTTATAAATATTGTATCTACTAATAATAATTCAAATGAAGACATTTATATTTTTTTCCTTTTGTTACTTATGCTATAAACAAACGATGCCAATAGAAATATTTCCCAACTCTGTTTAAAGCTGGTTTATAATATTGATGATAGTTATTTAAAAAGGAAGTTCGTTATTAAATTAAAGATTATTTCATATATTGAGTTGGCAGATATTAAATCATTTTATTATGTTTTTTGTTTGTCATACTATTGTAACCGATACTTCGATCTTAAATATGTAAAAGGGTTTTAAGTTATTATCTTAGTTTCAGACATGAAATGAAAAATAGTTTTCAGTGTATAATTTGTTATAATCGCTACCGCCTGAACAACCTGGGGGTTTAGGGGTTTCAGAATAAACTTAATTAATTATTGCTTTCGCGGTCAGTTTGATTCCGCCATGTTTTATTGGAATAGTTATATCAGCCTGTTGCGTAGAAATAGACGAATTGATTATCCGGGTTTGTGTAATTCCTTTTCAAATTCACTTCAAGCACTCGTCCTCGATGACTGTGGCAATACCATTCATTCGCCGAAGTTAGCGTCTCGCCATACTACCATATGGGGAAGAAAGCAATTCTTTCCCAGGTTATCTCTTGGATCACCGGGTTTCAAAATGATCCCGGCTGGTTGTAGTGTCCCGGATCCACTTGGGGGCATTAAGCCTTGTCAAAGTACAAGCCGCCCGGTATTCCGTTGGTGCACCGCAAGTGATTACTGTAGGGCTCTTCAATCTAGGCAACCACTAGTACATCAATCTTAGATATCATATTTATATGAAACCACCCTCCAACTATTCGTACACGCAACGGCTCGAATCTATTCGAATAAAATAACTTAACAAAAATCGTAGATAAATATTTTCAATGCTCAAATGCTCTGATTCCCTTAGCCACCCGTCAATCATTTCGCTACACAAATATTGGTATGAGTTTGTTTACCAGGGAAAATGAGTACTAAAGACTAGTAGCTAATTATAAGAGAATATTTATGGAAATCTTACCGTACTTTTGAATACTATATTTTTATGCTTTCTATTTATTATTAAACAATTTATTTAATCTAATTGTGTGTCTTCCAACTCATTATTCTCAAAGTCTATTTAGTCACCTACTGTCTGTATTGGCAACTTAAATATATACATTACATTAATGACCGTACCAATATCCAGAGTATAATAGATCTATATAAATAACACTGTAAGTAAGTTAGTCTGTGTTCTGAGTTGATCTAGTAAAGGGATAACCCCGTGCTGTTATAAAGTCATCATCGGTTGGTCATGCCGGGGTTTGGGTTTGAATTTAGTTGGCATTTTGGAATTTATTCTTAAACGTGGACTGGGTTTGAACTCGGGTACTGTGTATGAATAAGCGTGGTGGATTTATACCGGTACACTATGGATGTCCATGCAATAAATCATTATATTCTTTTTTTCACAAATGTGAAGTAAACTTATTTAGCCTTTAGGAGGATTGTCAATTAGTAGTAATTGATAGTTTCCAGACAATATCAAATGCTAAAGTTATCTCTGTTTATGTACATATAAACTCTTAATTTCTATTCTTTATCAAACTAAAAATGTATGAAAAAAATATAATTCAACATATACAATTCTTTGGAGAAGTATTAGCATGGTCTATTAGTATGATATACTAGCACATACTATTGGCTGATTACAATTATGCATGAATGATGCTACATAGAACAAAGGAGGTGCACAGGGGCTCAGCAGTATATAGATATATGGTACTATTGTGGATGACGTATTCGGTAACGGTATTCCATTTATAATAATTATTTGCTAGAGATTCATTATAATATTATGCCTACATATAAGAACAATAATTGCTGGAGTATTCGTTGTAACTAACATTTAATTTGATTCATATTAGTAATTCCTACCTACATATTAACAACTAGGCTCACTGGAATACTAACTTGAATATCCTCACCAAGAACTATCGGCTAGGTTTATGCATTACTTGCACAGAGTATTACGAACATTATACAATATTGAGCCAGTTAGCTGTTAGTAAGCTTAACAATTATTTGATAAATTGATTAACCTCCGCAGTTAAACAAAACAATTAGTATTTACATTGCTTAATAACAAGAAGTTTAATATGAGTAAAAATTATCTCTGCCTTGTGAAGTTAAATTATTAGCCATAGGAATCAAGGATTTGTTACAATCATTGTGTATTTGGACATACACTCTTATTAAGATCATTTGATAGGTATCTAGAAAAAGCAAATGTAAATGAATTTATTTTACCTTTGTAAAAATCTAATTCTGACATTACAGTGTAGTGCATTTGTGCAACCAGTACTTAAAAGGTTTAATGACTTATTATTTATGTCTTACTTTTAGCTTATTATTATTCTGAAGTAACACGATTAAAGATACAAAAACTATCTATTTATGCCTGTCAAAATTGATTTGGCACAATTATGAGTTTATTCAAATTCATCTTAATACATGGCCCAGGCTTAAACCTGCATTTATATATGTAATATAGGTGGGATTCGAACTCAGACTTTCACACGACCCACTACTCTCAGTGCCATCTCATATTGCTGACCCACCTGATCACACACATGTTAAAAAGATAAATAATCACCAATATATGTATTTCATGCTAACCCAGCAATCATCAGTTGGTCTAGATTACTATCCTCACTCTTATAGGATATGACTTTTTATGAGATTTCTTTTCTAAAAATGGATATAGATTTTTAAAAACCTACACAATTAAAGATGTTTAAGAAATATCACAAATGTGATTTTTTTTTTGCAATCGTTTTGAATGTGATTCAGTGATAAATAAGACAAAATGAAGTCAGTAGTTTTATGAAAAATGTGAATTTAAAAAACCGCATTTAATTATCTATAAAAAAGCGTATCAAATAATAATTTTTGATAAATAACATTTTCAAAATAGTATTCAATTTTAGTATTTATTACTATGTGTATAAACACACACAAACAAATATCACAGTCAGCAAATCTTGTTTTTTATTAATATAATTCACTGAAGTATATCACCTTGTTATCATGATTGTTAATATTTCAAAGAGTAGCTCGAATTAAAAAAAAAAAAAAAGAAATTGATATATCGATTGAGTTTATAATAACTTCTAAGATCGTTTCTATCTGCAAATTATTTGAAATAATAAAAACTAATGAATAAATCAACTGTCCTATTTATCAGCTGTTCGCTACAAAGAGAAGAAATCATTAATTATTTTAAAATTATTAGAGTTGCTATGGTATAAAAATACAAATGATAAGTTATTTATAATGATGTTTATTATTTTTAAAATATAGATTTATTTTTAAAAAAACCTTTAACAAGCATAATCTCCAATACATTTTTTTTTCATTAATCGTACAATAAAATGAAATATTGTATAAATAAAATATAATATTTAATCACATTTTTTAAACAATAGTTGCAAACATTAACATCTAATATAAAAGGATAATAATCAACGGACAATAGCATTTAAAACAGGCAAAACTCACTATACATATCGCCACACACAACAAGCTAAAGTAATCAATGGATGCCAGAAGAATTGTGCATAAAATCCCCATCTAGTGCCTACTCACCCAATATCCCCAGACTAGTTTCTGGCTTGTAGCCTTCGTCAGTGAGAAGCTTTGGATCTGAGAGCACTGCACCTAGATCTAGTCTGGGGATATTGGATGAGTAGGCACTAAATGGGGATTTTATGCACAAGCCTTCTGGCATCCATTGATTACTCAAGCTTGCTGTGTGTGGCAATACGTATAGTGAGTTTTGCCTGTTTAGTTATACACAAGCATAAGAGGTGGTGGTCATCTGATGTTTATTGACAATAGCATTTCCTAATTTTTTTCTGTAAAATTAAGAAAATGTAATCATTCTGTAACATATAAGTCATAATTACATAGTTATTTGTATAAGAAGTCAAGCATAAATGATGGTGGCTAATCAAGAAAACAGAGTGACAGATTAATCCATTCCATTAAATAAACTGAATTTATTTTCCTTCAACTGGGAACCAATACAGAGACATTTTCTGGTATTTATATTTGAAATAAAACAGTTCCTATAAAAATGACAATTATATATTAGTTCATTAGAAAGTCCTGTAGTGCTCACGTGGCAAGTTGAGTATTCAAGTGATCATATAAGACTACTAATATATGGTATGGCTGAAGATCTATCAGCCCCATATAACTATTTGAGTTGGATATCTGGGTTTGAAGACATGTAGGTGTCTGAAAATTTCAGTTTCCACTCAACAGATAACTTTTAGTTAAATGCTGGCTTTGGGTTAGTGTTTTTAGATCTAGTGTCTGAACCTATCCTATCACCTCTCTGAGGAGTGCCAGAGCACAAAACCATGGTCAGAGGTTTGGGGGGAGGGTGTCCTGACAGAGATATTTTAAATGCTTTCTCTAGCTAAGCATTTATCACAAAGCTTGTTGAAGAATTGGCAATCCTCATTGTTTGTAACTTACAAGCTTAAGAGTATAGAGTCGTGTGATCTATGACTCTTATTTTGATCATATAAATTTCCTCTTTAATCCAATCAGCTGTGAACTGATCAAGAAATCATTAATTTATAAATCTGCAAATGCCATCCCACCTCCCTTCATTCCAGTTTGTGAGCTTCCACATGATCATGAGTAAAGTGTCAAAGCAATTCCACAATGAGTTGTTTCTTGATGAAAAGAGAACATTTTTTTGCTTTTATATTATTCAGAACAATAGCTTTAAATTTCTTACTCTAAGTTTTTGAGCTGTTATCTGAGTTTTCTATTAAAGATCAATAGCGAGAAACTAGTTTGTGGATCAGTTTAATAATTTTTCTGATATCCACTGATTACACATACCTATTTCAATGATACCTGAATGCTGTGGAGTAAATTACTGATATTAGTAAAGATAAAATAAAAGCTAGAGAAGTCATTATAATATTTGTTTTTGCAAAAATGTCACTGGACTGAAATTCACTACTGCATTTGTCTTCTTTTAGTGTATATTTCTTCTTAATCAGAATTACTTTATAAAACAATTTTGAAAAATGGCTGCCAGCACACACAAAAATATCCAGCATTATCCAGGTTCTTTTACAATACCAATACTATTAAATTAATAGTCATGTTTCAGAACCATTTTGTGGATTCTCTATTGTTTGAAATCATAAGTAGTTATGTTATTTGTAAAGTTTATCCCTTCATTTATAGTTTTATATAGTTATGATTAGTATTAGAAACTATTTGAAAATCATATAAATATAATGAATTAATAAGTATGAATGTTTTATGCAAACTTTAAAGATATTTTAAGGTGTTGTGCGAAACTTATGTTTCAATTATAATTTATAATTATTAAAATAATTGCATTATTTAAATTAATCTAATAAATTTTTAATACTCCATAACATAAAGAGTGTATTAATAATGGAAAATATAACATTTAGGAATGCTATAAAAGAGTCATTTCTTCATTTGGACTTCATTATAGGTAACGTTTATGAAGATGCCATGTTACATTACTAATAGAAATGGCAATTTTAGAGTAATTTAAAATAGATTTTGTAATAACATATCAATTTCTTATAAATAGATGCATACAGACATCATAAAAAATTATGGTAACAATATTGACTTATAAATTTAAAGGGTTTTCCCCAGTTTCCAAACAGAAAACTTGTTCGTAGAAATTAAAAGAGTAAAATTTCTAGGTTTATCTTGGTTAGACTGATAAATGACATGGTATTGATAATTGTAATATGATGCAACCTTCAACACTAGTTGTTTTGTACCCCTATGCACATTAAGCCCTGGTTTATATTCTGTAAAATTTAAGCATGAATTGATGTCAGGTTGTTAGGTTCACAGTCTTTGATTTTGTACTTTTATAAAGTTCAAACACAGATTTTTCCAAATAATAGCAACCGCAATGACATAATTGACAACACAGATCGATTAATCTTCCCACAAATATTGCTTAACAGTTTTATAAAAAATTATTGTCATATATTGGTTAACTGAATTTATCATTTAGCTTGAAAATTGAGATGTTGAAAAAAATGATGTTAAAAGAGTGATGAAGTGCTACTAACAATGATCAAATATTATCACTAATTGATTGCTGTACACTTTGTTCAAATTGCCTTTGTCAGTGAACATTGTATAAAAGGCAGAGTACTAATATCATTGACTATTTAAAAATGCGTTGGAGTTAATTTTTGTTTTCAAGCAAATCCTATTGTAATATTTGATTATTTTGATTGTCATATTTTAAAGAATATTTATAAAAATGCAACAGCAACAATTAAATTACATAATGATAGTAGGAAAATCAACATTGAAAAGGGTGTAAGACAGGGTGACTCCACATCTCCAAAACTTTTTACAGCAGTGCTGCAAGAAGTATTTTGTGGATTAAAATGAGAAGCTAAAGGAATGAAAGTAAATGGAGATTATTTAAGTCATTTAGATTTTGCAGATGATGTAGTTGTTCTTGCAAATAATGTTTTAGAGCTGCAGGAAATGTTGCAGGAGTTATCAGATGAAAGTAGGACTAAAGATAAATGTTAAAAAGACTAAGTAATGTTTAGTGGATTTTTTTAAAATATGAAAATAAAGATTGATTATGATGAGTTAGAAGAAGTTAACAGTTACAAATGCATTGGTCAGATTATTAATACAGATGGTAACATAATGGATGAAATTAATCATAGAATTAAACTTGGTTGGAGTGCTTTTGGTAGAAATAACTTGATACTAAAAGGAAATATGCCTATGGGTTTGAAAAGGAAGATTTTTAATAAATGTGTTTTGCCAGTTCTTACTTATGGATCTGAGACTTGGACACTTAATAGAAGAGCAATACAGAGACTTCAGACCACTCAAAGAAGTATGAGAGATGCATGTTGGGAGTAACAAGAAGAGATCAAAAATGCAATGTATGGGTAAAAGAACAAACAGGTGTTACTGACCTCATTGAAAAAATTAAAAGACTGAAGTGGAGTTGGGCTGGTCATATTGCTAAAAGAGATGATAATAGATGGACAATTGAAATTTTAAACTGGATTCCAAGATATTGTAAAAGACTCAGAAACAGACCACATGTGAGATGGATGGATGAAATAAGAAAGTATGCAGGGATGATGTGGAGAAGAGAAGCTAAAGATAGGAAAAGATGGATTGAACTTGGAGAGACCTTCATCCTGCAGTGGATTGATAATGGTTGATAATGATGATAACAGAATACCAAAAAAAATAACACTTTTCATAGAATATGAATAAAGAAAGCTTTTAAAGTTTAAAATAATATTTAAATTCTGAAATGCTATTGAAACTCATTTTTTTGATAGAAAATTAACCTTTTCTACTTTAATTTTCAATTCATCAGGAATTAGAAAGTGTCGTTATTCTAAACATAGTTTTATAAAGGGAAAAAGTAATGCAGCAAATAATATTTTATTTTATTAACGAAAGGAATTAAAAATAATATCCTAGATATAAAAAAGACCCGTATACCTATTTTCGTAAAGTTGACTAATATATGTGTGTGCCAACATATAGACTCATGAGTATATATATCTGTATGTTTTTAAAAAAGTATATTAATACATTGTACAGGCTTAAACCTGCATTTATATATGTAATATATGCGGGGTTCAAACTCATACTTTCACATGACCCACCACTCTCAGTGCCATCTCATATTGCTGACCCACCTGATCACACACATGTTGAAAAGATAAATAATCAACAATATATATTCATGCTAAACCAGCAATCATCAGTTGGTCTGGATTACTATCCTCACACATATATATAATCAGTACTCAGCTTTATATTAAGATAGCCAATCTTTATACTTTAATGGACAGGCTTCAAACTATTCCAACTCACAACTCTTTAGCCTTCCATTTCATTGAAAATCTGATGATGGAACGTTCAAAAAAAGTATATTATAAATCAAAATATTATAATTTAATATTGATAAATACTGAACAGGTAATGAAGGTTAGAGATTGTGACTGGAGCTAAATGAAGACTATTGATTGAGCATAAAATGACTCTTGTCATCTTACTTTTTTTCAACTGTTTTTATTCATATTATTTGAGAATACGTGGTGAAGAGAAAATTTTAGATATGTCTACATATATGCAGATTTGTTTTTAAAAAGCTTGTGCAATAAAAATATATACAGATAGAATGCCATTAATCCTCTTTCTAATAGTTCAGCAATTATTACTAACAAAATTAGGATATAATTCTTTAAATTTTCATGATAGTCAGATTTAATCATTTTACCAAAAGTTATAAATTTATTAAAATATTTTTTTTTATTTAATCTTAAATACATCATGAAATAATAACAATAATTCTGCCATTAATCTTAATCCTGTTACCATGCTCATTCCAAAATCCTGTTTCAAAGCTTAAGAGTTTTCATAATATTAGTTTTTTTAGATAAATTTCAAGTCATCACAAAGACTGGCCTTGACATAATTAGTTATTCATTAGACTAGAGATTATCCATTTAATAATATTTCTGTGGTGTAATTTTCATTACACTACTGCCACACAAGGTAGGGATTGGTTCTATGTGCTGAGTAGTGGTGTGAAAATTATACTACAGAAATATTATTCATTAAATGGATAAGCTCTAGTCTAATGAATGACTAATAAAAATTATTAATATACTTCCAACAAGCAGTTTGTGTCAAAGTTATGAGGGCAGAAAGTTGGACATATCAACTAAACTATAGTACTACCATATATATATACTGAACAATGATGAAGATATGTGTAAGAGAAAATGATCCGAGGCAATTGATGTGTGCTGGTCTAACATGAAATGTTTTTCACATGACTTTGATCATGTGTTTATGATTACACCCCTCCACAAGGTGTTAAAAGTGGATAGAAACCAGTCACTACCTTGTGTGAAAGTGGTATAGTGGAAATTGCACTACAGAAATATTATTAATTAAAAATGTTTTTGAAAATCAGTTTGAATTATTATTTTTTTTACAAAAATATAGTAGATTAATGTATTTTGTTAAAATAAATGTCTAGCTATTTTATATTATTTGGTAAATAAACATCTTGCTATGCTTATTTGGTGATGAAACTAGTGTGGAAAACTACTAAAATATTCCAAACTGACAGCAAGCCTGGAGAGAAAAGTCTTTTTCTTTAATGTTTCACTTTAGCAAATTGTTGGAGATATCCTTATTCTACAAAGGATAATTAAAGGTTGTTTTGGCATTTCTCTACCTATTTTGTTCAATATGTTTTTTATATTCTTTTAACGATCATATATGTATTTACCTACCCAAGCTTCAAATATAATGAACACTTTTGCAATAAAGGATATTTCTTCACTGTTACCCACAATTTGGCTATTATAAGCAAAACTTATATAAAACAATAGTTATCTTTACACATATATAATTAAAATAAAATTTCCAATATTTATCAGTAAATTCCTATCAAAAAACTTTTTAACAAGTGCTTAGATTTTTTTTTTTACGCAGAAACTAACTCTGGTTTTTAAGAATAAGATATGAATTAATATTTATTTTATCTATATTTATACTTTTGAATTTTTTTTACTGTTTTAAAAAAAATTGTTGCTTGAATAGAATACTATGAATAAATTCCTTTGTTACTGAAAACACTACTAACGATGTGTTTTCCCTCATGAAAATTCGTACAAATACATTATATTCCTTCAAACTTAAATCTGCAAGATCTTTGCAAATATATTGTTGAAAGTCTTGAAAATATTATCTTAAGTATTTCTTTTAGTCCTAAAGTGTATTCAATGGACGTTTTTTAAGAATATCATTCCAAAGTTCAATCAAAATAACATATAATTTTTAAATTAAATTGAAAATATGATTATCATGGTTAACATTCCTTTTTTTCTTGATATGCTGATAAGTCAATAGGTATAACTACAGACCAACAAATACAAAATAGATTATGGTTTTGCTCATTAGTTTCCAACAACTGGAACTCATTTAAGTTTGTTCAAACAAAGCTTCAACATGTTAGATTGCAGTAAGATTAGAATGGAAGTATTCAATTTTTCTACAATTAATTAAATATTTATTTATAAAAAGAATAATTTAAATTAGTTTATTATTAAACCAATTCTTCTTTCTTGCTTTATAAAATATTTATTTATTTCTTTTTATAAATGTTTCCATGGAATAATTAAGCAAATTGATTAAATAAAGATTTTTCTATTAATAATAAAGCTAATTTTGACATGTTCTTGTCTAATAGTATTTCAGGCATAATTTTTAATTCTCTTCGGCATTGAAAAGGATTTCTACACATACATTTGCAGAATGTAAATGATATAGCAGTAGTATATCATAATTACTTAAATGCACAGTATCAACTTAATCTTCTCTATTGCACAAGTTATCATCTCCATGACTACAGAATGCTAATTCATGTGTTCCTAAGTGATAGATTATCATAAGAAAGCATTTTTAAAAAATTTCATTTTCTTTTACTTCATTAAGCCAATAAACATCATATAACCACCATTTCTTCCGCATGTGTATAACTGTTGTGTGGCAATACTATAGTGAGTTTTGCCTGTTTTACTTCATTATGAATCAAAATACTCAAAACTATTTGTTTATTTTTAATACAATCATTATGAGTTAAACCAGATGTCTTAACAATGTTCCATTCCTTTTGAGTTTTAAACAAACTATTTAATTAATTAAAATCATCAGAATTCCATATTTGTTTTGCTATATAAAAAAAAAAAAGCATAACAAATATCCTGTTAATTAAGATATCGTATTATAATAGCTAATATTGAAATACTAACTGTAGTTTTTAATATCATTTTTGATTTTAGTCTTATGTCTTTATTATTATTTTTGGCAATAAGAGATCCAATTTATTTTATCAATAAAGAATTAATTATGCAAAATTTATCAATAGATTTGTCATAAAATTGCAACAATTCTTAAAAAATATTAAAAATATATACAATATGAAGCAATCAATAGAATGAAATTATAATTATTACCTTACTAATCCATAATAAAAACAGGCAAAACTCACTATACGTATTGCCACAAACAGAAAGCTAGAGTAATCAATGGATGCTAGGAGGCTTGTGCATAAAATTTCCATCTAGTGCCTACTCATCCAATATCCCCAGACTAGTTTCTGGCTTGCGGCCTTCATCGGTGAGGAGCCTTGGATCTGAGATAACTGCACCTAAATCTTAGGATCTAATGCAACCCTCCAGCAGCCACCTTTTATCTCCACTTCCCTACAAAACTATGAATCTTAAACTGAAAACAGCTTAAGGTTTTCAATCCAAGCCCATTAACCTATATAGTGGTGGCTATGGTTATTAAAAAACCAAAGATATCAAAATGTATAGGTGCTGAATTGAGTTCAGACCCATATGACTATATAATATAATGGGCTTGGATTGAAAACATTAAGATGTTTTCAGTTTAAAACTCATAATTTTGTAGTTAAGTGGAGATAAAGGGTGGCTGCTGGAGGGTTGCATTAGATCCTAAGATCTAGGTGCAGTGCTCTCAGATCCAAGGCTCCTCACTGACGAAGGCCACAATCCAGAAACTAGTTTGGGGATATTGGATGAGTAGGCACTAGATGGGGATTTTATGCACAAGCCTTCTGGCATCCATTGCTTACTCTAGCTTGCTGTTTGTGGCAATAGGTATAGTGAGTTTTGCCTGTTTCAACAACAGTTATACACAAGCATAAGAAGTGGTGGTCATGTGATGTTTATTGGGTAATCCATAATAATTTTAATAAAAATATTATTGGCAAAAGAAAGTTCAACTATACTGCATAATTCATTCAGTGCACATGACTATGGATAGGTTATTACAAATATTTTTAATCTACTATCATACAATTTCAGCAAGATTTCATATTATTGTAGGTATTTCATTCAAAAATTTCTTCCATGAGGTAAAATACTGACTAGAGTAATATATATATATATATATAAAGAAAGATTACTCTAGTCAGTATTTTATGAACCTGCAAAATATGTATTTTATATATATATATATGAACCATCATCATTCCACAATGCCAGAAAACAATTACATAACTTTATGTTACTGTGTTGATTTTTAATTCAAAAACTGCTTCCCCAACATAAAATGTGTATAAATTATTGCATTTATTTTTGAAATACAATTATACCAATCACATCAGCAACAATAGCATAATTTCATGTAATATGTGGCTGAAAAAGACAATGTACCACTGCCATAAAAAACATTACAGAAGTACTTCATTCTGGAAGCAGTGAATGAACTTTATTTCAGCAGACCAGATAGAATAAATAAATGCTTGATGGATTATTTTTTTAATAAAAAAAAGTTTAAAAAAAACTAATAAAGGTATATTATTAAAACAGGCAAAACTCTCCATATAGTAGTGCCACTCAGTGCCAAACAGAGTAATCAATGGATGCCAGAAGGCCTGCGCATAAAATCCCCATCTAGAGCCTACTCATCCAATATCCCCAGACTAGTTTCTGGCTTTTGGCCTTCATCAGTGAGCTTTGGATCTGATTACTCTGTTTGGCACTGAGTGGCACTACTGTGTGGAGAGTTTTGCCTGTTTTAATCAGTTATGTGCTAGTATAGGAAATAGTGATCATATAAAAGGTAAATTATATTAAGGGGTTTCAATGAAGCAATGTTTTCCTTACATTCATAGAATATTCCTGCCACTGTGGCAAAATAATCATATACTGCCATTATATTAGATTGTAATAAAAGGTCAATATGACACACTGTGATGATAATTTATAGTAAGAAATTTAATTATATCTTTCTAACTTTTCAAAAATTATATTAAAAGATATTGTTGCTTATAAGAATTTTCTTATATTTCACATAAGACCAAAGTGGAAGGAACTGATAAAATCATTAACTCTACTAGAAATTTGACTTATATGATTTTTCTGTTAATAATAGCAGATGTTTAATTTAAATGCTTCATTTAGAACAAATCTGGAAAATAGCAGCAATTAAAGAAACCAACCTTCCGTAACAACTCCTGCACACAATTATGAGCAATGGATCATTCATCTTGACTTCTTAGATGAGTTAAAATATTTTACTTTTTTTTTTTTTTCATGTGCAAGGCATCGGCTGGGAAGCAAACCCACAAACTCAGGACAACTGCTTAAAAGGCAGCAAAAATAGAAAAATATTTTAAAGATTTTTTTAGATCATTTTTACATGAACAATCTATATTAAATTTTCACTGAAAGGTAGATTGGAATGTTTAGGAATAGGATAACTATTATTAATGACAAACACAAAATGAATATAATGTGCATCTAAAAGGTATCAGAGAAATATTGATATAAAAAAACTCTCAAGAGGTGATTCAGTAATAATTATTTTATTTTTTTAATTGTATATATTATAAATTTGTTTTGAATACAGCTCAATAAATATAAATTACGCAACTATACTCCTAATAAATAATAAAAAAAGTTTACATTATTGTTTTTAGTAATAGTGTAGTCAGAAATTAGGAAAAATATGAGGAAATTACAAAGAGAATATATATTTATAACAAGTTAAAAAATTAAACTCATGAATTTTAAAATAGTTGCTAAGCAACAACTTTAAGGTTAAAAACAATTCTAATTGTTATTGTTTTTAGATAATAATTCAATTTTTTATTACATTAAACACTAACATTTATTCATTAAACAGTTGATTAATATTTCACATATATACTGTATTTTAAAATTTTATTTTAATTAAAAATTGACATTTAACATTTTAAATATAAAATTAACACATTATTTAAATTCAATAAAAATTGGTTTTGTACACGCGCAAAAACTTTTTATAAAAGATGCCTTTATTTAAATTTTACATAGAGGCTATTGGTTTCTTTTATAATTAATATTAGGAATAACTGCTGTATAATAGAAATAATTCTAATCAGTGTCTGTATATATATTAATTAAAAATCATATACATTAGTCTAATTTTAAAATTTCTAATAGAACAAAAAGTAGCACAAGAAGTTGGATCGTGATATAATATTTTCATAAGAGCATTTCACTAATTTCAATAATCCTTTTGAGATTTTGGAAAAAATATGAATTTATGTACAATATTTTTATTCCTTTAAAAATAAAAAAATCAATAACATATACACAAAATGTTGAAGTTCTATCATTTTGTTTTTATATAAAATTGTATTCATATTTTAAATTTTGCTTAAAGAAAGTATAATTATATAAAATTATTGCATTAAGCTGTGAAATGAATTTATAACCAGAGCTAATTTGATAACAGTGTGCACAGGGTGCCCACTTTAAGCCTGTCATTTATCAAATCCCACACATGATCTATGCTTTCTGCAAAAATCAAAAAATAAAATGTTTTATTATTTACTAAATGTAATTACATTTCCGTTTTTTTTTCTACTAAAATTCTATAATTTGAAGGCCTTATCATGTCATGTAAATCGTAGAAGCACTCGTTGTGGAGTGGTGAAGATTTTTTAGCTGTGTACAATGTGGTTATTCACAATGTTTTAGTTATGTTAATGTGAAATCAGCATAGGTCAAAAATGATTCTCTTCATTAGAAATTTTATCTACAGAATCAGAATTTGCAAAAAAAAAAAAAAATTACGGTGAGGTTATTAATAGATTTGCAAAAAAACATGCAAGAAAATAAAATGAAATTTTTTGTATTTTATTTGTGTTCTCAAATATTCATTCAATAAATTACACATAATGCCAAAAAATTAATTTTATTTTCTTGACTTTTTTTTTAGCAATTTCTTATTCAAAAATAAATAAAAATTTTAACGAAGAGAATCATTCTTTTTTTAAGTGTCATAGCATCGGCCGGGACGCGAACCCGCAACACGGGCAACTGCCTGCAAGTGCAAGGTAGTCGCGCTGACCTCTCGACCATAGTT
Organism: Epiperipatus broadwayi; assembly: GCA_028023455.1. Taxonomy (NCBI): domain Eukaryota; kingdom Metazoa; phylum Onychophora; class Udeonychophora; order Euonychophora; family Peripatidae; genus Epiperipatus; species Epiperipatus broadwayi. Next base: position 840,479 of record JAQFVV010000272.1, read on the forward strand.
GTAAAACAATATATCTATATCTGCAAATAAAATATATTTTTAAAAATATCTAAGTATTTTAATCATGAAGAAACGACCTTTCCCCCCACATTAAAATATTATTCCAGGTCTCGTCTTTCTCTCAAGCCAGCTCTGTTTATAACATAAAATTAGATTTAAATATTAAACCCAGGGAGGAAATATTTTGTTGTTAAATTTTTTTAATTTCAGTATCCTGTTATTTAAGTGATAACACAGTTTTACTCTAGCATCTCAATCAAATCTTTAAATTAATTCTTTTAATTATTTTTTTTTTTTTAGTGATAGCAATAATTTAGACTGTGATATAAATGATAATTATAAAAATATATTTAAAGGATTGAATAATCAAAATTAATATCTTTATAAACTGTTTTGTTTTATCTATTCAAAATCAACTCCATTTGAATTCATATATAACTTATTTAAAAAATATCTCTTGATAAATTTATAGTAAAAAAAAAAGTTCAGACCCACTAATATTCATAAATTAAAAAAATATATTGTAATTTTATTGCATTGCAGATGCACACGCACATATAGCTCAACGTTGATAGTGCAATATTAGAGGGCTGAGCTGAAAGGCTAAATGCTTCTGAATTAATTAGAATTCAATTCTGTTACATCTAATATTCTAACACCATATAGTTAGGAACAACAAAGTATTCAATTATTTATTTTGCATACATATATATATGTATGTGTGTACATACAGATTATCAGATATTAAAACAGGCAATGATGTTTATTATCAGATATATAATAGATCTTTAAAATGTTAATATTTATGATATAATAAAGAGTATAAGATCCTGCTAAATGCTTAAGTTATTAGGACCAGTGCTAGAGCCATATTTCCCATTGAAGAAAGACTATAGAACAGAAATTAGTTTGGGTTGCACATATAATACTGTTATTATTGAATATTCATTCACATCCACACTTATCGGAGATAGCTTTGGAGTAAAAATTAAATTCGCACTATTACAATCAAAAAGACAGTGTGGAATTGCCAATACTATTAATAATGACCAAGTGTTGTTACTTGAATATAGAATCCTATTTGCTTTAAGTAGAAAAATCAGATCACACACATAGAAGCAATAAAGGTGGGAGGTTCATGTTAAAAAGTATCCAAGATAATTGAGGATCTACTTTAGTTTTTTAAGGCTTTATTTACAAAAATAAAAAACCTCATATGTAAAAAGAAAATTACTGAAATGCTAATAAATAATTTGAAATGAAAACGTATTGCAGTTATATAGACTACATATAAAAATCTCCAAATCCTTATAATTCTTATAAACTTTTGATAATCGAGTATAATGAAAAGGTAATGGTTGAAGTTCAAAAGTTTTATAGTGCACTAAGCATACCTCCAGCAGATTACTACTAGAATTATAGTGCTATTTAAAATTTAGGAGTTAGAACTATGCTTATATATATATATGGATGTAGTTTGATATGTAAATGAGGCTTAATATGCATATGTGGCATTTAAATATTCCATTTTTTTGACAATGGAAAGCATGAATCCTTTTTCTTTATAGAATATGGATCTTTTGCAATTGCCCAAACCACTTTATATTTTTTTTTCTACCTGTAGTGAGCTCACGGTCAAACAAGATTGATTTGTATTTGTTATTTTGTTTGGCTCCATTGTACAAGTATATATGCTGGGAAATTCTCATGGATCTATTTGCTAATGGCAAGATACAAAATATTCTGCTTATTAAAAAACTAAAATACTGTGTATTAACAGACAATACATCAATTATAGTACTGCTTAAAGACAAAAACTGTTTAACAAGTCAATAAATTCTTCTAGTTTTTTTCCCCATGTGTCATAGCATCAGCCGGAAAGCGAACCTGCTAATCCGGGACAACTGCTTTGTAAAGCAGCTGTTGCTGACCTCTCGACCACCAATGCTTGACTAAATTCTTCTAGTTGATGAAATACTTCCTCAAATAATCAATTAAAAAACAAAAAAAATCAGAAAACACAATTACCTAATTAAATGACACGTCAAATAAATAGCAAATTATAACTTCAACTAAGAATGTTAAATTCTATGGCTATATATTTTACTGATATGAGTTTGAAGACTGGATTATCAATAGATAATCATTTAAAATATGCTTATTGAAAAGAATACTGAAATTAAAGTGCTATAGCAGAAAATCTAATTGTATAGTTTTACAGTGGATGTCATATAAAAAAAACTTAGAGAAATTATATGTATAAGTAAAATGACAAATTGCATAAAAAATGAGTAAGAATAATAATAATTGTAAGGTCCATTTTTTGGAAGATCTTGCGATATTTAAGCACTACATTTACCAAAATAATTCCATTCAACAGATGAAACTAAGTTTGTTTTTCTTACTTAGGTGAGGAACAGAAACCATTATCTCTTAGATATCCCACATTTCTACTGTGACAAACAGCATAGCCAGAAAAATAATGAGGATTGGCAATGTAAAAGAATGGATATGGTTAACAGTGAGAAAACTCATTATTTAGTAAATCAAAAATTTTATTCAGAAAAAACAACTAAAAATGATATTCATAAAAAAAAAAAGAGCAGATCAAATGCAGAAATATTCCAACTTATATATATATGTTAAAACGAAGATTTGCACGGGTTATTATATATATTATATATATTTTATTCAAAACAATACAATAATTAATACAGTAACAATATTTTAAACAAATATATACCAATTTAATAGAAGTACTTTCAACTATCTATGTAGTCGTTGTCAACTAGACTCAAATTGTATTAGAAAAAACCGTTACAAATGTAAACAAAAGCAATACGTCATACATCAATTTTCCCACAATTCATTAATTTTTATATTGGCTGTCTGTCTATTTATCAACTGTTGCTTTTCACTTTTTATTAACATAGCTTCTTTAAATTGGTATATATTTGTTTAAAATATTGTTACTGTATTAATTATTGTATTGTTTTGAATAATTATATATATTTTATTATAATTGGAATACAGACATTGATTAATAATTTACATATATATATATATATATATATATATATATATATATATATATATATATATATATATATATAACATTACAAGCATAAAGCTAAACTAGTCAATATAAAATCAAAACTACCCCAAATTTAAAATTAAACTAGACCAGCATAAAAATAATATTAAACACAACCTAAGGTTTCACTGCTACAAGCAGACTTCTCAAGTGTAAAGAACTACAAAAAAAACCACACACTATATATACTATTAAAAACTACCCCCAAATCCATTCACTTCCCATCCACCCTTAATATTAAAAGAACTCTTAAATAAGTTAATTGCTTCAGAATAATAAATTTTCAATAATAAAGACTCTTTAATTCTTCTTTTGATTTCATTTCTCTCAAAGAAGACAACCTTAGCTTAATCAAAATCAATAGTGTGGCCTGTATCTTTTTCATGGACATACAAAGCAGAACTAAGATATCTATTTTTAACTCTACTTTTATGAACCTTTATTCTTTCATTTAAACTCAAACTACTCTGACCTGTGTAAACCTTCTTACAAAATAAACAAGGAATCAAATATACCACACCAGGAATAGTCTTTCTATCAAAAACTTCTTTTGTATTATTTAATAAATTATTCAAAGTAACACCCCTTTTCCAAGCAATTTTCTTATTTCCAAACAATTTACTATTTCTACACACAATTTTATAAGAAGACAATTTAAATGGCAAAGAAATAAAACCATATTTTTCTTTAACCTTTACATCCTTACAAATATTACTATTAAATAAAATACTTTTAACAAATTTATCAGAGTATCCAAAAGGAGTTTGCTATTAACTGAAAGGAGACCCTTTGATTCCTCTTGGAGGCCTTAAAGGAACCGAGCAGAGCAAATTCCTAATGTCCACTCCATATGTTCTTGTCATTGCAGCTGTTATTACTATATGTTTATTCATATAGTATACGAACATGGATGGGCTGCTCACCAACATGCATTAGCCAGCGTGGTGAGTTTATTGGCTTTTTACCTCTGAGTTTAAGATCAAGAAACACCATGGTCTTTCTTCTCAGTGCCTGATAAGGCAGAATGAATGTTTGTGTAAATGATAAAGATTTTTCCCAATTATACAATTATGACAGACAAAAATAAAGCATGGCCCTTAATCCCAGGAGGCTGTAAAGTCACCAACCAAGGCAGCGGTTGGTGGCCGAAGGCGGAGGGTGCTAAGAATATCCTGGAGGCGGACCCAGGCTGCCATTTGATGACGACTTTTTATTTAGGTACTTACAACTGCAGATCACTTTCAAGTGAAGGAAGATTGCAAGAATTAGAAGAAGAACTCTCTTATATTAAATGGGATATTATTGGACTTTGTGAAGTTAGAAGAAAAGGTGAAGAGACAATTGATTTAAAAAGTGGACATATGCTCTATTATAAAGGCACAAATATTGGAAATACAAGTGGAGTAGGATTCATTATAAATAAAAAGTGGAAGAACAATATTGTGGAGATTGATGGTGTATCAGACAGAGTGGCAAGATTAGTTATACAACTTAATAGCAGATATCAAATGCAGATAATTCAGGTTTATGCCCCAACAAGTTCTCACAGTGATGAAGTAGTAGAAGATTTTTATATGGATGTACAAAAGGCTTTTGATCAGAGTAAACAACATTTTAAAATTGTTATGGGAGATTTTAATGCTAGAATTGGTAAACAAATGAAAGATGAAAGTGTTGTAGGTAATTTTGGTTATGGTAATAGAAATGAGAGAGGACATAGACTTGTGGAGTTTGCAGAGAAGGAAAAACTTTATATTATGAATTCTTTTTTTGAGAAAAATGTTAGAAGGAAATGGACATGGAAGCATCCAAATGAAGGTACAGCAGAATTGGATTATATTTTGACTAACAGGAAATACATATTTCAAGATTGTAATGTTCTTAATAAATTTAACACAGGAAGTGATCATCGATTAGTAAGGTGTAAGTTACATGTTAATGTAAAACTAGAGAGACAAAAATTATTAAGAAAAACAATATTTACAGTTGATATTCCTAATCTTCAGAAACATTCTAATGAATTTAAATTAGAACTTACAAATCGGTTTCAAGTATTAGTAGATTTTGAACATGATTCAGATTTGAATGAAATTAATATGAAAATAACTGATACACTTTTAAAAACTGCAACAAAGATAGCTGGTAGAAAAAAGCAGCAATTGACTAATAAAATTTCTACTGAGACTAGAGAACTTATGAAGAAAAGAAGGAATATGAAGATATGCAAGAATGATGCATTAAAAAGAATTGAATATCTCGAATTTTGTAAAATGGTGTGGAAAAGAGTTGAAAATGATATAAGAAAGTATAACTGTGAACTAGCAAGAAAAGCTGTAGAAGAAAATAAAAGTCTTAAGAATGTAAAACAACATTTTGGTATTGGTAGGAAATTTATATCTGCAATAAGGAAAAAAGATGGAATTATTACTAAAAAGAGGGATGACATTATGAAATTGGTAGAAGATTTTTATCAAGAATTATATAGTAATAAAGAACAAGTACCTCCTATATCTATTACATCTTCTGAATTGCCCAGAATTTTAAATGAAGAAGTGAGAAATGCAATTAAATGTATGAAAAAAGGAAAGGCTCCAGGTAATGATGGAATTATAATTGATATATTAAAAGAAGCAGGTGAAGAAACAGAAAAAATATTAGCAAAGTTATATACCAAATGTCTAAATGATAAAGATGTACCAGATGATTGGAAGAATGCAGTAATAATATTAATATTTAAAAAAGGTGATAAAGAAGATATTAGAAATTACAGACCTATCAGCCTTTTATCAGTTTTATATAAAATTTTTACCAAGATAATTACAACTCGTCTACAGAGAACCTTGGATTTTCACCAACCAAGAGAACAAGCTGGATTTAAAAGTGGTTTTAGTACAGTAGATCATATTCAAGTATTGAGAGAAGTTATAGAAAGGACAAATGAATATGAGTTGTCATTATGTTTTGGATTTGTAGATTATGAAAAGGCATTTGATTCTATAAACATTTCTTCAGTGATTAAAGCATTGGATCATCAAGGTATAGATCCAGGATATTGTCATATTTTAAAGAATATTTATAAAAATGCAACAGCAACAATTAGATTACATAATGATACTGGGAAAGTCAACATTGAGAAAGGTGTAAGACAAGGTGACTCCATATCTCCAAAACTTTTTACAGCAGTGCTGCAAGAAGTATTTTGTGGATTAAAATGGGAAACTAAAGGAGTGAAAGTAAATGGAGATTATTTAAGTCATTTAGATTTCACAGATGATGTAGTTGTTTTTGCAAATAATGCTTCCGAGCTGCAGGAAATGTTGCAGGAGTTATCAGATGAAAGTAGGAAAGTAGGACTAAAGATAAATGTTAAAAAGACTAAAGTAATGTTTAATCGATTTGCTCCAAATATGAAAATAAAGATTGATTATGATGAATTAGAAGAAGTTAAGAGTTACAAATACCTTGGTCAGATTATTAATACAGATGGAAACATAATAGAGGAAATTAATCATAGAATTAAACTTGGTTGGAGTGCTTTTGGTAGAAATAACTTGATATTAAAAGGAAATATGCCTATGTGTTTGAAAAGAAAGGTTTTTAACAAATGTGTTTTACCAGTTCTTACTTATGGATCTGAGACTTGGACACTTAATAGAAGATCAATACAGAGACTTCAGACCACTCAAAGAAGTATGGAGAGATGTATGTTGGGAGTAACAAGAAGAGATCGAAAACGCAATGTATGGGTAAGAGAACAAACAGGTGTTACTGACCTCATTGAAAAAATTAAAAGATTGAAGTGGAGTTGGGCTGGACATATTGCTAGAAGAGATGATAATAGATGGACAATTGAAATTTTAAACTGGATTCCAAGATATTGTAAAAGACCCAGAAGGAGACCACATGTAAGATGGATGGATGAAATAAGAAAATGTGTAGGGGTGATGTGGAGAAGAGAAGCTAAAGATCGGAGAAGATGGATTAAACTTCGAGAGACCTTCATCCTGCAGTGGATTGATAATGGTTGATAATGATGATGATGATGATCCAACACTCAAATAATCTTTATAAAATTGATATTTCTGAAACAAAGCTACCCCACTAGAATTATTTAATTTAATATTCCTATGACAATAATTCCTTAAAGCAGCTACTTTATGAGATACAGACTGATAGCTATCAGGTTTAATTATAGATCTTAATTCTTTACTTTTAACTAAATGACTGCACAATAAACAATTAGTTTCTATATTTCTAATCACCAAAAGATCTAAAAATTTTAACTTACCAAAATCTAACCCCCCTCCTTCTAACACAAATTTTATAGAAGGATCAAAACAATTAAACTCATTTACAAATTCCTTCAATTTATCATTCTCAACTACAAATAAACAATCATCAACATATCTGACAAATAATTTTACATATAAACAATTCTTTTTAATAATAATTTCCTCTTCCATAAAACTAATATAAACTGAACATACTAAAGGAGAAATAATATAACCTATTATCCACCCTTCCTTAATCTTATAAAAATTACCTCTATAAGTAAAATACATAGAATCTTCCAATAACAAAAGCAAATCTTTAATTACCTTAATTTTATTTTTTGATAAAGAACTTTTCTTAATCAATACAGACAAAAGAACATCAATACTGCTTAACCTATTAACAGACTGATACATATTTTCAATATCTAAACTTCCAAATACCCAATTACTTTCCATTTTAAAATTATTAATCTTATCAAAAGCCTCAAAAGAAGAAGAAACTGTGTACTGACCAAAATCAACAAAGTGTTTTAAAAAATTATTCAAGAATCTAGAAATACCCTCTACAACACTACCTGTAAAATCAAAAATAAATCTTAAAGGAAAACCATCTTTATGAGTTTTAATATTCACAAACATCTTAGCTGATGTAAAATCATTAGGATAGCATTTTAAATAATCTACTCTATTAAAAATTTTTAAATTAACCATTTTCTTCATAATATCTATCAATTTTCTTTTAATCAAATTACCTGGATTTTTATCTAACAACATATATTTACCATTATTTAATTCTCTATCCATTTTCTCTTTGAAATCATCTCCTTTCATAATAACAAACCTACCAGCTTTGTCTTCACGACAAATGATTACATCATTAGCAATTAACCTATTTTTAAGATGTTTAATCTCAGCAGATTTATTTTCTTAAAAAATGTCGGGAATTTAGTGTTTTTCCTAGGTGTTGTGTTATTAATTTTAGTAGAAATAAAAAGTTGATTCAAAATAAAAATTTAGTTTTTAAGTTACAAACATATATATTGAATAGTTTTTTAAAAGATACTTTTGTAAGGTTTTATAAATTTATTTATCTATATAAAAGGAATAGATATTATTTAGAAAGGAGGCAAGATTTTAATTATTCAATTTTGAATTTTTTTATGAGACAATTTAGACAGAATAGGTCAAATTTCTATTGTAAAAAATATGAAAGAAAATTAAAGTGGTTGTTTGGGAAAGTTAATAAAGTTTATTGTAGTGATAAAGGGTATGAGAATAAGGTTTCTGAGGATAGAGTTGTTAATCTTACGGATTTGAAGTTAAATGATAGAGAATTAGATATTCTTGGTAAAGGCCCTAATTTTGTTCCATTTCATTCAAAAAATATAGTTTTTGATACAATTTCGTCTATTGAATCTAGTAATTTGAGTGATGAGCAGAAAGTTGGTATTCAATCGATTTTGAATAAAAGTTTAAAAAGGAAAGAAAAATTTGTTATTAATCCTGCTGAGATTAAACATCTTAAAAATAGGTTAATTGGTAATGATGTAATCATTTCTCGTGAAGACAAAGCTGGTAGGTTTGTTATTATGAAAGGAGATGATTTCAAAGAGAAAATGGATAGAGAATTAAATAACGGTAAATATATGTTGTTAGATAAAAATCCAGGTAATTTGATTAAAAGAAAATTGATAGATATTATGAAGAAAATGGTTAATTTAAAAATTTTTAATAGAGTAGATTATTCAAAATGCTATCCTAATGATTTTACATCAGCTAAGGTGTTTTTGAATATTAAAACTCATAAAGATGGTTTTCCTTTAAGATTTATTTTTGATTTTACAGGTAGTGTTGTAGAGGGTATTTCTAGATTCTTGAATAATTTTTTAAAACAATTTGTTGATTTTGGTCAGTACACAGTTTCTTCTTCTTTTGAGGCTTTTGATAAGATTAATAATTTTAAAATGGAAAGTAATTGGGTATTTGGAAGTTTAGATATTGAAAATATGTATCAGTCTGTTAATAGGTTAAGCAGTATTGATGTTCTTTTGTCTGTATTGATTAAGAAAAGTTCTTTATCAAAAAATAAAATTAAGGTAATTAAAGATTTGCTTTTGTTATTGGAAGATTCTATGTATTTTACTTATAGAGGTAATTTTTATAAGATTAAGGAAGGGTGGATAATAGGTTATATTATTTCTCCTTTAGTATGTTCAGTTTATATTAGTTTTATGGAAGAGGAAATTATTATTAAAAAGAATTGTTTATATGTAAAATTATTTGTCAGATATGTTGATGATTGTTTATTTGTAGTTGAGAATGATAAATTGAAGGAATTTGTAAATGAGTTTAATTGTTTTGATCCTTCTATAAAATTTGTGTTAGAAGGAGGGGGGTTAGATTTTGGTAAGTTAAAATTTTTAGATTTTTTGGTGATTAGAAATATAGAAACTAATTGTTTATTGTGCAGTCATTTAGTTAAAAGTAAAGAATTAAGATCTATAATTAAACCTGATAGCTATCAGTCTGTATCTCATAAAGTAGCTGCTTTAAGGAATTATTGTCATAGGAATATTAAATTAAATAATTCTAGTGGGGTAGCTTTGTTTCAGAAATATCAATTTTATAAAGATTATTTGAGTGTTGGATACTCTGATAAATTTGTTAAAAGTATTTTATTTAATAGTAATATTTGTAAGGATGTAAAGGTTAAAGAAAAATATGATTTTATTTCTTTGCCATTTAAATTGTCTTCTTATAAAATTGTGTGTAGAAATAGTAAATTGTTTGGAAATAAGAAAATTGCTTGGAAAAGGGGTGTTACATTGAATAATTTATTAAATAATACAAAAGAAGTTTTTGATAGAAAGACTATTCCTGGTGTGGTATATTTGATTCCTTGTTTATTTTGTAAGAAGGTTTACATAGGTCAGAGTAGTTTGAGTTTAAATGAAAGAATAAAGGTTCATAAAAGTAGAGTTAAAAATAGATATCTTAGTTCTGCTTTGTATGTCCATGAAAAAGATACAGGCCACACTATTGATTTTGATGAAGCTAAGGTTGTCTTCTTTGAGAGAAATGAAATCAAAAGAAGAATTAAAGAGTCTTTATTATTGAAAATTTATTATTCTGAAGCAATTAACTTATTTAAGAGTTCTTTTAATATTAAGGGTGGATGGGAAGTGAATGGATTTGGAGGTAGTTTTTAATAGTATATATAGTGTGTGGTTTTTTTTGTAGTTCTTTACACTTGAGAAGTCTGCTTGTAGCAGTGAAACCTTAGGTTGTGTTTTAATATTATTTTTATGCTGGTCTGGTTTAATTTTAAATTTGGGGTAGTTTTGATGATATATATATATATATATATATATAAGCTATATTGTCTCACATATTGACAAAAAAAATTAGTTTCAATAATAATGAATACAGAACTTCACTGGAAGTTATTTTATAATAAATTCTATAATGAGCATGCCAATAGCTCTTAACAAGCTTTTCAGAATATCTCTATCCTCAGACCAGTTTCTAGCTCTGGCTGTCATCAGGGAGGTGCTAGGAAAGTCTAGCATTAGATTTAAAATACAATGCCAAGCCCAGAATTTTATCTAATTTTTAACTATTAAGTAAAAAATCTGAAATTTTCATTCCATATGTCTTCAAATCCAGCTTTCTACCTTAAATAGCCATATGGGACTGAACCAAGTTCAGATACACATATATTAATAGCTTTAGCAATATAAAATCACCAAAGTCTTAAGTGCAAAACAATAATTGCACACCAGTGAGATCTGAGGATATGGATATTCTGAAAAACTTTGTTAAGAGCTATTGGCATGCTTATTATATAACATTTGTAATACAAGCTTATAAAATTAAGTCATTTGATATATGACTTGATTTCCTTGCATTGTTAATTTATAATATTACATATGCTACTTTTCATCATCATCATCATCATCATCATTATTATTATTATTATTATTATTATTATTATTATTATTATTATTATTATTATTATTATTATTATTATTGTCTACAAAATATACTGTATAATATTCTGAATTGTATATATTTTAATTATTTGTAAGAGTACAGACTGATTTATTTTCATAAATGAGAATTTTTTCAGTCACTTTAAAACTGCAATGAAATAAATCATCTAAAAAGCCAATATAAAAATCATTTAATATGAATAAGAAAGAGTTAGTTCATTTCTGATCTGATTTATTCATAAATAAATGAATAACTAAATTATATATTTATAAATTAATAAATAACATTTATAATTGAATACATAAATAATTTGAATATGCAATATTTTGATTATGATGACTATAGATTAATGGCACTAAGCAGCAAAAACATTGTGAAATAGAGAGTTTACACACTGAAACAGTTTATTTCTTTAGTATGCATAAATAAATAATATATTAAATATTTATTCAAAAATGAATATCTTTTTCAATTAAGTAGAAGATAGAATGTCTGAATTATTCATTAATTCTTCCATAAAATGATTGCATTTTTTGATTACTAAATGCCTTGCTTAAATTTCATTTGTGTAAAAAAATATTTAGTTGTCTGTTTATCATTATGATGTTTCTGTTATTTTACATATACATTTTTCATTATTTATGTATATTTTCTACTAATAGATTTGAACTTATAGTTTAAAATTAATTCTTTTAAAGTCAATCATCTGTAAAATAAATTGAAAAGGAAGTCATGGAAGAAAAAACTTATTATAAGTTATATATAATATAAAGTGTATATGAGCACAGACTTTCACACAACCCACCACTCTCCACACTATTTCACAAGACTGATACGCCTGAACACATATATGTTGAAAAGATAAATAATCACCAATATACATATTTCATGCTAAACCAGCAATCATCAGTTGGTCTAGATTACCATCTCTACACGTATATGTTATAAGTGCTCAGATATATATTAAGATAGCCAATCCTCATACTTTAATGGACAGGCTTCAATCTATTCCACACTCCAAAACTTCAAACTGTCCATCACAAATCTAATCAGAAAAGTAAATCAAATATTTGTGATACTTATTATTTGTTAATTCATAAATAATTTGTAGTTTGTTTGTTGTTGTTTTTTTAAAATTGCAAATAATTCAATATTAAAGAATAAATCATTCACTCTTAATATAAAAAGACATTAAGCAGCTTCATATTTTAAATGACTATATTTTTCTTATTTTACAGAGAATGCCTTATTTAAAGTTCTAATTATTAATTCATAAATATTTATATATCCGTTTTTTAAAAAAAGAAAAAGACAATAAACAAATATATTAAAAAACAAATAAATTACTCTTAATATTTAGCCATTGTTTTGTTTGTGTTTTAAATATAAAACACATTTGCCAGCTACAGAATTCGATTGTATGAATATTCTCATTATTCTAAAAAATATTAAAACTTTAATTATAAATTCATAAATGTATATTTTTTTACATAATTTAAAATGGCAAGCAAATTAATGTTTATTTTTTTAAATACAACAATATATTTGATGGTTGCTTTCTTTCAATCACATGTATTTTCTCATTGTTTTTAATAAAGTAATTTAAGTATTAATCATTAATTCAATAGGATAAACTTTAGCAGGCTATAGGAAATGAATTTCTTTTTCTTTAAGACAACATACGTTGTATAATTATAAGGGTATCAATAATCTGCAGGCAATTTTTGGTACAAATTGAATAAAATATATTATTCAAATTCTAACATTAATAAAAGTTTGGTGTCATTTTACAAGTCACATTGCAGTAACTATTTGAATTTGTAGTAATCAATACTTTAAAAAATAATGGGAATGTAGGTTTAGCACCCATAGGAATAAAATATCAGTGAACGGACAGTATGACCATATATAATACTATTTTTGTAATCAGTACATTAATAATTATCTGATTAACTTAGATTAGCCTGGAACTATTATCCAAAATAGTTAAATACTCATTAACCAACCAATTATTAACCAGTTACCCACAGGCCAGCTACTTGTAAGAAAATTTGTAAACCTGCTTAAAACCTGAAAAAAATTGTACTTGTGAGTTTTTCTGTAAACCAAGATGGCAGCTCAAATTTTTATAAACAAAGCAAAACTCCATACAGTAGTGCCACCTGTGCTGAGTTTTGCTTTGTTTATAAACAATTATGTGATAGTATAGGAGATGTGATCATGTGATGCTCAAATTTTTGATAAATATACAGTTTTGAGGACCTATAATCTACCGAAAATGTGTTAATTGTTAAATTAAAACAAAATTGATTGTTAAATTTAAAAAAGGGAATAAATTCTAATAAATTTTATTAAAAAGTTTTATTTCATTTTTTTATTACTTATAATGTGACACTCCTAACATTGTCGTACTTTGGCTCAATTCAGCATGTTTCTTTGTCAGCATATTTTTTATTTTTTTTGGTAAATTGTCATAATGATAAAAATTTGGGACCTAATTCAGTGGACTATTTCCAAAGGTACAGGATTCTCCCCTTCTGAAAAGTGTGAATTAATGATCATAATATGATTGCTATGAATAAACTGTAAATACTGTATTTATATGTAATAACTAAAACACAGGCTTATTATATACCTGTGTCTATATATGTAATATATAAGGTATATGAGCATAGACTTTTCACATGACCCACCCTCTCCACTCTATCTCATAACACTGATACACTTGAACACATATATGTCAAAAAGATAAATAATCACCAATATATGTATTTCCTGCTAAACCAGCAATCATCAATTGGTCCAGATTATCATCTCCACCCATATTTGCTATAAGTGCTCAGATATATATTAAGATAGCCAATCTTCATATTTAATGGACAGGTTTTAATCTACACCACACTCAAACTTTTTAACCGTCCATCCAATTGAAAATCTGATGATGGAATGCTCAAAGACCACCCTGAGGCCAAGATTCTTGTCCCACCCATGTTGACCTAAGGTCAATCTGACCCCTCATGTACAGAACATAATCCATTTAATACATATACATGGGATGGTCATTTTTCTGTTAAAAAATTAATCCAAAAAAGAAAATAAACTGTAAATAGTGTAATTAATTTTTTCATAATGATTTCTTTTTCAAAAAAACAATAGTAATAAAAAATAAAATGTAAATATTAAATATAACGACTGTTCTCTAGCATGGATGCCCCCGAAACTAGATTTAGCAAAAATATGGGCTGCCATACTTTTTTTTCATTCATATGTGACTGAGTAAAATCATTTTAACTCAATGAAAAAATTAAAATAAATAAATAAATAATTTAAAATAAGTTTTATAAAGGTTAGACAATCTGTGAAACAAGAATACATATATAATATGCTGGACTTTTAGTCTGTTTACTTTCTGCATTTTAGCACAGTGATAGAACAGATGTCTTGAGAGATAAAAGTTTCTTCAACCAAAACTGAAACCATCACTTCTGATATTTGAATGTCACACGATTCCAGAGTAATCTTTAGAATATTTATTTTAGACGTTTTTTTTTTTTTTTAGAGATCTTGTTTTGTAGTTTTTGCCTGAAATATATATTTTAACTTTGCGTAAAACTTGAAAAAAAAAAAGATACATATAAAGAAGTTTCTTAGTAATTTTTATTTCTGACATTTTGCACAAGAATAAACTAGAACAATTCAACTCTATGCTTACTTATGAATCTTGAAATTTCAATTTTGACGTTTTATGATACTGTAAGTCAACCGTAACTTTATACATTATTAATGATTCTTCAATAAATTTTCGACAAAATAAAGAGATAAGTAGGTTTGTGTATGAAAAAAAAAGGAATAAAATAACTCTACATATTTTTTTTATGCCAGAAAGGATAAAAAAATCGTAATAAAACTGAACCAAATCTTAGATTTTCATTTCAGTTGGAAGTTGCTTTTTTTAAAAAGAGTTTTAAGAGTAAAGATAAACATGTAAATTTCAGTAGCTATTTTAAAAACATGAATACTCTTATCTTCTTAGACTAGAAAATAAATACACTTTAAAGATAACTAATCTTTTTATTTTATTTTATAAAACCAATGAGAATAATAAAGGATATGTGTATGCTTTTAACAAATGATTTTGCTAACAACAGTTTATTTCTAAAGTTAAGTTAATTTTAGTAAAGTGTTCTAATTTTGATGTGAAAAAATAAAAAAAGTGTCAAGCGTTGGTGGTCGAGTGGTCAGCACAGCTGCCTTACAAGCAGTTGTCCCGGGTTAGCGGGTTCATTTCCCGGCCGATGCTATGCCACATGAAAAATATATATATCCACACATTGTTCTTAGGCTGGAAATTCTAAATTCATTAAAGTTTAGAATGATTCTAAAGATGAGATGTTAGATTAAAATATATTATGAACAGAGTAAGTAATTGTAAATTTTCGGCGATTGATGGTCAGACGTATCTCCAGCTCAAAAAATTTGCCTTTCAGTTGAAATCTAATATAAACATACATTTAATATATAGGCATACAACATATATATATGTAGGCTAATAATTTATTTCACAGAGACTAAATAGAGGACACTTTGGTTCTCTATTTCATAAACATTATAATTAATTATTATATAAATAATGTATAGCTATTAAACTTTCAAATACATGCTACACAACTCTGTTTAACTATATATAGACTGGATGCAATGCACAGTGGAGTCTTTTTTGGAGTCAGAAATCTCTCAACCACTATGCCCAGAGAAACCTAACCCTAACCCTTCCTTTTCCATTCCCCACTGTAAGTTTTTCCTATATTCATCTTTATCCTGCTCCATCCCATTTCCATAACATAATTTTTGTCAACTTCATGGCTTTTACATATAAATTATCCTTATCTTTTTCCAAACCCAGAATAAAACCCAAGAACTAATTTTCTGTATAATCACTATGTTTACATTTATTCTCTCACAACTTCATTATTTGTACCCTTTCTGCTTGCAGGCATTTACATTCAATTAACAAATGCCTAATATTTTCTATGCCTTCCTTACATAACTTGCAGACTAAATCATTTATATTTTTCTATTTACGTGTATATTCTCTTGTTGGTAAAGATCCTATTCGAGCCTTAAACAGTAAACTATTTTCCTTGCTATTATCATAAATTAACTCACACCCAAAATTCTATTTACTTCTATATATATTTAAATTATTTTTACTCTCCATACTAGTTCCCCATCTCTCCAACTCCCTATTTTTTATTATTGCATCTATTCTTCTACCCCATTCCTTGCCACAATAACACTTAACATTTCTCCTAACACACTCATTCCATCTTTTGTATAAGTATACTGACATAAATTCTTTATCCAAATCTTCTGCATACCATACTACCTTTCTCACCCATCTTGTTGCCTGTCCTTTACTCGTAACTCAATTAAATACTACAACAATTAAAAATATTACATATGAATTCCTAGAGAACAAGAATACCAGGGAAATAAAAAATTTTTTTAGCCATTTTGATGCTAACACTATTAGAAATTTACAATTTTAAATTACATTTAAAATATTTTTACCTCATATAAATATTAAATAATTAAACTTTTTGAAGTTGAGTGGTAAGCTCACACCAATTAAAAATAGTGTACAATGGACCTAATATATATATATATATAAGTTTAGTAAGCTATTTAATATATAATATTCAAGTTTTAACCATTTGTTTTTGGAATATAAGAATGTAATTTTTGATATACATAATGAAACAAGAATCCTATAGTTTTCATTCTTAAAAAATATCTTTACTATTTATTCTTAAATTTTTATTTTTTACTTGTGTAGTTTCTTTTTTAATCATTAAAAAAATAGTGATATATATATACATGTCAATTTATGGATTTTAAATATATAATATTTAAATTTTAAATACATAATATTTAATTATTTGAGTATAAATATTTGAAAACCAGGCACTCTTCACAAACCCAAATGATATATATATACCAATGATATATATGTACCAATCGGAATGCAAGTGATTTTCGAATCTAACCGCAAAAACAATATCTCACTACAAGCCATCTAGATTTGAGCCTAAAAATTTATAAAGTAGCAGATACCTTTAAATTCCACTTTATTTAAATATTCATCGTAGCCCAAGTCACTAGCTCAGTGGAGACGCAAGATAAAAATCGATATCTTAATTTATATCTTAAATATCAAAGAGTAAAAGCCACTGCCAGAAATTAACATATAAAAATATTTATTTACGCACATATAAAATAATATTTAAATTTTGAGGAATAAGTTTAACATTTTAGATTTTTATATTAACTTTTAATTCTAAATTTAAGTAGATTGCAAATAATGATTTACTATTTATTTAGAGTCAGTATAATACTACATAGCTCATTTGAAAAGAAAATATTCTTCCCTGATTTAACCTTAGCAACAAATTTCCAATCAACTGGCCAATCCATCTGATACATTCATGTATCAATTAGCATGATACGACAACACAAAATACTATATTTCAGAATGTACATCTGAACAATAAGTAGAAATAGAGAAGAGAGACTCTCCACCAACAGGAAGGACACTGTTGGCAAGTAGATCAATAAACAAAAACCCATAGAAAGACTGCGCTTCGCCGACTACAAACCCACCAGGCAAACAGAGGGGGGGCAACTAAACCGCCCAGGACCCAACTCACTCTAATACACAAATATCCAACCATTGAACCAATCAACTACGAAAGAAAACCTAAGATTACCCTCCCTAATAAACTTACAAACTGCCATTCCCCCGACTAATTTAACATTAAAAGCGCACAGATTTGTTTAAAAAGTTGGGTAAGATCGAACATAGATTCACGGCAAAAACTTCAAAAAAACAAACGACAAAATACAAATATTGATACCGACAACGCAGAGGGAAACTATAAGAACCCAATGTATCACCAAAGAAGGTGCACCAAACTAAAAGACACCAAAATTAGAACCCCGAAGGAATATCGAATGCTATATATTGATCAAATAGAAACCAAATAATTAACCAAACGACCGCAGCCTATAAACAAACAACATTAAATAACTTTCAATAGAAAAAAGAAATTTACAACGGACAACAAAAATTAACATTATTAATTTGATTTAAAAACTTCAAAGCAGATAAGAGCCGTTAACATTCAGGGCTTGTAAAACTTGACGAAGTTCTAATTGATTTTAACATGTTCATTTCATATGCTATGGGAGAAGGCCAGCGCTTTCACGGCACCCACGCCCATGGAAGAAAAGTTCTGGGGTTGCGTCCCTGGAGTTCTTTATTTTTAAACAAACAAAAAAGAGAGAGAACGGCAGCAGGACAAACAGTTGGAAAAACCGGAACCAAATTCTTACCCCAGGCACGAACAAACACAACTCGGGCCGGCCAGGGCCCGGCGCAAACACTAACCACGACTTAAAACGCTTTAGATAATAAAAACAACTTCCTTTACAGATACGGAATTAAAAACCTGTTTATTAACACGTTATTTTTATAAAATTTATTTCAACTGACTTTTTTAAAAACGTCAAATTTTTTTTGTTTAGAAAAAATTAGTTTAGCACTGGCGAAGAAACGAACAAATTATTTGGTTATTTCTTTTTGCAACTTTTAAGTTTATTTAATAGAAAATATTTATATATCGTTACAATATATATATATAGCTTACTGGCAATAGATATATACAGTTAATTATATAATTGTGGGCAATAAAATAATACAATGACCAAATTATTAATACAAATAAAAACATAATGGGTAATATTAATTCTAGAATTAAACTTGGATAAAATGTTGATGATAGAAATAATATATAGCATTAAAAATATATTTTAAAAATCATAAGTGGAATTTTAAATTTTAAAAAAGAATTAATTACATTGCTTTATGATGCTGTAATAATAATTTGTTTGGATTTTAGAATGGGCTTCAAATAAAAAATATATTATTAAAAATACATTTTTATTGACAATAGCAAAATGACAAAACATTATCCTAGTTGTTTATTTCAGTTTTTTTTCTAAATCTGCAACAATGCAATATTATTTTTAAGAATGTTTTTCAGTTGTAAACTTATATTTGCTATAAATAAGATAAAATTTTTGGAAATACACTATATACTAAAGGTTTGATTTCGAAAATAAAATGCTGCTAGGGGCTATCAAAAATGAGTGGAAGAAATTTGTTCCTGAAAAGATGCCAGAATCATTATAAATAATAATATTCTGAAGATAGCAATAAATTTAATAAATCAAATGAATTCAAAGGCATGCATCAGATGGCAACATTAAAATAATTTTTATAATAAAAAAAAAAGAAAATTGAATTAATTGTTTGAACTAATATAAAAATATATATGTTAAACCTGAGTTCTGATTTATCTTTATATCATTTTAAATTCATTAGATTAAGGGCTTAAAATTCTACTTAAAAAAAAAAAAAATTGAAAAATTTAACTTTTACAATAAGATTTACTAATTTTCAAAAAAATCCAAAAAATCGAAAATAAGGAAGAAAGGAAATACAAAAGGTTATATTTGCATTTAACAGGAAATCATGTAATCATTAGCACTAGACAAATTAATGAAACCTAAATATCACTATAATATATATACTCAGACTAGAAAAAAAGTATTTATGATAAAGAGTAAAATGATTTTTTTTTTCCTCATGTGTCATAGCATCAGCCGGGAAGTGAACCCGCTAACCTGGGACAACTGCTTGTAAAGCAGCTGTCGCTGACCTCTCGACCAACATAAAATAAGAACACATATGTACATATATATGGATATGAGTAATTTGCAGTTAAATATCAGAAGTTAACTTTTGAGTTTATTACCTTTTCATTAAATGTCAAAATTTAAAAAAATAATAAAATCGAAAATATTCAAATATATTCTGACATTTATTTACAAGACTTTTTTTAATTACATAATAAAACAAATTTAGACAACGATCAGATTTAATATTATAAAACTAGATTTTCAAGTTTTATATAGGATTTCAACAAAAAAACAGAGGCTGATAGTAAGGAGTATCTGACACACTTGCCTTAGTCTAATGGAAACAAATTGTAACTGATGATTAGTCATCCAAAACTTTTGAACTATTTAATTTTTCATAAACAACAGTTAGAAATAGATTTTAAAAAATAATAGCAAACAAATGATTGCATTTGAGACTAATAAATAAAGCAATCCACTATGAGCTTCATAAACAAATACTTATTGTAAATCTGATAACAGACAGCTGGAATCATGTCATGTGGTTATATGATTCATTTCCATTTTCTCAACTTTTAGAAGCATTTAATTTGGACAAACACATCATGATATCGTCAAGCATTGGTGGTCGAGAGGTCAGCGACAGCTGCTTTACAAGCAGTTGTCCCAGGTTACCGGGTTCGCTTCCCAGTTGATGCTATGACACATGAGAAAAAAAAACACATCGTGATATTTTCTTAGTCTAAGCACTACTTTATGCAGATGCATCACATCTTCAATTATTTGAACATTTCAAAGTTGTTTCCAAACAATGTTAACTATCATGATAACAATTCAATTCATTTACATTAATTAGTCAAATATTAGTTTTAAAAAATGAACATGACAATGCACAACTTCTATGGTCTCGCTATAATCACTTAAGTATAACAATAATGTGTTGCGTTGATCACTCTAAATAGGGGAAACTGTTATCTTTATAACTCATATAAGATAGCTTTTTTTCGTGAGAAATTAGTTTTTGTAGGAACTATCCGAATGTTATATAATTCCATATCATAGAAAATACTACGTAGTTTTTAAGTAAATAGTCCCTCAACACTATTTTAATAATATTTATTTTTATAAAGTGCAAACAGTATTGAAATTAAATTGAGAGACTGCAAACCTCTCACGCTCATCACTATCTAACAGCCAATCAGATCGTAAATACAAGACAGAGAATTTAACAAGAATAGGGCGGTCCACCCTATTCTTTACTTGTCTTTCTATATATCCAAGCCAGTCTAAAGTATTTAGATCTGAAAGCGTGAATATTAAATATCTTCACACTCACCGAGTTTAATCAAAGTCTACACTATTTTAATCAAAGTGTAAGTCACTTATAGAATTTTACATGAATTACCTTGACAACAACCAATACTGTTTTCCATCAATAATATTGTCACTTCCATTTTTCTCATTAAGATATTTATGCTATGACATAGTGTCACAGTGGTAATCACATCTCTTTAAAAAACTGCTAGACAGTGAAAATTGTAAGACGAAATAATTAAAAAGACCATTGTTAGTTTTAAAATGTTAGAAAAAATATTTTATTATAAGAAAATATATAGCAAGTTATTTATTTATCTAGTAGCATATTTTATTTGTAACAATCATTAGGGAATCATCTGTTTATACAGCACATATGTAGTGGGGGGGGGTGATCCCCCAATGACTGTTATAACAAAAATAATTGCTTATGGTTGATATATTTAATATTTAATAGAATTTGAAGTTTATAGCTAGAGTTAAGGGGAAATGTAGTAATTTCTAACTTAATGAAAAATGATTTGAGATTACTTAACTACTTATTAAAATAAAATCCTTGTTTCTACTTCCCCTTCAAGTAGTAAGTTACAAATTGCACATTACGCAAACAAATGAAGTTCAATATTAAAAGAATTATAAGGCTGAGTGCTTTTGGAAATCTTTAGTTCCCATATTCATAGTATAAATTACTACTCAGTCTGTAAAAATCACAACTCAAGCCAACATCCCCAAGATAGACTATGAATATGAGAACTAAAGGTTCCCAAAAGCACTCAGCCTTATAATTCTCTTAATGCTGAGCTTTAATTGTTTGCGTAATGTGCATTATTAATATCACTACAATACTTTAGTTAATTTAAGACTAATCATTTCCAATATCCATTGTAAAATTTCTATAAATATATTACAGTGGGTTTTTTTTTTAAAAAAATATTAATAAAAAAAGTTTTCAGAAAGAAAAAGTTTAACTTGGTTAAAAAGATTTTAAGACATATGGCCTTCTATAAATAGAAACTTTCAACTTATATGTAAAAAGCCATTTATATTATATAGATATTGGCTTAGAGAGATATATGAAATTCTTTGGTAATCAACTAGTCAAGCATTGGGGTTCAAGAGGTCAGCACAGCTGCCTTATAAGCAGTTGTCCCAGGTTAGCAGGTTCGCTTCCCAGCCGATGCTATGACATATGAAAAAATAATAATAATAATAACATCAATCAACTCAATATACTAGACAATAAAAACCTCTAGACTTTGCCATTTAGATGTTCCTGATTATGCTAACAAATTATTCAAAAGATTTTGCAGATTGCACAAATTTATGATCATAAAGTTCTAAAATTTATTTATTAAAAAGGGCTATCAAATAGATAAAATTAAATGAATACTTGATAACCACTGAGCAAGTTTTGATAATATATTCCTATATAGATAAAACATGAATGTATGTAAAGAATTTCATACATTATAACATGATATAAATATGCACAAGAATATCTTTTAAAATCTATTAAGATCTTATTATAACAATTTTATTATTCTTTTGTATTTCAGTAAAATATTATAAAATCAATTTTATATTTTAAATTATTACATATAAAGCATTTAACGAATTACCTGTCAGATATTAGAATCTATTTATAATATTTAATTATCATTCTATATCTTTTATTATTTAGTTCTGAGCCTTCCTGAATATATCTAAAACTGTGAATAATAGCAAACATTATATAATATAGATGCTTAATATATATATTCACAGGTGTGATCTAATTTCATTTTTAGAATCTATTTATGTAGGCATCCGCAAGATAATTAATAAAAAACAGAATAATGCAATTATGCATAATATAATGCAGTAATAAATCTAGAATGAGAGAGACAGCAAGTATACGATTTAGTGCAAAAGATTAGGAAATAACTGAAAGGTAATCATACAAGTAAATATGGGTGGTAATTTTATGAATTTCTAATATTTTACTTTTCAATAATTTTTCAATCTGTGATAGCTAAAACTGCTGCTATTTTGTCAAAGGATCTAGAAGGTCATAATAAAGATTTACTTAAAACTGATAAAACATTCTTCTTACTTGATTTATGAATAAAAATTATTTACAAATCACTTGTGAAAAAATTATTCACTAACTTATAGTAAAATATTGTACATTATTTCTTATCATTAGAAACTACCAGTAACCACCTAAACATTCACAGTAAAAATAATAATCAATATTTCTCACTGCTGTCAAGGCAACCTTCTCACTTTTTAATAGCAAGAATGGAAATCCATTCTTACTAATGGTCCATTGAATATATATGGACACTTAAAGCTTGCAACTTGACTGCAGAGTATGAAATATTGATACATTGAAGTTTAAATAAACCTCTTTAAACATGAAATAAACATGTCACTGTAATGCAGATTAATAAATAGTCAATTAACATTACAAACTGCAATACTTTTAAATTGCCCATGTATTATTTAGAAATTATATATATATATTAGATTCCAACCAGTAATCACCTAAACATTCACAGTAAAATATAGTAATCAATATTTCTCACTGCTGTCAAGGCAACCTTCACACCTTTTAATAGCAAGAATGGAAATCCATTCTTACTAATGGTCCATTGAATATATTTGAACACTTAAAGATTGCAACTTGACTACAGAGTATGAAATATTGATACAATGAAGTTTAAATAAACCTCTTTAAACATGAAATAAACATGTCACTGTAATGCAGACTAATAAATAGTCAATTATAACATTATAAATTGCAATACTTTTAAATTGCTCATGTATTATTTAAATAATGCTTAAAACTAATTGGGATAATTAGTAACCATTAGAAACCACCAATAACCACATAAACATTCATAATAACGATAGTAATGTCAAGCATTGGTGGTCGAGAGATCAGCGACAGCTGCTTTACAAGCAATTGTCTCAGATTAGCGGGTTCACTTCCGAGCTGATGCTATGACACATGAGAAAAAAAATAAGGATAATAACCAATATTTCTCACTGCTGTCAAGGCAACCTTCTCATCTTTTAATAGCAAGAATGGAAATTCATTCTTACTAATGGTCCATTGAATATATATGGACACTTAAAGATTGCAACTTGATTACAGAGTATGAAATATTGACACAATGAGTTTAAATAAACCTCTTTAAACATGCAATATATATATACACAATCATAACAATTTTTTATGAAATCATAAGCCTTGAACATTAATTTTAAAAAAATTTACTTAATTATCATATATTTATATAATAAAATTCTTTATTTTATAATTCAAGCTTATAAATTGCTTAAATATGATACTGCTTTAACGTCAAAGATTAAAAAATTAAAAATATTTTTTTTCTTTAAATCGTTTTCAGAAAACGTAATAATAAATGTTATTTTAAAACATCATCAATTGTAAAATAATAATCATCCTTTCTACATTTTTTAAATTATTGAAATCATAATTGTGCTAATATTAGATTAGTAAAACTTTTTTTTTTCCCAAAACATTTGAATAATTTATTAAATAAGCAATCTTTTTTTTTCTTTTCTAAAAATGCACTTTATTTAAAATCAAGGTGTAGTGCATAGGGTTGAATTATAATGAAGTATTTAGATTGATTTCTCTAAAATTAAACAATGGCAAAAATGTCATAATAAAATAGCAAACGGTAATATAGATGTCAGGGCAGAGGGTAGGATTTTTAAGAGGGATGCAACGAGTTCAAGTGAAAGTTCATGGGATTGCTCTCCCTGGATATTAGAAGAGTTCAAAGTAATATCTCTTGGGTTATTATTCCAAAGGCAATCACTGGGATAGTTGTTGAGATCGGTGTGGTGTGCGGAGAAATAAGGATAAATCTTGGTTTCTTAAAGCTTAATTTCGAGGGTGGTGTGATTTCAGGACATGGGCCAAAATATGGCTGGAGGTAAGGTTATGTGGTGTATACAGTGCAAATAAAAGGAAAGGAACAAAGTGGGGAGTAGATTCTATTGATTCTGAGAAAGCCTAAAGCTCTCCAGGGATTATTCAACCATATGCTTCAATTTAAAAGGGACCAAGTCTCCTCCAGTATTCTTTTGGATGCATACTCTCATCCTGTTTTTTAATCTTGAGCAACTTAGATATGAATATTGAATCGGCTTTTAGTTCTCTGGAAGAGAAGACAATTCTACAATGGACAGCCCATATTGTATGGGTGATAAAGGTATAACCTTATCAGGTCAAATGTTCCTGCACATTACCTCCTTTAATTTGAATAGTCCAGAACAACACTGAACTAAGTGATTCATTGACTCCTTTGATCTATTACATAGAGGGTATATGGTGTCAATTTTGCTGATTCTGCATTTGAGATTCAAGAAATGTTTTGTTGGAATTGCATCTAAATTTAGCTTGATGGCAAAATCCCAAGAATTTTGACCCCATCATCCAAAATTTAAATTTGGTAATTAGTTTCTTATTAGTCAGTCCTAAAGAACCATGAGGTGTGATGTCAGGATTAAGCAGTTGGTACACCTGCCACAATTTGAGTTTATTATCAAAAGCCACTTTGTTCAATGTAATATGTTTACTTATGTCAGCAGTGAGGCTATTTAACAAATCATTTTTTGGGGGAAGTGGACAGTCCGTGGAAGGAACATCCCCTATCACCATTTCATAGTCAAAGGTGGTGATCATGGAATGAACTAATTTAAATGCTCTTTAACCAAATATGGCATGTATGAAGTGGAGGGACAGGCCACTGTAATTGCAGGGCCATTGCATCCTCACTAAGTTAATGGCAACCATTCCTGCACCCCAGAATAGTCTAGAGCGTAATGAATTGATTTTTTTGGTGAAGGTATTGTTTATTTTTATAATGGGTAGGTAATAATTAATCTTGGATAAGATTTTCATGTTTAGGAGGTTCACCTTTTTCTGTAGAAAAAAGTAGACTTTGGAGAATGATTTGACTATTTTTTCTGTGGAGGCGATGATATCATTCTGTATTTGTTCGGTCATGTTTGATAGGAATTTGATATGGAAAATTCCAGAAACATCTGGGGCTATGCGGTGAATATAGAGAGAATCTTTTGCCTAGAGATAAACTTTCAGCCCATTGACTTTTGTGTTGAATTTTTTATGAGTGAATAATTGAAAAAAATACTAAAAAATAAATCTACAAAAAAAAAAAAAACCACTCCAAAGTAAAACATCATTTTCTAATAAAAATGTTTATGCTTAAAATCTGCAAATTAATTTAAATTGAAAATAATTAATTTTGTTTCAAAAAAGTTATATATTAGATTTCAAAATTTCAACATTTTTTTTTTAATTTTCAATAACTCAAAATGTACGGTATTGCCAAAGATATTCTATATATATCGGACATAATTCAAAATACAAAAATAGATTTTAAATATACTGCTTGATATATTTGGCGGTTTGTAAAGATATGTATTTTTTTGTACTTTACAGAAATTTTTACTAAGATATATTACTCTTTTAACCTTTTAATTTGTAAGTATTAATTGAATTTTATCTCATAATATTTTTAAAGTGTTTTTATTTTTTAAATATATATATAATGTATTAATTTATATAAATAGTGGGTAAAAGGTCTGCCCATCCCTCACATATGTATGTATAAATGGATTATTTCCCTGTACATGAGGGGGGAGAATAACTAATATATCAACATGGATAGGATGACAACCTTGGCACTAACAAGGGCTTTGAACATTCCATCATCAGATTTTCAATGAAATGAAAGGCTGAAGAGTTGTGAGTCAGAATAGTTTGAAGCCTGTCTATTAAAGTATGATGATTGGCTATCTTAATATAAAGCTGAGCACTGATTGTATATATGTGTGAGGATAGTAATGTAGACCAACTGATGATTGCTGGTTTAGCATGAAATACATATATTGGTGATTATTTATCTTTTCAACATGTGTGTGATCATGTGGGTCAGCAATATGAGATGGCACTGAGAGTAGTGAGTAGTGTAAAAGTCTGAGTTCGAATCCTGCATATATATAATTTATGTAATTTTTCGACAAATATATTAGATTTATGTTTAGACTAATAATACTTTCTAAACAACTACAGTAGTAATCAGAACATAAAAAAATATATTTGCTGAAAAATTATATAAAGTATCCATTAACTTGATTTCTACATAATTACAATTTTAAAAATCTGTATTTAAAATTACTTCTTCAAGAACTGGAAAACATTATATAGCTAAAACTTCTGCATAATAGTAAGTTTCAAATATTTTTTGTAAATATTTGAAATCAAAAAATAAAACTAGACTTTACATTATTACAATGAAAAAAATATTAACATCTACAATTAAGTCAAACTTTAATAGTTAAGAAATATTTTTAATAACAAAAGATTTTCAGTTTAAAATTAGAATTCTTTAAATAATTCATTGCATGGAATTAGTTCTTCCCAATACCTAGCTCTTTTTTAAATGTGCAAAAAAAGTTTTACTCAACAGTATTAAAAATATAAATAATATGCAATAATGTTGGCATCAGTATAGGATTTGGATTACCATCATCAGATTTTCAATGATATGGCTGGCTGAGGGGTTAGAGATTGGAGTGGGTTGAAGCCTGTCCATTAAAGTGTGAAGATTTGCTATCTTAATATAAACTGAGCACTGATTATATATGGGTGTGGGAGATGATAATCTGGACCAACTGATGAGTGCTGGTTTAGCATGAAATCTGTATATTGGTGATTACTTATCTTACATGTGTTGGTCATGTTTATCAGTTGTATGAGATAATGTGGATAGTTGGTGGATGCTTGAAAATCTGAGTTCAAATTCCCTATATTTACAATTAAAGTTCCAGGTTTGTGAAGAGTGTCTGGTTTTTAAATATCAACAGTATTAACAATTTTCAGATGGCAAAGAATTTTGGAAGTTTTCCCTCCAATTTTGTTGCATTCTTTAGTTAAGATAATATCTATTTGCTGATCAATTTTGGATATATATATATATATGGGCCAGTTACCAAAAAAAAAAAATCCAAACCTTCTTTGAACTTAAAAAATATCTAAGTTTAAACCTAAATCTGTTTCAAATGTAAATTAAAGAACAGTAGGCAAAGTGGTAACCATTATACCAAAAAGTCTTTCATATATGTATACATAAATAAACTATCATTTGGCTTTTCACATAATTGGTCACTAATATATATTATACCGGTTAACGTTTACTCCGTTAATATGAGCATGTGCATAAACCGAACATGAGGGAAAATATGGCGACATGCCGGAAGAAGAAATTCAAAACTTTACCGTAACAGTATTACAGACACAGAAGATACTTATGGAAAGTTTGACTCTTACATACCTTTGGGGATGACTCTAAATCAACCCCTCACGCCACTCCCAGAAGGAAATTTAACTCTCCTCCTGAAGAGATATGCAAGTTCAAATGATATTAGGGCATGTGTGCCGATAAATAATTATTCATAAAAAAAAAAAATAAATAAGTATCCTCGTGAAAATAAAGATTTAGGTTCCGGTAAGAAGGTATCCCATTCGCTAGCTCAGCATACTCTTATACTCAGTTAAAAGAATTGGGGCTCGGAAAACTCGCATAACTAATATGGGGTTAGAGAAAGTAAATGATGAAAAAAATATAGAATATAAGGCAGTAGTCACTTTTAAATTATAAAATCTTTTATTAAACCAATACCCCCTACCATTTATAACATAAATATGAAATTAATATCCCCAAATTGAATAAATATACAAACGAATATTATACACTACATCACATGATCACATTTCCTATACTAGCACATTAATTGTTGATAAACAGAGCAAAACTCTCCATACAGTATTGCCACCTGTGCTAAACAGAGTAATCAATGGATGCCAGAAGATAGGGATTTTATGCACAAGCCTTCTGGCATCCATTGATTACTCTGTTTAGCACAGGTGGCAATACTGTATGGAGAGATTTGCTCTGTATAGAGAGTTTTGCTCTGATTATACACTACACAAATCACATTAATAAAACAAAACTAATCACAAAAAAATACTTAATAGAGCAATAATTAGATTAAATGAAAGAAATTTTTTTTCTTAAATCAGAAAATGTATTAAATAATTATATGTGAGAGATAGTGATCTGTGGATTATAAGTAAAGTCACACATATGCATTACGCAAACAAGGAAAAATTAACAAGTTATATACAGGTGTGTTTATGTATGTATGTACATGAAATATATATTTATGAAATGGGTATTAAATTTAAAATAGAATAAACACAAAAAAATAGTGTACCAGATAAAGTCTATAAGCTTCATTCTTGTATGGGTTTTGAGTGGGCTATACTATATGTTCATCTACTGCAACAAGGGCTGGACCTGACTGCAGCACAAGATCATGACTTGATTATCGCCTGGTGTTCAAATCTCGGCATTTACATTCTTGTGGGACAGTGGGAGAGGAGCTGGATGGACGCACTGAAGTCGTCTTTTATTCCATGATCATTTTATCTGCAAGTGAATGCTTGATTGGCATCTTTAAGTTGGAGAACGGATATTCAACAGGATCATTAAACAATATCAATCATCCTTTATTGGTTTAAGGATCCTAGGCTAACTGCAGGCTTCGATGGCGTGTTGTAGTTATGCTTCCATCATAATCAACTGACTGGTTAACTGCTAGGTTATTTCACTGATTGCCAGGTATTAGAATCAGCATGATTAAAACAGTTGCATGACTTCGTGTGTTTCAGAATAGCATTAGCTTCCCAATAAGATTTGCAAATGTGAACTGCCTTCTTTGAAAAGCAAAAGTCAACTGCCATCTCGCAATTTCAGAATAGATATCCCACCTCCATACACAAAAATTAATTAAGTCTCATTGAATTGGTTTGACTAATTGTTTTAAGAATTTGATTTCCAATTAGCTTTTTCTTATTTTTTATATCTCCATTCAGATCACAATTAAGAAATGATAACATCTTTTTACCCTTGATTAATTACATTATCAGAATCGAAGTTTTTTCTGTTTTAACAAACAATTGTTTCATATAACTTGAACATTCCTCTTATCACAAGTCTAATTAAACTCTTTTGTCCTGTTAAAATTATTTTAGCATGGACAGGAAGCCAGAATGCCTTTAGGCTTTTATTAAATTTAAGACATTGACTTGCTCAAATGCAACTGAAGAGAAAAATGACCATTAAAACTTGGATTTTGAAATTATTCTTAAATATTTTTAATCAACAATAATATTTAAAATTTTCCTTTTTACATTTTGTACACACTCAAAAAATATAAATAGAGAATAACAATTTGTTAAATAAACTCTGTTTCTTCAACAAACAAAAACATTTAAAATTATAAATACATTTTGGAGTTATCTTTTTTTTTTTAAAAAAATAAAAAAACCAAAAATCAAAATTGCAATACATATTTCAAGGCCTTTAAACATTGGCTTTAATCATATGTGTGTGTGAGTTTATATTATCACCACAGCTCTCTCTCTCTTAATTTATAACAAATTTTAATTATATAGTGAACCCACCCCCCATTTAATGGCTTTTTATATATTTTTGACCATTAATTTATCTGACCTTATCTTGTGCTTGGCCACATCAAACGTGCCTGGTACAATACTCCCTCTGACATGAGATGTTTAAATGGAGTTTAAACATGTCTTTATTATTAATCGTATTTTCCAAATTTAACATTTCATACTACAGACTCGTAGTGAACAGAAGGCATGACATCCAGAACCCAGAGGTATGGATTCCCATCTCCCAAGCATTTTTGCACACAAGCCAAGTCTGCATCGATCTCCCCAGGCCAGAGACACTAAGAAACAGAATCACAGCATAAAGATCTGTCATATCTAGAGCTCCATAACATCCAGGCAAAGTAGAATGTGAGAATCACATAACTACATCTTGTAAAACTTGTCCCAGAGGAATTTCCATCTGCCATCCACTGCACTCATGCTCATTCCTTATTGAGGCTTACAGAGTCTTTTACAGTGGAATAAAACCCAGAGGAATTTTCATCTCTGCCAACTCTGCCATAATGTCACAGAACTTCCAGACCACACCAAGACCTCCAACCATTCTTCTGCACTCCTACCATCTCTAACCCCAAACACAGAAAGCAGACCGGCCTACACACACAACACTCGGAAAACTGAAGTCCACACATCTGACCCTCAAACGGCATGACCATTTATTGTAAAAGCCTACCTGCTATTTTTACTACACCCAGGCTGAGGCAAAGGTGATCTATCCCGCTTTCCCTTTCCTTTATATACTAGTTCATCGATTTTCTTTTCCGCAGTATCATTGTCTGTCATTCGCTTAAGATTTCACGAATACTTATCATTATACCAAGGTTTGCATTCAGCTGCATATTTGTTTTCTCCCTCCCCCAGCCAATGGCATTAAGGCTAACGTTTTCACAGGTTCTATCTGGTGAACAGCCCTGCTGGCTCATATCCACAGCACTCAGTAGTTCAGCCACTGACTCTATCAAATTTGTATTGGCAGTGAGAAGCATTTGCTCAATTCTAAAGGGTAGGTTGTGGTGTATTATCCTTATGATCTGGCCTTCCAATGTGCGACATGCACTGAGTGTCCTTAGTTTTGCCACTTGTCTTCAGAAAAATTTTAGATAGCTCTCACCCCCATTAGCCCTATACTTCTCTTGCATTATCTGGTATAAGATAATCTCCTGGAGCTCCTCACTCCAGAAATTTCTTACTAGCACTTCTTTGTAACCCTCAAAGGTTGGTGGTTGGTAGAACAAAGATTCCCACCACCATTGAGCATCACTCTGTAGGTGGTTACTTGTGATAGTTAATTTATTTTTCTCTACCATTCTGTTAGCACTGAAGTACTTTTCCAAGCTATTTATATGCTCCAATGGAGCTTCTCCAGCTTGCCCCTCAAAAATTCTAATTTTTAAAAACTGGTAGGTTGATCTGACTGACATCCCTCTACTATCTTAGCCTCTCCAAATTCTTGCTGCATCTGTCTTACTTTTGATAACTCACTACTATCCTCATACCTTCACCTATTTTCATACATACTGTATCATCCCTTGTTGTTTTCTTGTGCCTAGCTGCACTAAGATCCTCCACCCTTCGTTCCATCTCACTTATTCTAATCTCCATCTTATCATTTATCATCTTCTGTTCTGTAATAATAGCACCATCTGGAGGTTCTGCCATCTGTTGCTCAATCCGGCTGTCTAACACAGATCCCTTATTTTATCATCGCTCGCCGCTCTGTACATTTCTAATTTCTCTATCCTGTCACTATAACTTTTTTTCACTTTCTTCAACCTTTTTGCCTATTTCTTGCATTCTCTTGAAATCTGCTTCCATTACTTGCTGCCTTGTTTGGATTTCTTCCAACCTATCGCTATTAATCTGATGGGGGCCCCTACATTTTTCTTCTACACTTTGAAACCTTGTTTCGATCCCTAAGGATATTTCTTCCCTAAAGTCATCAAACTTTTTAGCTATTTCCTGTGACATCTGACTGATTTCTAGCCTTATAGTATTTACAAACATCTCCATCATTTTTATTAAGTTTTCATTTTCCCCTATGGGTTTTCCTTCACTTTGAGGCTCCATTGCTCCCTCTATTCTGCTTTCAGATTTTTGAGGCTGGCTTTCTTCTGCCATTTCCCCATTTATTTCATCATGCTTTTCACTCATATCTATCTTTTCTTGCTTTCTGGACTGTGATCTTGTCCACATATACAGTATTATTTTCACCTATTTATATATTTGCTTTGTTATACAACTTTACCTATATTTCGTTCAATTACTTCTTAATACTTTAATGGCTTTTTAACTTATGTTCTTTTTATTTATTTCTTTTCATAAAATTATTCAGCGTGTGCCATACCGAGCTTCCCTTATCCCTACTGTCATTTATTTCTCCCTTCCGAGTTATATTTCTCTCATTCATTTATTAACTATAAATAAGCAAATAGTTTCTTTGTGGCTAATTATGAATCAATAACAAAATTATTCTGAGATCGCCCTTCAAACACCAATAAAAACATATAAAAAACAAGCTAACATTAAATTGTGCATGTATTGGAATTGTTTTCAAAACAAAATGAAAAGAAATTGATCATGAATAGTATTATGATTCTGAACTGTTACGTGCCGTCAAAAACTAAATTCCCTATCATGCAACTTCATAATTCTACTTTATTCAATAAAGTCTTACTTTCCCTTTTCTCTTTTTATAAAAAAAAAATCTTCATTTCCGCAGTCTGCTGCTTGTTTTTATATAATATGTAGTTTACGCTTGTATACTATCATTTATTTTTACTATAACCACTTATATATAGCTAAAACAATCTAAATCAATATTACTGTAGCGACGAAAGGTCGCTTCAAAAACAAAATACAGTTTTTAAAGTTATTATTTATTAAGATTCACCACCTGTTTTTATACAATATGTAGTTTACTTTAATATACTGCAGTCTATTTCTTTCTACAATTGTTCTATTTATTTAACTTTTTTTTAAAAATTTATTTCTACTATAAATATTTATACATAGCTAAAACAATTTAAATAAATAGTATTGTGGTGACGAAGGTCACTTCAAAAACAAAATAAAGCTTAAAATTCGTATATATTAAGATTTGATTATACCTATATACTGCTGTTTATTTTTATTAATTGTGCAGTTTATACTGCCTTTTATTTTTATTAAATACGTATATACGACAAAATAAACTTAATCAGTATTATCGTAATGACAAACGTCACTTCAAAAAACAAAACAAAGTTTAGAATTCTTATTTATAAAGATTCTCAATCGTAAACTTTTTTTATTTTAAATATGCACACACGGTAATATAATCTAAATGAGTACTACTGTAGTGACAAATGTCACTTCAAAAACAAAACAAATTTTAGAATTCTTATTTATAAAGATTCTCAATCGTAAATTCTTTTCTCATTTTTCAAATCTTGTCTCTATAAAAAAAAAATCATTCCCAATATTTTTGAGATTTTGCAAGATTTTCCCTTTTCTTTAGTTACGTTTAGCGGCCGTGTCTTTCCTATACTGGCCATGTTAAGTAAGGCTTACACATTAGGCGCCAAAAATTATGTTTCTATACTGGTTAACGTTTACTCCATTAATATGAGCATGCACATAAACCGAACATGAGAGAAAATATGGTGACATGCCAGAGTAAGAAGAAATTCAAAACTTTACCGTAACAGTGTTACGGACACAGAAGATACTTATGGAAAGTTTGACTCTTACATACCTTTGGGGGATGACTCTAAATCAACCCCTCACACCACTCCCAGAAGGAAATTTAACTCTCCTCCTGAAAGGATATGCAAGTTCAAATGATATTAGGGCATGTGTGCCGATAAATAATTATTCATAAAAAAAATAATAAATAAGTATCCTCATGAAAATAAAGATTTAGGTTCCGATAAGAAGGTATCCCATTCGCTAGCTCAGCGTACTCTTATACTCAGTTAAAAGAATTGGGGCTCGGAAAACTCGCATAACTAATATGGGGTTAGAGAAAGTAAATGATGAAAAAAATATAGAATATAAGACAGTAGTCACTTTTAAATTATAAAATCTTTTATTAAACCAATACCCCCTACCATTTATAACATAAATACGAAATTAATATCCCCAAATTGAATAAATATACAAATAAATATTATACTCTACCTAACCCGCCCACATTAATAAATATACAAACAATACACTACACAAATCACATTAATAAAACAAGACTAATCATAAAGAAATACTTAATAGAGCAATAATTAGATTAAATGAAAGAAAAAAATTTTCTTAAATCAGAAAATGTATTAAATAATTATACAGAAGAGATAGTGATCTGTGGATTATAAGTAAACTAAATAAAGGAAAATTTCTTTCTTAATAAAAAAATAAAGTAAATAATTATACGTGAGAGATAGTGATCTGTGGATTATAAGTAAACTCACACATATGGATTATGCAAACAAGGAAAAATTAACAAGTTACATACAGGTGTGTTTATGTACGTATGGACATGAAATATATATTTATGAAATGGGTATTAACTTTAAAATAGAATAAACACAAAAAAATAGTGTACCAGATAAAGTCTATAAGCTTCATTCTTGTATGGGTTTTGAGTGGGCTATACTATATGTTCATCTACTGCAACAAGGGCTGGACCTGACTGCGGCACAAGTTCATGACTTGATTATCGCTTGGTGTTCGAATCTCAGCGTTTACATTCTTGTGGGATGGCGGGAGAGAAGCTGGATGGATGCACTGAAGTCAGCTTCTATTCCATGATCATTTTATCTGCAAGCGAATGCTTGATTGGCATCTTTAAGTTGGAGAACGGATATTCAACAGGATATTAAACGATATCAATCATCCTTTATTGGTTTAAGGATCCTAGGTTAACTGCAGGCTTCGATGGCATGTTGTAGTTATGCTTCCATCAGAATTAACTGACTGGTTAACTGCTAGGTTATTTCACTGGTGGCCAGGTATTACAATCAGCATGATTAAAACAGATGCATGACTTCATGTGTTTCAGAATAGCATTAGCTTCCCAATAAGATTTGCAAATGTGAACTGCCTTCTTTGAAAAGCAAAAGTCAACTGTCCTCTCGATATCCCACCTCCATACACAAAAATTAATTAAATCTCATTGAATTGGTTTGACTAATTGTTTTAAGAATTTGATTTCCAATTAGCTTTTTCTTATTTTTTATATCTCCATTCAGATCACAATTAAGAAATGATAACATCTTTTTACCCTTGATTAATTACATTATCAGAATCGAATTTTTTTCTGTTTTAACAAACAATTGTTTCATATAACTTGAACATTCCTCTTATCACAAGTCTAATTAAACTCTTTTGTCCTGTTAAAATTATTTTAGCATGGACAGGAAGCCAGAATGCCTTTAGGCTTTTATTAAATTTAAGACAATGACTTGCTCAAATGCAACTGAAGAGAAAAATGACCATTAAAACTTGGATTTTGAAATTATTCTTAAATATTTTTAATCAACAATAATATTTAAAATTTTCCTTTTTACATTTTGTACACACTCAAAAAATATAAATAGAGAATAACAATTTGTTAAATAAACGCTGTTTCTTCAACAAACAAAAACATTTAAAATTATAAATACATTTTGGAGTTATCTTTTTTTTTTTAAAAAAATAAAAAAAACAAAAATCAAAATTGCAAATACATATTTCTAGGCCTTTAAACATTGGCTTTAATCATATGTGTGTGTGAGTTTATATTATCACCACAGCTCTCTTTCTCTTAATTTATAACAAATTTTAATTATATAAATAGTGTACCCACCCACCCCATTTAATAGCTTTTTACATATTTTCGACCATTAATTTATCTGACCTTATCTTGTGCTTGGCCACATCAAACATGCCTGGTACAATATATATAATAATAGTCATTTATTTGTAGACTTAATAAAATTATTAGAATTAATATATATATAAAGAAAAGATCCCCTACATTTGAAATTATAAAAAATAAAATTTATTAATAGAATTTGCCAATATGCTCAAAACACCATTTAGACATTTTATTCAGTCAACTAATATACAGCTAGTCAAGCATTGGTGGTCGAGAGGTAATCACAGCTGCTTACAAGCAGTTGTCCTGGGTTAGTGAGTTCGCATCCCGGCCGATGCTATGTCACATGAAAAAAAACTAATATACAGTTAATGATGACAAATACTGATGAGTTAAAAATATTATAGATATTACTTTTTGATACTTCTGTCTTGGCAAACAATCAGCAGAAATTTTTTGATAATCTAGTTACAATGATTAGGGAAGATAATCATTGCATAATCATTTTATCTCTAATATGTCTTCAGCTGATTATCATGTTAGAGATTCTATTTTTTTAAACTCTGCAGCAACTCTGTTATAAATTTGTATTTTGAATGTAATTTGTTTAATTTTGTAGAAGCTTATTTTTGCTTCTTATTTAATAGAATTATTCATATTCCTTCTTCCTTACTTACATACACTATGACCTGTAGAAATATATAAATATTAATGCTGGATTTGATAAGATCTTTGTATATAGTTTGTGCTTATACTGATTTTCATTTACAAATATTTTAATATATTTACCGAGGCTGTAACCTCGAGAATATGCGTGTAAAATGCGATAGTAGGAACCTCTACAGGTGTTTTACCACACAAGCTTATGCATATTTTCAAGGTTACAGCCTCTGTAAATATTACTTATGTAATCAATGTGCATTTAATAAATTTATAATCATACTTTAATGTATAATTCAAGTTGATTATTACTTAACAAGTCAAAATATTGAGAAAAAAAACCTTTTCCATATCTGTTGAATCCTTCAACCAATAATTATATAGTTAATATTTACTATCTTGGCATCAATCCTACAAAGTTAGCTACAAAAACAAAAAAAATTAATTATGTGTACAGATATAGAGCACTGAAGACTATAAAGTACTTCTAAAATTAAATTCTAGAATAAATTATGTTGAGATTTTAGAAAGCAATGCCAAATCAATACCATTGATGATTAAATGTTATTGTTCAGTCATAGCAAACTATCATCTTTATTTTAATTTGGCTCTGGACAGAAACATATATATGTAATGAAGAGACCCATAGGTCGAAACCGGTCTGGGGATGGGGACAATCTAAGATAAAGATGATTTGAATGCCTTCTCTTGTAGTAGCATTTATCATAGTAATAAAAAAAAATTAAAAAAAAAAGTTTGTTTACAGCTCATTAGCATGCTCTTAATTTTATATATACTATACATATGCATACAATCATTTTCAACCATTACTTATCCACAGCAGTATGAAAGTCTCTTCAAATTTAATTCAATTTCTCTTAACTATAGCATCTCTTTTTTGCAATATTCTAGAAAATTTCTTCATGTTATCCATCCAGTTTATATCTAATCTCTTTCTAGATCTTGAAATCCAATTTAAAAATTTAATTGTTCATCTACTGATATTTCTTTTAGAAACATGTTAAATCCAACTCCATTTTAACTTTCTTAATTCTCTTAACAATATTACTGATATATATTTTGCTTTTGCTTTTTCCTTGATATTCACAACATACATTTTTATTAGATCATATATAAACATATATATACATATATATATTGAACCGATTTCGAATATGTGTATTCGAAACACCGGCCTCTTAGGCAGAGAAGAACATACTCGGAGAGTATGTATGCCCAAACGATAGCTATAAAGTATATAACTAACGTTACATTTCCAGGAACATAACTTCTTCTCGACTGTTGAGTTCAACACCAAGTTCAAAGCACTTTTTTGTTTGTGTATAAACACGGGCGCCAGCTATCTATTCAAGGATGAATAAATAACGCACTTTAAGCAATGGCCACTAACTCAACGCCTAAATCCACGACTAGCTCAGCTGTTTGTAATCACTAATAGATTATACTTAATTAGTGATTAAAAGAATTAATAAAAGAATTTGTTAAAAAGAATTGATAAAAAGAATTTGGTAAAAGGATTGATAAAAAGAATTGACCGACAAATAAAGTTTAATTTTAAAGATAATTTATTAACTAACATTTATTTACTAAATTTAAACATTCTAATAAAACACACGCATATTTTAAATTAACATTTCTAAACTAGTTTAAATATTCTTGTTTACTTTCATAACAAAACACTGGTATTTATCTAATTTAACTAATAATATTGATATAAGGATCACGCACATATTAACTCATGCACACACACATAATAATATTAAAGTATTACATAGCATTTGAAATTTAATCACACACATCAATAGTTCATTTATGTATGATATCGAGTTCATATAATTAGACTCTTGGAGGATTCGCACGAATTAATGAAATGCAATGGCTATTACAGTATAACGAAAATAAGCAAATGTTTTTACCTAGGCTTTTTGAATGTGGACGTAGAATTTTGTTGTTTGGAGGCTGCTTTCGGTGAGGATATTTCCATTATAAATGCTTACCAGCCGGCTGGGACATTTCCTTGCTGAGTTTCCTGATTTTCACGATTATTGCTATCGGAGACAAATAGATACTGACGGAGATTTTCTAAGATGTTAAGCTGACATTATTTCATGGGCAGATCTGCTGTTTTCTCGGACATCTGGGCTGGAGGTGAACATGCGTTCCAAAATATTCTCAGCACTGCATTTTGTTTCTTAACTGACTCAATTAATTTCCGAACTGCACTCTCTCAATAACTTTGTGAACTGATTGTCTCAACTCAATTAATTTGTGGAACTGAATTACTGTCCGATAAAAAAAGTCTATTTATACCTGCACCTTGTTGTCTTTCTGATATCTCCGGCAAAGATCTGTTGTCGAATTGATAATCATTTGATAAACGTGTTTTGAAAGATTGCTTAATTAGTAATAGCCATGCAAAAACGTATTGTTTTATATTAATTAATATCTAATAGCCATTGCCGCGTTTTTTAACCCTTTTCCCGCGCTCGACGAGACTCCTCGTCGACATCTAAAATCACTCTAACTCAGTTCGTTTTCATACGATAAAATTCGTTAAATACGTATTGAATTCGTTTTTAAAAGTTCTGTACGATGGTGACATCTTCCGATTTATTTTAGAAGTAAAAAATAAAAAAAAACGCATTTAAACCTAAACAAAGAAGGAACATTATTTGTGATTGGTTCTTAGCATGCTCTCAGCCGAAAAAGACATTCTGATTGGCTGGAAAGAACAAAGAAACTGCCTGATCAAAGAAAATAAAGAAAAACGCTGAGATTTTCATTTCGAATACGATTTAAATTATTATTAAATAATATTTATGGAAATTAAACATAATTTTCAGAGAGAATAATAAAAAAACAAAATTATTTTCGAAAAATATTGAAGATTTAAGTAAATATATTGAAGATGTAGTAAAAAGAAATATTTACTTTTCTATAACGTAAAAGTCGATCTTTTTGTTTACATTATAACTTTTATGTTGCCGATATAGAATATCTTAGAATAAATAAATAGCAATTTATTTTTGAAAGAACTTTCGTTTTCTTCATGACCTGAAAAATTAATTATATACTTTTTATAAACGTATCTGAGTTGAATTTAATATTATAGGCGAATATGTTTTAACAATAGGCTTTGTCTTCAGTTTGTGAGTTGGCCAATTAAAAGATTTGATTTTTACCTCATACAACCAATGATTTAATTAGCGGTTTAAGGGTTAATGATAATCTTCTTTAACTTTCACATATATTTTATATATTTACAAATGTACATATATACGCACATATATTTTTAATACAATTTACTATTTAGTTTTAACATTATTTTTTCTTTAATTAAAATTGAATGAAAAGAGATTTGCATGTTTTAACTTTTCCAAATTATATTTTTACGAATACTAAAAAAAAAACTATTTAATTCTTATCTTTTTCGAAAACAAGCTGCAATAAATTCTTCAACATTTAATTTTATGTTTTTCTTTTATGAAAGATTACTTTAATAATAATTTTAGATAAAAATTATATGTGCCTATATCAATATAGGTACAATATATATAATCTCTTTTAATAAAAATGTATGACTCTGAGGTTATTAACTTGTTTAAAAGTTTATTTTGGTAATTTGAATGTGAGTTGGAATTACGAGAAGGTATAGTAATATATAATTGCATTGTATTATGTTATTTAGCACTTACGAAATCTGTCTTGGCAAGATAATCATTGGTAATTAATTTATAATTTAATTGTGAAATGGGGTATTGGGTGTTGTACTGATAGTTTAACGGGATTTTTACATATATATATATTTTTAGGTAAGTTTCAATAATGATATTACCAGGAAAATTATCAAATAAAACTGGATGTTGAAATCATCACATCTGAATAATAGTATTTCTCATGTGTCATAGCATCAGCTGGGAAGCGAACCTGCTAACTTGTGACAACTGCTTGTAAAGCAGCTGTCACTGACCTCTTAACCACCAATGCCTGACATAATACTATTTCTTTATTACTATTGATGTGACTTCAGTTTGCAATGCTAGTTTTTAATTGGCAGTTAGACAGAGAAATCCTGTTAAATTATCAGTTTTTACATTTAAATGTCCACAAAAATATTTTAATTATTATTGTTATATATATATATAATGCAGAACTTTCAATCACAAACTTAGTTTTCTTGAAGCAGGTAGTGAAAGATAGAATCATAAAAAATATTAATTGGAAGATTTTATTACAACAATGAAAATCATCCATTATTACAGCAGTCGTACTTCATAATAATATTCTAATGATCAACACTAAATCATTTTTAATATTTTGAATTTTTACATTTCAATCAATTAAATTTCTCCGCCTTCAAGATTGATGTCATGATACGTTTTATAATTTCTTTTAAGTTTCATATTTGTATCTAATCTATTAACTCATTACCAAACAAAGTTTTTCTTGGTCTACTCTTCTGCAACCAATATCAATTTTTTCTTCTCACAAAATATTTTCAAAGCTGTTAAATAAGTAAATAAAATAATCATATCATTATTTACTTAGGAGTCATGTGATGTTTAGCGGACTGAGCTAACAGTTCTGTTCAAATTGACAAATTGAATTTTTTTCTCTGTTGTCTTCATCTGAAAATTGATCCAGAAATCTTTGGCTTTTGAAGTCACTTTAAATCAGTGCTAAATGACTACATATAAAATCCAAATTTATTTGTTTAACACTGTTTTAAAAAATTATACTTTACTAAATATTCATAAAAATAAAAAGGTCTTCATTGATTTTTTATTTCCAAACAATTTCAATTTTCACATTCCAAAGATTTTAAATAGTTTTGCTAGTTGTCAGCATTGTTAGCCGAGAGGTCATCGCAGCCACCTTGCAAGCAAGTAGTTGGTTGCAGACGGTTGTGGGCTCGCGTCCCGGCCGATGCTATGACATATGAAAAAAAAAAATAGTTTGCTAGTTGAAAATCAAAATTTCTCTAGAATATATAACAAATAACTAAGAAGATTCAAATTGTGACAATATTTGTTTCATATTTAGAATGAGTTGATTTAATTATTTTAATTTTTTTGTATAAAACATTCTCATAAAACATTTTAATTTTACCTATCACTATAACTTTTCTTTTGTTTAAATTCATGACGCAAACTTTTATGATATACGTTATTTAATAGTTTGAAGATCATTTTCATTTTTTGACTTGTTCATATGAAATTATATGGCTATATAGATATTTAAAATTTCTGATATATCTTTAAAGATGAAGCAGGTAAATGTTATTCTTTTTTTAAAAAAATCTTTTTTCAACAAGATTCATCTGCTTTTTGTACCCATTATATGTTTGAAATATATCAATAACTTTTAATTCAAAATTTATAATGATTAAAGATTCTTTAAAACCATAAAAGTTTAATATAGATAATTCTTCACTTATATAAATTTGACTTATGTAAATATGATCTATATATATATATATGTAATATGAAAAACATTCCAAAAATTTAATGCATAAATCAATATATTCTTCAGTATTTGTGTAGAATGTGATGTGAACTTCTTTTGTGATATATTGTGGGATTTATTTCTATTTGTTAAAAAATATTTTCATATTATGCATTTATACTTAATGGTAAAAATACACCTGATGGTAACATCTGATATGTTATAAAATTCAATTTTTACAAAAAATCTTGGAATGGAATGAAGTCAAGGACAGCTTTGATATTAAATTTTCAAACTAAAAAAACAAACATATTTTTATAATAATAATTGAAAATTATGACCAGAAAACTTTACTATGCTTTTTAAATTAACAGAGCACGAGAGATCTAATTTAATGACAATTTAAATTATAATAATATTAA
Source organism: Epiperipatus broadwayi (assembly GCA_028023455.1). Lineage (NCBI taxonomy): Eukaryota > Metazoa > Onychophora > Udeonychophora > Euonychophora > Peripatidae > Epiperipatus > Epiperipatus broadwayi. The sequence goes on from JAQFVV010000272.1 coordinate 883,872, forward strand.
ATGCAAAACTATTTCAATGAATCTGGAATGAGATTGTATAAATTTATAATAAGTGGTATAAGACAAGTGAGAATTAATATACGTACAAATTTATATATATATGAATTAATCTGCAATATAATTTTAAATATACATACACTAACTACATAAATATATATGCCTCAAAGACATATACTTTAAATATCTACAACCTCATATATATAATAGAAAACCTGTTTATGATATAGGTCATCAAATAATTATTTTGAAATGAGTTTTAAAAAAAAAACAATTGTCACTTACAGAACTTTAAAAATATTATTTGAATTTGTGTCAAAAATATATAATATCATTAATAAAACTTTAAAAAGAGTAATAAAAAAATACATTAAAAACACCAACACATTTTCTTTAAAAGTCTTTCATTGTAATTTGTTTGTATTAAAAGATTATTAAAGAATCAAAAAATTTTTGTTTCATAACTAATAAAAACTATTTGATTATTCATATTTATAATAAATGGTTTTCGAATAGAAAAAACTATTTTTTTTCCCCATGTGTCATAGCATCAGCCGGGAAGTGAACCCGCTAACCCAGGGCAACTGCTTGTAAAGCAGCTGTCGCTGATTTCTCGACCACCAATGCTTGACTAGAAAAAACTAATTGTCCTTGAAATAAAGTATTTCATGTACGTAGTCCTTTTTTCTAAATATACTATTTTTTATGTGCATATGTTTTTCAGTTAATTACTAGCTATCACATTAAAAATAAAACATTAGTTTCAATGTTATATAAACCATCTTCAAATAACGTGGGCGTTATTAAGTTAGGCTTTAAAAAATTATTTACAACAAGAGAAATCTGTCTAGATGAAAATCCATCTTCTGAACATTACAATCACAGTGATACTGAAATAGTGATAGAATATATATTACCATGGCTACATAGCTTATCATTGCTCAACATTAAAGGTGGCACATTGTGACACTATAGTACTTATAGATGGGTTTCTTGTGGCTACTCAAAATTATAGCAGTATGAGATAGAGCTACCATGATAATGAGACTTAGGGGCAATGGCGTATAAGTAAGCTTAAGTATATCCAAACATTTCTAAGGCTTCTATGACAAAGGCAAAGTTTATTGCATCTAACTATTTCAGGTATGCAACACATGGATAGTTGATTTAGCTACTCTTAATAAGATAAACATTTACATGTATCTACTAGTCCAATAAATATTATGGTTAATTATTATATTTCCTTTCTTTAACATCATTTCACTAAAACTACACCAAATATAATAAATAAATATATCTCGTGGGACAATATTCTCAAGTTTCAAATAAAACAAAGTATATATGTTAATGATTTGCTTTTTTAGAATGTGACCTACATAAATGATGTGATATAATCTTAATTGAAAAAATACCACGGCAAATTAATTAATAAACAAATTCAAAATTTTATTTACATTAATGAAAAAAATAAAATAAATAATTAAAAAAACAATAAGTTATCATTTATTTAATATCATCAGCTTTATATATGAAACAGATTTTAAAATACTGAGCATAACTGAACATATATGAGTGCCAGTTTTTGCTATACTTAACATTTGTCAATTCTAATTAATTTGTTTATAGAAATAACAAAAGTTCTAAATAAAAGAAAAGCCACTACTTCTGTAGAGACTGTAATATCTAACAAGGAAATAAATTAATTTAAACCATTAAAAACATACTATATGTGGAAGAAGTAATTCACTATTATAAATATGAATTTAATTTAATACAACTTAAATTAATACAGGAATTAATGTTTTCACATAAAGAATGTAATGTATGTGATATAGATAGGTTGTTATTAAATAAATCTATCTGTTTTTCATACTTATAAGATGTTTGATAAATGCTGAAAATATATTTTCAAAAAAAAAAAAAATTGTGAAGCATTGGTGAACGAGTGGTCAGCACAGCTGCCTTACAAGCAGTTGTCCCGGGTTCGCTTCCCGGCCGACGCTTTGACACATGAAAAAAAATTAAATAAATATATCTTATACAAATTATCGCCCTCCCCCTTTTTAATACAAATAATAATAAAAAAACAGAATTCATGAGTTGATCTGTTATTTTTTATCCTTAGGCGATGTTTGAATGTTACTTGCTAAGATGTAGATGTTTAAGAAAAAATCCATTAACAGGCATCTGTAAAGATAAAGTTATTTGTCTATTGTTCATAGTAGTTATTTACCATAAATTAAAAAGAATATGGCATAAGCAATTTTCTTAAAAAGCTTTTAGGAAATTTCATTGTTTTCTATTTCTTAAATTGTTTCTTCTTGAAGTAATTAATAAGATTTGTTTTTTAGATGAATGTTTTCATGGATATTTTTCATGTATACAAACCAATGAATAGTTGTAAAAAACTAGCTCATTCTTCAAACAAACTTTAACTTATTTAGCTTTCCATAGTCATTAACGGTTTATACAATAGGTTTAATACAATAAGCATGAAAAAGAATAAGACATAAGTCTCTATCTATGTAATTTATTGCCATGACATTTTTAGAATGTCCACTCCATCCTCATGTTTCATGCTCCATGGTCTTCAGTACTTGTCCTAAAGATTACCCATACCTATTCTTGCTTTAGAATGTTCATTTTAAAAACATGATATAATTCGAGTAACAAAATTATTTAACAAAATAAAATATTACCTAATATATATATAAAGTATATCATCTATATTGTAATGGATGTTTAAGACACCATTACAAAAATTATAGTTTTATAGAGGTGAAGAAAATAAAATAAATTTTTATATAAGGTTTCATTTGTAAAACTTGATTAAAAGTTTTTTTTAAATGCTTGTACAAATATATATGTATGTGCGTGGGAATTATATTTTAATACCACAGTTATATTTGGTTTTTAATTTTAATTTTGAAAAAAAAAAAAAGAAAACTAAGATTTTTTTTTTTTGTTAAATTTATGTAAAAGTAAAGTGTACAAATAGATTGCTTTTCAGATTTGGGGATTTAGATTGATAAGGCTAATTAAAAAGAAAGAAAACAAAAAGAAAAGAATTTTTCATTAGTTAATTCCTAGATCTGTAAAGGGCAATTTATTTCGTTAATTAGATAACTATTGTTATCTAGATCGAGAATTTTTAAATTTTAATTAAAAAGAAAAAGTTTGGTAATTGGTTTAAGAGATATGATTCAGATATAACAGGCTGAATCAGGCCATTGGATTATCTTTGACTAGCTTTCAATACTTGCATCAGCTAGTATACTTGCACCAGCGCAAAGAGACAGACACCAACTCTGACAGGAGAATTGCACGATTCCTGCCAAAATACTTGGAAAGAATGATTCCTGCATATTCTGAAAGCTGATCCAGTAATTATTCTACCTAGAATGAACATTAAACCTACAGCAAGAATATTTTCTTTACCATGATGTGCTAAGCTTCTCGCCAGGACAGGTTCGGACGTCCTGTGTCTACATTAACTGCCTACAATGCCATAAGAACCGGCTCCAAAGAAACCACTAACCAACTCGCCCAAGCCTACCGTCAGTGAATCCAGAGCAACGGACTAACCTAAGAAGTCTAGTGCACTAGCATTGAAATAAATTGTTAAGGTACCTTACATTTTTGCAATTTAAATAATGTTATCTTAGATTTGTTCCCTTTTTAAATATAAATGTTTTTTTTTCAAGTTGTATATTATGTAATTCGTTTTCTGTGTGCTTGATAATTTTTTTTTCTTTTAATGAGTGCTAATTTCAAACCTATTACTGTCCGTCCTATTTAAGTCTTAGTAAGTAAGATAGTAGCTTATTTTAATCTCACATTCCTTGTCGTTACAGAGCGCAGTCTGGATATTACAGACTAATTTAATTGGCTTTTGGCTTGTGACCCATTTTTATTAGCCGTACTTATGTCGCGACCTTAATTATTAGTAATAGACGATTACAAAATATAATAGTCTTTAGTTTTATTTCTTAAAGCTTCCAATTCATTTATTAGGGGCACGTACGATCGTTTTAACCCTTTCTATAGGTAGATCGTGAGCTCCTAGCCTGTCTCACTCAGAGGGAGGTCAATCGATTGAAAGTAATAACTTTCAACACCCTTTTTATTATTATTGTTTTTGGAAGCTACCTTCGCATTTCTTCTGCTTCGACATAAATCTCTTTTCCTAACTATGGGTTATAAGCAGGAAGCTAACCTCCCTTGTCTGATGTGAGATCACTGTATACTTACTAATACTTCTGCTACTGCCAGTATTTTGCACTCTTTCACGCACAGGAAATCGCTCTCAAAGCCATATAAATATTTTAGTTCAATTTTGACGAAAGTACGTGTAGTACATATTTTAAATGTGCTTTAAAGATTATTATTTAGATTTATGTTTATTTAATCATACTTTTAATAAAATTATTTATTTATTCATTTACTTAGTTGATTTTGTTTTCTGTTGCTACCTTTCCAACTCACTGAACAAAACATAGATCTCATTTGCTTGATTGAGCTAGTCCGGCGCATTCGATTCGCATATCCTGTAACCCCTTAAAAATAAATGTCTAGTTCCAAATTTCAGACTAGTGGTGCCCTGGCGGTCAGTTTATGTGAGTCTAAAGCTTTTGTCCGGTATAATATAAATAAAAATGTAAATGTTCGTTTGTTCAAAATTTTAAATTTCCTAAAGTTCTTCACCGATTGCTTTGAAATTTTGACACAATGTTGCATTTGAATACACGCATGTTTTATATACCTACTATTTATATACCTACTATGATACACCTGTGACAGGTAAAAACATGCTTTTTAAAAAAAAAAACTGCTATCTGTTGGACGTAAAAGCAACACATGCTATACTAAATATTTTACGATTCCATTTCAATATCTCCAATTGTATTGTTAAATTGAATTTTCATAGATTTCAATTTACTTTCATTTTAAGCATTTGGGTCAGAAAGAATAAGTGATTCATTTTATTCTTTCATAAATACTATATCTCGTGTTGGGAGTGAAAGTATTCATTTATTATTAATACTCGTAAAGGCGCATGCACAATAGCTTGAAAAGGCTGATCTTTAATGTATTACATTTTAATTTAATTATTTTGTGTGAGAGATTGCAATTCCCAATTCGATTGGTGTTTGCAATCACCATCAACCAAGCTCAGGGCCAATCTTTAGAATTGTATGGTTTAGATCTAGAAACGGATTGCTTCTCACATGGACAATTATATGTTGCATGTTCTAGAGTCGGCAAACCAGACACTAAATCTGCACAGACAATGGAATAACAAAAAATATTGTATACCCACAAGCATTGTGAAATTAAACATATTGCACTTTCTCTTTTATTTCTTTTCCATTTAACCAGACTGAGTCACAGCAATACGTCACTGGGTACGGCTAGTTTTAAATAAATTTATTACATACTTATTTTAAAATAATGCACTTCTCGTTTATTATTAAATAAGGTTATTTATGATCTTTTTTCTTTTTTTTTAATTAAAAAAACTTTAAATTTCAACATATGAAGAACATTCAAGAATATTCACATGCCTTTTATCATTAAACAATAAACCTATTACCACATTAACTACTTCAAAATATGAACCTATTGAATGTATATATTTTATTAGGTTAAACTACTTACATAAAATATTCATGAATATTATGAGAAATAAAAACATACATCTTAATAAAAAGAAAATTATTAATGCTTATATTTATTTACCCACTAATAAAAATTGTTATAATACATTCTTAAATTATAGAGCATAATTACAATATCTTGATTAAATAGGTTTTATGATTAATTGCCTAAAGGCTAGTATTGTGGTAAGTTTTCATTGAAAGTGCACCCAACTTTAGGTTATAAAAAAGAAACCACTTGGTTATGCCTAAACACATGCAAATTTGAATTACAAATATAAACGAAGGGGAAATCAATATTAAGTATGCATAAGCATCTTTATGCCACAATATACATATTTTTATGTTGTATTATTTTAATTTTCAGTGGTCAACTGATAGACTACTTTTCTAAAGCTATTTTCTTTTTTTTCCCCAACAATTTTCTCACTGATATTTTTTGTTTTCTTATTATATATATATATATATATCTTTAATATATGCAAGCCCTTGAGCATTCATTTCTATAAGTTTAATTAAGTGGTCAAATTCTTGAAGCTTATTCTTGTCAATCATTTGTTGTAATTATCTATTTGTAATTAATTAATGGCAAGACCAATACCATAACTCAGGGAAAGCATTAAAAATATTAAATGCTATCTTAATGCATGTTCAGTGTTAAGCATTGTACATTTAAGCATGCATGTAGTTATTAACAAATGAAAAACTCTCCATACAGTAGTGCCACCCTGTGCCAAACAGAGTAATCAATGGATGCCAGACATGTAGTTATTATTAAGAAACTAAAACTCTTTAATTTTACAATTCCTGATTTTAAGATCAGTATAAATCTAGATTAAAAATAGAACCAAATATTCTTTTGTTTCCAAAAACACTGAAGTTAATGTAAGTTCTATTTTAATTTTATTGTATATGCTATTATAATCTTAACTATTATTTCCTATTGCATTGTCAAATGTATACCGTATAATAATTAATTGATGAAACACTATATTACTTTTACAATGCTTTATTATCCACCCTTTCCTTCTATTTACAGTTTCGATTGCCCCAGCAATCTTCTTCAGAACCTTATATCTCCTAATCTCACTGTTGCAATCAAATTTTAAAAAACTTAATCTTAAAGTCACTCTTAATTCACCATGGTAATCATAACAGCAATTTGGTTTCTGACATTTACTTATATAAACAATGTGTGGACATTCTATGAGATCACTTTTACCTTTATTATTATTGATTAAGTGGTTTATTACAGACAGTGAGTGAAAACTTACTTTACAAACTTTTCACTTAATTTCTTCATTTTTATTGAAACATAATATATTTATATAAGAAAAGGCTATTAAAAGTATATTATCAATAACGGCTATTTGATTTTAACTTATCATAAAATCATTTTATATATTTAAACAATATGTATTTATTGCAATCTTTATTTATTAAATCAGCAATAAATTTATCTTTTTTATCACAACCAAAATAATATTTATTTTTGGCTTTCTTTGTTATACTCATTACATCTTTTAAATAAATATACTTTTGTAATTTATAATATTTATGTTTAATACATACATAATAATAAATAGTTCATACAGAAAATTAACAAATTATTATAATAAACTGAACACATCGAAAGTATACATGATATATTTTTCAATCCTTATATATAAAATTGGCTTTCCTCTTTGATTTTTTTTTTCATATGTCATAGCATCGGTCGGGAGGTGAACCCACAACTGTCTGCAACCAACTACTTGCTTGCAAGGTGGTTGCGATGACCTCTTGGCTAACAATGCTTGACTTCCTCTTTGATTTTATTAAACAATTTTTATATGATACATTGATTAATATTTAATATTTTTATATTTGGCACTTTTTTTTTTAATATTTGAAATCTTCAACTCAGTTCTCTCCAGAGTTAAAGAACATGATTAATTATATAAATTGAACCCCAAATCTTTTCTATATCATTAAAATCCAGTGAATACCTAGAAAATCCTAATATCAATAACAATTAACAATTTCAAACTGTTGTCAAGGCAATATCCTTTTAACAATATATATAAATATTGAGATAAACACAATATAAAGATATATACATCAGCATATTTTTAATTTGTTGCTGGACTATATGTGTGATATTAAATTTTCATGCATTTGAATGAAAATGCTTCAATTTACAAAATGAGAAAATATAATTTTTTTCATAAAAAACAAAAAACTTAAACATTATTGAAGTTATTGATTTTAAATGTACTTATAGACTATAAATTTTGATATATAAGTTTTAAAACAAGAATTTTGTAGAGAGGTTTATATTAATTTATAGAAAATTTCCATTAAAATGGCATACAATATACTGACCAATCGTATTTCATGCTGTCTCTTTTGTAGAAATGGCAATAATTTATTTCATTTTTTAATCTAAGACTCATTTATAAAAACATAGATTGAAAGGAGGAGATATTCCTTTTTTAATAAAATGAATTTTAGATTATGTAATACACCTGGGTCTCGTTTTACGCGATAGATAGGCTCCTCAGAAAACACACACAAAAGAAATCGCACAAAAATAGATGTAACTTACCTTGAAAAAGGGGGGATATGGACTGTGATTTTTCAAAATTGCATAAAAGCATCAACGTAAAATTACTTTAAAATTCACGCAAAAAAAAAAAAATAAGGAAATAAAATATGACTAATAAAAAATTTCAAATTTGAAAAAAATTGATACAAGACAAACTTTTTTTAACTATAATATTTAATTTTATTCAAAACAATATGTATTTTTATGCATAATTTACAGTACAGTAATTTACATTTTTTATACATGTTTTAATTATTATCGCTATTTGCAGATAAACAGGTTCATTTGCAAACTGGTAAAAAATCAGATTCTTCACAAGAGAAAATACAACTAGCGCCAACTTCACTCTCATGTTGTGTTAATGGTTTTCTGGTGACAACATAATTAGTAATTAATCTTTGTAATTTTTAAATTGTTAATTACAATTAAAAATCAGATTTTAATTTTTAATTGTCAAATTTAATTGTGCCCACTGCTATTACTCACCTTTTAAAAATAAACTTGCGGACACTAAATGATTAATAATTGATTATGTTCTTTTTTAAAAAGCAAAAACAGAATGTGATTTAAAATGCAAAATTAACACGCACAATGTTTGAACAAATTTACATTATAATCTTGTAAAATTTAATGTGTGTATACATAAAATGTGGAAATCATGATTTTAATTTCATTATTGCATAAAATCTTACTATTATAAAGCACTGAAAATATTGAAATTACTAAGATGAAAGTCGAATTCCAATAATGTGCTATTACTTTCAATATGACGTAAGTGTGTGAAATTTATTATTTAAAGTAATAGCGCATTATCAGAGTTCGACTTCCGAAGAAACATGAATCACATAACTTCAAAATCGCGTTAAATAAATCCGCATAAAACGAGACCCATGTGTATTATGTTTTCAAATATTGATAAATTACAATTGGAAATGCATATATACAATAGTAACTATACTTGTGTTATTACATACACATATGCACATACATAAATATTATATATATATGTATATATTATAATGCTAGAGGGGGATATCAATCTAGAGCTATTCTGCATTATAATAAGTTAAATTTTTTTTATGTTGTTTTATTTTATTAAAAAAATAAAATATTGGTACAATAAGATTAACAAATATTTTATTTAAAATCCTTAAATATTTCAGTTATGTTAATCTAATAAATGGGTGTAAATGTTGATTACAATCACAAACAAAATATTTTAATTGGATTGAGTATTGCCATTGTTAAAAGTTTTTTTTTTCATATGTCATAGCATTGGCCGGAGGTGACCTGCAACAACCGTCTGCAACAACTGCTTGCTTGCAAGTTGGCTGTGCTGACTTCTCGGCTAACAACACTTGACTTGTTAAAAGTTTTGTTGGTATAAGTAGATCAGAAAAACATAATTTATGATAATAGAAACATATAAATTCCAACACTTATCTATAAATTAAAATTTAAGAATGTTAATTTTTTTGTTTAATATATAACAAAACTTAATTGAATAGAGGAAATTATAGGGAGGGAGGTGAAATGGATTTAAAACCATGTAGTAGTAATTAAAAAAAGAGAAAGGTTGGGTGATAATTATTTTTTAGTTGAAGTTTAGCAGATAGTAATAAGTATGGTTGATACATATGACTGGATATAATTGATTCTTAGTTAAGTTTTGAAGGAGAATTTATGCCGTGATAATTTTGATAAAAAAAATCATTTGAGAAATTGAGCTGCAATTGTTTTCAAAATTTGAAGAAATGGAAAATAAAATCATGGTGGGTTAAATTTAACATATGCCCACTAAAATCTGAAGCCATGAGGAGTTATATACAGTCAAACCAGTGGAGGTAATGCCCTATAAAATCTAAACATGAAATGAGATCCAAGAAGCTGCCTAAAAATTTTCACTTACCTGAGATTTAAATCCGTTCCCACTCTCCATTAAATAGCTACTTATAAGGAATATGATTTAGTCATTAATTTATCAAAGGTGCATTTTTTATTTATTTGGTCATTATGGTTTTTTTTTGCTGCAAATTTTTCTTTGAAAGACGTATATTAATGCATGAGAATTACAGAAGAAAAGTGATGATAAAGCATTGTATAGGAGGAAAAAGGGAAAATCAATTGGAAGTCATGAAAAGCATGGGTGATCTGCAGAATGGGAAGTGTTTCCAATATGATGAGCGATAGAAAGTATCAATGCTCATCATTACCATGTAGGAGCCGTGACAACAGAGGAAGATTACCAAAAAATAATCTGGATGTGACATGGAGAGTCTGGTGCAACCAACAAAAAACAGTCAATATCCCCATCCCCAAAACTTTCAACTAATTACAAAAAAGATAACATTAATAATGGATATCAGAAGTTTTTAACTGGTATAACTTAGGATTTGCCCTTTTGATTCTTAGAATATCATGAAATAAAAAAGAAAGAAATATAATGTACCAAATAATGTAATACCTAGCTAGTAAATCCATCAAACATGGCAAGCAAGACAATAAAATATAAGGATAGATATAATAGATAAGAGAATACTTTATAGTGGAGTAACCCTAAAGTCATTTTATTACTCAAGGGACTTATTAAATGACACTGATGATAGAAAATAATAGAGTAGCATTTAGGGTTTATCATTCCACTTAGAGCAACTTGGCATGGTGTTAATATTAGAATCTAATACATATTGGGAGAAAAAATAGAAATATTTTATTTTCTTCCTCTTGGAGGAGGGGGTGGGTATTATAATGCAAAAATGGAGATCCTAATGTAGAGACACAATGTATATTTTAAAATGTTAAAAAAAAACCAATATTTTTAATACAGTTTATGTTCTATTATAAAGGTTTTTTAATTTTATAATCTTATCAATAAAACATAGAACTTTTTGCATTGCTGTTAATTTTTTTAGTTTTTAAGTAAACTGCGAAAGTTTATTTATTTGACATAAATGCAATGAAATTAAATAAAAATTTGATAAAGAAATGTAATTGATAACTGATTGCCAAGGTTTTAATAATGTAAATATTAACTTTTTTTTTCTTGCTGATATTGTAAAGGAATATCTTTTTTATTCTATATTTACAATAAAAATCACCATTGTCTGGAAACAAATTATGAGATTATTGATTTAAATTGATCTAACAAATAATATTTTAAATTTACGTATAATAATCTTTGACCATATTAAGTGATTATCAACTACATAATGCACAAAATCTTTTTTTCTCTTTTTTCCCCCTCAAAATAATTTATAATTACAATGACTGAATTTTACAATTACAATTAATATTTTTTTGCCAATAGGCAAAATAATGTCCATAAGAATTTTAATCAACTAATCCGCAAATTCAAAAGGTGGTCCCTTGAGGCAAAATTCCTCAATTTCCTCCTCAAAATCAATCTTCACTCCCTTACCACAAATCAATTTTTGGTCAACCATAGGGGTTTCACCAAGATCTCTCCCATATGCCAGCTCTGTAAAACTGACAACAAAACCCTCCAGCACATCCTGCTTAAATGTCCTCTTCTGCTTGCCGTGAGAAATGTCATCAACTCCTGCCTTTCCTCACACAGGAATACCGTCTTCAACCTCCAAAAATCCATAGAAACAGGGGTCTTCACAGCTATTAGACTATCCATAAAAACAGGGGTCTTCACAGCTATTAGACTATCCATAAAAACAGGGGTCTTTGCAGCTATTAGACTATCAGTTTTTCTCATCTATGCTCTCTGGTTGCTCCGATGTGCCATTGACCTTGACCAGAGAGTACATCCAGTCAATCAAAAGCTCTTGGACCTAATTCACACTCTCAAAACCTGAGATACCAAACTAGCCCCACCTCTACTCCTCACAGACACTTGGGCAATCCTCCAACTCCCATCCTCTCAGCCTCTGTCATAGGACTCAATCACGAAGACATGCATTTCTGACTGGCCTGGACTACACACCATTTTCTCTCTCCACTTCCCATTTCCTTTTTATATGTATTCTTCCCCTCTTACCATGTTGCTCCTGTAATTTCATTTATTTTACTGTATCTGTTTTTTTTTTAGATGAATAAACATTTCATCACTGAAAAAAAAATTTATGCCACAAAATTAATTAAATGAATATAAAATTCAATATTATTACATTTTGTTGTTTTATATGATCAAAGTATATTTTTGATCACTTAACTGTACTGAATAAAACTGCCATTTTTTGATTTTGTAGACATTATCAATGAAATTTTTTTTTACTTTGGATATCATAAATAAAAATACTGACTGTCTTGAAAGGATACTACTGGATGAAAATCAGACAAAATACATCAATCATATTTTAATTCTAAAATCAAAACAATACTGAATAATGAATAAACTCTGTAGTAAAGCACACACTTTTAGCATTAATGTCGCCATTTTATTTTCAGAGACATAATTTTAGTGAAGACACTATCATATAACATCATCATCCTTACAAAATGGCCACTATTTTGGGGGGAAAAAATTTAAGCAAAAAGTTACAAAATTTTTTAAGATTATTGAGCACGTAAACAACTGTGAATCAAAATAGTGGGTACAAATTGATGATGATCACTATGGTGAATTCACTCATAAAGGTTCATCACTAACTTGGGTAAAAATATATAGTGAGAGTGAAAGAAATGGAAAGACAGAAACATCTCTTTCCAAGTCATGAGTGTCAATGCCATCAGAATCACTCACAAAAACAATCCATTAAACTTAAAAGTAATATTATCACAATTAAAGATATGAAAAATAAACTACAAAAAAAATAAAGAACCTCATAGTGTAGAAATTAGCACATCTATTTGCCATGTTTTCAATGTAAGATTGAAATCATATTCAGATGAAATCTTGAAAATATTTTCGATCAAAACAGGTTTCTTTCTTTTACATAGCCCATAGCCAATTCTAATAGCCATCTACTGCAATAACAACAGTTTTTTTTTTTCCATATGTCATAGCATCGGCCGGGACGCGAATCCACAACCTTCTACAATCAACTACTTGCTTGCATGGCGGCGGCGATACCTCTCGGCTAACAACCCAAGACTTAAATGATATCCAGCAATTCTTAGTTAGTGAAAGAAGCCCCAAGTTAATTTAAATTTGTTAGATAAGTGTCAATGCAAAAACAATGGAGAGAATGTTATATAGTATCAATGAGCTCATAGTTACCTTCACGTTTAATGTAATATATGGGAACACTGACAATTCAAGTTCACTTCAGCTATCCCCTATATTATATTTAAACTCCAAGTACCAGAATTATGCTTGTATTTAAAAAAAAAATCTTCTCTTAATGAAAAAAAATTACATCATTCTTATATAACAACAGATTTTTAAAAGAGTTCTCCAATGATCACCTTGCTGCATTTATTAAAAACATAAGAGAAGCAGCTAATTGTAAAAGTAGAGAATGAATTTACCACAATTTAGAATATAATTTATAAATTATCCTATTGGTAATATAAAATTTCTGCCCAAAACACTGCTGCTCTCCGATGCAATGTAATCAAATAATCAGAAAAAAGGATTCCCGTTTTAACTTTATATTTATCTTTTGGCATATAGCTTATGCAATGTTTATATAGTGTGTCAATCTTACACTTAAAATATTTTGTTAAATGTCAAATAGTTTGTTAAAAATTAAACACCCATTGCTGAATTAATTCATCGTAAATTCGTAATTATTCATTTCTCATATTATTATTTGATCTCTTTAAAACACAATACATAGTTTCACACTTGTTTTTTTTTCCTCATGTGTCATGGCATCAGCCGGGAAATGAACCTGCTAACCCTGGACAACTGCTTGTAAAGCGGCTGTCGCTGACCTTTCGACCACCAATGATCTTCTTTCTCACACACATAAATAATTGTGATGTTGAAAATTATAAATAATAACAAGGTATTCCTCTAATGCTTAAAAAAAATGTAAGACAACATTAAAAATAAGAAAACAGAATAACAAATAGCATTAATGACACTAAATTAGTTATATACAAGATTTTGAAAGTTATGGATTCATTTTATTAGTTATGTCCCTCTACAAAATAAATATCTCTCCAGCATTTTTCTACAAAAATATAATGAAGAAGAATATTTGCAGGTAATTACAATATTGAGGTCGTATGTTTTTTTCTTCTATTTTATTATCTGATTAAGAATGGTTAGCTATATATTTACTGACCAATGATTGGCCGCTAGTAGTTAGAGATTCAGTTACTTGGAACCTAAAAAAAAAAATCCAAGTTTTACAAAGATGTTGATTCTGGATAGAACTATCATGCCACATCATAATTCTTGTATATGTTTTTTTTCATATCTATTGTGCTTTCTTTTACTTTAATTGAGAAATAATAAAAGCATATCTATCTCCATCATTTTCTTATGTCTATTATTTATCTTCTCTGTCACTTGAAAAATAAAGGTTGGAAGTGTATATAAATACAATTGGAATACATATATATATATATATCATCAGGGATACTTTTTTAGTTTTATTTTGAATTTTTAAAAAAAGTAGAGTAATAATCTTTTGTGATTTTTTGTTTTTTTTAATTTCATATGGCACAAGATCAAATCAGGAATCTGATTTGGGTCACCGCTCAAAAAAATCCAGTCTTAGCTGGTTAAGTTTTTTTTTTTATTTTGCTAATTAAATATGATTCACAATAAACAGCTTTTTTTTTTTAATGCAATACTAAATATTTTTATCGAACAATGAATTGATCTCAGTTTTTATACAAATAAAAAATAGGCAGATAAATAAACTAAGAATATATATATATGTTTGTATGTTAACTAAATCTGCAGAAAAATGAACTTTAGAATTCCATAATAGCAATAGACAATTATCGTTAGAGATGGCATTTCATCAATTCATAAAAATAATCAAATGCTTATTGCTCAAATTATAAAGAAATATTCACGCACAGAAAGTAACAGATGGAGTTTTGATCTAAGAAACTTTTCTCTTGTACAGTGATCGAGTGATGAACCTGATAAAGTCCTGGATCGAGACTAGTTTCTTTTATTGTTTAAAATGTCACACGACTTCCCAAACAATAATTAGTCAATTATTTTAATTCTTAAAAATTATTATAGCATCTTTTATTTAAGATTCATTAATAAAAAAAAAAAAAAGAATCGCTATTATAAGAAGCATGAACAAAATTATAATTAAAAAATTTAGACTTAAAATGTATAAATGACAAGCAGTATATTAATAAGACGTAAGTAAATACGTCATACCAGTACTTAAGTGTTAACTTAGATTTTAAGTATACGCCTTGATTTGGGAACATATATAAAAATGTATGTATATTATAAGAAAACAATATCTAAAATAATTAAGCCGTTGCTTAATTAATTCTTATTCATATTATAAGCATTTAAATCAGTCGAGCATTTTATCTAGTAGACCATTAAATTTTACTTTTTTTTTTCTGACTTTGAAAAAAACTTTTTCATTTATTATTTTTAAAAAAAGATATACATATATGCAGCATATGAATGAATATTTAGTTAACAATTCAATGTTTTAATGATTGTAATATTTTTAATAATAATAAAAAAAGAATGTAAATTTACTTCTTAAAAAAAAAACACCTACTGAATATCTACGTGTAGAAAAAAAAAATCTATATATAACTATAAATAGTCAAAATAAGAGTCATAGCTATATGAGTTGGATAGCTGGGTTTGAAGACATGCAGGTGTCTGAAAATTTCAGATTTTCCACTCAATAAATAACTTTTTAGTTAAATGCTTGGCTTTGGGTTAGTATTTTTAGATCTAGTGTCTGAACCTACCCTAGCACCTCTCTGAGGAGTGCCAGAGCACGAAACATGGTCAAGGGTTTGGGGGGGGGGGTCCTGACAGCGATATTTTAAATGCTTTCTCTAGCTAAGCATTTATCACAAAGCTTGTTGAGGAATTGGCAATCCTCATTGTCTATATATAACTAATTTCAGAATAATTAAAACTATTATCTTAGACTAATATGCATCATCAGAGCCAGACGGAGAAAAAGTAGGATCCTGTGTAATGTTTTCATGCGAGGGGGTGGGGGTATTTTATACATGATAAAAAAAACCACTTACATATTTTAAAAAATTCTTATTTGTACAAGTAAAGATTTTATTTATTTTGAATCAGAAGTCGATTAAAAAAAAATTTCTGGAGAATAAAATATAATTTTTTGGATTGTATGTATTATTATTTTTTCTCATGTGTCATAGCATCAGCCGGGAAGCGAAGCCGCCAACGCGGGAAAACCGCTTGTAAAGCAGCTGTTGCTGACCTTTCGACCACCAATGCCTGACTATATTTTGTTTATTCAAATACTGATTCAATAAAATTGCACAAATTGATGCTTATAACGCATAAATAATTATTTGTTCATTATTATTTATAAACTATAAATACGATTTTGTACAATTTTATTGACTTAATACTTGAGAAAACAAAATAAAATACATATAATGCAAATAATTATATTTTATTTTGTTGAATATTTTATTAGGAGTCTGTTAATAACAGCGTCATAATTTAAATTTTTTTGCGAATTCTGATTCAATAGATAAAATTGCTAAAGAATAGAATCGTTCTTGAGCTATGCTGATTTCATATTAACAAGTATTACTTCATGAGGGTTAGTCATTATCATCATCATCAACAAATTATCAATCCACTGCAGGATGAAGGTCTCTCCAAGTTCAATCCATCTTTTCCTATCTTTAGCTTCTTTTCTCCACATCACCCCTGCACACTTTCTTATTTCATCCATCTCACATGTGGTCTCTTTCTGGGTCTTTTACAATCTCTTGGAATCCAGTACAAATTACAGAATTTTGGTAAAAAAAAAGACTAACGTACATATAGCAAGGCTGCAGAAAGGAGTTTTGCTATTAACTGAAAGGAGACCCTTTGATTCCTCTTGGAGGCCTTAAAGAAACCGAGCAGGGAAAATTCCTAATGTCCACTCCATACGTTCTTGTCATTGCAGCTGTTATTGCTATGTAATTATTCATATAGTATACGAACATGGATGGGCTGCTCACCAACACGCATTAGCCAGCGTGGTGAGTTTATTGGCTTTTTACCTCTGAGTTTAAGATCAAGAAACACCATGGTCTTTCTTCTCAGTGCCTGATAAGGCAGAATGAATGTTTGTGTAAATGATAATATTTTCTCAATACATATATACAATTATGACAGACAAAAATAAAGCATGGCCCTTATTCCCAGGAGGCTGTAAAGTTACCAACCAAGGCAGCGGTTGGTGGCCGAAGGCGGAGGGTGCTAAGAATCCCCTGATTGCAGACCCAGGCTGTCATTTGATGATGACTTTTTATTTAGGTACTTACAACTGCAGATCACTTTCAAGTGAAGAAAGATTGCAAGAATTAGAAGAAGAACCCTCTTATATTAAATGGGATATTATTGGACTTTGTGAAGTTAGAAGAAAAGGTGAAGAGACAATTGATTTAAAAAGTGGACATATACTCTATTATAAAGGCACAAATATTGGAAATACAAGTGGAGTAGGATTCATTATAAATAAAAAGTGGAAGAACAATATTGTGGAGATTGATGGTGTATTGGACAGAGTGGCAAGATTAGTTATACAACTTAATAGCAGATACCAAATGTAGATAATTCAGGTTTATGCCCCAACAAGTTCTCATAGTGATGAAGTAGTAGAAGATTTTTATATGGATGTACAAAAGGCTTTTGATCAGAGTAGACACCATTTTAAAATTGTTATGGGAGACTTTAATGCTAGAATTGGTAAAAAAAAATGAAAGATGAAAGTGCTGTGGGTAATTTTGGTTATGGTAATAGAAATGAGAGAGGACATAGACTTGTGGAGTTTGCAGAAAAAGAAAAACTTTATATTATGAATTCTTTTTTTGAGAAAAATGTTAAAAGGAAATGGACATGGAAGCATCCAAATGAAGGTACAGCAGAATTGGATTATATTTTGACTAACAGGAAATACATATTTCAAGATTGTAATGTTCTAAATAAATTGAACACAGGAAGTGATCATTGATTAGTAAGGTGTAAGATACGTGTTAATGTAAAACTAGAGAGACAAAAATTATTAAGAAAAACAATATTTACAGTTGATATTCCTAATCTTCAGAAACATTCTAATGAATTTAAATTAGAACTTACAAATCGGTTTCAAGTATTAGTAGATTTTGAACATGATTCAGATTTGAATGAAATTAATATGAAAATAACTGATACACTTTTGAAAACTGCAACAAAGATAGCTGGTAGAAAGAAACAGCAATTGACCAATAAAATTTCTACTGAGACTAGAGAATTTATGAAGAAAAGAAGGAATATGAAGATATACAAAAATGATGCATTAAAAAGAATTGAATATCTCGAATTTTGTAAAATGGTGCGGAAAAGAGTTGAAAATGATATAAGAAAGTATAACTGTGAAATAGCAAGGAAAGCTGTAGAAGAAAATAAAAGTCTCAAGAATGTTAAACAACATTTTGGTATTGGTAGGAAATTTATATCTGCAATAAGAAAAAAAGATGGAATTATTACTAAAAAGAGAGATGACATCATGAAATTGGTAGAAGATTTTTATCAAGAATTATATAGTAATAAAGAACAAGTACCTCCTATATCTATTACATTTTCCAAATTGCCCAGAATTTTAAATGAAGAAGTGAGACATGCAATTAAATGTATGAAGAAAGGAAAGGCTCCAGGTAATGATGGAATTATAATTGATATATTAAAAGAAGCAGGTGAAGAAACAGAAAAAAAATTAGCAAAGTTATATGCTAAATGTCTAAATGATAAAGATGTACCGGATGATTGGAAGAATGCAGTAATAATATTAATATTTAAAAAAGGTGATAAAGAAGATATTAGAAATTACAGACCTATCAGCCTTTTATCAGTTTTATATAAAATTTTTACCAAGATAATTACTACTCGTCTACAGAGAACATTGGATTTCCACCAACCAAGAGAACAAGCCAGATTTAAAAGTGGTTTTAGTACAGTAGATCATATCCAGGTATTGAGAGAAGTTATAGAAAGGACAAATGAATATGAGTTGCCATTATGCTTAGAATTTGTAGATTATGAAAAGGCATTTGATTCTATAAACATTTCTTCAGTGATTAAAGCATTAGATCATCAAGGTATAGATCCAGGATATTGTCATATTTTAAAGAATATTTATAAAAATGCAACAGCAACAATTAGATTACATAATGACACTGGGAAAGTCAACATTGAGAAAGGTGTAAGACAAGGTGACTCCATATCTCCAAAACTTTTTACAGCAGTGCTGCATGAAGTATTTTGTGGATTAAAATGGGAAACTAAAGGAGTGAAAGTAAATGGTGATTATTTAAGTCATTTAGATTTTGCAGATGATGTAGTTGTTTTTGCAAATAATGCTTCAGATCTGCAGGAAATGTTGCATGAATTATCGTAGGAAAGTAGGACTAAAGATAAATGTTAAAAAGACTAAAGTAATGTTTAATCGATTTGCTCAAAATATGAAAATAAAGATTGATTATGATGAATTAGAAGAAGTTAACAGTTACAAATACCTTGGTCAGATTATTAATACAGATGGAAACATAATGGAGAAAATTAATCATAGAATTAAACTTGGTTGGAGTGCTTTTGGTAGAAATAACTTGATATTAAAAGGAAATATGCCTATGTGTTTGAAAAGGAAGGTTTTTAACAAATGTGTTTTACCAGTTCTTACTTATGGATCTGAGACTTGGACACTTAATAGAAGAGCAATTCAGAGACTTCAGACCACTCAAAGAAGTATGGAGAGATGTATGTTGGGAGTAACAAGAAGAGATCGTAAACACAATGTATGGGTAAGAGAACAAACAGGTGTTACTGACCTCATTGAAAAAATTAAAAGATTGAAGTGGAGTTGGGCTGGACATATTGTTAGAAGAGATGATAATAGATGGACAATTGAAATTTTAAACTGGATTCCAAGAGATTGTAAAAGACCCAGAAAGAGACCACATGTGAGATGGATGGATGAAATAAGAAAGTGTGCAGGGGTGATGTGGAGAAGAGAAGCTAAAGATCAGAGAAGATTGATTAAACTTGGAAAGACCTTCATCCTGCAGTGGATTGATAATGGTTGATAATGATGATGACATATAGCAAGTGATAAAATGTTTTATATTTAGATTTTCACAAAAGACGATCGTGTAGGCCCGATGCATTAATAAATGTGGATCTTTGCACCACTGCATCATTCGCACCACCCTCAGTTCGTTCTGTACATTATAAATATAAGACCTCGCCAAGCAACATATATCTATCATGTTTTATAATATGGATTGGAATCTGGACTGGATAAATTTTAAGTTTTTTTTTCAAGTTCTAATGAGATTTAATATTCTCCTGGCTATATCCATTCCTGTTAATCATCCAATATTGACCAATAAATAGATATCTAATTATTTTTCACTATAAAGTAAAATAAGAAAGTTGAAACTACTCAAATTCTCATTAACCAGCATTTGACAAGCCTACTACATAACATTTCCTTCATTGTTCCTCTTTGAGGGGCTTTTGGAAAGATCTTTATCCTGTAGTGGACCACTTGAGAACTGAATTATAGTAAGACTAATTTCAATATGCATTTTTAGTGATATAAAAAGGTCATTAAAGTTTATAAAATAGCTCTAAAATTTAGATAATAAAATAAATTATAGTGAGAATGGTAGCAAATAATTGCTGCCACAGAACAATAATTAAGAGATAGTATTTTGTTGCTTACATGATATTTAGAATAATCACGATTAATTGGTTGCAGAAAAATATCATGATGGATATTCCCATGGAAATAATGTTACTACTATTTAATTGAGTTTATATCAGAATAAAACTGTGATATCTACTTTTACATTTAAACAATATTTATTTATTTAGCTATGAATTTTTTAAAAAATATATAACTATTATCAAAACATCTCAAATGAATTTGCAAAAATTCCAACCAGGAGATAGGTTCTCTAATAGCCTTTTATGACTTTCAGTTCTGCCTACAATACTATAATTTGTCCATGTCTACATAAATCAGTGACTGTTAATTCTATTTATGAAGTAGATAAGCACAACAACCATGAGTTGTCCTGAGTCTGTTGATGAGATTTCAATTGCATTTAGAATGATCAAATAAAAACTAGCTTTATTGTTGGATCTGGAAAAAGATCCCTATAAGAATTCTATTTTTTACACCATAATTCTTCAATTGTAAACTCTTGGTTGACAATCAAAAAGGGGATTTGATTCAAGGTGAATCTTAAGTTGGGAACTTATATCTGTTAACAGTTTTTAAATATGTGAAAGAAGAGGATGTTAACATTAAGTAATAGACTTGATTATGCCAGTAATATTTCTCAATTGAGCTTCCAGAAGTTTGCAGCAACTTTTTCTCCAAACATGGACAAAATATTCACCAGCTAAATATATTAGTGCTAAATTAAAGTTTTATATGTAGAAAAATAATAAACATAAAACTCCTGATGTTTGTCTTCATTTGCTAACCATGTTGAAATAGGTAATTTATAGTAAGCAATCATAGAACTAAAAATTCATGCTCTGGTAACATTGGTCACCATGTTCGTATGGACTATTATCAGTCCTCGGGGACAACTGAAGAAGATTATTCCTGAAATGCATTTCCACTTCAGAGTAATTTGTCAATTTTTTCATGCAACATAGCAGCTGGAATAAAAAAATGTAAAATAATTCTAGAAACAACAGCTCTTCAAATTTATTAATTACATCAATTTCTTTAGATTTGTAACAATTTAATATTTAATTAAATTTGAACAATGATATTCACATGATCACCATCTAAACATCACATGATCACCATCTCTATACTAGCACATGATTGTTGTAAACAAAGGAAAAACTCTCCATACAGTAGTGCCACCCTATGCCAAATAGAGTAATCAATGGATGCCAGAAGGCTTGGAACTACTGTATGGAGAGTTTTGTCTTTGTTTATGATTACCATCTCTTATACTAGCACATAATTGCTTTTAAACAAAGCAAAACTCTCCATACAGTAGTGCTACTTTGTGCCAACCAGAGTAATCAATGGATACCAGAAGGGCTTGTGCATAAAAGGTGGCTGCTGGAGGGTTGCAATAGATCCTAAGATCTAAGTGCAGTGCTCTCAAATCCAAGGTGTCTCACTGATGAAGGCCACAAGCCAGAAACTAGTCTGGGGATATTGGATGAGTAGGCACTAAATAGGGATTTTATGCACAAGCCTTCTGGCATCCATTGATTACTCTGGTTGGCACAGGGTGGCACTACTGTATGGAGAGTTTTGCCTTGTTTAATAACAATGATATTCCTAAAAGAATTTCAAAAGTGAGATAAAAAAAATAAAGCCATTTGTTATTATTATTTGTTAACTTCTGCAAAATAAAATAAAACACAAAAAACATTATTGATAAATACAAAATAGTTTTAATTCTAAAGTAGTATGTAATTTTCTTATACTAAATGTTTCTTGTATATATAATTAGAGGGATTTGAATTCAGGACTTTTCAGCCTATTCATCATGCACTCAATTTCAAGCTACTGATTCACATGACCACACACAAGCAAAAAAGATACATGCCAGTACATGTATTTTGTGAAGAACCAGCACTCGTCATAATCTCTCACACATATATACAATCAGTATTCGGGTTTATATTAAGATAGCAATTCCCCAAATTTTAATGGAAAGGCTTCAATTTTCTCACCCTTCCAACTATTCAACCATCCATTTCATTGAAAAATTAATGAAGGAATTCTCAAAGCCCTTATTGGATTTGATATTGTAGTCATACTCATGTAGACACTATGTCAATCTAACCCCTCATAGTATCGGACTATTATGTATCCATATATATTAATAGGGAAGGGATGGGCTGAACTTATACTAAGATGTAATTTATTTTCCAAGAAAACTGGATAATAAAAACTCTCTGAATGGATGTATTTTTTTATAAAACAAAAAATCACCTATATTATCAATATCTATTACGTAATAAAACTTCATATGCTTCTGTTTCTGTTATAATTCTAACTTAATCTTAAATCTGGCTTACAATTATTTTTATATATATTAAAAACTCATTTACACGTGTTTGTTAAGAATCAAATTTGATGCTGTAAATATATTTTTGATTTATCTTTACAATGCTTTAATTTTTAAATAAAATAATAAAAATAAATATAATTTCTTTATTAGGCATCGTAATTTTATTTGCAAGAATTATTTTGATTATTGTATTTTATATTAAGACAACTATGTCTATTTATTTAGTCAAGCATTGGTGGTCGAGAGGTCAGCGGCTGATGCTATGACACATGGGGAAAAAAAACTATGACTATTTATTCTTTAATTTTCATATATTTGTGTAAAGTATATATATTTTTTCATTATAAATTTTATTTTTACTGTAATTTAAATAAATAATAAAAAAACATTTTTATAATTAATATTCTTATTTTAATGTTTGTTAATTTTTTTAAATAAAAACTCTGGAGATATTAAAATACAAAATTTAAAGCTCAATATTAGTGTTTACTTATAATCTGTTATGATTTGTAAAATCTATCAATCCTATGTCAAAATGTCAACAATATCCTGTTTGAATTTTACAGCATAAATTTTTAATCAAGAGCATTTGTGATAATGACCACCTAAAGAGATAAATAAATGTATTCTTGATAATCAAGTAACACACGTAACTGATAAATATACATATAAGATTCCATAAATCCAGTATTGTTGAATCAATGTATATTTTTTTATAGTTCATAATATATTTGTTGCACACCTGGTCAAAGAATGAAAAACCCCAATCATTAATCTAAAAGATATGATTAACAAACACATTAAGAGATTTGACACACACAACACTACGGTACTTATCCACACAATTAGAACAATATGGGAAATAAGATGTTCATTAATATTCGATAATAAAAAATATAATTGGATTAAAAAACTTGATAAAGGATGGAAAGAATACTTTGAGCAATGCTTAAAATACTTACCAAGAAAACAAATGATTAAAATCTGGGGCGGAGCGACACCTACAGCATGCGAAATATGGCAATAAATAAGCTATGAATGGAAGATATACAATGGACAATGGCAGAATAGCAACCAGCCAAAGATAAAATTAAGACAGACTAATAAGCAACAAAGTGTGACACCCAATTACTAACACCCATTTATTAAGCTTAATATAAAGACATAATTTGTTAGAGTAATGTATAAAAAATTGTAAGCAACCAAAAACAAAAAAAGATTGGAAAACAACAAAACCTTGTAAATATGTATATATGTCTTTTAATAAAGGTAAATACTTAAAATAAAAAAATAATATATTTGAGCAGGAATGTTTCTAGAAATCTCACTGTTGTCTAAATATTCTTTCAGCATTATTAAAACAGTCATCTATGTAATATAATATTTTACAGAATCCTATCATAAGTCTCTTCTTTTTTAATGAATATACATGTCCATAATCATTTCAATAGACTTCTAAGAATCAAAAATATGTGTTATCTTTAATATATACAACAATATGTTTATATGAATAATTAATCTTGAACAGATAAAAGCAAATTTTTACTTGTTTTCCTGAAGATTTGTAGATGATGGTGTTTTAGTTGTATTTATTCAAATATTTGTTTTTATTCTGATTTCTACTATAATATTTTTTTTAAGAAAAACTATTCAAAAAAGATAATGAATAAGTATCAAGAGTTCTATGTATATATTTTTTCATTACAAAGATTTGTGGGTAATATTAGCCGATCATTTTTCACCAAATGCAGTTATGGTAAATGAAATAATTAAATGGTACCCAGGACTTTATATTAGTAGTTTTGTATTAAATTAAAGATAATACTATTAATAATCAAGATTGACAGCTTGTTTTCTTTTCTCAGGTTGTCTCTTATAAGACAGTAAAAAATATTTATAATGGAGTCAATAAATTTACTGAGAATAAGTCATCAAGTAAAAAAATCAACAATTGTTCAATTAGTAAAATAATGGACTTTTTATCGTTTTAACTTCCATATATATATATAATCAAATTACATTTTCTTAAAAGCTTCAATCAATAATTATTTGCAGATATCAAACAATGAGTTTTCTCTTTTTTTAAAAGAAAAAGAAAAAAAATTATATATAATGTTAATATCAGATTTTAAAAACATTAAAGGAAGAAAAAATTGAGCTGTTTTCTAATTAACCAGATGTTAGTTCTTTTATTAGCAAACGACAGAAAATTGCGTTTCTATTTTTAATTAAAATTATTTCACATAAAACAATTGGGAATTAGACATCAAATAAATTCTCATTAAACTTTTTATTTGCATATATATATTTATTATGAATTGCAAGGATATTATAATATTTTTGTTAAATGATGTCCAAATTATCACCGCTGATAATTTTTCGTTTTAAATGAACAGTCGCAAATCTAGATATTTTTATTCTCTTTACACTTTTGCTGCCATCTTGTGTAAGCTTTAGTAATCAATAGATGTTAGATGGCGGTGCTTATTATAATAATTTTAATCCAGTGCTGTCCTATTTAATATTCCCATACTAGTTTCCTGCTTATAGTTTTCATCCGTGAGAAGCTTTGTGGACTTTTTTTGAACAGTGCACTTGAATCTTTTGTATCTAATGCATTTTAGCTCCAGATGCCATTTTTTTACTTTGTATTATACTATCAAGTTACTAGCCTAAATTAAAAACTTTTTATATTTTTTCAATCCAAACCTATTTGCTTGCATATAATTGGATAAAATAACACTGGATTAGGTTTTAATAAGCACTAGCATCTATTAATTACTAAAGCTCATACAATATGGCAAAAGAAGAAAAAAGAATTTACTAATGCATAGCAATATATATATATATAAGCTAAAATCATGTGATGCCTGGCTACTCTTTGAAGTTGGCAAACTTAATATTTAATCAGACTTCTTCACATACACAAATTTATTTTTAAACAACAAATTGTTACTTTCATACTTCAAAAAGACCAAACTATCCCATAATTTGCTTAATGTCGTATACTTATTGCTCTTGTATTTATTTAATCTATTTCCAATATAGAATGCATATTACTATAGATAAGGGGTAGGCAAATAGTGGCCCGAGGGCCATATGTGGCCCGCTAAAAGTTTTTATGCAGCCTGCCAAGACAATCAGAAAAATCTGCCTTGGAGTGAGATTTCCTTCCCATTGCATGACTGAATATTCATCTTGTATTTTCCACTAGGATGGCCACTTCAATACACATGTGCAGTGTAGATACGATGTGCAGTGCTTTTCCAGTTGATCTGGTTAATTTCAATTTTGTCTTTGCATTAGCAAATATATACATTTTCAACTTTAATGAAACCATGAATGCTACGAAAAAATGTAAAATCGATAATGAATGTCATGTGTTTAATGAAGAATAATGGACCTACAAATATTTCTTTGGTAATACAGAGAATAAAGCAGTGTGTTTATTGTGTCATGAAAAAAAGATGCGGCCCTTCGCTAACCTTCACTTCCACAAAATGCCCCCCAATGCGATCCTCCACCAACCTTGCCCACCCCTGCTATAGATAGTTGTTCCAATGTCTAGAAGTGCATGCATTAAAGTCAAAAGATGCTAAAATTCTTATTCACAAAAATATATCATAAGCTTTCCACATGTATAATAATTCAGATAACTTTTTGATTGTATCACTTCATCTCTAGTTATCTCTCTACATCAATCATCTAAAAAAAAAGAAAGACAATATTTAATAAACCATTTTCTGCTATAAGCACAAAATAATCTCCATTCAACTAGGTCAACATTTTCCAGAAATTTTACTAAAATAATGCAATCAAATAGCTACTTTCCTGTTATACTATATGATACTTGAAAAACAGAAATGACCAGTTGAGCTTTGATCCAGAAAGTTTTAGTTTTCATCATTTTACCATTGTGACAAACAGCACAAGATATAAATAGTAATCAATATCTATCTCCATTTTAAGATGTTACTAGACATTTAATGGTTTTTGGATTATCAGACCCCATGAATTGGGCAAGCCATTTTTCTCTAACAGTATACGAATAGATAAAATTAAATAAATGATTTTCTCAAGACCCATTTCGGATATCAAATTGTTCTAGTATGAAATATATGTAAACTAATGATTAAATAAATTATAAAACTAATGCTGAGTGCCAATTTATATCAGTTTAAATGAAAATAAATATATAAACGTAACCAACTAGTGTTTAATAAAATATTAGTTTAACTTTTAATAATTATTCATTCATTCTAATCAATAAAAAGTAAATAAGAAAATACTAAAATAATACAATAAATTATTAAAATGGGTAAATGTTTATTCTATATTTAATATGAAAATAAAATATATAAAGACTTTTCAAGCTGATATTAAAGTATAATGTAATCAATAGATTATGAATGAAATTCAATTTTAATTAATAAAAAATAAAAAATTATTAATATAAGAAACGTAATAAATAATAAAATATATAAATTAATAAATGAATGAAATAAGCTTGATTAGGATATTTATTATGAATTAATTATCAGTTGAATGATTGCATATGTTATATAATTTTTTTACTTATGTTTATAACAGATATTATGAAGAATGATATACTAATAAACAAAAAAGAAAATATATTTGTTTAAGCACTTATAAAATTAAATGAGTTTGTTTAGTTTGTTTCCTGGTTTCCAATTTAAGTACAAAACATATTATGAAATTTTATATAAAATCAAAATTAGTATTAAAAGATACTATATTTAAATTTTGTTTTAAAATAATCTAAATTTTCTTTTTAGTTAGTTTTTATTTCATATAGTATAGACAAATACATATACTTTCTATAGTAAATAAATATATAATGAAAACATAGAATCTGGCTAACCTTTCCAAGAATCATTTGATATTCCTTAAAACTTTATTAAAAGGCATATTTATTAATACATGTCAACAGAATAATATTTTCAAAAACCTACAAAATTAAAGTTCATAAGTCATGAGATCTCTGATTAATAGCTGCATTTTTTATTGTATGAAGATGTAATAAATATGTTTTGCATTTGAAGATCATTTATATTCTAATTACATCATTCAAAACAGAAATTTTTTATCCACTTGAATAAAGTATACATTTTAAATAAAATATTCCATATTATACCAATGAGACATTAATATTTCTATTTTTATATAGATAATAGCGCTATTTAATCCTTTGATATTCCATAATAACATTGTTGTCACAAGGCAAATTTAATCTGTAATGAATTAAGTTGTATCCTTTTAATTATTTTATTGCCAATATACATCGTAGCACCAAAAGTATTCTATGAATTCCTATATTCCTGTGGTATTAAAAATGCATTGTACATTGAGATTATTTTATTTTAAGATGTTACCAAATTTCTCAAAAGACAAAAGTCTTTTGGAGCAATCATTTTTTTCTTTGTCTAGCTGTTTACTTTTTATAGTAAAATTCAACTATTAATATTATATATAATGTGTTAAATTTGCTTATTGAAAAGCAGATTAGGAGAGTCTAAAATCAGCAGCTTTGTCAAGCGTTGTTAGCCGAGAGGTTATCGCAGCCACCTTGCAAGCAAGTAGTTGTTTGCAGACGGTTGTGGATTCGTGGCCCGGCCAATGCTATGACATATGAAAAAAAAAATCAGCAGCTTTATATACTCTTTTCCTAATGATGAAACATTTTAAATTCATTATCTTAAATGTTGCTCCTATCATTTCATTCAAATATAATCTGCTGCTATTGTCTCTGTTATTAAGTTACTTTACACTTGATATAAGTTCTTCACATGCAGCAGCATTTATGAAATAAAAAATGTTTCTTAACTTTGTAACAAATAATCAGTTTTTAAAATTAATAAAAAATATTAAAATAAACCTGCAAATTAATTACACCTTTAAAATCATAATTTAAATAAAATATAAATATACTTTTTATATTTATTTATTCAAGATACTATATTCTATAATTTTTTTAAAATACTTATTAAATAATTATATACAAACAATATTTTATATATATGATTTCATATAATTTAATTGTATAAACCCAATGCATGTACACATGCAGACATACATTCTAAATAATAATTGATTAATATGCTTATTTAAGTTCACGTATTATTTGTTAAATGCATGCAATAAAAAAAATGCCAATAAACAAATATATTAATATGTATTTCACTCTTTCTAATAATAAAATAATTTTATTACGATATAAAATTTACTATCAGTTAAGAAAAATTAAAAATTCATGAATGTTATATATACTATGATGGATTACCAATAACTATTTATTAATATTATAAACTATTGATCCTTTTAAAACAATTAAAAAATAAAGCCAACAATTTTTTTTTCATGAATATAATGATTCAGAGTTTAAATCTAGACCAAGATGATTCAATATATATATATAAGATTTCTCAAAAATCTGTAAATATTTCTCACATTTCATGTCATTCTCAATATTGCAAATATTCTCACATTTACTTAGGTAATATATGTCATTTATAGCTAAGAGATTAAATTTGGACTGAAAGAGAATTTTAGCTATTAACATTAAAATGAACTATTTTAAATCTTTTGAATTAATTTTATAATAAAATTAATATTTATTACTTGTGAAAAATGATAATTTATAGTATAAAATCATTTTTAACTATAAGTCATACTATGTATTTATCTAATTCAAAAGATTTTAAAATAGTTCATTTTAACGTCAATATCTAAAATTCTTTTCCAATCTAAATTTAATAAGATTACTACAACATAAATATGCATATATTAAAGCTCAGTCAGATCCACCATGTTATTCCATTTTTGCACTTCATCAGAAACTAACAGGACACCAGTGTGAACCTCAAAATGTCAACCTGGTCTGTAAAGAAAAGCACGATGTAAAAATAAAAGTTAAGGAAGCCTGCTTCATTGCGATGGATTGCAACGCCATCAACCGCAAGGACACATGTTTCGTGATCTCAAAGAAATGCAGCAATTAACCTTTGAACTTTGCATAATTTGCATATAATTACTTTACTTAGAGCTACGAAGATGAGAGCACATCTCTTGAAAGCACTTGCAGAGTAATACAATTTTATTTTGTTTTTAAATAAAAATAGCTTTGTGATCAGGTGCAATAGCGCCTATATTATTTTATAAATATTTTACAATATATTTATCTAATAATTGAGAAGCAAATTTTGGAACTTTCTCCTACAGATTTAAACTTTTAATAATATTCATGCTTATTTAATATAAAGTAAATAGCCTGATCTCATATTATATGTGTTTTGACTACAGTCTAAGCACATCAGTCAAACTACAAATCTAAATATCCAGCCAATTATATCTAATCAGAAACCAAATCATTCTTATAATAAATTTTAGTATTATGATGCAAATACATTATTATCTGACCACAATTTCCCAATTATGTTCAAATTTATGTAATATTAAACACGTATAGAAAAAGGCAAAATGAAACAATTATAATTTAAAGCTGCATTTGAGAACAAACATTTCAGTAAAATTATCAATATTACATATTTAACTGAACATTTTACAATAATCACTAATTCATGTAAGGGTTCTTCTAAGACTGAATACAGCTGAAAAAGATTCATTATATAATATATTCATATCTCAAAATATATTGTATTAATCTATTCATATAAGTTATGTTTGCATTTGTAAAATGGTTGACAGATATTTAGACTTTCAGCATACCTGATAAGATTAGGTTATAGCTAAAATATAGAATTAAACAGTTTCTCCATTTGTTAGGAATGTTTCGGGAAAGTTATCAGTATTATATATACAAACTCACACGCACAAAATTATGAAATCAATTTTAAAATAATCATTTATTTTAAATGATTTAAGATTATAAACAATAATATTCAATGTAACAACTAAATTAGGTAGGGAAAAATAATCATTTGGAGAGCAAATATATTCAATTAACAAGTTTCTTTTGAAAAAAAAAATGGTGAGTTTTCTTTTCATAAATTTTTTCATATAGTTTGTACCATTTGATTATTGTTTGATTATTAAAAATATATTACAGCATTTAGCTTTTAGTCGGGGTAAAATGATTACATAATTGCTTTTAATTGGATTGCATGAACACGTATTACTTACATTATGTTTTTCTATTATTTTGACTGAACTAGAACATTTTAAAATATTATCTATTCATTTAAATTCATTTTAAATTTCTTTTCAGTATTAATATTAGTGTTTTTAATTAAGTCTGGCTTTCCTTTTTTTAAAAAAAAAAAAACAGAAATGATTTTTATAATTTTTTTATAATTAGATAATATTTTACAGTGTTCTAGTTTACTCGAAATAATAGGAAAACATTAAATAAGAGATAATTATCTTTGCTGTTATTAAAAATAATAAAGCAAAGCTTATGTTTTGTTTTCCTGAAGGTTTGTGATGATAGTATTTCAGTTTTATTTATATATTGGGCTATTTCCATTATCTAATATGAATGTCTTTAGAAAAATTTAACTTTATTTATATATTCCAATTTCATTCAACTGTTAGGAGTAGCACACAGATTAGTATATGCACAATGTTTCAAGAGCTATTATTCTCCCCTCTTCTTTGGGTGTTGCAGGCCTGACCAGTGACAGTACTAGCATGGGATTTGAACCTGGACCCTTAGATTCTTGAGTATTGAATTGTAAGATAATGCTCTAACCAACTGAGCCATTCTACCAAAGGCAACAATCAGTAGAAATTTCATATAATTATCTATGAGGTTCCTTCAGATTTCTCTACTTTTTTTAAAAGCAAAGTTGAATAGTGGTTTCCATACATTATATATAAGCACAGAATAATCACATAAGTAAACCTTCTAATATTATACATAATGCATGAAAACCACTAATCAACTTTGCTCTTACAAAAAAGTGGAGAAATCAGAAGGAACCTCATAAGTATATAACATTTCTACTGACTGTTTCCTTTGGCAGGATAGCTCAGTTGGTTAGAGTGTTACCTTAAAATTCAATATTCAAGAATCTAAGGATTCAGGTTCAGTTCCCAAGCAACACCTGAAGAAAAGAGGAGTATAATACTTCTCAAAACAACCTGTGTGATATTACTAATAGTTGAATGTAATTGGAATATTTAAATAGTTAAATTTTTCTAAAGATATTTAATACTTAATATTAGATGATGGAAATAGTCCAATATATAAATACAACATTATATGTTTTTTTTTTTGCATACATTTGATCTACATTTATTGAATATATTCAATATCTCTCTAGAGCTGTTTTTATAAATATGAATAATCATTGGCTACCAAATAATAATACTTATTGGTGAGAAGCCCTGTTTTGCATTTCATTTCATCTATCTATATTAAGTTTTCTGACCAAAGGCATTAATTAATCATAGAATTAAAATTGTATGCATTGCTATTGACAAAAATAACCTAGTTTTTTTTTTTTAAGTGCTTATGTGCTTAAAAAAAAAAGAAAAAAATTTTAACCAATAATTTGAAATTTTCAGATGCCTTAATTTATTAGTTTTGAACTGAATAAAAAATATTGTTCAATGGTTAAAAGTGCAAAAACTCCTTCCAACTGAAGCATTTATTAAAGTAAATACTGTCTGGGGTATGGCACAACAATTTTGAATCCATTAATTTTTGATACTCATAGAAATGGTTTTGGAATAAAGAAAGAGCTTATTGCTATAAAATAAACAATACTTGATTAAAAAAAATTAAGTTGACATCAAAAAGAAAGTTGGATCAAACATCAAAAGTATTTAGAACAAAAATTAAATATTTTAATCTGTAACTTCTCAATTAATAACTTATTTCATACAATGATATGTTTTTTGTTTGAATTTTAATTATTTTGTAGACTAATTAAATTTTTACATACTTTGTATTTAGGAAAACTTTGTGTTGATGTGATTAATGTATTGATGTGTAAAATTATAATTAGATTCAAATCCAGAGTGAAGCTAGTAATCCTTTTTGAAAAAAGAAAAATTCTCAATAAGTTTTAAAACATTTTTTTTCAGCAGCTATCCATAATCAATTCAATTTCCACTCAAAATATATTTTAAATAACTATCTAAATATTCTAAGCTTTCTTATCTGAAGAACTGTCTGATGTCAAATATACTTACATGTCCTTCATTTAGATTAGGTCAGCAGAGTAATGGATAGAATGCAACTGTTTTAAATCTGAGGATTTAACAAAGCAGAGAGTGATATTAATTAATTAAAGATATTATATATGTGTATATAGCTTTTCCCTAGAAATAACTTGTCATTTAATTATTAGTTCCCGACCATTCTAAAAAAATGTTATTTATATTGGTATTTAAAGATAACTTTGATTTGATAGATATTAATGTAATAAACTTTAATATATATATATATATTTAAAAAAAACAACAATAAAAAAACATATATATATATGTCAAGCATTGGTGGCCGAGAGGTCAGCGACAGCTGCTTTACAAGCAGTTATCCCGGGTTAGCAGGCTCGCTTCCTGGCTGATGCAATGACACATGAGAAAAAAAGACATATATATATTACTAGTTTTTAATATTCTTCCAAGTAAATGTATTAACATAATCTGCCTTTAATCAAGAGCAGAAGTCTCAAAAGTCAATGATACTTTCAATTACCATATGACCTCCGGATTAGCTAACTATTTCATTATTTACTTAAATCAGGCAGAGATTAGAATGATGGCAATTTATACTATCTCTTCTGAATTTAACAATATTTTTGGATAGACTTGAAAAAATTACGCATACTTTCTAAAAATATCATATTATTCAGATATATGTAAAAATCTAAAATTCTTATAAAGGACTTTTAAATACAGTTCTTTCAAAAATTTTATTGAATAAATTGTTTCTAGTCACGAATAAATAATTGTTGCAAATTCGATGTAGTTTCGGAGAATCAAGAACTATTGCAGACATAGTTTTTGTTGCCAGACAAATGCAAGGAAATTTTTTTGAATGAAAAAATTATTTATACACTGCTTTTATTGTTTTAATCAAGACATTTGACTCTACTAATCAAACAAGTAGACTAGTATTTTTAATTATTTCACTGTCCACAAAAGTTTATTCACTTTTATGCAGCTTCTACATGGTGAAGCAATTGAAAATATTATTACCGTGAATGAAAATTTGAGGCATTTAAAATAAAAACTGATACTGAACAAATAAGTGCATCAGCTTCAACTTTATTATTGAATTTTATAATAGTGATCTTTAGAACTGTGTATAGATGGCTTCATAATGAGACATCAAAATGTGATACAGGTTAGATGGTGGAATTATTTAAATCAATTAAAAGAAAAACAAGGAATTTTATGTTACTGACTTCTGAATTTATATTATGTTGATAATTGTAATATTTCTGACAATTCAAATACCATCTACAGAATATATTTAATATTTTGAATACAATATATGAAGTGCTTCAGTTAATAATTAATGTTCTAAATCTTAAGCTTTTATCAGCAACTTTTAATTTGAACTGGTAGAAAAACAGATTTTGATGTGAAGTGCAGCATATATTCCAATGAGCTGCTGAATTTAACAGATTGAAGGAGTATTTTATCAATGATATATATTCTCTTATTCTTCTCTTTCATGTTCTTTGCATATCTTCATATATTCACATGTATATATTGCTTACAACAGTTCTTTCATATACACTTTGCATTAAAGTGTATATGAAAAAACTGTTGTAAGCAATATATATATATATATGGATATAAGTACTGCCTATAAATTAGTTATAAATAGAGTTTACTGTCGTAAAATCTTTTTTTTTTTTTAAATTTGATATGTGAAACTAATGAATTATAAGAAACTTCCTAAAAAAATATTTTATAATGAATTTCAGCAGTTTTCAAGGAAGAAGCAGACGCCATTTAAATTATAAAGATTACTTCAAAGACATTGAAGAACATCAATAATGGTTCATTTCGTTGGGGAGATATAGTGAAAAATAGAATACAATAAAAGCTACAATTTAGATAAAATGTTGAAATCATTTGGAAAGAAAAGTTTGCTGCAGAAAAAGTTAAAAGACAAAATCAAAAATATCAAATGAATAGGCTAATGGGCCAAAATGTTTTATATGTGGAAGTCTTTGAGGGACTGGGGTGTATAGTCATCACAAAACTCATCTTTAACAAATTATTATTATTAGCAATAAGTAGTAAGTAATAGGATTATTTTTATCCTATTAAGACTTTCTATCACTTTATTAATTGCAAATGGTAGCTGCTACTAATTGTAAATCAAAAGATTTATCCTCTTTCAAAATAAAACCTTTCATAAAACTGACACCATTCAAGTGAGTGCAATATAAGCCAATATTTGTTATGCTTGTAATACATAATTCATGGAAATTTAGTTTATGCAAGAACCAAGAATGGGTGGTTTATGAAGAATGCAGAGATACAGAAAAATTAATCAAAAAATAGTTTAATATATAAAAATGATTTAATATATAATAAAATAAAATTTAATTTGGAGGGGGGGAGTAGAGTTTCAGGAATGAATCAATAGTTGAAGATAGTAAATATAATTTTTTTAAAAATATATTTATTAAAATATAAAAAGCATCATATAAAATAAATTTTTTTCTTCATTTTCAAATTGTTTTTAGTCACTTAACACAGCATAAGATCAGGTTATCATATTGGTCAGCTTTTTTATGTGTCATAGCATCAGCCAGGAAGCGAATC
This sequence comes from Epiperipatus broadwayi, assembly GCA_028023455.1. Classification (NCBI taxonomy): domain Eukaryota; kingdom Metazoa; phylum Onychophora; class Udeonychophora; order Euonychophora; family Peripatidae; genus Epiperipatus; species Epiperipatus broadwayi. The sequence goes on from JAQFVV010000272.1 coordinate 920,040, forward strand.
CGCTAACCTGGGACAACTGCTTGTAAGGCAATTGGGCTGACCCCTCAACCACCAATGCTTTGTGTTAATTGTATCAATGGAAATGCATGTTAGTGCAATCATAATTTCCTTTTTTAATTACAAACACTGCAATTCTGATGTCAGTCTTTTCTTCTTCTTTTTTTTTTTTTTTTTAAAATTTATTTGCCATTATGAGTAATTTTTATACCTTCTGCAATTAGAATGGTCATATTTGTTTATAAGGAGCTATTAGTGATGAATATGGTAAACATTATGATGACAAAAGTTAAGTCAGGTGAATATTATTATTCCAAAGATACTTGATAAGACGATAAAATGCTTCTGGTTGATCATATAAGTCATGATATTAATAAATGATTTACTGAATGATATAGCAAGCTGGAGCCAAGGTACCTGGACTTCCTAGTGAAAATCAACCTGGATTCACTCCAGATGAACTGGTTCCTGCACTACAGGAGATTCTTCAAGAACATAAATCCTACATGTCACAACTGCAACAGAACTTCTGAAACTTTTGATCACATGATAAATGATAGCCCAGCATATGACGAAATCATAACATTCATTGCTCATAACTGCCACATTTCCCTGAACAAAATATTAGATATCAAGAGCTGCTTCCTGTCTGGGGATTATGTCACCTCAAGACTTTCGACCTTCATCACTTATGACACCTAGATGGCCAGATGTCGCAACAAGTTTATCATTCCTCATCCCAAGCCTGAAGACATACTCATTTCTAAGCTGAAGGAATTTTGCCATAAGGACAGTATCATCTCATCCAGATTTTTATTTGACAATACATTAAGCTGGATTAAACAACACCAGTGAGCACATCAGACCATCTGGTTGCCTGAGCAACATGGATAACTATTATTTTATTTACAATTGTATTATTCTTACATATGTTTTTCAATAAAGTTATTTATTAATAAACTTGGCCATCATTTTTACTTTAAATGGTAGAAAAAAAAATGAAAAGAAATATTGTTCCTTATAATAAGATTAAAATGAATTGCAGACTAATTGTAATATTAATGAGCTAGATTTATAGCTTCTGCAATTAATGAACACTATTTTTTCTCCAAGAAATAATATTTAATATCAGCTATCAACTTTTTTAATAGTCATCATGAAATGTCTGTGCATACTCATGATTAACTTGTGTTTACTTCCTACATACATATATAGATTTTTCTCAAATCATGATGAAAAAAATATCCAGTACAGAGACTATATTATACTGAGAATGGATGATAATTGATTTCATTGCTATTCAAATATTGAAAAAATAAATTGTAATTAAGATTAAACAAAGGCGATCTTCTATTCGTAACCAATCAGTGAAATTCCAGAATTCTGCCAAAAAATATAAAGATGATAAGACTAAGCTGCGGTAATGCTTAGTCTCACTCCATTGATATGTTATTGTTAAGGCAAGATAGAGCTTAGATAACTTCTGCAAACTGGAATCATTTTTTCAAGTATAGTAATTGCTAAACAAACTTTTTATGTATAATAATATATTGTAAATATGTATTAAAGTTTTTCGTTAAAGAAAAAAAAAGTATATCAAAAATTGATATTTTACAGTATTCTCTATAATAAGTCATTCAAAATAATCTTAAAACGTTGGTGGTCGAGAGGTCAGGCACAGCCGCCTTACAAGCAGTTGTCCCGGGTTAGCGGGTTCGCTTCCCGGCCGATGCTATGACATGAAAAAAAAAGTTTTTTTTTAAAAAAATATTTATTATAGCTACCATTAGTTTGTTAGACTTTAAAAAAAAATTATAATATATATATATATGCTGAGTATACTTATTAAGGGATATAAAAAACAAAAGAGAATAATTTTAAAAAATAAATGGTAGAATAATTATCACTAAATTATGTATTTAAAACGTATATTATGAGAAAACTTTTATCTCAATTATAGAAACAGAGCAATTAACTTAAGCACTGATTTTTACAGGAAATGAAGTTATAAAATGAAACAAATTATAACTAGATTTTCTATTTGACCCATTTTTCGTTTCATATCAGCTCTTGCTAACCGCTTCCATTTGACAATAATGAAGTTATGCAATAGACCCATTTATTTACTAAAACATTAATTTATAAAATAGGATTAAAATATATGCAAGATTTAAAATGTAAAATAATTTGATTAATGAATAAATGAAATATCTATTTCTTTTCTCATTTTTGTGCAGTATCATAGATTGAAATTAGAAAGGATAGACAATATCTGAGTCACTAATTTTTTTAAAATGATTTCTCATCATGCAATTAACTTGTTATCATCTAGCTTGAAAATGGATATTTTCAATGCCATGTGACTAGTGTAGTACACATGAAGATGCATGCATCAAATTCAATTTCATTATGCTTTTGTGTCAATGGGCCAAAATTTAAAATACGTTACATGTTTTGCTTTCAGAAATAACAGTTCCTCATATCTACTGTATGTATAACTGAAACTGGAGGTAAAATTTCTATATAATATGTTTATATACATTAATAAACCTACGATAAAATTTCATTTTTTAAATGTTACATATAAACATACCAAGAAACACAATTAACCAAAAATAGAATAATACAGTTATGAAAAAAATAGTACAATAATAAATCAAAAAAGAGAACAACTACATTATTGACTGATTACATGCTGAGTGCATAGTGAGTGAGTAAAATGAGATGACCAGATGAGAGAATTCATAATACCATAATAACAACATTTCATTCTTCTTACACTTTAGAGCAAAATATATTTATTTATTTATTAGTTTCTAGCAGTCTTTGTCAGATCTACGAAATGTAAACATTATATCAATACAACCATATTTCATATGTATATCTAATATATAAATATGGTTGTATTGATATAATGTTTAAATTTTGCAGATCTGATGAAGACTGCTAGAAACAGTCGAAATTGTAAAGAATAAATAAATATATTTTGCTTTAAAGTGTAAGAAGAGTAAAATGTTGTTATTATATGTTATATAAAAAAAGCAAAAATAAAGAAGGAAAGAGGAAGATAAAGTATTGAAGATTATATTACAATAGTGTCCATACAAGTGAATATTCACAAAAATATTTATGCATTCCAATCTACAAATTTCTAATTTATTTTTCTTACTAAATATATTCTAATAATTTTACAAACACTCACCAATTTATTCTTTTAAAAACTTGTTTTATTTGAATCAAACTTATTAGCATAATTTGTTGCCCAATATTTCAGTTGTGACGTGATCATTGTTAAAGATCTTCTAACTAAAATAAAAACCCTATATATTTTTAAAATGTAACTTCATTCATTAACTACTACATTATAAATACTGTATGTATCTTTCATTACAATGAACATGTGTAATGACTAAAATATTGAGCAACAAAATTCTGTTAATGATTTTGATTCAAATAAACAAGTTTTTAAAAGAAGTCATTAGTGAATGTTTGTGAAAGTACTAGAATATATGTAATGAATATATTATAGATCAAATTTTGGGATGAAAAGAAAGAAGAGCACTAATATATTAATACTTTAATATTTTTTATCAAACTGCAGTTTACTAAAACTATAGATGATGTGATTTTAATTTTTTGACAATTAAAATAAAAAAAAGTGTCGGTGGTCGAGAGGTCAGCACAGCTGCCTTACAAGCAGTTGTCCCAAGTTAGCGGGCTCGCTTCCCGGCCGATGCTATGACACATGAAAAAAAAACCAACAAATATATGAAAATTTCCCAGAAAAATAAAATTACATGATCAAAAAAAAACAATATTAATCTATTTAAATCTTAATCTGTTGGAAAAATAAATAAATAAAAATAGGTTGAACAATTTATCATAAAGATTTCAATGTTTTCTTGAATTTCAAAGTTGTTTACTTTTATTTTTGCTTTCAAATTGTTTGTTATTGTTTTGTTGTTTTATAGAAAACTTAATGGAATGTCTCTTCATTCCGTTCAAGCAATCTCTTTCCAAAAGGTGCATTCAATGATTTTCAACCTTGCACAAAAATATGACAATTTACTTATAAGTAGTCCCATTTCACCTACTGATACGCCTCCTCCAAATAAAACTTCTTGGATCGATCAGATTATTACCTATCTCTAGAAATTCAATAACAACCCAGATGTCTTTAAAACAAAGATTACAATATGAACTGCACATTCACTTATTAACCCTCAACCCTTCAAAATGAAAACAAAACTAGGTGTGTCTAATCAGAAGATCACAACATTATTTAAGTTTTTACTATTGGAGCCCAAATTCATGTAGCCCAAATTCATGGACTATTTAATTAAAGTGAATCTTGATGCTATGCCCACAAACTGGTTCTTACATCAGAAAAGATTCCTGAACAACATAGATCCTTCCTGCCCAATCTGCCACAGACAGGATGAGACTTTTGAGCACATTATATTAACCTGCACAGGTTTCGGACCAGTGAAGCATATCATAGCCCAAAATTCAGAAATTGAATTATTATAAAATCCTCTCCATTAAAGATTGAATTAAGGAGAGAGATTTTCCCATCATAAGAATTTCGACATTCATTACATATTCCATATGGATCACCTGGTGCAAAATGATATTCAACATCCCACAACTAAACCCCTTTACAATTTTCTTTAGAACCCTCAGAAAAATCCAAAGTAAAGACAATATTCTCTCTTCTAAGTTTATCTATGAGAATACATGGAAACTTTTCAAGATTCCCAGTGAATAAAGTTCCCTATTCTCCCATGCTATCTCTGCGGTACCATAGAAGTTTTTTCTCATCTATATTTTACAAGGGCATTAACACTGACAGTTCTAGTTCCCAAATAAGAAGCTCCTGCTGACACATGTCCTCATCTGAACATCACTGTTTGTAACCAATTTTTTTATTCACTAATAAAGTTTCTTTGAAAATAAACAGATATAAAATAAATAGTCAAAATAAGAGTCACAGATCACATGACTCTATCTCTTAAGCTTGTATGTTATAAACAATGAGGATTGCCAATTCCTCATTGTTAGATATAAAATAATTTGCTTTTTAAAGCAATATGGAAGAGTTATTAATAGATATATAAAAACATTTTCTAATATAAAGTTTATACCAATAAGAAGAGAATTTCAAAACTATAACATAAGTAAATGAGTTATTTATTTTTATATAGTGTGATGTTTATGAATTGTAATAAACTAATGATCAGCTTTTCAAGCTAATGCACATGTGCTTTATGAATCTTAATAATAAATGAATACTTCTCACTTTCAGTACTTAAGATTTGCCCATACTTAAGCGTTTGGGTTGAAAGAATAGGTGGATTCATTCTATTCTTTCACAAATACTTTATCTTGTGTTGGAAGTGAGAAGTATTCATTTATTATTAAGATTCATAAAGCGCATGTGCATTAGCTTGAAAAGCTGATCATTAATTTATTACAAAATTATAACATATAGTATGGATTTGTGAATCAACATTTTTAGCATAATAATTAATTCTTTACACAAACTTAAAAGCAGAATTAAGATGTATATTCATTCATTTTTCATGTTTGATCAAATTCTACTAAGCTTATTTTAAAAAAAAAGTTTATAATACTTAATATTTTTCTTTAATGTGACATTATAAAAAGTAGATTTTATGGATCTTTTAAAAGACTACTGTCAAAAAAATATCTGAACAAGTATCGATAATATTTTGTCGTTGCTTTCAATCTTTAACAAAGTATCACTGCATTTGATATTCAAGATACTTTATAAAGAAATAATAAATGATGCATGTAAATATAAAATTAAAAATGGTTAATTAAACTACAAAAGTACGTAACTAATTTAATGTATAATAACCATATATCAAATGTAATAAAGTAATAGTGACTAGTAACTCACACTACATGTAATTCCTTTCACAACAGGAAATCCACTTAGATATCTCTGATGCAAAATATTAAACCACAATCAATAACAAATATAATGACATACAATATTTAAATTAAGAACATGTAATTCAAATTAAGAGGGGAAAATAATTCAAATATTCTTTGAAATATGCTATTTATAAATATAGTAGTCAGGAAAATTAATCACATGCAGCAAATTTATTTGATATTATTGATTATTGTATGTTAATCAAACTGCAAAGAAACACGTGAATAGATAAATGTATTATAAAAGTTACATAAAGAAATGGCTAAACACATGAAAGCATTTACTAATATCTTCCAAACAGGAATAAATGTATGGTACAAGTTATTTAGATTCAGTTGTATAGATGACTTCATGTGAAAAGACTTGTATTTGTAGTGGGGAGAAAATGTATAATGATTAATTACCCCAAAATAGCAAGTAACACAGCAAAATGATAATACGTGACATATTTTTTATAAAACAAACATTGATATCTGACTATGAATAGTTTAAAGCATTCAAGAACAATTATTTCCATCCTGTTTCTAGAGCCATTTGCAGTAAGCTTGAATAATCAATGGAGTCACGATAGTTTAATGCTATTATCTTTATGGCTGTAGAGTTAAGTGGAAACAACACCTCCTGATGTCATATAATTAGGCATATGAGATGATCATATGATATTGTTGGTTTAAAGCATATTTTAAGAAATATTAGGAATATATTAATACTTTTTATTTTGCTCCTATATTAAGACTTCAATTATGCATAAATAAAAAGATTAATTATATCTTTCACAACTCAATATTTTGTAAAGAATATATATATATATAATTTATGGTTTTTGCATACTATATTTTGATTTATCTAAAATTAGGAAAAAATGTTTGAATTGTTTCAACATTAATGTTAGTCAAAATTCTCATAGTTAGTTTTGAAATTAATTAAAATATTTTTTTTATTATTTCAATTCATAAAAAATATTAAAAAATGGAAATAAGTATAGTAATTAATATAGAAAGTCCTGCATGATTGGATGCAGTGGTATAGTGACTCCAGAGCTTAGTCTTCAGATTAATTCCAAATCTAGCACTAGCATTTCTTAAACTTATTATGAACCCCTGGCCCGCTGCTATCCGAACATGATAATTATTTATCTGATACAAATAAATTTAATTTTTAAAATTTCTTATAAATTATTGTATTATATTGTAATCAAATTGTAGGGCAGACTATACTTTTACAGTGTAAAAATATAAACATTAATTATATGTTAAAATTTTATTTTTGAAATAAATATTTTTTTGTACATTATGTGTATTATTAACAATATCCAACTATAAATTTGCATTGAAAAAATAAATGGTGCCCACCATCTGGTTGAAAAAATAAACGGTGCCCGCCACCTGGCGGGTATTATAGAATGTGCTCTTAAGTGCAAAAAGGTTGGGGACCCCTGCCCTAACCAATAAAGTAATAAGAAAATAAAAATATTCTACAAATATAGTATGGATGGTTGAAGAGTTGGAGTGTGGAGTATATTGAAGCCTGTCCATTAAAGTATGAGGATTGGCTATCTTAATATATATATATATCTGAGCGCTTATATAGCATATATGTGTAGAGATGGTAGTCTGAACCAACTGATGATTGCTGGTTTAGCATGAAATACATATATTGGTGATTATATATGTGTTCAAGTATATGTTATGAGGTAGTGTGGAGAGTGGTGGATCATGTAAAAGTCTGTGCTCATATACCCTATATATTAAATATAGTTTTTATGTTGCCTGAAGAATGCAAAATATATTGCTTTTATTAGTTTAGACAAAGCATTTGACTCAGATAATTGAGAAGGTTTGTAACAATGATTGAATCAAGAGGAAATTTTATTACTAATGATAAAAAATCTGAAGCATTTGAAATGAAACAGATATGCCTACTAACTTCAACTTTGTTTTTCATTTTCATAGCTTATTGAAATAATTTGCAGTCATTTTTATGTAGCAGCCATCAAAGATACAATGAGATTGATTATTGGAATACTAAATATATAAAAACTAAAAACAACAACAAAAAAAAGTTCATGTTTTTGACATCTAAATCTACAAAGTGCTGGTGGTTGTCCTGCTTTACAATACAAAAAAATAATCTATGTAATATTTGTTACTGTTTTGAATAAAAACCTATAATTAATGTTCAAAAAATTCAGGCATTTTATAAGCCAGTGATGAAAAAAAAATTCATTACTTTTGATTGGAAGGATTATCAGCATTGGAATGGAAGAAAAGTTTAAATATCTTGGCAGGTTTTTAGATAGAAAGAAGAATTTAAGTGTCAAAGTGTGGCATAAACTCTAATGTACTATTAAACATCACATGATCATTATTTCTTATATTAGCACATAATTTTTTATAAACAAAGCTCCTCACTGATAAAGGCCACAAGTCAGAAACTAGTCTGGGGATATTGGACGAATAGGCACTAGATAGGGATTTTATGCAAAAGCCTTCTGGCATCCATTGATTACTCTGGTTGACACAAGGTGGCACTACTGTATGAAGAGTTTTGCCTGTTTTAATGTACTACTGTTATATCTCAACAATTTCAAAAAATGAATGTATTTCAGAATAGTGACACAATGTTTAATTAAATTAGTAATACATAGATATGCTATTCTGCAATGTTTTTGTGTGGAAGTGAAGCATGGTCTATGTATGAATGTAATAAAAAGTTACTGGGAAAAAAAATATTTGAAAATGCTTTATAATATTTTGAAAATAAGGTGTAATGGTCAAATAGACCAATTGATATGTTATTTTGCTTCTTAAAGGTAAAGCACATCATTCTTGGATGGGGCATGTAAAATAGATTAAAAGTAACAGACTTAACAATATATTTTATGATGAAATTAGCCCAATTTTCATGATCTAAAATGATGCAATATTCACTGTTTTCATTGGGAGAATATGGCTGGTGTTAGAATACATAAAGATAAATCTTAAAAGTTTTACAGAAAAAAAAGTTTGCTGCAGAGGAAGTTAAAAGACAGCTTTACAAAATGTAAACATCCTTAAAAAAAGGCAATAGTTTGATATATGGAGACACATTTTACTTCTTGGACTGATTGGTGTGTATAAGTCTTTTTAAATTAACAGTATGTTATTCTCAATCCCCCCCCCTAGAGTTAGAATAGCTTAAAAAAATGGACTTGAATATACCAGTTTTAATGTGTATAAATATTGAAATTAAATAGCATTATTTATATTCTTAGAATTATCATTTTTCTTTATTCTTTTTTAATTTTATAAATAACTTTATTAATAATTTTATAAAATTATGTAAAACTTCAGTTATTTATGGACTTAAGTCTTATTGAAACAATAAACAATGAGGATTTCCAATTCCTCTACAAGCTTTGTGATAAATGCTTAGCCAGAGCCAGCACAAAGCTTGTAGAGGAATTGGCAATCCTCATTGATTATAACTTACAAGCTTAAGAGATAGGGTCATGTGATCTATGACTCTTATTTTGACTATCAAAAGCAATGACTTGAAATTTCAATATTTCACACCGAGTTCAAGTAATAAAACTCATTTACTTGGGACAAAAGAAGATACCAATTAATTTTAAGTTCAGTCTATCATAACTTTATGTTAAATAACTTATAATGTCTTATATGGTTTTATCTATTTATCATTTTATATGTTGAGCAATCCTATTGAAAAGTAAATTTTACGATTCCAAAAAAAGTATTTTTCTACAGATATATATATTGAATTGTTAATCATAATAAATTTCTAGTTTTTAGGAATACTATATAACAAATTGTTTTTTGCTTCATATTTATATATCATTTTCTACATTTTTTAATTGGACAAGTTTAATATTAAACTGCAATCAAAAAAAATATATACATTTATAAATTTTTATAGCTATGAGAGCAAATTGAACAAGTTTCCAATTACAACTATTTTTTATTTCAGTTTTAAAAATATGTTTAGGAATTTAAAAATAAAGCGGTAACATCTTATTTAAATTAAATACTGCAGAAAAAATAAAGATTAATCATAATTAAAATATATACATAGCCTTTAATAAGATGTCGATCATTTATTCTCTTATACCGTCATGACTTAATCTCAAAAGATTTGTAGCAAACAGCATATTTTTTGTCAAGTTATAACACCCTTAACGGGATTCGAACTCGGACTTTCACACGACCTACTATTCTCGGTGCCATCTTATATTGATGACCCACCTGATCACACACAGGCTGAAAACGTTCCATCAACAAATTTTCAATGAAATGGAAGGCTGAAGAGTTGTGGGTTGGAGTAATTATAAGCCTGTCCATTAAAGTATGAAGATTGGCTATCTTAATATAAAGCTGAGCACTGATTGTATATATGTGTGGATATGGTAATCTGGACCAACTGATGAGAGATGGTTTAGCACTAAATACGTATATTGGTGATTATTTATCTTTTCAACATGTGTGGGATCAGATGGGTGGGTCAGCAATATAAGATGGCACTGAGAATAGTAGTAGGTCGTGTGAGTTCGAATCCCGCATATATTACATATATATATATGCAGTTTTAAGCCTGTACAATGTAACAAAACTTAACATAAGTTATTAAATATTTATCTATACAAACCAGTACTCATTGTCACTTAATTATGAAAAATTGATGCAAACATGCTTTTATTCCTAAATATATAACCAATCTATTTTTTTTAATATTTACGATTAAACATCTAATATCATTTTTTAAATGAATTCTTCATTAATCATATTAAATTATTGTATAAGATTTTTTTAAAAAAAATAGATTGGGGAAATTCTAGAGTAGAGTGTAATGGCCATCATCTTTTATTATGTAATTCCAAAACTTAAATAGGAAAACATATATAGTATTAAAATAATCAGCACCAATATTCTTTCTAAGTAAAAATTTTTAAAAGAGTGCTGTATATCTTAAAAAGATTTCCTCTCATTGATTTTTTTAAAAAATAAAACATTAAAATACTGCCCCCCTCCCCCCCCTACCTAAGAAACAAAATAAATAAATGTGTCCGATGATAACGTTATCAGATTGAAGAATTAAACGTCTGGGATCAATCGTCACATGAGAAAATTTTCACTTTAAAACTAAAACTAAATTTCTGTGCTAAATAAACAATGAGAATTGCCAATTCCTCTACAAGCTTTATGATAAATGCTTAGCCAGAACCAGCACTTAAAATATCTCTGTCAGAACCCCCCCCCCCAAACTTCTGACCATGGTTTCGTGCTTTGGCACTCCTCAAAGAGGGGTCAGGATAGGTTCAGACACTAGACCTACCCTGACCCCTCTCTCTGAGAAGTGCCAAAGCATGGGAGGGGGGTTGCTGATAGAGATATTTTAAGTGCTGGCTCTGGCTAAGCATTTATCATAAAGCTTGTAGAGGAATTGGCAATCCTCATTGTTTATAACTTACAAGCTTAAGAGATAGCGTCATGTGATCTATGACTCTTATTTTGACTATTCTGTGCTAAATGTATTGCTTTGATGCTTATACATTATTTGAATTTCTGAGTAACTGACCACGTGATTTATTTTAAATGGTGATAAATCACGAGTTCAGTCTCATAGATACATGCTCTCTTTCAAAATCATATTACAATTATGCTTTTTATTTGAGAAGCTCTACATAACATTCATTTGACCAAATATGATACTTTTCCAAGTACAAATAGCTAGATACTTATTTACTAATCATATATAGGGTAAATACTTGGACTGATATAAAAAAAACTACCAAAAAAAAAATCTTACACAAAAACTTCTAAGCTCCAGCCAGAATTTGAATCTTAAGTAAAAAGCATAAAAAATGAATGCATTAATCACAACATTCAGGATACATTTACCTTAGTTGCTCTTGTTTTTTTTTTCCATCTGTTTAACAAAAATAAAATTTATTGCCACATAATCCGCAATAAATTAATGGAAGTAAATGGAGTATTTAAACCAACAGTAACAAAATCACACTAAATAAAATCATTTGAAAATAGTACATGCAAACAATATATTTTTAAAAGGCAATTTAAGTAGCAAACATTTTTTAGGAATGCCTCTTTTGAAACAATTTTATAGCTATGTGATTATTTATTTTTGAATAAAAGCCATAATTATTATTTGGAACTAATAACTAAAGAATTGATCTGGCCTAGAGCCAATTAAACTACCTAATAAATAATTGGTAAATGGGTGTTTATTATTACCTAAAATGTAAATGTTTTAGAATAATCTGGTTTAATTAGATGAGTGTTGCTGGTTTAACCACAAAAACAAAAAATGTTTCCATGGTCTTGATGGGTGGTCGAAGTATTGTCAGATGGCATTAAGTTCATGGTTTATCTATCTTATTTTTTACTAAACTTATATGCTATAATGCCATTCAAATTTGAAGTCATGCAAACAATCTAATATCTAAATTCCTCATGAACTAAAATTTCATAAATATAGTCATAGTATTTATAAAAGTTTTTATTTAGACAGTAAAGATGCAATAATTATTTTATTTTAATGAGAATCTGCAGTAGTTTAAATTCATTTTCTGGAGTACTTATATCAATTTTGATGCTTGTAGTCACTAATGGCAATAACTTTGAAAGAAATTCATCTGTTAATGACCATCTATATTTTGATTTAATCACTTTCAATATTAAAAAAATGCTTTCACAAAGATATGTGCTCCCTATCGTTAAACACGTACTGAGTCCAAGTTTCTAAATTTCAGGCCTCTCTCTTTCTCTCTTAGTAGTAATTTTAAAAAAAACCTTTTCATTTTTGCAAGTATAAAAAGGATCTAATTGCATTTCCAGCTGAAGATCAGATCTCGCATTTTCAATGTTGACAATCAAACATTGAATAAAATATCTCCTTCAATTTCCTTAAAATCACCAAATTGAATCTCAAAATTCTCAATGATTTCTTCAATATAATTTACATAAACTGTAAATAATGTTAAAATTCTTTTATAAGATAACATTAGCCGAGAGGTCAGCGCACCATCTTGCAAGCAACTAGTTGGTTGCAGACGGTTGTGGGTTCGCCTCCCAGTAGATGCTATGACATATAGAGAAAAAAAAAAGATAATATTCTATTGTTTACCTGTAGTTTTATGTTTAAGTTATTTAAATGATTAGTCATACCTATGATAAATGTAATATCTGATAAAAATATGAGATCTTGCATTTGATTTTTAAGTTCAGTTGTGTCATCATTTTTAAGAAATATGGATATTTCTTTCTGAATGGCAAAGAAGTATTTCAAACATTTTCCAGCACTCAATTAGTGAATATCCGAATGAACCATATACAGTATCAATTTCACTTAAAAAATAATGAAACTTTCAATGAATCAGAAATCTATTATCTCTTTGTATTTTTTACAGCTACTTTCATGGCATTGACTTGACACAATGATTTCCCATAAAGTGCTTTATGCAATGAATTATAGAGCAGTTATTATTCTGTTTCAACACCTCACAAAAACTGAGTCCACTCACTATCATAGATTTGGCCTTGTATATTACAATGCAGGAACATTTATTGAGTCTTCTATAGTTCAAAACACAGTTTTGCCCTGCTTTGAAAATATTAATATCTTTAGTAGTCCCATGGAAAGATATATGAATGGGCATCTCTTTATTAATAATAAAGTTTTCATGGATAGTTCAAATAAAAATTAAGAATTGATTTATATCTGTTTGACCCATGCTTTCATTCAGACAATGAAAAGTACTAACATTTTGAATCACTCAATTTTTCAAAACATATTCATGCATATATTCTACATGTATTGGAATAGTCTGATGAGATCATGCAATTGTTTTGAACTTCTCAGCTAATTTCAGCTCATTAAATTATTCTGCCATTTCAATTGCACATTTGTTCACTACATGATCACTAAAAGAGTTTTTAGCTTTCACTAACACCAACATTATTATACAAAGCAGCAAGGCTAGAACTTTATGCAATGTTTATTTTTGCAAAAAAATAAATTATTTGGTGCATAAATTTCTTCTTATATTCTGCAACTTCTTGATTCTCTAATATATATCTCCAATTTTTTACTGTGTAACGTAATGTAATGTCATTTCACATTATATTCTTTTGACACTGACAAAACTTACAAACAAACTAGACATAGAATTTTATTCTCCTATCTACTTTGATACATTCACTTTATCAACTTGATTTTTTTCTTTTCATGCCAGATATGATTATTTGCTTATAAATAGTAATAATATTTATTAAGTACTAATAGATTAGTAAAGATAACATGAAACAAATCACAATGTGTATTTAGTTACGTGATAAGGAGGATACAATCTCAATAACTGAAAAAAAGAACTCCCTAATCATAGATTAAAATACAGTATGAACAGTGGATGTGAGATAAATATGACATATAACAAAGATATCTTAATTGAAACTTACATGAAATAAAATAAACATTAAAAAGTTTGTTTTCAAAGAAAGCAATTTTAAAACTAATCTTTTTAATTTATTTTTGAAAATAGGTAACTACAAATGAAAAATTTTGTGGTTACATTATAAATTCTATGTTGTACATTCAAGCCATCATGTAGACATGATCAATAATTGAATACCATTTTAAAATAAACAATTTTAAAATGAACTTTTTAAATTTATTTTTGCAAATTGAACAATTACAAATCAACAATGAATGATAAATATACTTTTTATAGTGGCATTAATTTTAAAATTACATTTTTCAATCTTTTTTTTTTTTTGCTTTGTCCACAGTTTTATTAGCAACACATTGAAACATTCCTTAGTATTATACCATTACTTTTTAACATGTTATAAATTTATGTTATCCATTTGAATTGCTTGTCTTTATTAGTTTATATTATAACATCACATGATCACTATGGATTTTATGCACAAGCCTTCTGGCATCCATTGATTACTCTGGTTGGCACAGGGTGGCACTATTGTATGGAGAGTTTTGCCTTGTTTTAGTTTATATTATGCAATAAAATTTTTAATTACATTCCTTTTTTTTTTGTTGGTTGTATTTTTTTAAAACATCAATATTTATTATTTTTTATTTGTATTGATTAACATCTTCAGACTATATGAGTCTGTTTCTCATAGATATGATATGTAAATCATATCAGCAATGAATAACCACAAAATATTAACAAATTATTAAACCTGTGCTAGTTTTAACTTCAATTCTTTTTGTTCCTTTTTAGCATGATTTAACTTTCATTTTACTCAAAAACAGAGTCACTTTTTTTTTTCAAAATACTTGTTAACAGCTTTTGTTGTGACACAGAATTGCAAAAATAAAATTAAAAAAATGAAAACAGTCATCTAAATATTTGCAAAATAGTTAAGTATATAGTAACAACATTGAAATTATCAATTAGTGATATAATTAAAATATTTAATATGCATTCAATCTAAATTATTTTATTTTTTTGCACATCAAAAATAAATATTGTCAAGCATTGTTAGCCGAGAGGTCAGCACAGCCACCTTGCAAGCAAGCAGCTGGTTGCAGACGGTTGTTGCAGGTTCGCCTCCCAGCCGATGCTGTGACATATGGAAATAAATAAATAAATCTATAGGTGGACTGCATAAAATCACATAAACATTTTTTTTATATAGACAGACTATAACTAATATAGATAATTATTTAACATTGATCAAAAAATGAAACATCTAGTTATCAAAATAGTTTCATTCCCAGTAGAAAGATAGAGTGCTTATACACCAATATTTTTTCTTCCTATGCCAATTTTTTTTAAAAAAAAAAAGAAAGAAAGATGAAAGGGAAGAAATAATTTCTAAAGTTAAAATTTTATTATGCTATATATAAAAACATATTAAAAAATTATTAAACAATGTTAGTTTTAATTTCAGTTCTTTTCTAGTACAGATAAATTTTTTGAAATGGAAAGAAAAATAATTTATTGTATGTCTTTTGGTGAGATTTTAAACATTTGTTGTATTATGTTTAAATTATATTATAATAGAAAATAAGAATAAAGTTGTGCTAACACACATATAACATAAAGCTGTATAAATTAACAAATTAATTGTAGTCAACAAATTAAAATGGCTGAGATAAACTGTAATTGCTAATGAATATTTGCAGGTATTGTAACATATGTAATATAAATTGATCCATTAGGTATGGAACAACAGTAAAGAATAATTCGAAGATTACGATAGCTTGAAACTAGTGAAGAGATTAGTTTGGTTGAAATATACCTTTGAGATACTGTATACTTTTAACAACACATAACTTTTTATCTTACCAAACATATGAGAATGCTGTGATTTTAGAAAATATGTAAAATCTTGCATATGATTAAAGGGGATTAAAATATTGAAGAAAAAAGTAAATAATGTATATATTAATAATAATAAAGATATATTTGATCTTTAATAAAAATCTACATCTGAGGTTAAAAATATGTAATAATTTCTGATATATAAAATGATTGATTATCACAGGTATTATTAAAAATTGTTAATTGTTAGGAAGTTCTCTTATTCTTCTCTTTCACTTTCTTTGCATATCTTCATATAATCATATATATATTTCTTATAACATTTTTTCCCTATGCACATCAATGCAAACAAATTTTCTTAACCTTCTTTATTTTCCTTACAGTTTAATTAAAGCAGTGAAGAAGATTAGAGCTCTGATGAAGACTGCTGGACAGTCGAAACTGTAAGGAAAATAAAGAAGGTTAAGAAAATTTGTTTGCATTGATGTGTATAGGAAAAAAGGATTATAAGAAATATATATATGATTGTTAGGAAGTTATCTGATTTTTCCTACCAACAAATTATTTTTATATTATTAAATATTAAAATCTATTATTTTACTTTTAATTTATTTTCTCTATAAACAAATTTTACACTAGTTCGGTGGTTTTGGTAAAGCGCCATCTTTTGAACATAAATAACAAGTGATAGCAGGTTACGTGAGTAACTTGTTTTTGTTTTTCTATTTGATAATGTATTTTGTGAAAAGCTTTTAAATCATTACAATAGTTCAGTTGTGATATACTTTAAGTGAGATTGGGAGGGGGGGGGCACAGATTCTTTTAATGCACTTACTCCTTAAGTTATGTAATAACGTTGTTTTTTAATCAAAAAGAAAAACTATGGTAGAGTTGATTTTTAATGAGATTATAAAATGTAAACAATTTTAAGCAAAAAGTTAATTAATATTCAAATTCCTAATATTCTTTTTTTATTAATGAATTTAAAATATCTACACATTTTTTATTTTCAAAATAGCTCATAATTTTCCATATACGTAACTGAATACATCAAACTTCTTTTAAAAACTTTTTTATATTAAAATATGTATATAGTATTTGACAAAAAAGGGCAAATTTAGCTCAAAAATCATTAGATACAATCTGTTGTGGATGGGATAGTTTAATCCATTTATTTTAAGCCAATAAACATCACATGACCACCACCTCTTATGCTTGTGTATAACTGTTGTTAAAACAGGCAAAACTCACTATACTTATTTCCACACACAGCAAGCTAGAGTAATCAATGGATACCACTCACTGACGAAAGCCACAAGCCAGAAACTAGTCTGGGGATATTAGATGAGTAGGCACTAGATGGGGATTTTATGCACAAGCCTTCTGGCATCCCTCGATTACTCTAGCTTGCTGTGTGTGGCAATAAGTATAGTGAGTTTTGCCTGTTTTAATCCATTTATTGTGTGATACACTGAATTAATGAAAAGAAGACGGGCTATTTATAGCTCATTTCAGTTTTAATCCAAGATATTTTGTATATGAGCATCAATGCTAAAAAACAGTCTATCCATTATATGGTAAATTTAATTAATAAAAACACGGCTTATCAGAAACAAAATAGCTATTCAAAAGAAACAAATAGATTAATAATATTTTAAATACAAGTATATTTTATATTCCTGGAATCTAGATGTAATATAGGGGGATTTGAACACAGACTTTCAAGTTCCCTTCAGCCATCCACTCTACCTCATACAACCAATACACATGACCAGACATATAAAAAAGATAAATGATGTGTATCAGTTGTTAGAGATAGAATGAATAGCTGGACAGAGCTTGAAACCTGTGTTTAAATCCCCTACATTACTTATAGATTGATGTAATATTTAAAGTATAAAATCTGATTTTAAAAATTAGAACTCTAAGTATTGAAAATTTTAAAAATATTAAATGTCAAATCTAAATGGAATCATTGCGAATAGTAAAATATTTCTCTTAATACAGGAAAAATTATTTTACTAGGAAAGATATCCCACTAGTATAAATACCTTTGATCAATAAGAGCTGAAGTTCTTCCATCCTATATTAAATATTCTCTTTATATGTGTGTTGAAGGATTCTTATGATCAAAAACTCTTTTCTTAGCATTTTGGAAATGAATATTAAAATAAAAATTTAATTAAGTCTTTGAAAAAATAGTGGGTATCCAATGTATCATATTCTAAAATAGCTATGTTTTTAATTTCTATTATGTTTTAATGATTTTGAGTTATTAAAATGTGTTGAAGCAATTTATTTGAAGTTTATTACTCTCTGTTTTTTTATATACTTTCTATCTCTGGCTATATATTATTTATATATGGTTGTGTCTTATATTCTCAGTATAAGATAGTTCTTATCTATAATAATAAAATTAGACTTAAAAAGTTAACTAGATAAATCAAAACATCCAATATTCAATAATGTTATCCAATGAAATAGAATAAGTTTTTCCAAACTAAAAGCTGATTTCAATTTGTAAGTTTTTCAGGATTAACAGTTTGTTCAGATTAAAAGGGGTAATGTAATGTTAATACAGTACATATTTTACTTCCTTATTATAACTTTGTGACTTTAAAACATATGCTGTGGAAACTTAAATAAATATTTTACAATGCATTTTATGAAGGCTATGAACATGAGGCATGGATCCTCAAAAATGTTAAGCTGCTAAACTTTATTATTATTCTCTACTAACAATTATAAATAAGTGTTTTTTGTTACATAATATTTGAGATGTAAAACTATATTTATTACAAATATTAATTGTAAATATTAAATAATAATTTAATTTTAACATTTATTGGATATAAATACAAAAGTTCCATATACTATATTAAAAGTTTATTTTCCCCTATTCTATTAACTTTACAGACACAACAAATAAATAAATATTTAGCAATTTTTTTTTTTGTTTTATTTTTCTGTAATAATATTCACACGAGTTTTTACATAGCAATTAGTTTTTTACAAAGCAAAGACTAAAATTTATCTTTTCATTTTTGTTTTTTGAAATAAAATGTATATAATACGGTATAGTCAAATTCTGTACATTTAAAAAGTTAATAATTAAAATTTTTCATTTTTTTAATTACAATTTTATAGAAAACAAGGCAAAACTCTCCATACAGTAGTGCCACCCTGTGCCAACCAGAGTAACCAATGGATGCCAGAAGGTTTACTCTGGTCGGCACAGGGTGGCACTAGTGTATGGAGAGTTTTGCCTTATTTATAAACAATAATGTACTAGTATAAGAGATGGTGATCATGTGATGCTTAATGGTTTAATAATTTTATAGAAAATAATAAAAATTGTGAATTACAAAAATACATGGACAATTGGTTACAGTGAAAGGCATATGTGCACTCATCATTTGGTTTCAAGCTCCAGAGTGAATTTCAAATTCATGATACTAGTGAACTATATATAATGCACATTTTGATATATATAGCACAAATGTTTTCAACATATACATGCACATAAAAATTTATTTTCAATTAAGAAGTATACATATTCAAATAGCAACAAAGACAATTACAAAAATAATAATAAACTATAATTAGCAGTATCATAATTAATAAAGTTAATGCTGTATCTTTTTTTAAAAAGTTGCTTTTATTTTTTAAAAAAGAAATATATATATAATATTTATAATAAATGTTTTTATTTAATGCTGACTAAAATGCCTAAAAATAATGATTTTTTTCCAACCATAATTGGGAGTTTTAAATTTAACTTGAAATAAAGGTTTGGGGGTGGGGTCCAAAAATTAATTAATTCAATCCAAGATTATAATAAGTAGGTATTAACCTTTCATGTGAATATTATGACTAAAAATGAGACGGCTTCAAGTCACTCGAATACTGTCATTTTTAATGTTACTGTTAAGATTTTGCGTTATTTTTAAAGGTTAAAAAAAGCTCCGTATGATGCTGCCCTCTCTTGAATTATATTACAAGTAAAAAAATTAATAAAACTGACATTGAAGGTCTAACAAAGGAAGAGTTCAGGCCATCCTTGATGCTGATTGTCTGTTAACCATCAAGGACAAAGAAAACCACTTGTCAATAACTAAACCACTACGATTTCTTTTCTTTCATTTTGAAAATGATAAATGAATGTTTTAAACCATTTTAAAAGTATTTTTTGACAAATTATAAATTATTTTGATAAAATATGCTAAAAATAAAATTATTTTAGAAAAATAGTTAAGACTTTAGCAAAAATTATTTACTTTTCTGCAACATAAAATTGGGAAAGAAATCACTGATGTTAGCAAAACTTTTTAGTTGGTGAGTAACGTTCATTTTAGATTTGCTGCTATTGAATATTTTTACAATTATAAATAAAAATTTATTTTTGAAAAAACTTTTGTTTACTTTCATAACCTGACAAATTATTAATATACTTTTTACAAATGAAACTAAAGTGAATATAATATTAAAAAATGAATATATTTTGACGGTTGAGTTTGTGAATTGACCAATAAAAAGTTTAGACTTTTACCTCACTCAGCCAATAAAATTATCAGCACTCTATGAGTTCAATTAATTTATTTCTGAATCTCTCACACTTTTATTTCATGTTAAATATAAAAATCCCAATTGTGATTGAAGTAATAATTATTTTCAGACTTTTTAGTTGATAGTAAATAAAAGCATTTATTATGAATATTTTTTATATATATTTTTAAGTTTTTAGCATTCAGATAAATTTTGCATTTATTCTAAAAGTCAGCTTGATATTGAAAATAAAATCAAGCATAAAGATCTTTTATAGAATAGTTTTGTTTATTTGGAAAGCATTTTTAAAAAATCAACTTTTAGAATCAAAAGAAAAAAAAATTGTACACTTTTTTAAAAAAGAAACTTTTATAATCAAGAGAAATAAAAATTTGTTATTTCAATTTTAAAAGACTGCTAAAAACACTTTTTAATGAGTTAACACCTCACATGAATATCACTCATTGTCTTCATTTTAAAATTTTTGGAAAACCAAGTGGGCCAATATCATCATTCTCTTACTTTTTTACCCTCTTTTGAATGGTATACACCATGTTTTCCTTTTTCAAAAATTGTTTTTTTTTTTACAAATTTTTTGTTAATAACTTCATTTAACCCCTACACCAATTTATTATAGATTGTATGGGGAAAATATAACATGAATTTTATATCTGAAAAAATGAATTCAAACATTGATGATTTCCCAATTTCTATGCCTTTGGATTCTGAAAATAGTTTATCGTCCAGGAATTCAAATGAATCATCTAATTTATCCTTGGAAAAAGAAACTTCTTTATGAGCCAAAAGGTACTGAAACAGTACCCAACAAATTATTAATATGCTATCTAACATAA
This sequence comes from Epiperipatus broadwayi, assembly GCA_028023455.1. Classification (NCBI taxonomy): domain Eukaryota; kingdom Metazoa; phylum Onychophora; class Udeonychophora; order Euonychophora; family Peripatidae; genus Epiperipatus; species Epiperipatus broadwayi. The sequence goes on from JAQFVV010000272.1 coordinate 941,701, forward strand.
TAGAACAACAACCAAATATATGTCATTTTATGAAGAGTTCAGCTCTGAAGTTCACCATTACACATAAATATTCAATTTTAGATTGTGTAGAAAAATTATTGATAAAACTAATAAATATGCCACAAAAGAAAAAAAATGTAATTGCAAAAATGTGTCAAATTGTTAATTATCTGCATTTTATGATGTGATACTGGGAATTTCATGCAAGATCTATGCAATTCAGTTGAGAGACATTGAGACTCTGGTTTAACTCTGAAGTAGTCTTATTTTGCAGGCAAAATGACTCTAAAAAGATTCAATAATTTAATAGTATCACTGCATTTTGATGATAATGATAAAATATTGAATAATAAAAATGACTTTGACCACATCTGTAAAATTAGGTCTATTATAGACCTGTACAATGTAAATTAAGATTCTTCTGATTACTTTTGCTAATTTGTAAATAAAATGTCTGGAATGTGTTACCTTTTATTAACAACAATATTTAATAGTATGGAAATAATAGATTATGTTTTGCATTTATATATTAGATAGTATCAATAGGTATTTGTAAGACATACATTTAAAAGGTAGAATATAAATACAATATATTTTATAAATATGTGTCTTAAAATAAAAATACATTTAGTTCTAAATATGAAATTATAAAAAAAGGAATTATGTATACCCACATGTCTGTCTTTCCTAAAAATCTTTGACTACCTCTTGAAGTAAAAAACTCTTGCAGATTCTAAATTTATAAATTGCTTTTGTGTGAATGGATGATATTTTGATGGTCATGTTTTTCTATTAGTCACGTTTATTCAGTACAAATATGTTCTTAACAAGATTGGTTTATCAAAAGTTTAGAATCAAAATAGTTTTGCGTGAGGAATAGGAAACTTAGAGCTCAAATCTATCTTGTTTTTCAGGCTTTCAAACTTTCATAGTATTTAGGACTTGCATGATACATATATACTACAGAAAATAATCCCAGTGCATAATGCTATACTGAAATAAATATACAAATATTAAGCAATTAAATCATCCCACATGATTAAGAAATCCAGTACTGCCCTCTATGAACTAATATATAAATACATTAGAGTTATACAGTCATACGATGTACATATATGTATATATTGCCATGGTGATCTTACTTGAAATTTCAAATTACAAGCCTTTTTACTTTATTGTATTTATAGTGGTTGGTTAGTTCCCCTCCCCCCCCCTTTTTTTTTACAATGCCATTCTGATTGAATTTTTATTATTTATTTTTTGATTTATTAAAATATGTTAAATATAATTTCATATTTGATTTACAATAGTTATTGTTTGATTAATTTTTTTAAAATCTTTTATTAGGCGAGAAAGATTTTTCTTATAGATGCCTGGAAACTTTTTAATTTCTGGACTGCAAGTAAAAATGAAGGATAGTAAGTATTAAAGCAATTATCCCAGATAAAAAGCATTATATATTTTTTAATCAGTATTTTTTTTTCTACGATAATTTTTTTTATAAGAAATATAAGCAAATTATCAATAAAAATATAAATTAAAAACTTAGTTATCATAAATTAGAAATTATGAACAAGCAATAAAGTAATAATTTTTCAGGATATTGAAATTCTTTTCTTTTCTTAGTATTTTAAGTCATTACTATTTTTTACCCTTATTTTTTTCCTTGAAATTTCCATTTTCTGGCAATAAATAACATTTTATTCTAACATTGTTTCAAATCGATTCTTTAAATATTCAATATGGTGTCTTTTTATCTAAACAGATTGATGTAGGCTTTTTTAATATATTTATACTGCCCTCTACTGAAAACTCATTGAACTGATATCAATGTGTTTGAAATTTGATTTGACAACCCTTCTACAATAAAGAAACTAGACAACCTGTCTAAAATACTTCGCTGTAATTTTGCATTGTCAGTGATTTATACCAAATGTATAAAATTTGAACAAATTCTATTGGATATAAATATATTAAACCTTGATTTTAAAATTTCATCCAAATAAGTAAATAAACAAACAAACAAAAACTAACTTAAACAAAAGCATTTAAAAAAGAAAACTTTAACTCTCTCTCATCTTTTAAATCTGGATTACAACAGTGATGATCTCATGTAGATTTTGCAATTTTGGGTATTATGATGGTTATGTGATCATTATATCTTCTATATATTGTTTTAAACCTATCTATAACCTTACATCATCATCTGCAGTTATTTGTTTATGCAGTTTCAATTTTAAAAGTATTAGTTGAAAAAAATCTAAAGATGTCAGCATTACAATCCTTTTAAGCAATGAAAATAACCTTTTGCATGATTGTCAATAACCTATTTGCATAATAATGCTATGAGGAAGATGGCCTAGATGTTAGTAGAAAAAATATTTCTGATTGGCTGAGTGTTTTAGTCCAAGACCAAATAGCAGAAAAATTATAATTTTCTGTATTTTGTTTACAAATTAAAGGTTACTTATGCAATATTTTTGTAAAAGACTTATTTTAAACCAAAAAAATATGTTATTACAAATAGATTTTATTTTTAAAAAGACAACTATGGAAAGCAGAAGCAGTTTCTACTTGCCAAACTAAAATCACCTTTGTTAATAAAGTAGTTATTTTTAAAATTTTAAAAACAATAAATAACATTACTTTAAAAAAAAATTATTTGATGATAACTAATCCTAAATTTATCTTTGTTTTAATAAGATAGAATTCAAATCTCTAATATTTCATTCTACTAACTTTTTGAATAGGAAAATTTATCCAATGACTATCTAATATTTTGTTCTACTAAAGTTTTGAATAGACAAATTTATCTAATAATGATAAGCTCCATTATTATAGATAAAAACTCCATTTAGAAATTTATTTTCATATTTTTAAACCATCAAATATTAACTTTTAAAATATTATGAATACACCTGGGTCTCTTTTTACGCGGACTTATTTAACATAATTTTGAAGATACGCGATTCATGTTTCACAGGAAGTCAAACTCCGATAATGTGCTATTACTTTAAATAATGCTTTATAATAGTAAGATTTTATGCAATAATGAAATTAAAATCATGATTTCCAAATTTTATGTATACACACATTAAATTTTACAAGATTATAATGTAAATGTGTTCAAACATTGTGCATGTTAATTTTGCATTTTAAATGACATTCTGTTTTTGGTTTTTAAAAAAGAATGTAATCAATTATTAATCATTTAGTGTCCGCAAGTTTATTTTTAAAAGGTGAGTAATAGCAGTGAAACGAAATTTGATTTTTAAATGGAATTGAAAATTAAAAAATTAAAGGCAAAAATAAAAGTTTAGATATAGAAGAAAATGTAGAAAAAGATAATGAAACAGAAGTGGAGCCTGTTCCTTTCACTGCAAAAATGATTCGAGAAGGTCTTCAACTTTCTAATCAGTTGGCAAATTATTTTTTTATAAATGACACTAATCACGAACGTGCTCTTAAATTCCAATGAGAGCTAAATGGTTGTATGTTTGGATATCATGTTCATAAACAATTAATAAAATCATCATCTCAAATATTAATTACTAATTACGTTGTCACCAGAAAACATTTAACACAACATGAGAGTGAAGTTGGCACTAGCTGTATTTCCTCTTGTGAAGAATCAAAAACTAGCTTGCAAATGAACATATATAAAAAAATGTATGCATAAAAATACATATTGTTTTGAATAAAATTAAATATTATAGTTAAAAAATAGTTTAAAAAGTTTGTCTTGTATCAATTTTTTCCAAATTTGAAATTTTTTATTAGTCATATTTTATTTCCTTATTATTTTTTTTTTGCATGAATTTTAAAGTAATTTTACATTGGTGCTTTGCTCTTATGCGATTTTTGAAAAATCACAGTCCGTATCCCCCCTTTTTCAAGGTAAGTTACGTCTATTTTTGCGCAATTTTGTTTGCGCATGTTTTCTGAGGAACCTATCTATCGCGTAAAATGAGACCCAGGTGTATATTATATTGAAAAAAAGATTTAATTATAAAAATAAAATATTCAAATATTGAAGATCATGTAAAATTTCTTACTAAAGCCTATTCAAAATAGAAAGGTGGAGTTTACTGCTAAACAGATTAAAAATGTAGATTATTTTTAGTTTTTAATATGTTTATGTGAATAAAAGCATTTCTTTTAATATATATACATATTTTTATTCAATTAGAACTCAAAAACACAAATTAAAAATTTTATTACATAATTCTGATAGACTATATTAAGAATAAATCTGATATTCAGTACATTGAAAATTGCTTGAGTAATAACTTAATATCTAAAAATATATATTTATTACTATTTGTTTTTCTTTTCTGAACAATACATTTTTTTGTTTTTAATTTATGTTTCTAGTGACTTTTATATGCATAACTTTAAGGTTGACTAGATATGGTAATTTGATATAAATATAACATGACAGGATTGTGTTTATATACATAAATTTTGACTCAATACAATATAATATTATAAAAAAGTGATATCTTTGATGATCATTTATAGTATTTTATACTTATTTAACACAATCTGATTTCTTAGTCATATCCAATTTCTTTTAGACTCAGAAAACACTAATCTTAATTATCTACAGTTCAAAAGCTAACAAAATATGGATAAATACACTGAATAGTTTCTTGCTTGAGAGACCATGTATTGTTTAAGTATTAGAAGTAATTTAAGCTTTAATTCAGGAACCTTTAAAACTTGAGTCCGTCACTTTATATATGATTAATGTTGCTCTAACTCAGTTTCAGATTTTACTTCAAATTATTTTTATTCCAGCTTTTATCATATGAAAATTTTTAATCCATGTCACCTATATATTTTTTTAATAATATATACCTTTTTTTTTAGTTACAGTTCAATAACTAAAAAACAACTGGCTGGTAAATAAATGTCACCTCTTAGCATAAAATCTTTATTATTTATATCAACATAAATCATTTCCTTCCAAATACATATTAATCAAAACATTTGGTATATCATGTTCTTTTCAGTTTCTGTTTATGTCACTTTCTACCTTATTATTAGAATTTTACTGTAAAATATATTTCTTTAAGGAATGAGATTCAGAAAAGAGTTTTTTAATGTGCCTGAAACAGAACCAATTAAATAAATAAATAAGAAACAACTAGTAACATCAAGCATAAATATTAAGTAATATATATAATTAATATAATAGAAATAGCAAGATGCATTCAAATAAATAAGGGGATGTTCACAAAATTGAGAGAAAAGTACAAAGATGCAGTTTTAAAAAGAGAAAGAAAATTAAAAACATGGTTTTTAATACAATTAGTATATACATTTATTCTTAAATTTCTTTATTGCACCAAACGAAAAAAATGTTTTAAATTAAATATTAAAAATTCTTCTTGCTACTGTATTATAATTAGTCTGGGGATATTGGATGAGTAGGCACTAGATGGGGATTTTATTCACAAGCCTTCTAGCATCCATTGATTACTCTAGCTTGCTATGTATGGTAATTAATATGTATAGTGAGTTTTGCCTGTTTTAACAACAGTTATACACAAGCATAAGAAGTGGTAGTCACGTGATGTTTACTGTATTATACACTCTTATTCACATATCTTAATGATGTAAAGAATTTATTAAAGTTTATAATTTAGATTGTAAATCTTGAGATATTAAACAAAATTGATTTAAAGATGAAACAAGTAGTAATGAGTTTAAGCAGTAATATTACCTAATTATTTCATTTAGTTTTTGATCAGAGAACTTATGTGAATGCTTATTTACTTATTGTATCATAAGCTGCTGGAATATCAACTGACAATCAAACACCACAATGCTGAAGAAAATATAACATCCACTCAATTCTGTCTGAAATTTCTTTTATCCATACTTGGAAATAAGTATAAAACTTCTTAGCTCTCAAGCTGTATCTATTTTACTGTGCTAACTGTGTGAGCATTTAGAATTTAATAATAATAATAAAAGCAATAATGCATTGGTCCCAGAGTTTTCAAGTAGGTGTAAATAATGATGCATCAAATTGTTAAATTCTACACAGGAATCTATAAATTTACCTATTTCTATGTTAAAGTGAAACTGGTATTAATATTATTCAGATTTATTTATTTTTGTCCAATTTGATGAGCGATCACATTTTTGTTTGATAATAGTGACATATTGCTTAGCTATTCCAACGTGAATTTGGGCACCCCCTTCCTCTCGATGCAATAATGAAGTTTGGTAACATTTATATTATCCATTCAATATTCTTTTTTCTTCTCATTAAAAGCTAAATTATATTTCGACAAAACCTAATCCTCATATTTTCAACGTCAAAATCAATTAAGTAAACAAAATCCACAGGCTTTACGATATAATCCGCATATTCATTTTTCTATTTTTATAAAAGATTTCATGGAATTAAACGGACAAAAAAATGAGCACGTTTAACAAAATGTATGATCAAATTTATCGATTTTTTTTTTTTTGGTACGTGACACAAAAGATAGGAGAGAAATCTTCATTTCATGTACGTAAAAATTAGGTCAATAAAAAATTGAGATTGGAGGGGGAGGGGTCACATGATACAATAAAACGCTTCTAAGTAATCAGCGCCCATAAGTTTACGAACGAGGCAATCTCCACATTACATAAAAATAAACAATCAACGGGACTCGCTACGCACTAAAGGTCAATAAAAATGTAATTTTGTTTATTCCGTAAATCTACATGCGATCGTAAATTCCCATACAATCGGATTTAGCCTAAATCTGATTCCCAAATAATAAATATCACTCGAACGATTTTGGAGTGATAAAAATGCAATAACACTCCAAATTAATTTTAAGCATAAAATCATCCCCTCCCAAGATCTTTTTTTTTTTTTGCTATCATTATTCTCTTATACCAGTTTCACTATTGATTGCTCAAATATGTGTAAATTTATTCAAATAATGTATAAAATTATTTATTTCGCCTTTACGTACGAGTAACTATTTTTCCAAATATAATATTATTAAATGAGTTAAATTAACTCATTTAAATCTAAGAACTGTTCTAACTATAAAGTGACTTGGATATAACTTGTTTTTATTTATTCATTAAAAATTATACAAACCAAAATGGATGCAAGGTATTATTTTTGGATCAAAAAGTAATAAGTTGACAGTTTATCGAAATGCCTCGGAAGTAATTTCCCAACAATTATGCAATCTCTAAGCCCCAAATAGCAGGAGAATCTCATTCAAAATAAGGCATTAAATTATCTATTTATAAAGAGTAAATATTTTTTATCTTTTAATATTACGTTCGGGAAAATCACGTGACATTATATTCTCGGCAATGACTGAAAATAAACATAATCAAAATCTTACCTGAAATTCACATAGCAAAACATCGGCGTCATCCAACAGCCGAATGGTACATTTGTAATCCTTGATAGTACTTTTGTTAGAAAACTTGAACATTTTTGCTAGTATGCCTCTATAGTCTCTAAGTTCATATCAAATCGTTCTTGACTTTAAATCCGTCTGAATAAACCTTTAGGTTAAATATTGTTTTGATCCACGTAGCAACCTGTTAAATAAGCTAGCTTTTACGCACACTCGCTTCGGCAGTAAGGCAGCTTTTAATGGCAAGACTACAGTAGCGGAATGGAATGTATAGGAAATAATACGTAAACAGTTAACTTTAACAAAAATCAACGTAGCTCAAATTAAGAAAAAATGATAAAAAATAAAACTGCCACTAAAGAAAATTTTGACATGATAGTCCTAAGTGGAAAATGATGAGCAATAAATTACTACTGTTGCCAATCGTGTTCTGCAACTTGCAGCCTCCATAGTTGCCCCTTTCAATCTCGCATTAATGCACTCTCGGCGAGATATCAACGATTACATGACCTCTGATTATCTCACTAGTTTATAAGCAGGAAAAAAGAGTTATGTATATCCAATTAAATAATTCTTTTTGCTTTTAAGCAATTGAAACTCAAGAAAATACCTCAAAACAAAGTACTTCGACTTCTAAATTATATTTGAAATTGAAAATTAAGTAAAAGAATAGCAAATTTTGTTACGGTAAAATTCTAAATCATAATTTGATAAATAAAAATTGGTCTGTTTGTCTTTATTAAGATAAAATAACTTTACTAGTTAAAGTAAATCAACATATATGGTATTAATTTTAAAATAAATCAAACATTTATAATCAGAACTGAAAATACTTTATTATTCTCTCAATACTTTTTTGTCAGCTGTTTTTATATCTAAATTCTTTTTTTAAAAAATCAAATAAAGTTCAACTCCGTCCCCCATTCTTTTTTTTTTTTTTAAGTAAAAAAGCGTTAACAAGTTTCTATAATGCTAATAATTAATTTAAAACTCATATATTAAATTTATATATTTTCTAAAAAGAATATTATTAGAAAAATTAGACGTATTTAAAAAATCATCTATAGTTTGTCTTTTGCTATTACATAATATATTTACAATGACCCTATTGCGCTCATAGCTAATTATTACTCTGTGTCAAAACTAGGCATAATGTTTTTCATCTACTGCTTATATTTATCTTATATTAAAATCTGACTTTAGTTCTGACTGCAGAAAAAACTTTACAGCTAAGGGAAAGAGGCAGTTTAATTCTTCTTTAAGATCTTAAAGGAACCGAGCTAAGCAAATTCTTAATATTTACTCCATACATTCTCATCATTGCAGTTAATATTACTACGTGGTTATTCATATCGTAAATAAACATGGATAGAACGCGCGTATTATCCAGATTCATGAATTTTTATCTCTGAGTTTATGATCCAAAAATACAATGGTCATTTTTCTCAATTGCTTAATAATTCTTAATTGAAATATTAATTGAGTTTTTTTGAAGGCAGGATAAATGTGTATCTATTGGCAACCATGACAAAAAAAAGTAAATTATGGCTCTTATTCCCCAAAAAATATGAATCAAGGAGTTAATGGTTGAAGGCAGAGAGTGCTAAGAATCTCTTCATTGCTGATACAGGTTGTCAACGAATGACAATCTTTTATTTACATACCTACAACTACAAAAAATACTTTCAAGTGAAGAAAGTTAGCATGAATTGGAAAAAAAAAAAAAAAAACTAATATTCAATGGAATTGTGTGGAATTAAAAGAAAAGGTAATGAAATAATTGATTTAAAAAGTGAATGTATATTTTACTATAAAGGTACAAATATTGGAGGTACAATTGGAATGGGATTTATTATAAATAATGAGTAAACGAACAATGTCATGGTGATTGATGGTATATCAGGTCAGAATATCAAGATTAGTTATGCAATTTAATGGAATATATAAAATGGAAATTATTCAGGTTTATATCCTAGCTCACTATGATAAAAAATAAATAAATAGAGGATTTTTATATGGATATACAAAATGCTTTTGGTCAAACCAAACAAGATTTTTAATATTGATATAGAGACTATATTGCAGAATTAATAAATGAATGAAAGATGAATGTGCTGTACATAAATTTAGTAATAGTGATTTGTAGAATTTGCATCGAAAGAAAATCTATTGAAGCAGATGATCTGATGCTCAGATCCTGCTTCACAGCCCACATCCAATCTCCTACCATCTAACTGTATTCAAACCCGCCTTTATGCACGTATATACATAGCTAATAATATATATATATATTTCTTTTGGTTAGTATTATAACATAAATAATGTAAACACGTATGTATTTTAATTTAAAAATATTTTATTTCATAATAATATTCTCATGTGTATACGGGCATAAATAATAAATATATATGTTTATTTCAGTGTAGGAAATTGTGAATAAATTAATAGTTATATTATATATATAAGGTATTATATATAAAACTTATTATTTTTTCATATATAATTTTGTAGCCAGAAGTGATGCAATCTTGTTAAGAAGTCTCTCGAAAAACAATTACCCGGAAGACCCCTTAGATTAAAGTAAAAGATTACGAATTGGTAATAATAAAATAAACCCATTAGTGGAAATTGTCCACGCTAGCTTGTTTTAAAATCATAAGATATATTTTAAAACAATCGTTTGAGAAACTGATAACAAACTTGCATTGTTTCAAACATCTTACTAGATAAGAGTATCCGGTCAAACTATTCCAAATGAAACTTAAGTGCTTAAACCGCCTCAGGTCCAGCAGTAGTTGCTAAGTTACAGCTTCAAAATAAAAGTATATATACTGCTGGATTTGAATCCACAAGGGAGGAGACCATTAAATAACTAAGTTGCTATACATATTCCACGCCAGTTTTAATTCTCACACAATGTGTCGTGAGTAGGAAATTTTGCCTTGTCCCTCCATTCTAATATGCTGTTCCCATGAACGAAGCTCTGCATCCCGTACTACTGAACTTTATGTATATTTTTCCAGTGAAAGTGAAATGCTCTCTCTCAAATAATAATGCTATCCTAGAGCTAGTGAAATAATATCGATGGACTGACTCCTAGTGAAATTGTTCTTCCAAATAATCAAGATAAAAGAACTTTGACCGCTTATAATTCCTAAATCCTGCCTTCTCCATAATATTTATATTTTAAATCATCTATATTACATGTCTTCAAATATGTATTCTATAACTCTATATAACTAATCTATATTAAGCCTCCTACAAAATGTTTTTCCTTTTCTTTTAATTCCAAGCGGCAAATAATTTTCATTTACATTTATGTATTTATATTTTAAAATAAATGCCAATAGTATTCTAAAATTGCCAGCATATAATTCATTTTCGTTTCCCCACCCATCATTTACTGGATAAATAATTTATAATTTGATCAAAACAAGTCTTATTCGACTTGCCCAGGTGCTCGCGATTTTAGATAAATAAACTAATTATATTTTTCATGTTTACTGTAGAAAAACAGATTTGACATCTGTTTTTCACATTCTCCTTCCTAAATAATGCGCTATCTTTTATTCTTAAATTATATTATATATGTAAAACCCATCTTAGCTATTACCACCATCCACTTATTTTGTAATAATTTATATATTTTCACAAGGGCATTGATTAACCAAAATTGAGATTTATTAAATGTGTAAGAAGTAATGAATAATATTAAGTAACATAATGTAAGGGGGAGGGGGATCTTGAGATCTTAGTTTTATATTTAAGTATAATTATTACCCATGTTTGCTTAGTGAAGCCATATCATTACGCTGAATATTTCATAATTTATGGGCAATAAATATGTTTCGATAATCTTTAGAATTATATCTATATATTATATTATTAAGCGTTACATGCATAAAAGCCATTTCGTATATATATATATTTGAATATATATATATTTGAATTTCTTCTAAATTATATTTTAAAGATTTCATGACTGATACTAGCTTTTCCATATGGTGCCAGAAAGCGGTCGAACAGCTAATGTGTATGTATACGATTTGAAGAACATGTCAATGATAATTGGAAAAAGATAAATAGACAAAAATTTCTTAATCAAACAAAAAAAAAAAAGCCACTTAATTGAAAAAAATTGTGTTTCATCATTTATTACTAAATTTAAATTATGGATTGTGCAATGTACATAAAAGGTTTTAGGATTTATGTCTAATATTTTTCTCTGAAGGCCTTTATTTTTTCTTATGTTCAAACTGTTATCATAAATCCTGCCCATGCATATCATGAATATTTATTTTTCTAAAAAATATAATATGTTTCAAGCCAGCACCAATAATATCAGTTATATGACACAAAGATAAAAACTTCTCATGCATTTTAACATTTTTACTGTCATTAATAAAAAATATGAATCACATAATGATTGTCAAAATAAGAGTCATAGATCACATGACACTATACTCTTAAGCTTGTAAGTTATAAACAATGAGGATTGCCAATTCCTCAACAAGCTTTGTGATAAATGCTTGGCTAGAGAAAGCATTTAAAACATCTCTGTCAGTACCTCCCTCCAAACCTCTGACCAGTGCCAGAGCATGAAACTATGGTCAGAGGTTTAAGGGGAGGTCCTGGCAGAGATATTTTAAATGCTTTCTCTAGCTAAGCATTTATCACAAAGCTTGTTGAGGAATTGGCAATCCTCATTGTTTACATAATAATTGTGTATAGAATAAGGAGTGCAATCTAATATTATTGAATAATAAAGTATACCTAATAATTTTATGATTAATTTTTAGTGCTAATGTTTAAATTATTTCACTTTATATCTTATTTTCTAAATAATGTGGTACATAATATTTTTTTCTTCAATATGTTTTATATGAGCAGCCATAAAGCTTCCATAATTTTTTTGATAAAGTATATTTATTCCTATAAACAAGGCAAAACTCTCCCTACAGTAGTGCCACCCTGTGCCAACCAGAGAAATCAATGGATGAGTAGGCATTAGATAGGGATTTTATGCACAAGCCTTTTGGCATCCATTGATTACTCTGGTTGGCACAGGGTGGCACTACTGTATGGAGAGTTTTGCCTTGTTTATAAACAATTATGTGCTAGTATAAAAGATGGTGATCATGTGATGTTATATTTATTCCTATAAATATTAAATTTTGTGTGGCTATATATCGAATGATATATGCAATTCTTTCTAAAACTTCTGTTTACCATTTCTTTTCTAATCAATTTTTCAAAAATAGAATCTATTGTAAAGCCAGTTTTTAAAGTTTTAATTATCTTCATATGTAATTTATAAAACTGTACATGAACAGGTTTTTTTTTTTCATGACTAAATAATGCTCTTGATAAATGAAGTCAATCATTGAAACTATTTGTGCTACTTAATACGTTCTTGTTTTTTTTGTTTTTTTTTAAAAAATTACAATCAAAACAAAAAAATTATAATTTTTGCCTGAAAATATACTGGATAATCTCTTTTTATTTTATCACTATTTTCTACAGTTCTAACAAAATATATATTGGGAAAACTACGGCTTGTCACATCTTCTATTGAAGTCATTTTTATTTTATCGTTTATATTTTCAGACCATAAGTTAAAATCAGTATATTCTTCCCTGGGATTTTTTTTTCTCCATATGTCATAGCATCGGCCGGGAGGCGAACCCACAACCGTCTGCAAACAACTACTTGCTTGCAAGGCAGCTGTGATAACATCTTGGCTAACAACACTTGACTCTTCCCTGGGATTTTTAGTTATTGTTTTCTATTCTATATCTTCAAAAAGTTCTTTATTTTTTTGTGGACTATGATGATGGCTATATACTGCCAGACAAAGTTGATCTGGAAAGTTGTAAGGCCAGCGATTTAAATTCTTCTATGCTTGTACTCACATTTGATATTGGTTCTTCATTGATTAAAGTTTTAGCAGTAAAAGATTCATTTGTGATAGACAAATTTTAAAAAAAATTTAAACTAGAACAGTGTTGTTGTTTTTAATTCTGCTTTGTTAATTTTAACTTCACACACAACTCCCGATAATCGTTTTGTTTTTTCCAACACCTAATAAATAGGGCTGTTTTTCTTCAAGTAAAAAGTAAATATAAATAATACTGAGGAGTGCCAAAGCATGAAACCATGGTCGGGGTTTGGGGAAGGGTTCCTGACAGATATTTTAAGTGCTGGCTCTGGCTAAGCATTTATCATAAAGCTTGTAGAGGAACTGAAAATCCTCATTGTTTAAAACTTGCAAGCTTAAGAGATAGAGTCATGTGATCTACGACTCTTATTTTGACTATTAATAAATAATACTAATTTTAAACAATTTATTTCAATTAAACATAAAAGTTAAACTTTTTTTTAATTTGCACAGTGAAAAAAAAATAAAACAACTATAATGGGAGTTTAAGTCGCATAAGTGATATTTTCGTGTGATTTTTTAATTTAAAATTTGTCAAGCCCTTAATAAAATGTGTATTTCATCTGCTTTTGCACAGTGGAAAAAGAAATAAATTAACAAATTGATATTAAAACATCTTTTGTAATACTAAGTAAATATTTTCTAAAAATCATCATCTCTGTAGTATGAGCATACAATTAATTATAAAATAGCCAAGCGTTGTTAGCCGAGAGGTCAGCGCAGCTGCCTTGCAAGCAAGCAGTTGGTTGCAGGCGGTTGTCGCGGGTTCGCCTTCCGGCCGATACTATGACATATGAAAGAAAAAAAATTAATTACAAAATAATTATTTTCGATAAACACAACTCTAGGTTAAATAAAATTAAAAATACAGAAGAAACTTACTAAAGTAATTTTGAATTAATATGCCTTATAGGTTTGTTTTTATTACGAAAAAGAGATCTCATTCCATTATGCATAAAATGTTAATTTTTTGTTTAGTGTTAATTATTTAAATTACCATTCTTATTATTTATTATACATGGCCATTATTACAAACATTAACTCCTTATTCTCTATTTCACTCCTAAACTGTTTGTTTAGTATACCGAGAGCAGTGATTAAGGTAAGTTCTGGTAAAGCTAATTTATTTAACTACTCAGTGACTCAGCTCCTAACAGAAATCTCTCACATTCAAAGGAGACAAATGTGGACAAATAATTCAGTATATTATTTATTTCCTTTTTTTTATAAATGTGTTCAATTATATCACCTCTCAATTAGGCTACCACTTGTTGCCCTCCCCCCACTTCCAGTATGGAATGGGCCTGCTGATACTGTACAATAAACAAAGATAGCTGGTACAAAAAAAAGCAGTTAATGCCAGTAATTTTTTTACTGAGACAAGGTAAGGTATAAAGAAAATAAAAAAATATGAAAGTGTTTTAAAATGATCTGTTAAGAATAATTGATTATCTGGTAGTGTGTAAAATGACATGATAAAGATTTAATAATAGTATAAGGAAATATAACTGTGAACAGGCAATAAAAGCTATAGAAGAAAATAAAATATCTCAAAAGTGTAAAACATCTTGATAATGAAAAATGTTTCGGCATTAAAAAATCAAGGTTGAACTATTACTAAAAAGTGAAAACACATTTCATAGTATGTAGAAAAATTCCATAAAGAAGACTAATACAGCTATAAAGAAACAAAATAATCAAATTACACTTTAATTGTTATATCATCTGAATTGCTAAGCACTTTAAATGCATAAATATAATATCCAATTAAATTTATAAAGAAGGGTGAAGCTCCAGAAAAATTATGGAATTATTATTGATGTTTTATTTTTGAAATACAAGCATAATTCATATAGTTCAAGTTTACATTAATACTTTAAATGAAATAGATAAAGAAATAGAAAAATTGTAGGCAAAGCTATATACCAAACGTTTAAGTCATACCAGAGGATTGGAAGAACAGAGTCATGATATTTATATTTCAGAAAGATGATAAAGAAGACACAACTCATCTAGAATGAACTTTGGAGCTAAACCAAAGTGGTTTTAGCACAGATTACATCCAAATATTGGAAAAAGTTATAGAAAAGACTAATTAATACATTGTACAGGCTTAAACCTGCATTTATATATGTAATATATGCGAGATTCGAACTCAGACTTTCACACAACCCACTGATCTCAGTGCCATCTCATATTGCTGACTCACCTGATAAGATAAATAATCACCAGGATGATTATTTATCTTTTCAACATGTGTGTGATCAGGTGTGTGTGATCAGGTGAGTCAGCAATATAATATGGCACTGAGAGCAGTGGGTCATGTGAAAGTCTGAGTTCGATTCCCGCATAGAAAAGACTAATGAAAATGAGTCATTATACTTTGGATTTATATTATCATATTATACATTGTACAGGCTTAAACCTGCATTTATATATGTAATATATGCAGGGTTTGAACTCAGACTTTCACATGACCCACCACTCTCATGAACAATATTTATCAAAATACAATAGCAATGATAATCAATTATTTGTAATAAAGAATGAATACAGTAAGTAAAAAAAATCATGATTGCCTTATGAAACATAAATAGTCTTGCAAACATTATGCAAATGTTACTTTTAAAAACACCTACTTATTACTTATTTAATACAATACTAAACAATGCAAAAAACTGTTTATTTTTTTAATTCATATTTTGCCACTGAATGTATAGTTTAGTAATCATTTACTTCTAATAATTCACTAATCTCATTATAACTTACATTATGCAAATTAAATTTTATGGATATAATAGACAATACATTTTTTTTTACAAATAATCATGATTTTTCATAATCATTTCTAATTAATAATCCTCTCAACAAAAGCATTGGTGCTAGAGCAACACAATAAAAATTTCAATTAAAAGTATACAATTTTTATAAGAAATATATTGTTCCTTAAAATTGGTAAATATTTCTATCTACTTTTTACCAGCATCAGTTTCTTCTTGTGTCGTCAAATATAAAAAATAAAAAAATAAAAATGTTACTAAGGAAATTAAGTTTTATAAATGATGAATATTTAACAAAATATTTTAATACAAATGATAGTTTTGTTCTAGCTAATATTTTTAATATCATACTTATAGAAAAAATTAACAAACTAAAAAAATTTCATTATTAATATTCAAAAAAATATAATAGTCAACTCTCATTCAATATTTATGTCAATTTTAAATGAAGAATATGTATATGAAATATTAAAAACTGAAATACAGGCTTATTATATGCCTATATCTATATATGTAATATATAGGGTATATGAGCACAGACTTTCACATGACCCACCACTCTCCACTCCATCTCATAATACTAATACACTTGAACACATATATGTCGAAAAGATAAATAATCACCAATATACGTATTTAATGCTAAACCAGCAATCATCAGTTGGTCCAGATTATCATCTCTACACATATATACAATAAGTGCTCAGATATATATTAAGATAGCATAATATATTGGTGATTATTTATCTTTTTGACATATATGTGTTCAAGTGTATCAGTGTTATGAGATAGTGTGGAGAGTGGTGGGTCATGTGAAAGTCTGTGCTCATATACCCTATATATGAAATATTAAAATAATATAGGGTTAATATAACCCAGATATAGATAAAATCAGGATGTCAGACAAAAAATAATACTGATATTCTATCTGATATAATTTATACGTTTAAATAAAATAATAGAAAGTAGTGAATTTCAGACATTATTAAAAACATCTATAGTAAGACCATTTTATAAATCTGGTTCTAAAAATAATTTTGATAATTATAGAACTATAACTATTCTTCCTTCAATTACTAAAATAATAAAAAATTATAATTTTAAAATTTAAAAAAAAAAATTTTTAAAAATAAAAACCAATATGGATTCATAGAAGGAAGAAACACAATTATATTATTGGAGAATTTTGCTGATAAAATTAATGATAAAAAATATGCAATTGTAATTTTTTTTAGATTATTATAAAGCTTTTGACATTCTTAAGCATATACAATTGATTCACAGTTTAGAAAATTTTGAAATTAGAGAAAAATTGCTGTTTTTCCAAAAATTACTTTAATGATAGATATGTTGTATCAAAAATATTAAATATATTAAATAATTAGCAAAAAAAATTATGGAGTTCCTCAAGGTTTAGTTCATTGTTGTTTCTGATTTTCACTGCACGTCAGTCGGTCACGATTGCCAACCTAGAGATCCAGTGGTGGTTTGCAGAGAGTGACACGATCTCAAAAGTAAGATAAAAGAGGTTTACTTTATCGCTAGAGATAGCGATTCCATAAATAGAAAAGACTCTTGCTACAAAATATCCAGGAAATGGAATACATAACTATCATATTTGCATAAATTTACATCGCTCCTAATCAATTTCTTATCTATTTACAAAATGGCTATGAATATGAGGGCTCTGACCCTTGAAAGCACTTAGCCACTTAATTAAATATATGTATTAAATAAAATATATATATATACATTTCTTTATTTGTCTTCAGCTTTGTGTGCTTGTACGTGTTAGCGCATTTCATATTTTGCACTTTATAAATGATCTAGTAAATATTAATACTGAAGGATCAATATATCAATAGGCAAATAACATTGTCACAAGTGTAAATAACAATATTGATATTACAATTAAAAAATGTCAAGGAAATCTAAACAAAATTGTCTTTTTGTGCTTCAAGAGAGGAATTCATATAAATGGCAATAAAACAAAATGAATGTTAATATGCTGTCTTCACATGAATATCATATACATTTACTTGATACAGAGTTTTCCACCCCAATGATAAATCTTAAAATACTACTGAAGCAAAATGTAATAAAATTCAAACCTCATAACGCAATGGTGATAATACATGCATTGAAAACTCTATGGACTATCCGGTGTTCTTTAATCTTTGATAATAAAAATTTTAATTGGTTAAAGAAACTTGACAATGATTGGGACAATTATTTTGCTAGGTGTTTGAAATACTGGCCAAAAAAGATTATGGAAATGGTATGGAGAGGGACTGCTATGACTGTTTGCGAAATGTGGGAGTAAAAGGACACACACAAAGAGAAATAAGACAGTAAAAGTATGTAGAGTGGTAAAATAAAGGATCTTTCAAAAAGATTTTTAAGGCCTAACTCTAGGATTTAACAGGAAAACAATATTAACATTTCAACAATGAGAGTCTTATAGATTTGCACTGTGTTGCTTTGGGGGGACAGGATCGGTAGATTTGGTGTAAAGCATAAGGTGAATCAAAACTAATTTGTAGATATTTCATGTACATATTTAAATGTTTGTTTAATAAAGTTTATTACTTAAAATAAAAAATAAATAAATATATATATATAATAATGTAATAATTAATGATAATAAATATATAAAAGTAGAACAAGTAAAAAAAAATTAAATTTCTTGAAATGATAATAGATAAAAAAAAATGTCTTGGAAACATCATGTTAACATATTAATTAATAAATTTAGATATTTTATGATAATGCTCTATAAAATCAAAGGTATTTTTCTCTAAATATAAATCTTTATATGAATCTTTATTGAAATATGGAATAACTTTTTATAATTTTACAAGATTTTACAATATTTATCATCATTGTCAATTATTATCAATCCATTGCAGGTTGAAGGTCTCTCCAAGTTCATTCCATCTTCTCTGATCTCTAGCCTCTTTTCTCCACATCACCCCTGCACACTTTCTTATTTCAGCTATGCATCTCACATATGGTCTCTTTCTTGGTCTTTTAAAATTTCTTGAAATCCAGTTTAAAATTTAAATTGTCCATCTAGTATCTATTCTAGCAATATGTTCAGCCCAACTCCACTTCAGTCTTTTAATTCTTTCAATGATGTCTGTAACATATGTTTGTTCTCTTATCCATACATTGCATTTTCTATCTCTTCTTATTACTCCTAACATGCATCTCTCTATACTTATTTGAGTGGTCTGAAATCTCTGTATTGCTCTTCTATTAAATGTCCAAGTCTCAGATCCATAAGTAAGAACTGGTAAAACACATTTAGTAAAAATCTTTTTCAAACACACAAGCATAATAGTATTAAGTTATTTCTACCAAAAGCACTCTAACAAAGTTTAATTCTATGATTAATTTCATCCATTATGTTTCCATCTGTTGTAATAATCTGACCAAGGTATTTGTAGTTGTTAACTTCTTCTAACTCATCATAATGAATCTTTATTTTCATCTTTTGAGGAAATTCATTGAACATTACTTTAGTCTTTTTAACATTTACCTTTAGTCCTACTTTCTTACTTTCATTTGATAACTCCTGCAGCATTTCTTCAAGCTCCAAAGCATTATTCGCATTGTTTAGCATTAATGCAAAAAAATATATAATTGATGTAGTAGAAGAAAATTATATAAAAGGGGGAAAAATGGATACAAAAATATTTTATTCTTTAATCAATTTCTAAAATACATAATTATTGAGAAAAAAATCTTCCAAAAACCAAAAGTGGATATATATATATATATATAAATGCAAAACCATAAAACAATACAGTACTAGATTAAATTCAAAATTTTACCAAAATCCTTACACAACCATGGTTTCATCTACTACAAATAGAAGGTCTATTTGTAGTAGATGAAACCATGGTTGTGTAAGGATTTTGGTAAAATTTTGAATTTAATCTAGTACTGTATTGTTTTATGGTTTTGCATCTATTTGTAGTAGATGAAACCATGGTTGTGTAAGGATTTTGGTAAAATTTTGAATTTAATCTAGTACTGTATTGTTTTATGGTTTTGCATTTTTATTTTTTGCTAGTATAGTGTTAGACAGTTTTGGTTATATATATATAGTTTCAAAATATTGTAATAAAAAATCACTATGTTTCAATATTATTCAATAATTGAACTATTGAATTAAAAGCTTGCAATATTATAGGGAAATAAAAAAACATTTAAAAATATGTTAAAGAGGACCAAAGGGGGGAGGGGGTTAAAATTAGTTTATAGAAAAATATGTATTCAATATTTTTATTATGTATAATTAATATCTTACTGAAATGTAATTTGTTGTTGTTATTATCGCTAGCATATATGTATTGTGTTTAAAATCAAAAGAAGTATATAAACAGTTATGAAAATTTTCTTCTATATAGAAGCACAACTAAGGCTTACTAGGAGAAGAATAACATTTGCATTTGTGTAAATATATTCTGACCTGTATTTAATCTCTATAAACAAATAAAAAATGATATACATATATAAACAGTATCTTTTAGTTCCAATATTATGCTTTGTTTTTTTTTCTTCTCATGTGCCATAGCAGCCGGGAAGCGAACCCGCTAACCTGGGACAACTGCTTGTAAAGCAGCTGTCGCTGACCTCTCGACCACCATTGTTTGACATGTTATGCCTTGTTTAATAACAATTATGTGCTCTTATAAGATATGGTGATCATGTGATGTTATTCATTCAATTCTTATAATAGCATCTGCCCATTTTATTTTACTTTTTTTAAAAAAATCATTGGCAACTGTTTATTTGAATTAAACTAAAAACATTCTTCAAAGTACTGAAAACATATTTTTAAAAAATACCACAATTTATTTAAGAAATGTTTCATTTATACATGATTTCTTCATAGTTAACAATTTAGTTTTTACAATATGGGGTAGGAAACTTTCTTGAAATCTTGCCTTATATTATAGATTAACATTAATTAAAATAATGCTAACTTCTCTGGTTAAGTTTGTAAAAAAAATGCATGATTGACTATGTACAAAAAGAATTATCAGTTTATAATACTGGATATTGAAAAATATTTACAGTATTTTAGAACATTTATTCAACCCCAAGAAATATGATGAAAGTAAAAGTAGTTCATATAATTTGAGAATGCACAAGCCACTTTTTTATTAAATATCTTTACAAACAAACCTTTCCTACTCAATATTAGCCTCTTCTCAAAATTGTTTTAAATTTTCCAAATAAATGATAAAGTGGATAAAATATAAATATATGTTTGTTATTATAACCTCTACATCAAATGACATGGCACTGGAAGATGTATATATATAGGAAGATTTTTAATAAATGTGTTTTGCCAGTTCTTACTTATGGATCTGAGACTTGGACACTTAATAAAAGAGCAATACAGAGACTTCAGACCACTCAAAGAAAAATGGAGAGATGCATGTTGGGAATAGCAAGAAGGGATTGAAAACGCAATGTATGGGTAAGAGAACAAACAGGTGTTACTGACCTTATTGAAAAAATTAAAAGACTGAAGTGGAGTTGGGCTGGACATATTGTTAGAAGAGATGATAACAGATGGACAATTGAAGTTTTAAACTGGATTCCAAAAGATTGTAAAAGACCCAGAAAGATGCCACATGTGAGATGGGTGGATGAAATAAGAAAGTGTGCAGAGATGATGTGGAGAAGATAAGCTAAAGATAGGAAAAGATGGATTGAACTTGGAGAGACCTTCATCCTGCAGTGGATTGATAATGGTTGATGATATATATATATATATATATATATATATATATATATATATATATATATATATATATATATATATATATATATAGCATTCAATATATTTCTCTTCAATTTTTCTTAATTTCTTTGTGTTTTGAGACATCTGATAAAACAGAAACAAATGACACATTTGGCAAATATTATGATATTTTTCATCACAATAATTTTTAAATATCAAAGTTAGTTTTTGCATAAGAAAACTGAGTATTCCAAAATGTTTTCAATAATTTATTAGAAATTATATAACTTTTGATTTTATTTACATGTGCAAAGAAACATCTTCACACTCTTAAACTGAGATGCTTAAGATTGGCTTATATAATTAAAAAGTAGGTTTAAAGATAACTACTTTTACATTTTCAAAAGTCTCTATTTTGTGTCTTAGTTCAAGAGTTTCCTCAATACTCAACAAGACATCATTGAAATATAATAAAAAAAACAGTACAGTGCACATGTTAGGATAAACAATCCTTAATGTTTTTAAAAAAATGTGGTTATGGATAACAATATGAAGAAGAAAAGTACCTGCTTGTTTGGATCCCATGCAAATATGGATGCTATCAAAACACACAAGCCCAATAAATATGTTGAACTGTGTATTATTGCATATGAAGTATTTATTAATAAAACATTACTATTGGTTGGCTAGTAAGCCTAACCCAGTTAAAATCATTATCATATTCCTGGACATATATAACAGGAATCTTGATCTGTACCAGTAATGATTATGGATGCTATATCCAATGTTCTAATCAGTTATTATTAATTAACTCAGTTGACCTTGTGATGACTCTGTCAGTTTTTTAATGATACCTAAGTCAAAACAAATCATATGCATATAACTACAACTTACAAGTATGTTATGTAATGAGGTTGCCAATAGCTCTTAACAAGCTTTTCAGAATATCCCCAACCCTAGACCGGTTTCTGCTTCTGCCTTTCTAAGTGAAAAGCTTGTTAAGAGCTATTGGTAAGCTCATTAGATAACATTTGTAATACAAGCTTGTTAAATTAAGTCATATGAGATATGACTTGATTTCTTTGCAATTACAAGTATGTTTGTGAATGCATTTGCATCCATGTCTGCTGCTTGTGTGTATTATTAACATTTTTTCTATGTTCAACTCTTGGCCATTGACTGCTTATTTCATCTCCTACACTCAGTCACCATTCTGGTTTGTTTATCTACAGAAATTGGTTCACTAATGTTCATTCTAAGCTTGACCATCTCATTCTTATCATGATGTAGACATTCAGAATTTTCTATCTTTACAAGTACATTGGCTGCTGATCAGCTTTCATGTCACTTTTCTGTTTTTACTCTTCAAGTTGACTATGTCACACTGCACCAGTCCTTACTCTAACCTATATTAGCTTTCTGTCATGCCAACTTCAGATTCCAAATCTCTATTTTATGTAACTTCTAGCTATAATCAACATTAGTTAGATCAATATCCTTATTCTATGTATTCAGTTGCATTTGGACATTTATCTAAAGCATCTTCATCAAAAATTCAGTTTTCTTCTATACATACTAGTTCACAATTGTATGTGTAATGAAAATTTAATCATCATACATGGAAATATAGGTATAGGTATCCCCTTTTCAGAATTGAAAATGCCTAACAGAAACTTATGATCCATTTGTAAAAAAATTGACCTACCATATGCTTTTTCTGTCACCATATGAAATGTTGGACTTTTCTTTTAACCACGTTCAAGAGAAAAATGTTATTTGTTGAGATCATGTAAGTTGATCTCTATACAATAATATTTCCACCCTCACTGGACATTGATCACATGTTGATGTCACCTCCTCTGGTTTGTAGTGATCTAGACTTTTGAGTTTGAGATTAATTTCCTTAATGCTTTAAATGCATCTGTATATTTTCTTTCCCAACTGTATTGTGCATTTTTATGCAGTAATTGTTTGGCTGCTTTAACTGTAAATTGAAAAAAAATTCATTCTTGTTTATTTGGGAACATAAAAATTATAGCTCCATGACTCCAAAGTCGAAGTTATCTTAATGCTACCCTTTCTAAACAATTCCAGAAACTGTCTTGCATATTTTCTTTTGAACTTTTTCATGTCCTGTCCTATGTTCAAAAAAATTGTCAAAATTTAAGAGAGATCTTTGAATTCCTATGGTGTCCACCACCTTTTGGAAAATCGCCAGAGGCATTGCAATTCAAAGTAGAAGTCTTTTAATTTTGAAAAACCTTTTATGATTTATCCGCATCAACTTTTTGACAATATCATTCTCGACTGTCAACTGAAAATAGGCTTGTTGTAGATCTATTTTTGGAAAAACTTTACCAAGGTGATGTCAAAAATTATTAATGGATAGTGGAGGGCAGTTAATAAAGTCTTTATTCAGAGTGCATTTATGATTTCCACAAAAAAGATATTTAAAATTTCTACTGCTTTATCAATCCAGTTAGTCTAATTGGAGTTGCTTGGAATACCATTATTTTTTATAAGTGGCAGCGTCACATGAACTAACATTGCTAATCTTAAGTCTGGTTTAATTTAATTTGCTGAAATATAAAATCTAAACTTTTTCAAGTACAATTCCTATAATTCTGGCTGAATTACATCAAAACTCCTCAAAATGTCCTTTGTTAGCCACCCCTTAAATTTCCTGAAGTCTACTACTAATTCTAGGTAAATAGAAATCTGTTACTAGGTTTCAGAACGTCTCAATGGTTTTATTTGGTGAGATTTCTTTTAATTTGGAATCCTTGATTGTTTCCAGAAGTCAATGACTTCTTCCCAACCCTGAATCATATTGACAGCACCAATTCTGTTGTGTTTTGAGTCTGATGCAATCATGGGTTCTATCAAAACACATGAGCCAATAAATACATTTAATTAATTATTGTATATGTTAGGATTGGTTGGCTAGTAAGGTCATTCTGTCAGAGCTTGATTGTCAGATATATTTATGGATCTACACATTAATAATGCTTCAGGAATCTGTTGGACAAATGTGTTCAATGTCCGAGTTAGTTGTGATGTCAGTTGGATCTGAAGTCCGATCCATACTTCACAGCCTTCTATAAACTTAGTTAGTATTATAGACCTGAATTAATTTTATAGTCCAATATCAGCAGGATTTTGCATTAAAGCTAAAATTAATTATGTTTATATAATTTGTATTGCATTTAAATATTTTGTTAAATAAATTTCATTCTAAGATTAGATTTCTGTTAATAAAAATTGCTTTTAAAACCTATTAGTCAAACATATATATAGGTCAAGCGTATATATATGAGTTAATGCAAAATTCTGCTGAAATAAAATGCTTATTTCATTAAAAGAAATAAGAATGTATTTTTCTTTTTAAATCTTGTTAAAATATTTAGTATGATTTGATTTTGAGATAAGCCCGCCAACATTTTCTAAAAGAATGTATATTTTTAATTAATTAGCCCATTCAAGGCAAATTAAAGATGGCCTTCTCTTTCTTTTTTAATTAATAAAATTCAAAGTTTAAAGAAAGAAATTTAAAGTAAAAAAGTAAAGGTTATTTTTAGAAAATGTTACCGTGAAACAAAGGAGCATGTGGGCTTATCAAGATCCAAGACCATACAAACAATAGAAGGTAGCTGACAAAGTGGGTATAAATGAAAGTGAGAACAAAAGACTTGGTGATTCAGAGTTTTTTTTGCTGGCATTCAGATTTCTCTTTGTAGAACTCTTGCAGATTTTCCTTTTGCTCGTTAAGATTTTATTCCACAAAGTTACACAACTGTCATCTTCAAAATCATGGAGAAGTTTGAACATGCTCAAGAAAAAAGTCATATGAATTTGATGGATTCTACTATGCTTGGCTAGGCAAATAAATAGCTTTGCCTATAGCCAAGGTTCCTAAATACCATCAAAATGTCTTAGTATCCACTCAATAGTCATCTGAACTCTGTGCCGTGTCTGTAGGACTTTTCATAAAAGCATGCTACTTATTTCCACTTTCCTTGTCTGGGAAAATACCTATCGATGATCAGCTCAAGCCATGAACACCATAGGAAACATGACCAAGGAACCAGGACAGTAATCATATCTCTCCTCCATTGAACTATTTACTTTCTACCCTTTTGTTCATACCTTTCTTAATTGAATTATATTA
Source organism: Epiperipatus broadwayi (assembly GCA_028023455.1). NCBI lineage: Eukaryota > Metazoa > Onychophora > Udeonychophora > Euonychophora > Peripatidae > Epiperipatus > Epiperipatus broadwayi. The sequence goes on from JAQFVV010000272.1 coordinate 967,736, forward strand.
TGAATTGTTTTATTTAATGATATTTGTAATGTAACCATTTTTATGAGACTAGTCTTAAATATATATATGTGTGATCATCTATCTATATTTAACTTTTTTTCCTTCGCTATTCTTCCTTACTATCATGTGTAAATATTTTGTATTCCATTGCAGTTAAGTTTAAAAGTTAATTTTTTTCATTTAAAATTTCTTTCCAATTTTATTTATGTTTCTAAATTCCATACAAGTAGGTTTCCTTTGTTTGCCAACTTGATCTCCTCGATAATGCCTTTTTTTGTCTGCCATTAGTTTATTACGTATATCTGATTTAGTTATGTACATCTTAAATAATTTTTAAACTCTCTGTTTTTAGCACAAAATAATTAGAAAATGCTTTGCGAAAGATTTTTATTATTGTACTTTATCGAGGAGGTTCGAGTTGACAATTTTATTAAAATTGGGAAGAAAAGAATTAGACTGCAAAAATATTATATCGTTTAATCTGTTTTCATTGTCTAATTAGTTTACATTAATTTAGGGGAATAGCGGAGGCCATTAAATCATTATTAATATTTTAAAGTCATTAATTAAATATCTATTATTTAACTAAAAAGCTTCAGTTTTCTAATTTTATTTTAATGTTTTATTGTTACTTTTCCAATGATCCAGGCACACAAAACACACATTTCTTAGTACTTTTGCACATTTAACTATTTAGCTACTTAGGTGTTCCCGTCTATGTCTCTACTGCTGATGCTAAGCTTGGCCCGGTTGAAAAATAATTTATGTATGGCTCAGATAATGTTATTGGTTCGTAATTAGCCTCGAGAATAGGCGAATAGAGCAGAGGTCATAGTATTCTTAATTTAATATCTCGCATATGGGTGGCCTCGATGTACTTTCGCCTAGTATTTGAACTGGGTTAAACCAACATACATCATCTGACTGTCACAATATACTATCTATGATTAACATGTATGTTTGTGTATATATGTATTTTGTAACCTTTAAAATGAACAGGGTGCCAAATTGTAATCTTAACGCTGGCACAGTACTATGTATTCTGTTGAGTAAGTCAAATTGTAACCCCAAAAGATAGATTCGATGGATTTATAAATTATTAATTTATAAAGGAAATGATTTATTAGCTTTTGAAATAATTTAACTTTTAAATTATATTTTATCTCTTTTCTCAAATTTCTATCACCAAACAAATGATTTCTTAAATCAAGTCAACCAAATTGCAACCCTACAAAGGGAATGGACTGCCTTGGCTATCATACTCTTATTAATAACGGTCACATAAATCAAATACATGCCAGATAGCAAACTTTTATAACAGCTTTCATACAACTCACAAGGATATTGAATAAAGTAAAACATAGCACGAGAAAGCCAATTTACTCCACTAGACAAATGTCAACATATGACTCGAGGGTGATACAGTTTGTTAATATCTCTAAAAACATTAAGCAATATCGTCACCTTGACTAAAGCTCAGCGTTCTACAATTGCTTTGGAAATTCATGCAGAGAACATCTAGAATTATACCAATAATAAACATTATAAAATATTACCAATAAACTAAAAGAGGAGAAAGCTTGACTCACTCTTGCAATGCTTTAACGACCTTGATATTTCCCACATAAATCACCGACAGCAGGATTATAATTAATTTCTTCCTGATAAAAAATTTTCTACACTCTCCTTTTCCAATAAAGTTTACTATCTTTAAATTCTCCACACTATTGTATTGTCATGATCAGATATGCATGAAATAAACAGTCTTATCAATCTTATTTTTAATTCGTAATGCCACATTAATTCTCTAACAATAAATTTATGAGTCCTTAATTCAAAATTGGAATATTATGGTCTGGTTTTTGTAAGGAATGCAACATTTCTACTGGTGATTTTATGAATTTGTTGTTGACCAATGAATCCTATCC